>OZ004712.1:920000-1520000 GCA_963924515.1 Vespertilio murinus
CGGTCCGCAGGACGCAGCACCCACTGGGGGAGGGGAGGGGAGGGGAGGGGAGGGGAGGGGAGGGGAGGGGAGGACCAGGCTCCACGCTACAGCCCTCACTCTCGGAAGCCCCCTCCCCCAGGCCGTTTAAACAGAGCCAGTCCCCCCACAGCGGGGCGCGGCCAGACATCCTGAGAGGAGAAGTCTGGAGGGGGCAGGGGTGAGCCTCAGCGCCCTGCCCCCAACAGCCCTGAAACCCCACACCAGGAGGGGCCTCGGCAGCGGGAACAAAGGGGCCGGATCATGTTACAGCCTGGGCCCGGGCTGGGGGCTTCCAGACCTTTCCGGAGCCCGGAGCCCAGGAGCCCGGCCCGGGACCATCGAGGACAGACAGTCTCTCCCGAAAAGCTTCCCCAAGGCGGGGAGCGCACGTGGCAGTCCCTCTGTGCAGTTTTGTTCAACGTGCAAACCCCGAGAGCAAAGAGTCCACGCCCCGAGAGGCCCTCTCCTCCTGCCGCCCCACTCGCGGGACGGGGCTTTGGGGGGAACAGGAGCGCTCCCCCCTCCGCTCCTCCTCCCCCGGTCAAAGGGCATGTGACCCAGACCCAGAGAGGGCTCCCCCTGGCACCGAGGCCCACGCCCCTGACCCGGGCGCGGGGGGGCCCCAGGCCCTCAAGAAGGAAGCCCCCCCCGCCCCCCCCAGGCTGTCCCGGGAAAGCAGGCAGGACGCACCGCCCAGCCCGATCCGGTCCCAGCAGGAGCTGGAGTGTGTGAGTGTGTGTGTGGGGGGGGGCGGGGGGGACACACACACGTGCAGACGCCGCCCCATCCTCCCCGGAGCATCCTGTGGGGCCGGGAGCCACCAGCCACCCGTCCCCGCTTCCGTGCTTTGTCAGGGTTCTGGAAGGTGACTGACCCTGCGAGAGCTGGCTCCCAGCAGGCTTCCTGAAGCTCAGGGCGGCTGGGAAGAGGAGCCCTCCAGGAAGGACGGGGCAGCCGGACACACACGGACACACACGCACACACACGCACACACACTCGCCCGCAGCCTGAAGAGGCCCTTTGTTCGCACGGAGGTCAGTGGTCCAGCTCTCGGCTCCCGGGGGGCGGAGTGGGAAATGGAGGAAGAACACCTAGCCCCGCTGGTGCGTCTACAGGGGGCCCTCTGGACCCAAAGGAAGGCTCAGCCGGGCGGGCAGGAAAAGGCGGAAAAGACTTTCCACGTGAGAAGGCAGAGTGAGGTGGCTACCCCCCATCAGCCAACACACACTTTCAGCGCGAACTGCACAGGACAAAGGAGGGCATTATACCCGAGGAAAGGTCAACTCGCCCCACATGTGTGACGACTGCAAACACACATGCACCAAACAGGACGGCCCCAAAGGTGCGGGGCACACGTGGCAGAACAGCAGGAGAAAGGGCAGTGCCACAGCACCGGCGAGGCTCTGGACTGCCCCCCCCCCCCCAGCGAGGGCAGAGAAAGCAGCCTGGAGGTGGGCAGGAAGTCCAGGCCTCGGACGGCCCTCCCTATAAATCTCTTGGATGTCTCCCACACATTCGGAACACTCCACCCAATCACAGAAAAATACACATCTTTTTTCCCTAATGCATATGGAAAATCCTCAAGGATAAACCATATGCTGGCCACAAAAGAAGTCTTAGGAAATTTTAAAATATTGAAGTCATAAAAAGGATCTTTCCAACCACAATAGAATGAAACTAAAAATCCACAGCAGAAGCAAAACTGGAAAATTCAAAAATATGCAGAAACGAACGCACTCTTTAAAAGCCAGTGGGTCAGAGAAAAGAGTCACAAGAGAAACTTTATAAAATATTTTGAGACAAATAAAGACAACACATCAAAAATTATGGGATGCTGCAAAAGCAGTGCTGAGAAGGAATTTTGCAGCTATAAATGCTTCCTTTAAAAAAAAAGACTTCAACTAACCTAAATTCACACTTTATAGAACCACAAAAAAGAACAAACTAAACCAAAAGCTAACAAAAGGAAGGAAAGAGTGAAGATTAGAGCAACAATAAATGATATATAGAACAGAAAAGGAATAGAGAAAGATCAACAAAACCAAACGTTGGTTCTTTGAAAAACAAAAAAAGTCAACAAAGTTGACAAACCTTTAGCTACACCGCCTAAGAGAGAAAAGAGAGGGAGGGCTCACATTGCTAAAATGAGAAATGAAACTAAGGACACTACCCTGAATTTACAGAATAAAACAGTTTGTAAGAGAATACTATGAACAAGTAACTGTGTGTCAACTATTAGATAATCTAAATGCAACGGGCAAATTCCTAGAAACACACCATCTGCCAAAACAAAATCATGAAGAAAGAAACAGAAAATATGAATGGATTTATAACTGGTAAAAAATTAGTTTTCCAGATTTAAAAATTAATAAAAATAAAAATTATCTGGATTAAAAAAAAATAAAAAAAGGCACTGAACTAGATAGCTTTGTTGAAGAACTCTGCCAAACTTTAGAATATTCAAATCGGTCCTTCCCCATCGCTTCCAAAGGCTGAGGGGGGAGCGCCCTGTAACTCATTCTATGGAGCAAGCGTTGCCCTGGTGCCTCCGCCAAAGACCCTGCGAGAAAACCACACACCAGTGTCTGATGGACACTGAGGCAAGCGCTCCTCACAAACCCCAGCAGCTGAAACCGGTGTGGCTCAGTGGTAGAGCGTCGGTCTGCGGACTGGAGGGTCCTGGATTCGATTCCGGTCAGGGGCATGTACATTGGTTGGGGGCACATCCCTGGTGGGGGGTGTGCAGGAGGCGGCTGGTTGGTGTTTCTCTCTCATCGACGTTTCTAGCTCTCTCTCTCTCTCTCTTCCTCTCTGTAAAATATCAATAAAATATATTTTAAAAAAACCAAAAACCCAGCAGACCGAGGCCAGCGTCGTGTCGAAAGGATGATTCGCCGGACCACGTGGGGTTTGCTGCTGGAGGGCAAGGATGGTTCAATGTGCACAAAGCAACCCGTGTTCTACACCAAGTTAACAGGATGAAGAGGGGGAAGCCTCCATTGATGGATAAAATGCATTTAACAAATGCAGCACTCTTTCATGATACACACCACTCAAACTAGAAATAGAAGGTGTCTTGGTCCACTTGGGCTACTATACCAAAATACTACCGACTGGGTGGCTTATAAACAACAAAAATGTATTGCTCCCCGGCCTGGAGGCGGGAGTGTCGGGTCCGGGTGCCAGCGGGGTCAGGTGGCGGTCTCTTCCTGGTCACAGACTCTCACTGTCCCCTCCCACGGCACAGGATCGGGAGAGGGCTCTGGGTTCTGCTTTATAGGGGCACTGGCCTCACTCATGGTGGCTGAACCCTAGTCACCTCCCAATGGCCCCTATAGTAGGATTCCAACAGATGAAATGGGGGGAGGGGTGTCTTTTCCACGTATGGAGACCCTCGGGTGACTTCACACTTAGGGCAAAAGCCTTCCTTCTAAGACCTGAAACAAGGGAAGGATGCCGGCCTTGACCACGTCTGTCCAGCCTGAAAAGGGAAGCTCGGCCAGAACAATCAGGCAAGGAAAAGAAATAAAGGTATCTAAACTGGAAAAGAAAAACTAAAATTATCTCTGTCCCCAGATAACAATTTGGTACATAGAAAGCTTTAAAGAGGTCTAGATACACACAAAAAAAATGAGTTAATAAATAAATTCATCAAAGTTGTAGAATACAAAGTTAACCTGCAAAAAATCAATTGTATTTCTATAGTCCAACAATGAACAATCCGAAAGTGAAATTTACTACCAAGTCTACTTGTAACAGCATCAAGAATAAAATAGTTACAAATAAGTTTAACCAAGAGGTGCACACTGAAGACACACACATATCTACAAGAACAGAAAGAAGATCTACTTAAGAGACGACACCTCATGTTCCTGGACTGGAAGACTTAATATTGTTAAGTCAAAACAATCGACAGTTACTCACCAATGTTTACTTTTTGTTTGTGTGTATGTGTGGGTTTTGGGTGGTTGTGCTTGTTTTTTTTTTTGTCTTTCTTTCTTTCTTTCTTTCTTCTTTCTTTCTTTTTGCAGAAATATATTAAGCCATCCAAAATTCATATGGATCCCCAAGGGACCCTGAATTGCCAAAACAACACTGAAAAAAACCCTCAATGTTGGAGAACTCACACTTAATGATTTCAAAACTTACTACGAGACTACAGCAGTCCACACAGCGGCACTGGCACAGGACGCGCACACGGACGGCGGAGAGCAGCCCGAGACAGACCCTCCAGTGCGGTGGTTTTCCCCAAGGTGCCCACCAAGACCAGTCCAAGGGGAAGAAGAGGCTTTTCAACAAAAGTTTCTGGGAAAACTGGATACCCAATTGCAAAAAAATGAAGTGAACCCTTACTTTACCCTGTAAAAAAATTAACTCAAAACGGATCACAGACTCAATGCAAGAGCTGACACCACAAAGCTCTCAGAGGAGAGCAGGGAAACTTCCAGGCCAGTGGGGCTGGCAATGACTTATTGGAAAAGACACTGGAGTCAAGAAAACAAAGGAATAAAACAGCTAAATTCCATCAAAGTAGTTTTAGGGGGTGGGGGTGGCTGGGGAGAGGTCAATGGGGAAAAAAGAAGACATATGTAATACTTTTAACAGTAAAAAATAAAAAAATAAAAATTGTATCAGATCAATGGAAAAAAAAATACTTTTGTATGTTATTATGATATATCTCATTATACTTTGGTCCAAACCCATAGAATGTATAAGAAAGTACAATAAGGTGAACTATGAACTTTAGGTGATTAGGATTATGTGTTTCTGTGCAGTTTCATCCTTGGTAAAAAAAAAAAAAAAAAAGTAAGGGAGGCAATCTATGTGTAGGGGCAAATGATATATAAATTGATATATGAGAAATTGATATATAAATGATATATGAGAAATCTCTGTACCTTCTTCTCAATTTCTGCTATAGGCATAAACACAAAAAAAGTCTTTAAAATTTTTACATTCATGTCAAAAATATGTATTTTTTATAGTGAAAATAAAAATAATTTTAACCCATGGGAAATATATATTTTTTTAAATTTTATGTTATTTTGTTTTAGTTTGCTGTTGTTTGAGGACAAGAGAATGAAAGAGAACCCACAGTATGGGACAAAATAGTTGCAAATCATATACCTGATAAAGGGATTAATATCCACAATATATTAAAAAAAAAAAAAACACAAAAAACTCCCAAAAGTCAGTAACAAAATGCAAATCAAAACCACAAGGAGATAGCACTTCACCCCTCTTAGGGCAGCGATAAAAAAAAAAATCGGAAAATTCCAAGTACTGGTGAGGATGTGGAGAAATTGGAACCCTTGTGCACTGCTGACAAGAATGTAAAATGGTGCAGCCTCCATTTTACATACAGCAATTCCTTGAAATGCTAAATATAGACTTAGCCTGTAATCCACCCTCCACCTCGTGGTATGTACCCCGAAAGGCTGGAGGCAGGGACTCAGAGAGCTGCGGGCCAAACCAAGGTTGATAAAAGCATAATTCCCAGCAGTCAAAAGGCTCAAGAAACCCAAATATTTAAAGACAGACGAGTGGAGAAACAAGGTGCTCTGTACATACCAGGGAATACGAACGGCGTTCGGCCGTGGACACGTGCCGCACGGGAGAAGCCTTGCACACACGACGCTAAGAGAAAGAAGCCAGGCACAAAACCACCGACTATGATCCGGACCAAACAGCGAGCTCTCCGGGGACAGAGACCAGGGCGGTGGTTGGGAGGACGGGGGTGGGTGGCGGAGGACGTACGGGGACAGAGCAGAGGCTCCTGTGATGCCCTGAGTTATTCTACAGTGAGTGTGGCCCAGAAGACATGGCTCTCTCTGTGGTTGAGCACCGACCCAAGAACGAAATCACCGTTCAATCCCCCATCAGGACACATGCCCGGGTTTGGGGCTCCATCCTCAGAGGGGGGTGTGCAAAAGTCAGCTGATTCTCTCTGATCATTGGTGCTTCTCTCTCTCTCCCTCTCTGAAATCAATAGAAACGTTTTTTGGTTTTTTTTTAAGTAAAAGGCAGGGGTTGCGCCTATCCTGACTGGACACTGTATGTACTACAGCCATGATCTGTCTACCCACACCACTGACTGCGCGGACCTGAGTACATGAACTCTGACGGAGGGGTGCACTCTAATGGGGTGCACTGGATCACGTGGGAATGGCATCCCAATAAAGCTGCATTTGAAAAAAGAGAGGGGGCTCCATGAAAGACTAGGCCCGCCCTCACCGGTGTGGCTCAGTGGATAGAGCATCGGCCTGCAGATTGAAGGGTCCCGGGTTCGGTTCCGGTCGAGGGCATGTATCTTGGCTGCGGGCACATCCCCTGTGGGGGGTGAGCAGGAGGCAGCTGAACCCATATTCCTCTCTCATGGATGTTTCTAACTCTCTATCCCTCTCCATTCCTCTCTGTAAAAAAATCAGTAAAAATTTTTTGTTTTAAAAAAAGACGAGGCCCATGACATAATCAGCACAAAAAGGGTGCGCCCACCAACAATTCCAGCTGGCCAGGCTGGCGGCCTCCCCGGGCTCTGGCCTCAGCCCTCACCACTGCCTGGGGCCCTGGCAGTCCGAAGCAGGGCCTCCGTGGGAGTGGGGTGCTCCGTGGGGACCCCCCCACACACACTCCTCAAATGCAGGCAGGCAGGATCAGCTCCGGGCCATTCAGGGATCAGAAGGTTCCGGGCCTTTCTAAGTGTTCTGATCACAAACAAGGCAGAAACCACCAGACAGAGCCGGGGCGAGCCCACGGAGACGTCCGAGCAGGACCCCACGCACCGGTCGTACTGGGGTGAAGCACGGGCACGTGAGAAGGCCGCTCGGCACAGCGCCGGGCTGGTTGCTGACAAACTCTTGGCAAAATTCCCCGATTAGGTAATAGCATTAGCAAGGACAGCTCCTGCGGGGAGTGTCCTTCCCGGGCTTTCTAGAGAAAAGGAGGGGGGGAGGGGACGTGCTGGGAGCGGCGGGCAGTGCGGCTCCGGGGACGGGTGGACAGAGGGTCGGGGGGCCCCCCTCGCTGAGCGGATCTGCATTCTAACACCATCTCTGGGAGATAAGGCGACTGTTTGCAGACGGTTAATGGTTAACTGTGTCCGTCCCTCCAGGAAAGCCAGGGAGAGGCTCTTTGTAAGGCTTCCCAAGTGTCCGGCCCCCTCGGTCCCCCGGCCCCCTGCCCTCCCCTCCCCTGTCCTCCCCGCCGGCCGCGCCCTCAGACGCCTGCGGAGCGGGTGGCTGCCCCGACCTTGTCTAAAGCCACCCAGCGGCCCTCAGACTCCTATCCTGTATCCACGCACCAGCCAATGCCACCCCAGTAAGTGCCGTACGAAGGGAGGAAAGCACAGGAAAAGCCCACCTCCCGGGAACCTCCCTGCCAGGTGACAAGGGGAATGAATGGCCACGGAGCACGGCCCCTCGCTCGGCCACGGCGACCGAGCAGCCCTTACAGGGCCGGGCCGAGAGCCGCCTCCTCCCCGCCGCGGCCCTCGCCGGCCCTGCTCCCTCCGGCCTCCACCCGACGGCCCGCGTGGGGAGGGACACGGCCACGGCCCGCGTGGGGAGGGACACGCCATGCACCGAGGGAGGGCTCTCCGAGAGCCCACGGTTCATGGCGGGCAGTCTCGGAGCGAGGCCGGGCCTCGCCGGGACGCTGGACCTGACGTGGCCGTGCTGAGCGGGTCCGGCCCGGGACAAGCCCACGGAAGCCGAAGCGAGCGGCCCCCACAGCCGTCCGCGCCCGACCCGGGGCCCTGGACCGGCGAGTGCGGCCTACCCCCGCGGAGCGGGTTCGGGTTCGGGCAGGCGGGTCGGGGGTCCCTCCTCCCCGGGCAGCCCCGCGGGAGGCGCCGGCGTCCGCGGGGCCTCGAGGTGGAGCGGGAGGGGGACTGAAATGGCGCCAAATTCCCAGACGAACGAGACGAGTGTTCGCGGGAGCCCAGGCCCGGCTCGGCTCGGCGGCCTGCCGCACGTGTGGTCTGCGCCCCGCACCCCGCACCCCCGGGCCGGGAGCCTGGGCCTGTCCCTGCTCACCGCAATGAGGAGACAGGGGCCCCCCGCGCTCAGGGCACCCGGGGAGCCCCCGCCTCACCCCGCCCGCCGCGGGCCGGCCGCCTGCTCCCCGCGGGCCCGGGCACCCTCCGCGGAGAGGCCAGGGGACCGCTCCGACGGCCGCCCGCCCCACCCACCCCACAGGGCCGGGCCCCCCCAGAGCCCGGTCCCCCCACAGGGCCGGGTCCCCCCACAGGGCCCGGGTCACCCCACAGGCCCCGGGTCCCCCCACAGGGCCCGGGGTCTCCCCACAGGGCCCGATCCCCCCACAGGGCCCGGGGTCCCCCCACTGGGCCGGGTCCCCCACAGGGCCCGGGGTCTCCCCACAGGGCCCGATCCCCCCACAGAGCCCGGGGTCCCCCCACAGGGTCCGGTCCCCCCACAGGGCCGGGTCCCCCCACAGGGCCCGGGGTCCCCCCACAGGGCGGCGGGGCCGCTCACGCCCCGCAGGGACCCGCGGCCTCCCGGGAGGGACCCAGGACACGGACCGGGGCGGCGCCGGGCCTCGGGCCTGGGCCTGGGCCGGCCGGAGGGGCGGCGGGGCGCGTGTTGGGAGGGGCGGGCACACACGTCAGCGGGCCTCGGGCGGCCGGGCCCGGAGACCGCCGGGCCGGGGGCAGGGCGGGCGGGCCCGGGAGCGCGGCCACGGCCCCGCGTTCACCCACGGGCGTCCCACGCGGGATAGCTACCGTCCGCCGAGGCGACGGGCCCAGGACTCCGCGGGCGGCCATGGCCGCCGCCGGGCCGGGCCGGGTGGGCGGCGCCTCAGAGCACAAGGCGGCGGCGGGCCCGGGCCGCGGCGGGACAAAGCGGGGCGGCGGCGGCGGCCGGCCGAGCACGCAGACGCGGACAAGGGAGCCGCGCCGCGGACGGGGCGGTCGGTGCACCGGCGCCGGCCCCGCGGGGGTCGCTGCTCCCGGCCGGGCGGGCGGGGCATGCGCAGTGCGCAGAGCGTGCCGCGGCGGCGGAGAGCGCCGGGGCCGCGGCCGGCCTGCGCCGCGCGGACAAGGGAGCCACACCGCGGAGGGGGCCGTCGGTGCACCCACGTACCCGCCGTGGCCAGACTTGCCGCATGGAGCCGCCGCGGGCGGGGGCGCGGGCTGCGCGGAGCGCGGCTGCGCAGCGCAGGGCACCGCCCGCCGGCCGGCGTGCCGCGGACACGGGCGCCCCCGCGCGGAGGGCGCCGCCGCTGCACCGCCGCCGCCGGGCCGGCCTTGCCGCACGGGGTCGCTGCGCGCGCACGCCGGGCGGGGGCGCGGGCTGCGCAGGCGCAGTGGCGCTCTGCCGGGACCGCCCGGCCCGCTCCGCCGGCCCGGAGCCGGGGCGCCGGAGCGGACCCCAGAGCCTCACCGCGTGCGGGGGGCACTCCCGGTGCACCTGCGTCGGGGCCCGGCCCCGGCGGAGCGGGGCTTGCCGCGCACGGCTGGGCCCGAGCGAGCGCGGCCGCGCGGCACGCAGGGTGCAGGGCGGATGCGGGCGCCGCTCCGCTGTCTGCCCGGCCGGCGCGCCGTCCCGCGGGTGGGACTTCCGGTTCATCGGTGCCCGGCCCCCACCGAGCAGGACGGGGCGCGTGGGGTCACCGCGCGCTCCCGGCGGGCCGGGGCACGGCCGCGCAGTGCGGAGGAAGCGGCATCGGGCCCGCGCGGCCGGCCCGCCCCGCGGCTCGCCGCACCGCCTGCGGGTGGGACTTCCGGCGCGCCCGCCCGGCGGGGCTGGACGCTGGGGGTCACGCGCGCTCGCGGCGGGGCTGGGGCCCGGCCGGCCGCGCAGCACGGGCGCCCGGTGGGCCCGCCGGGCGGACGGGCAGGAGCGGGCCGCAGAGACGTACCGCGGGTGGGACTTCCGGGGCCCTCACGTCGGTGTCCGTCACCCGCCGAGCCGACCGGGGCCTGGCCGCCGGGGTCCCTGCGCGCTTGCGGCCGGGCGGGGCGCCGGCGGCCCGGGGCGCTCGGCGGGCCCCTAGGCCGCGGGGGACCGCGGCGCCCGGCGCGGAGGGTCGCCCGCCGCCGCCGCCGCCGCGCCTACCTCAGTGCCCGCCGCCTGCCGCGCGGCCCGCGGCCCGGGGTCCAGCGCACTCGCGGCCGGGCGCCGGCTCCGGCCGCCCCGCGCCCCGGCCGGCCGGCGTGGGAGCGGCTCAGCTGGTCCGCTGGCCGAAGTGCTGAAGCGGCCGCGGCGCGCGCGAGGGTGGGACTTCCGGTGCCCGCGCCGCGCCGGCCGGCCGCACGGGGTCGCTGGGCGCACGCGGCTGGGCCGGGCCGGCGGGGCGTGGGAAGCGCGCAGCCGGTCCGCTGGCCGAAGTGCTGAAGCGGCCGCGGCCCCGGGCACCTGCGCCGCCGGCACCGAGCGGCAACGGAGCGGCCACCGAGCGGCGGGCCGCGGGCGGGCGGGCCGTGCCGGGGGGCGCGCGGCGGGCTTGGGCGCCGGCAGGGCGCAGGGCTCCGGGGGAGGGCGCTCAGCGGGTCCGCTGCCGACATGCCGAGCGGACCACGGAGCCGCAACCTCGGCGCCGAAGGTTCGCCCGCCGCCGCCCCGGCGCCCGAATTGCCGCACCGGGTCCCTGGGCGCGTGCACGGGCCGCTCGGCTGGTCGGCCGGCGGCACAGCCCCGCGCCCGGGCGGACGGGGGAGCGCGGCGCGCAGCCCCGGGTCCCGGGGTCTCTGGCCCCTGACGCATCCTCGGGTGCTCCACCCAACACGGAGGAGTGGGGAAGCCACTTCCAAATCTGCCAAGTGGGGCACCCCACACACACACCCCACACTCTGCATGGGCCTGGAGGAGCCTACAGCAGAGCCCCGACCCCACCCCTCCACCGCCCGGGAGCAGGGCCTGGGCCATGGCCACCGCGGGGATCCCAGCACCAAGCCTGGGGCGCGGGGGTCATGTGGGGAGGGCTCCTGATACGGACCCCTGGTTCTCATGGCAACCACCCACCCACCCCGGGGGCGGAGGAAGAATCTCAGACCCACCACCAGTCAGATGTGTGACCAGTCTCCGCTCTCCTCACCCGCCTGGGGGACCCCTGATCCCCAAAGCCAGCCATTTCTAGTTGTCCGGAGTCAGGATTGTCTAACTCCCCTCCCCAAAATGTCAGCAAGAACGCCAAGGAAGGGACCGACTGTGTCTTGAAGCCACAGGCACAAAGCTATTGGGACATCACAGAGAAAAGAGATGAATTTAAAGTGATAGCAAGGAAACAGACACACTACACTACATATGGTATATCTGCTACCCCCTAGTCCCTGCACACACACACACACACACACACACACACACACACAGCCCTGCCGCACGCCAGGGCAGAGGGGCTAGCCCTCGGGCAGAGGGCCCCTCCCTGGCAGAGAAGGCGGCAGAAGGATGAGGGGTGGAAAAGGCGGCGAGGACAGGAACAGCGGCCGCCGACACCAATTTCCCAAACTCAGACGCTGCCCCGCGCCCAGAGGCAGGAAGGCAGCGGAGTTCGGGGGGGGGGGGGCTGCAGAGGGAGGGGCTCCGGGGCCAGCGGCCAGGCCGGCGAGGGACCCCCAACCCACCGCTCCGGAAGGCAGAGAAACGGCAGATAGGCGCCCCGAGATCAGGCCCACATTCTTTGGCTCCTTAGAATCGGTCAAAGGAAAGCAGGCGGGAGGCAGGTTCTGCGAGCCGCCACGAAGGAGTGTCCACCCCAGAACAAAGGGCAAAAGCCTCTCCGTCGGGGCAGGTCCCGACTGGCCTGCCCCCCGCCCGAGACTCCGCAGAGGGAGCCGGGCTCGGGGTCCCCCCCGGGAGGGACTGCGGCCGCGAGAAGGCAGAGCGCGGGCACAGAACTTGCCTACGGTCCCGGAGAAAGTTACCCGCGGGGGAGCCGGCCTCCTGCGGCTGCCGGGCGAGGAGAGGGCGCGGGACCGGAGGGCCGCTCCGCCTGGAGCCCACCGCGGGCCTGTGGGGCTCCGCGCTGCCAGCGCCGGGCCGGGATGTGGGAGCGGGGCGGGAAGGCAGAGGCAGACGACAGGAAGGAATCCAGAAAGCCCAGCCCTGTGCCGCGTGTCCGCTCGCCTCCCCTCCCCTCCCCCGCCGGGGCTCGCACACCCAAATCAAACACGCACGTAAGTTCCTGCCCGCTGAAGGGGCTGCTTTCTGGGGAAGCTAGCCACAAGCAGGAGGAAAAAAAAGAAAAAGTAAAAGTGAAAAAGTAGCAACTGGAGAGAAGGGACCGCAGGAAAAACTAAAACTAAAACTGGTAAAAACTCACATCTCCAGAAAAACATTTACAAAGACTCGGCGCCTCTATGAAACAGGAATACGATGCCATTAACACGAGAATAATTGTTTCGGGGTGACATTTCATCACTGCTGGCTCAGTGACTGTAACACACGTCCCCTCCAGTGGGGTGATGAGTGTGAGCGAAGCGGGGAGGCTGGGGAAGGGGGGGGGGGGAGGCTGGGATAGGAAATCTGTTTTCCAATCAACTTTTTTGCAAGGAATCTAAAGCTATTCTAAAAAAAATAAATTTAGGGAAAAAATAATCAAAAAAGAGGTCTTCAGAAATTAAAAATGAGGATAGAGAAATCCACTTGGGAAGTTAGTCAAGTTGCTGTGCCCCCAACCTAAAGCAACACAAAGACGCAGGAAGCGAGGTCAGGATAGACACCCCGAGCGGGTGGGAAGCTCGGCTGGCGAGAGCGTCACCCCCAGGGGGTTCGGCCCCCGTCAGGACACCCCCCCCCATGCACTGATATGAGGAACAACTACGTGATCTCTTCCCCCTCCCTCCTCCTGTCCCCCCTCCCTTTCTCTCTCAAATCAATACATTCTTAAAAGAGAGAGAGAGAGAACCAGTACAGGCAGCTGACCAGCACATAAAAAACCACTCTCAGAAGAGAGGAGAATGGAAGCAGGTAAATTAAAGAATTAACTCGAAAACCTGGCCCACCCCCACAGGGCCCGCGTTTCAGCCCAAAGGAGGCCCCCTGAGCCACAGCTGCCGACCCCGCCTGTGCCCGGCTCGGAGGGGCTCCCCGACACACAGAGAGAGTCTCCCGCGTGAAAAAGAGCAGACGGGGGGACGCACACACACAGACACCGGGACGTGTCCGCACACAGAGAACCCTGGACCCCACGGGCTTCGCGCGCAGCCTGCTCCCGCCCGCCCGCCCGCCCGCACCCGGGGCCCTCCAACGTCCGAGGGGAGCCGTGCCCTCTCAGACAGACGCCTGGCTGTGGGCGCGGGCCGAGGGCACTTTCAGACACGCAGGGCCTCGGAAAGTCCGCACGCACCTCTCTCTTGGAAGTTGTTATGGAATGTTCACCATCAAACTCTGGAAAGAAACCAGGCCCGAGGAGTCATGAGATCCAGGAGCCGGGAGTGATGGAGAAGGAAGAGGCCGGGGCAGGGCGGCGGCTGGCCTGGGAGCCCGAGGGGCCCCGGGGCCGCGCGGAGAGATGGTTTCCCGGAGATAGAGCTGGCCACGCACCAAGGGTGTGCGAACGGACATTCGCACCACCGTGTCGGTGTGGAGCGGGGTGGGAGCGCCGAGGGCCTAAGCCACAGGCAGATGTGGGAACAGCTGCAGGAGGAAAGGAAAGATCCCGCAGGAAGGAGGAGGCCATCCGAGCCACCGAGGGGCCGGCCGGGGCGGGGGGGCCGTCACAGGGGTGGTTTGGGGGGGGCATCACAGCAGCGTCTGTCCCCCAAGTCCTTGCCCAGCCCACGCGAGCTGAGGGACCAAAAAGTCCCAGAGTGGGACCCCGATGGGGCCTTCTATGCGGGGAACTGGGGAGACGGGGAGGGGGAGGGGGAGGGAACCCGGGGGGAAGCAGTGTATGATTTCTTACCCAGAGGTCTGCTTAGAAATATGAAGGGAAAGACGAAAGAAAGAAAGGAAGAAAGAAAGAAAGAAAGAAAGAACCCAAGAAAGAAAGAAAGAAAGAAAGAAAGAAGAAAGGAAGAAAGAAAGGAAAGAAAGAAAAAGAAAGAAAGAAAGAAGGAAGGAAGGAAGGAAGGAAGGAAGGAAGGAAGGAAGGACCCAAGAAAGAAAGAAAGAAAGAAAGAAAGAAAGAAAGAAAGAAAGAAAGAAGAAAGGAAGAAAGAAAGAAAGGAAAGAAAGAAAAAGAAAGAAAGAAAGAAGGAAGGAAGGAAGGACCCAAGAAAGAAAGAAAGAAAGAACCCAAGAAAGAAAGAAAGAAAGAACCCAACCAACTCATACGCCGCCTTTCCTTCTGGAAATTGCCTGACAACAGGGTGCCTGGGAGGTGAGGGGTTAGGAGGGGGGCCCCCCTCAAGGGGGGGACCCGGCTAAGGAGCTGGGAGCTTTTCCCGCCTGCCCCTCCGCCAGGCGCCCTCGCCCTCCAGGCTCAGAGTCCAGAGCGGCTCAGTCTCCTTTCCCTAGAAGCAGCGGGAGGGGTCCGGGGACCCCCACAACTCCGCGGGAGAGAGGGGGCATTCTAGAGAAAGCGGGGAGCAGGCTCTCCAGCCACACCCCACAGCCTTGCTGGCCTCAGGGGACACTCGGAGCTCCCCATCCCACCTGGAGGGAGCAGCCCCCCCCCCCAGCAGCGCCCGGACGTGGGCAGGGGTCTGCCTGGCAGAGGACACGTCCTCCGCGCAGGAGGCTGCTGCTGCACCCACTCCTGGACCTCAAAGCTCCTGGGCCTCTGTGGGTTTCCTGAGCAGGGGACCCTAACCTCGCCCCTCCCGGTGGCCAGGTGGCCCCGTGAGCTGTCTCTGCTAAAGGGGCACGCCACCCCGGAACGGCTGGAAGAGACCACTGCCCGGACCGGACTCGCTTGGGGTGAGAGTTCAGAAAACAACTCAGCAAACCGAGGCCCAGCCCCGAGGCGCAAGGGCGTGGGGTCTGTCCTCCCGAGCTCCTGCCGAGCCTGGAGGCCCTGAGGGGCCGGCTGCGGACCGTCCGCCCCTCCTGCTTCTAACCGCTCCCCACCGCCCCCCCCTTCCAGCCCGGGGACCGCACCGAGGCCACGGCGAGGCCCACGCACCGGGCTCCGTGCCAGCTGCTCCACGAGCCACGTGCCCGGCGAGGCGGGAGCTGCGGTGTGCAGGCCCTGCCCTGGCACAGACACCCGGTGAGGTGGGCACCCGCACCCAGCTCGGCTCTCCGCCTCCCGGGGGCAGGTCGCTCCCCACCGGGGCCTCCGCCGCTAAGGAGCCCCAGGACACAGCCCTCTCCCTGCAGGCCTCGCCGATTCACAGAAAGCAGGGTGCTCAGAGCCACGGCGGACGTGCCGGCAGCAGCATCTCCAGCTCTCGCCACCCGCCACGTGCCCTGTCCGTGTCCACAGCCCCCCCCCAGGGCATGCCACGTCGCCCACGGCGCGTCCAGGCGACCGTGCGCCGCCCCCCTTTCCCCAGGCGCTGGCCGAGTGAGGGGCCCCGGTTGGGGGCGAGCACATGGCGGCAGCTGGGGCCGGCCGGGGGCCGTGTGCAGTGGTCGGCCTGGGCCGAGGGGAGGGCACATTCCTCCCGGACCCCGTTCCCGCCACGAGGCCAAATCACACCCCTCCCCCCCGCAGCAGCTGCTTCCCCCCCCCCCCCCCCAGGGCAGCCTCACACAGAGGAGCCGTTTAGGGGGCCGCTCCCAAACCACACACAGACCGACGGCTGCCCCTTCCCAGCAGCGCCCAGTCAGGGCGGACCCCTCCCCCCGGGGGCCCCGGGCGGGACATACAGCCGAAGGGCCCCCGAGACCTAACCTCCACCAAGACACCCCCTCCTGCGTGATGGGCTCCTAGGCGAGCCAGGCTCCCCTCACACCCAAGGGGATCCCTCGCCCTAAAGGCTGTGTCCCCAGAGTAGAAAGGCACGCCGCACGACCCCGCCTGCCGCGCTCTCAGGGGCAGTCACCGTTTTTTCTTTCCTTGTCAAAAAGGAGCGGTCAGCCTGGCCGGTGTGGCTCAGTGGTTGAGTGTCAACCTGTGACCAAGTCACTGATTCTGGTCAGGGCACACGCCTGAGTTGGGGGCTGGAGGGCAGAGTACAGGAGGCAGCCGATCCATGTCTCTCTTTGTCTCTCTCTCTCTCCCCCTCTCCCTCCCTCTCTGAAATATGTAAATAAAAATATATTTTTAAAAAATTAAAAAATACGGAAGGGCCGTCAGCCTCCCTGTGACCAGGCTTTGAGGCTGTAAGGGTCACCTGCTTGCACCCCCACCTGGTTACCAGGCCCCGTGTTCACTAACGGGGCGCACAGACACAAAAAAGCCCACCCCACACCCTCAGCTCAGAGGCCACGCAAGGCGGCCGGAGGCAAAGGTGTCCCCCCCGAAGGAAAAGGCGGGGGGCAAACCCCACTCCCCAGGCGTGCGCGGCTAAAACACTCACACAGACTCCACGCCGGCCGGGGCTGGGACAGGAGGCCGTTACACGCCACGAGCACAGACCTGGCCCGTGGCCCCCGGTCCCCACGCCTCGCCTACAGCCGCTCGGCGGGCTGCACTGCTCCCATAGCCTCCCCACTCCTCCGGGGGAAGCGCACAAAAAGACCAGCCTCAAAAAAAAACACCTCCACTCGCAGGAAAAGTTTTATTTAAGTTCTGAATAGGAGGCCGATGACTTAAAACAAGACAAAGCAAATGTTTTCTGCTGCTGTGCCCGGTCGAGGCCGGGGGGGTGAGACAGGCGGGTCGGCGGCCCCCGCTGCAAACGCACAGAGAGGGCCCAGGCAGATCCGAGGACATGGGTTCTTTTTTCTTTTTCTTTTCTTTTCTTTTTTTTTAAATCCTCACCCGAGGATATTTTTTCCATTGCTTTTTTTTTTTTTTTTTTTTTTTTTTTTTTTTTTTTTTTTTTTTAAGACTGAGTGGAAAGGAGGGAGGAGGAGGGGGAACGAGAGAAAGAGAGAATTGATGTAGGAGAGACAAATGGTTTGGTTGCCTCTCACACGTGGCTGGTCGAGGCCAGGGGGACTGAACTGGCAGCTGAGATACTTGCCCTTGACTGGGACCCAAAACCGAGAGCGACCCTCTGGCCTGGGCTCTAGCCACTGGCTGGCTGGCCAGCACGAGGTCCTGGGTCTTACCCAGCGTCCCCACCGCTCTGAGACACGCGACGTCTCTTTTCCGGCGGGGGTCTGGCCTCCACACACTGTGGAGTCTCAAACCAGCCGTGGCATCCATACCAAAGTGTGTGGACCGGCTCTTGGATTCCGACCTCCTTCTTCTCTCCCCCGGTGGGGGCTGCTGCCGGGTCGCGGCCGCCCTGGGCCCCGCTCCTGGCGGCCCTGGACAAGCCCCTGGCCTGAGCCTGCCCAGCGCCAGGCCCTGGTCCACCAACAAAGGCATGGGGGCTGCCCCCGACGCGGCGCAGACCACAGAAGAAAGGCACGGGACAGCAGAAGACACACAACTTTTATTAAACCGCCGTTTTCGTGGCAATGAGCACCCCTGGCAGGTCACGCGCAGGGCTTTGTGGAGATCCGTGCTTCCTTCCGAAAGAAATGTGCGTTTGAGTATAAGCAGCGAGTGGACAAAAGAAAATATTGGTAATGACCAAGGCGACAAAGGCCGGACCCTGGACCGCTGGGAGCCCCGGGGCTGGCCCTAGAGCCTGTCCTGGGTCTCCGGGCATGTGACTGGGGGCTGTGTGTGTGTGTGTGTGTGTGTGAGGGTGTGTGTGTGTGTTTGTGTGTGTGTGTTGTGTGTGTGTGTGTGTGTGTTGGGGGGGTGTCCTCTGGCCGTTTCTGTCTCGGGCAGAAGCCCTCGTGCAGCAGGAGAAAGCTCACAGGGCTGAAACAACAGCCAGAGCTTCGCTGGCCGCGTGCCCTGGGGCGGCCAGTGTCCGCACCCCAGCCCCAGGTTCCGGGCTTGTAAAATGGGGTCCCGGGCACCAGAGGGGTGCAGGGCAGCGAGGCTGCGACCCCGGCTCCTAAAGGGAGAGGCTGCGGGGGACCAGCGGCCGCACTGCTCTGTTACTCAAGCCGCTGCCCTGAGGTCCCTGTGATCCGGGGTCCCCAGGCGCCCCTCTACCCGCCCCCCCCCCCCCCACGGTGTGCGCCCTCCTCCGAGGCTCCCGCTCCGAAGAGAAGAACTTCGAATCCCCGTCGTTCCAGGAAACACGCGGGGTTCAGGACTTTTCCTGAAAAATCCCTCCCCACCCTCCCCTGAAAGACACTCCCCTCCCGGGGTCAGGCCGCCGTGGGCTTGGAGAAGCCCAGGTTTACCCAGTTTTCCTCTCGGAGGGAGGACGGGAGGGCGGGGGCCCTGAGTCCGCCGGGGACCCCGGGGACCCCGGGGACCCGGCTCTGCGGGGCCCCAGCCCCGGGCCGCCCCCGGCCGCCGGGCCGCACTGGGAGCAGGAGCGCGCGGGGCGCAAACGCTGAATCAGCGCTTCGGAGACAAAGTGCCCGGCGGCGGCGGCGGCGGCGGCCCCGGAAAGTTGTGCAACGGCGCCTATTTGCCCTCGGCGCGCCGGCCGGGCTCTTCTCCGCATCTTGGGCCAGGCTGGGCACCGGGGGGCCGAGACCCTCCTGGGGGGGGGGGTGCGCGGCCAGAGCCAGCCGCCCGCCCGTCACCTGTGGCGCCCGCCCGCCGCCCGCGCGCCGAGGACAAAAGTTGCGCCCCTTCCGATGGGGCGGGGGGCGCAGGAGGGGCCCCCCCACCGGCCCGGCTGCGGGGCGCTCCGGGCGAAGGAGGCGAAGGAGGCGGGTTGCATCAGAAATTTCCTTCTGCAACCGCACGGCTCTTATCACGTTTCCACGGCTGGCGGGCGGCGGGCGGGCGGCTAATCCGCGGGGCTCCGGGCCGGGGCAGGCCCCAGCGCCGGGTAGCGGGGTCACTAACGGAATCGGGGTGCGTGTGTGTGTGGGGGAGGGGCGGCGGTAAAAAAGAGAAAAAAAGAAAAAGACCCCGAGGCCGGGCCGCTCCGGGCGGGAGGGTCCGGCCGGCCGCGCGCGGGCGCACCGGCGGCTGCAGGGCGCGGGCGCCCACCCTCCCCGCGGCCCGGGAGCGCGGCCCCGGCCCCGACCGCGCACCCCTCCTCCCTCCCTCCCTCCCTCCCGCCCTCCCTCCCGGCCCCGCGGGCGTCCGACGGGATGGGTCCCGGGCGCCGCCGGCCCCGAGGCTCCCGGGTCCCGCACCCGCGCGCACAGCCCGCCCGCCGCGCCCGCCCCCCGCGCCCCTCGGCCGGCCCGGGCGCCGCGGACCCCGGCCCGCAGGCGACGCCCTCCCGCCCCCGCGGCCCCGCGGCTCCCGCGCCCCCGCCGGGCGGGCGGCGGGCCGCAGACAATGCCGCGCGGGGCCCCGCCGCCCGCCGCCGGCCACGAAGTAAGTTGCGGCCGGCCGCCCGCGCCGCGCCTACCTGCGAGCGCCGCTCCGCTCCGCTCCGCTCCGCGTGGCGTGGGCGAGCCCCCTGCGGTCCGGCGGGCGCGGCGCGCCAGGCGTCCGGCCCCAGGAGCAGCGGCGAACTTGGCTCGCGCGGGTGTCCGAGGCCTCGGAGCTGAGCCGCCGCCGCGCGCCTGCCGTCCTGCACCTCCTCCCGGCGCCCCACCCCCGCGGCGGCTTTAAACCGCCCGGCCCCGCCCGCCGCCGCCGCCGCCCCCGCCTCCTCCTCCCCGGCCGCCCCCGCCTCCTCCTCCCGCCGCGGTTCCTGCTCCTCCTCCCGCCGCCGCCGCCGCCAACGCGGCCCGGACCGCTGGCCGCCGGCGCGGGCGGGGCCGGCCGGGCGCAGGGCGTGGCGTGGCGGGCGCGGGCCGGACCCTCCGGGCGGCTGCCCGGGCCGGGCACCGGGGCGAGGGCGCCCGCACCCCGCGCCCTGCCTCCCGGGACCCCGGCATCCGGGCCTGGGCGCCGGGGAGGACCGGGGACCGCCCCTCCGAGAGGCCGTGTGCCGGCGGATGCTCTAAGCTCCGAGCGCCCCGTCGGTGCGGCCAAACCCGCGCCCCGGCGCCCGCGGGGACGCGCGCGGCTGCCGCCCGGCCTCGGGAGGAGAGGGAGCCCGGGCGCGTGCGGCCAGCTGGAGACTCGCCTCCTGAGCCTCGGTTTCCCCATCTGCGAGCGAGCGCCTGAGTGCTCGCAGCTGGGGCGGGAGGCCCGGCGCACGTGGCGAGAATCGGCCGGCCCCGGGTCCTCGCCTCGGACCCGGGTCCTCGCCTCGGACCCGGGCGCACCCGCCGCCCTCCCTCCCTCCCCCGCGGCCGGGGAGGGCGCACGGAGACCCGGAGAGAGACCCCCGCGGTCCCGCCCCGCCGCCCGGCGTCCCGAGGGCCGCTGATGCCCCACCACGGGGCACAGAGGGCGGCAATCGTGGCCTTTTCTGGGTCTCGGCGTTTTAGAAACAGCGACAACACTGACTTTCCTTAGGGCGCTGCGTGTGCGCCAGACACTCCCGGCTCCGCGGAGGCGCCCGGAGACCCGCCGCGCGGCCGGGAGCCGGTGAGCCGCCCCCGGGGCGCTGCCTGTGCCCCCCGCTCCCGCCGGGCGTGGGGGCCTGAGGAGGGGCCCCTGGCGGAGGCCCCGGGACGTGGCCGCTCCCGCCCGGGCGTGGGGGGCCGGAGGAGGGGCCCCTGGCGGAGGCCCGGGGACGTGGCCGCTCCCGCCGGGCGTGGGGGGCTGAGGACGGGCCCCTGGCGGAGGCCCCGGGGACGTGGCCGCCCCGCGCCCCGCAGACCGGCCGTAAGCGGGGACTCGGAGAGCAGCGGCGCAGAGTTCCACCGCCGGAGACCCCGGTCCTAACAAAGGGCTCCGGAGGCAAGGAAAGGGCCAAGCCTCCCGCTGGCCTCTGTGGCAGCTGAACCGCACCGCGGCCCCGCCGGCCCCTCAGCACCGAACGCGGCCCGGCCGGAGCGCGGGGGCCGGTAGGTGCTGAGGCTCCGGGGTGCAGAGGCCTCCCAGCACTTTCCCGGCCATTTTTTAGGCAGTCCAGTCCCTGTGGCCACTCCCCGCTCCCCTCCCCACTCCCGCCACACTTTGCTGACTTTCCTAAGCTCACCTACCCTGTTTTCCCGGAAACAAGACAGTGTCTTATATTAATTTTTGCCCCCAAAGATGTGCTAGGTCTTATTTTCAGGGGACGTCTTATGTTTCCACGAAGTAGGTCTTATTTTCGGAGGATGTCTTATTTTCGGGGAAACACGGTAACTCCACTACGACAGTCACCACATCCTCAGGTTCACGTCAGTAAGACATGCGCATCGAACCCAGGTCGCTCCTCCGGCGCTGCCCGTGGATCCCACAGTGTCCTCCCCTCCTGGCGAGGTCCGGCTGGTGAGGGAGGACGCTGAGCCCTCTCAGCCGCGCGGTTTTCAAACATCCCTGCTGACAGGCGAGGGCCCACCCCCTGTCCCTGTGGTCCTGCTCACGCCCCCAGGACCCCCTCAGGGACTGAGTTCTTTTTAAAAAAATATATTTTATTGTTTTTTTACAGAGAGGAAGGGAGAGGGATAGAGAGTTAGAGAGAATCATCAATCAGCTGCCTCCTGCACACTCCCTACTGGGGATGTGCCCGCAACCAAGGTATATGCCCTTGACCAGAATCGAACCTGGGACCTTTCAGTCCTCAGGCCGGCGCTCTAGCCACTGAGCCACACCGGTTTCGGCAGGAACCGAGCTCTTGAACTCCCCTCCGCACTCCGCCGTGGCTGCTCCCTGGCGTGTGCTGGTCCTGTGGGCCCATGGCACCCTGCTGCCTCCCCCCGCCACAGACCCCAATGCCCACTCCCCACGGGTGCCCTCCCCTGGGGAGAGGCCAGGCACCCAGAGTCGAAGGGAGAACAGTGGGTCGGGCGACAGGGCGGCTCTGTGCCCGAGAGCGTCAGCAGCGGCAGTGCAATGGCGCCCGGCAGGAAGCCGGTTTGGTGACGGTGAGGACCTTCCTCCCGGCAGGAGCCAGGAGCTCCTCTGGCCGCAGGACGGGGAGGAGCGGGAGGGTGCGTGCGGTCTCCCGCTGACTCCACCGGAGGAGGAGGGTCCTGATGGCTGTGGATGGGCGGCCTGGCCCGGAGCGGTGCCGGGTGGGAGAGTCCTGCAGACTCGCTCTCCGTGGGGCTCGTGGCGGGGACACACTGGGGCGGCACCGGCTCCACAGGCCGGCAGCCTTGGCGGAGGAGGCGGAGCAATGTGGGCATGCCCCGTGGCTGTCAGTCTGGCCGGCAAGGGGAGGGGTGGGGGCACCGAGCCCCGGTGGGCAGTGCCGGACACCAGCGGCCACATCACCGAGGACTGCCTGCCCACCCCCCGGCCCACCGTGGGGCTGAGGTGGGTCTGCCATCGCCTCCAGCCCTGACACCTGCCGAGAACGGTGGGCACCTGCTCCCCCTGCGGGCCCCTGGGCCGACCCCACCCCACCCTACGCAATTTACCCGTGGGTCAGTCTGCATTTACACAAATATACTTCTTTCCTGATAGTTCACAGAGGGGAAGGGTGAGCTAGAGAGTTACAAACATTGATGGGAGAGAAACACCGGTCAGCAGCCTCCTGCACGCCCCCTACTGGGGGTCAGGCCCACAACCAAGGTACGTGCCCTTGACCGGAATCCAGCCGGGGACCCTTCAGTCTATGGGCCAATGCCGATCTGGTCAGGGCTCAAATCTACAGTTTTAACGGACACCCCCCCCCATGACCCACAATGCACCAGGGGATGCCCTGAGCTCTCCCGAGGAGAAACACGGGCTGTGCCCGAGGGCACGGTGGGGGTGCTGGTGTCGGGGGAGGTTCCCAGCGGGGCCGGGCCCAGCAGCGTCCGGGGCACCCGAGACTCGGAGAGGGAGCGGGGGGGGGGGGGGGGGAGGCCTGCCAGGCGGGGGGAGGCGTGCGCCTCACCAAAGCCGGGAAAGAATGCGCCGGGCAGTCACATTTCGGCAGGAATGCCGGGCTGGGGCCGAGGGGGGAGGCCCCGGGGCGGGCAGGAGGCTTGGCAAGAGGCCGGGCTGTGGAGGCCGGAGGGACTGCCGGCCACTCAGGTGCCGCCCCTTTGTGCCCACGGCGACCGGGGGAGCGAGGGGAGTTGCCAGAGCCAGCCCTCCGTGGGGCTGTCCGTTCCGGGGGGGAGAGGGAGGAGGTGGTGCGATGCCTGCCCCTGGGAGCCCCAACCAGAGTCCTGGAGGGTCTGCCAGAGCCAGAGACCGTGGGGGGCGGGGGGGAGAGCCCGTGGAAGGGGGGTCCCAAAAACAGGCCCGGGATAGACGCCCCAGATCCCCATCCCCTCCGCCCTCTCCCTGGCGGCCCGCAGCTCCTGTGTTCACCTCCACGGGAATCGTGTTCCTCCACCAAGCCCCCCCTCCTGAAACGGCTCCCAGCGGGGGACTTTACAGCCCACGCGGCCCTCACGGAAGGCGTTTGAGTCTGACTTCCTGGGTGCGTTTGCCACTGGACAGAAATCACGTTTCGTGGGGTTTGGGAAAGGGATTCAGCTGCGTGACCAGAACAGGGCCACGGCCCCAGAAGCTTCCCGTGGCCTCCCACTCGCCCAAACCACGCCTCTGCCTCGTGTCCCCCGAGTTTTGCCTTTTCCAGACCGCCACGTGCCATGTCCTACCAACGTGAGTTAACAAAATACGTCTGCAGCTCAGTTCGCTTGGTGGTTTGAATCCCTGGAAGCCTGGAGCGAATAGAATTCAACATAAGAACACATCTCCGAGACGGGTCACATGTTGCAGGAAGGGTTGAAGGAAGAAAAGAAAGAAGCCGGACTCCGTCTCAGCACCACGTCCATGTCCACATCCACGTCCAAGCACGTCCACGCACCCGGGGGCTCGTCTGTCCTCGGGTGAGGCCCGCATGCTCTCCTCTCCAAGTTGCTGTTAGTTTGTTCAGCCCTGGGGCCGCTCCAGGCGGTCAGGAGGCGCCGGCTAAGAGGTCCATCTGCCGCCTGCGGCCGGCCGGCCGGGCCGAGAGGGAGCAGCTGAGCGGGAGGGTGCTTGCTTGGTGAGGGTCCCGCTGGCACGGTGAGGAGCACGTCCGGGGGGCGAGCGAGCGGGTCCTGGCATCGGTCCTGGCCCAGCGCTGCCGGCCGACACGTGGGCACGTTCCAGCCCACCGAGGACGTCTCGTGGTCGAGGCCCGTCTCCTTCATTCAGATGTGAGCCCGGTCCGGGGTCCTTGCTCCTCAGAGCTCAGCGGTTAGAGGCGGAGTGACTGGCTGGCGGGGCGGATTTCTCTGGGCGAAGCTCCGTGTTCTCCCTCCTCCTCCTCCTCCTCTCCCTCCTCCCCCTCCTTCCGCCCCGGCTCTTTGTCTCCCCTGCTCCCCTCTCCTCTCCCTCCTCACCCTCCCTCATCCCAGCAGCGAGTTTTCCCGTAAAGTCAGGAAGTCAGCTCCAGGCCTGTGCTGTCTCACCGTGCCGTCACCCATAAACAACCAACGGACGACGCCACGTGTGCCTGAGCCTCCTTCTGCCCCTGATCCCGGCTCCTCACCCCCGTCTCGTCGTTCTAGTGATTTCGGTGCAGCCAGCTCCTTGGACGCGGGCCTGAGGCTGTCCTGCAGGCTCCGCCGTCAGCTGCGTGGACCTAGGGCGCGGGCCCAGGTCCGGGGCCGAGGAAGGGATTGGACCGTCGTGTATTCAGTTTAGGGTTGAACCCGCATGCGCCCCCGCTCTCAGGGGCCTGAGGACGTGGCTGGTGGCTGGGCATCCAGCCCATCTGAGACGGGCAGACCCCGACACGGGCAGGGGCTGGCCGTCCCTGAGGGTGCGGCTGGGCCGAGTCCGCGCAGCGGGCAGTTCCCAGAGTCCACTGGGGCGGCTGGCAGGGTGGCTCTCTTGGCGATGAGACTCCAGGTGGCGTCTGAACGCCCGTGGGAGGAAAGTGGGTCCACGGAGGTGCCAGGTCCTGCCGAGGACAGCGGCCGCAGGTGCCCAGCGACAGGGCGAGGGCGAGGCTGGGCTCAGGTCCAGCAGGAAGTGGGTCAAGAGGTCAAGCCTTGGGCACAGGAAAAGGCGGCGTCCCACGCCAGAACCAGAACACGGGGACGGTGGTCCCAGCCCCTCCTGAGCCCCTCAGAGCCGGGCGGGACAGCCCGCTCCCGCAGGCCTGGGAGGGGCAGATCCAGGGCTCGGGAGTAAGTTTTCAGTTTTCACGTGACCCCCGAGAACGGTGGCTGAGCATCACCGGAGTGTGGAGCGGTCCAGGCCGAAAGCCGGTGATGGCTTCAGTGCTCGCACCCGGCTCCCCGAACAGGGCGCGGGGCCGGAAGGGACCTCGGGGGCAGCCCGGGCAAGGTGTCGCCAGCGACCACACTGTCCTGGGGGCTGGCCACACCGGGGCCGTGGCCGTGGGGTTAGGAGTGGCTCCGGAGTGTCACCTCTCATGTCACACGCTGCTGGCGGCTTCTCCATCGGGAAGCAGGGGCCACATACAGAGACAGCTCCCTGACCCCGGGTGCTCCCCCACCCCGGATGCTCCCTGCGAAGCCCGGGTGCTCCCCTGTGGGATCTGGGTGCTGCCCACCCTGGGTGCTCCCCCTGGGAGCCGGTGCTCTGGGGCACTCCTGGGCAGCGTCCGTGGCCCACGCTGCCTTGGACATTCACGGGACCACAGGGCCGTCCACTGGGCAGGGCTGGGTGCCGTGGCGGCTCCTGGGGCCTGAGGACACGGCTCCGTGTGACGGTGGCTCCCAGCTCGGGGTCTCGCCTGGACTGTGGGCCCCACCCCCCACCCCGAAGGGGCTTGACAACCGCAGAGCGCTGCCGGGTTCCTGGTTATGGACGGGAGATCCCACCAGGAGGGCGGCTGGGCACCAGCCCCCGCGCCCCGAGCCCGCCTGGGAAGGGGGGGCCGGAGCGTGGCTGCCCCCCAGAGACAGGTTTCCCCGTGGGGGTGGGGATGGGCCCTCATGCGTCTCACAGGGAAGCGTGGCTGGGAATGAGGGGGCCAGGCTGGAAACAGCCGCCGGCCCACCAGCCCCGGCTCCGGCTCCTGGCCCCGGCTCCCGGGGGAGAACAGCCGTCCTGCTCGGCCGTCCCGCTCCCTGAGCCAACGGCTCCGTGCCCCCAGCCCTGCCCTCGGCGCCCACGACCAGCCCCCACGCACCAGAAACCCCACAGCGGTCCGCACAGTCACACACACACACACACACACACACACACACACATACTCACACACACACAGACTCCGCTACACACACACTCACACACAGACTCCGTTCCGGAGGCCACGTGGCGCCGCGGCCATGGGAAGGGCAGCAGCACCCCCTGCAGTCCAGGCCGGGCGGCCCCTGCCCTGAGTGCGGCCAGCCGCCCGCCCGCTCCCGGCTCCCGGCCCTCCTTCCGGGGGCTCTCCTGGTTCCCGCCCGCCTGCTCCCCCCGGACGGAGACCCCTCTGCTCTGCCCCACGGGGATCGCACCCCCTCGTGGGGGTGAGGAGGGAGGGCTCCTGTGAGCCCAGAGCCTTGCTCTGCACAGTCTTTGCTTTGTTTTGTTTGTTTGTTTTTTTTTTGGTTACTCCTCACCTGAGGATATTTTTCATTGATTTTTAGAGAGAGGAGAAGGGACGGGGAGAGACAGAGAGAGATATTGATGTGAGAGAGACATTGATTCGTTGCCTCCTGCACATGTCCAACCAGGGCCGGGATGGAGCCTGCAACCGGGGTCCGTGCCCTTGACTAGAGCCAATCCCGGGACCCTTCAGCCCGAGGTTGATTCTGGTCAAGATGCCCCATTCACTGAACCACACCGGCCAGGCCCCAGGTTTACAGTAAGACGGGCAAAACTGTGCCCACCGGATACCCCCAGAGCTTCGCCATTCCAGTGGGACATGCCTGGGACCCACAGGACACGGGGGAGGGGAGCAGAGTCATCGCCGGCCAGTCTGAGAATGGCGATCAGACCGAGGGCGAGGGCGGAGCGGGCACTGCACCTCGCCGGTCCTGGCCACGGGAAGCCCACCAGGCCGATGCCGGCCTCCGTGGTGTGAGGCCTGGCGTGGCAGGTGTGGGGCAGGGCCGGAGCGTCTGAACCTCCGACACGCTTCCTGGGAGGGGGCCAGAAATGGCCCGCGCCTCTGCGAGATGGGCATTGGACAAGGAGGCAGGGCCTGCCCGGCCAGAGCCGCCTCTTCAGTGAAGGGCGCTGGGAACCTGGGCAGGTGCTGCAGCAAAGAGGAAGCTGCAGCACCAACGGGCGCCACACACAGGAATCAACTCCAACGGGTAAAAGACCAAATACCGTCACAGAACCAGGAACTCTCCGCCGATCCTCACAGCAACGCCTTTCTGATAAGTCTCTGTGGGCACGGGGAACCAAGGAGAAAATAAAGAAACAGAACTCCATCCGACTAACCATCCCTGCCCAGCAAAGGGGTCCACCCATAGCCCTACCCGGATTGGCTCAGTGGATAGAGCGTCAGTCCCAGGTTCGATTCCGGTCCAGGACACGCACCTTGGTTGTGGGCACATCCCCAGTGGGAGGTGTGCAGAAGGCAGCTTACGGATGTTTCTCTCTCATCGATGTTTCTAACTCTCTATCCCTCTTCCTTCCTCTCTGCAAAAATCAATAAAATACATTTAAAATAAAGGGAGCCCACCCTCAGGGTGAAGAGGGAGCACCTGGTGGGAGACATGGGTGCCCATGTTTATCTGGTAAGGGGTTAATCTCCGACGTCTACAAAACACTCACCCTACACAACGCCGAGAAGATGAAAACCCAGTTAGAAAACGGGCAAAGGACCCGGATACACACTTCTCCAAGAAGGACACACAGCTGGCCAATGGCCAATGACAAAACGCTGACCATCACTCACCACTAGGCAGATGCACATTCAAACGACAACGAGGTATCACCTCCCGCCTGCCAGCATGGCTGCCACCAGCACACGGGTCTGTAAGTCAACACACAACAGGTGCTGGCGAGGATGAGGATGAGGATGCGGAGAAAAAGGAACCCTCGTGCGCTGCTGGTGGGAACGCAGACTGGGGCAGCCGCTGTGGAGAACAGTGTGGACTTTCCTCAAAAAATAAAAAAAGCATAGTGCCTTTCGACCCAGAGATCCCACTTCTGGAAAATTTTAAAAATATATATTTTATTGATTTTTTTTACAGAGAGGAAGAGAGAGGGATAGAGAGTTAGAAACATCGATGAGAGAGAAGCATCGATCAGCTGCCTCTTGCACACCCCCTACTGGGGATGTGCCTGCAACCAGTGTACATGCCCTTGACCGGAATAGAACCTGGGACCTTCCAGTCCGCAGGCGGACACTCTATCCGCTGAGCCAAACCGGTTTTGGCCCACTTCTGGAAATTTATCCTAAGAAATGTGAAGCACCAATCAGGAAGGATGTACGCGCCCCTATGTTCATAGCAGCGTTACTTACAATAGCTAATATCTGGAAGCAGCCCTCGTGCCCATCAGTAGATAATGGATTAAAATGCTGTGGTACCTTTGCCCAATGGAATACTATGGTCATGTAAAAAATAAATAGATAAATAAATGAAAGAAAAAGAGGGATATGGGACATCTTACCTTTTGCGACAGCATGGATGGACCTGGAGCATGTTATACTAAGTCTGTGGTCGGCAAGCTGTGGCTCAAGAGCCACATGTGGCTCTTTGGCCCCTTGAGTGTGGTCCTTCCACAAACTACCATGGCCTGGGCGAGTCTATTTTGAAGAAGTGACGTTAGAAGAAGTTTAAGTTTAGCCAAAACCGGTTTGGCTCAGTGGTAGAGCGTCGGTCTGCGGACTGAAAGGTCCTGGGTTCAATTCCGGTCAAGAGCATGTACCTTGGTTGTGGGCACATCCCCAGTAGGGGGTGTGCAAGAAACAGCTGGTTGATGTTTCTCTCTCGTTGACGTTTCGAGCTCTCTATCTCTCCCTTCCTCTCTGTAAAATATCAATTAAAAAAAAAAAAAGAAGTTTAAGTTTAAAAAATTTGGCTCTCAAAAGAAATGTCCATCGTTGTCCTGTTGATGTTTGGCTCTGTGGACTAAAGAGTTTGCCAACCACTGTCTAAGTGAAAGAAGCCACTCAGAGAAAGGTCAACATCATATGATCTCACGATATATGTGGAACCTAATGAATAAAATAAACTGATAAACAGCACAGGCGTGGACACAAGGAACAGGCTGACAGCTGTCAGGGCGGAGGGGGCCGGGGGGCTCTGTGAAAGAAGGTGAGGGGATCGAGCAAAACCAAACACGCATGTGCTGTGGACATCACATCCGTGCCGACGGCAGCGTGGTGCAGCCAGAGGGGAAGGGGCGGGCACGGGCGGGCGGGCAGAGGGGAGGCGCCTGGGGACGGAGAGAGACCTGGATGGGCGCAGGATGCAGGTCAGGTGGTGTTCCATGGAGCTGCACCCTGGAAACCTGTGTGCCCTTGTGAACCGATGTCACCCCGGTGCGTGCAATAAAGCGTAAAGCAAAATGCCTCGTGGCCCACACGTGAAGTAGCAATGCCAAAACACTGCTGTCCCCAATTTGCAGAAGATAAAAGCGGGGTTCAGAGGTGTGAGTGGCCCTTCCCACGGCCTCTGCAGCCCCCACAGGAAGCCAGGGTTTCAGGCTGGCTCCCCAAGTCCAAGTGCGGTCCCCCCCGCCCCCACATCCCTAGGAGCACACAGGCCCTCACATGCAGTCTGAGGACCTCCTTTCGCCCACTAGCATTTCTTCGCAACTTCTCCCTGTGTTCAAGGGCTCCGTGGTTGAGCATCCACCTATAACCGGGAGTGCCGGAAACCGATCACCGTCTCACTAACAGAAAGATGTAAAAGGCTGGTCAACCTTGAAGCTCTGGAAGGTCAGAGCCAACTGCTCCCTATCTGATTGGGACAATGGCAACTGAGGCAACTCCCCCACCTTGTAATCATGTAAATCCTTACTGATATGATAATTGGCCTATTACCCGCCTAAGGGCTATGGGTGTCTCCCAAACCTGCCTAAGGGTAGTGGGTGCATCCCATAGTCTCAATAAAAGGGATTGCAAGGCCAGAGCTAGCCAGTCCTCCCACTAGAGGAGGGCTCCCACCTGGCCCCCTATGTCGCCAAACTAAATTTCTTCTAGTCTCTTTCATTTGTGTGCGGACCTTCTCTAGAACCCGAACCCTGAACCGGAACCCTGAACCACGTGGGACAGGAAAGGGAGGTTTGGCTCGGGGGCAGAGCATCAGCCTGTGGACCGAGGGACCCGGCTTGGGTTCGGACGAGGCGAGACCGGCCCCGTGTTGGCGCCTTGGCCAACGCAGCTCAAGGCCCCAGCCCCGCCACGCGGGGGGGAAGAGTGAGCTGCCTCCGCCCAGCGACCAGCTCCCACGCGCTGTCCATCACACCGTCCACCCGGCCGTACAACGCCCCAGGCCAGTGACATCTCGACAGGCCTGGAGGGCGGGGCCGGGGGAACGGAAGGGCCCTCCTCTGGAGGGTCAGGCTGCTTGGTCAGTCCCTGATCAAGTGGCGAGTGGGCCCCCCACTGGTGCTCTGGGTGTGGGGGGGGGGGGGCGGGCAGAGGCGTCTGCACTGACAACCGGGTGCCTATCCACCCAGAGCACAAGGCGGGGCGCCGTCGCAGGCACAGGGGCCGGGAGTGGTCCTTTCGTCGGGGACGCGGCCGTGGTGTCACTTCCCCTCGAGGACGACGCTCCCTGTGGCCACTCACAGGCACGCTGGGCCTCCAAGCCCCGAGGACGCGTTGAACCAACAGACACCGGAGCGGACCCTGAGTGAGGAGCGGGAGTGGGGGGCTGCCCCGGAGCTGACCGGGGGCAGCGAGGAGCCGCCCTCGGCGCCAGGCACGGCCCGCCCCACGCAGAGGTCTGGGGCGGGAGGGGCACGGGGAAGCCAGCGAGGTGGCTGCAGACGCTCACCTGCGTGGGTCACGTGACCGTCACAGCCACGGGGTCCGAGCGCGGAGAGAGCGGGAGGCACGGTGAGGGAACGTGGGCCCTGAGAGGCAGGAGCGGGCCCCTCCCGTCGCCCGAGACCCAGGCCTACGGTCCTTCCGAGATCGGCGAGGCCGGGGCTGAGCAGGGTCAGGCTTCCCCTGTGGCAGCCGGGGGTGGGGGTGGGGACAGAGCCAGTGTGGGTGCCCCGGCCAGACGCCATCTCCTCCGGAGAGTCTGTCCCCGGAGCCCATCCCCCCGGGGGGCGGGGTGAGGTTCCGAAAGAGAATAGGACCTGGTGTGTCAGGATCACTGACCCGCGTGTCCGCGAGGGCGCCACTGGAGAGAGGACCAGCAAGACGGATGATAGATAGACAGATAGATAGGTACAGATGATAGATAGATAGATAGATAGATAGATATAGATAGATAGATAGATGATAGATAGACAGATAGATCCAGATGATGGATAGATAGATAGATATAGATATATAGATGATAGATAGAAATATTGGTGATTGGTGATAGATACATAGATATAGATGATACAGAGATGGAGATAGAGATAAATAATAGAGATGGATGGATAATACATAGACAGATATAGATGATAGACATAGGTAGACCGTAGATATAGAAACAGATATATAGAGATAGACCAGCTTTGTGCAAACTACGGCCCGTGGGCCGGATCCGGCCCGTCCGGCTGTTCTATCCGGCCCGCGGAGCCAAAAGAGCGGAGGGTTCTCTTGCTCTCCCCTCCGCTCCTTCACCAGCAGCCCAAGATGAGAGTGCCAGCATGGTCAGGCTCCTTTTGTTCCGGCCCTCCGGTCCAGTGTAAGAACCCATTGTGGTCCTCAAGTCAAAAAGTTTGCCCACCCCTGAGATAGACACATAGGTGATAGATGACAGATACATAGATGATAGATGGATAAGAGATGGAGAGAGAGAGAGAGAGAGAGAGGAGAGAGAGAGAGAGAGAGAGAAAAAAGAGAGAGAGAGAGAGAGAGATAATAAAGCCGACGATGTGGAACCGGTGAGAAAGGAGCACCAGCGGATTCGGGTTCTGTAGAAATGGTCCCGGAGGGCAAGCACCAGGAGCCGGTGGCACGCCATCTGGCAGCCGCCAGGTGCATGGCCGTGGGTGGGGACTCAGAGCAGACCTGCTCCTCTCTCCTGTGCCACGAGGATGCGGTGGCGGCCACGGGACGTGGGGATAAGGTGGGGTGTCCTCGGGGCCCGGGGTCCCTGCCTGCTGTGGGCAGCTGAGTTCCCAGGAGACCACGTCCTGGTCTAGGAAGAAACACACACTGAGGAGTTGGGGTAGTGGTTGGCAAACTGTGGCTCGCGAGCCACCTGTGGCTCTTTGGCCCCTTGAGTGTGGCTCTTCCACAAACTACCACGGCCTGGGCACGTCTAATTTTTAAAATATATTTTATTGATCTTTTAAAGAGAGGAAGGGAGAGAGATAGAGAGCTAGAAACGTCGATGAGAGAGAAACATCGACCAGCTGCCTCTTGCACACCCCCTACTGGGCATGTGCCCGCAACCAATGTACATGCCCTTGACCGGAATCGAACCCGGGACCTTTCAGTCCCCAGACCGACGCTCTACCACTGAGCCAAACCGGTTTCGGCACGTCTAATTTTTAAAAAAATATTTTTTATTGATTTTTTACAGAGAGGAAGGGAGAGAGATAGAGAGCTAGAAACATCGATGAGAGAGAAACACAGACCAGCTGCCTCCTGCACACCTCCCACTGGGGATGTGCCCGAAACCAAGGCACATGCCCCTGACCGGAATCGAACCCTGGACTCTTCAGACCTCAGTCCGACACTCTCTCCACTGAGCCACACCGGTTTCGGCTGGGCGAGTCTATGTTAAAGATGTGGCGACAGAAGAATTTTAAGTTTAAAAAATGTGGCTCTCCGAAGAAACGTCAATGCTGTGCTGACGTTTGGCTCAGTGGACGGAGGAGCTTGCCGACCGTGGACAGGGACCCCGGAGCCTGCTCCCCGGGCGGGCGGCGGGCCTCTCCTCTGTTTGCTTCTGTCCTCCCACGCTCCCCGCGCCCGCGGCGGGGCCCCAGCCCGCCCAGCGTGGCCATGGAGACGGAGGCCCGGGCCCGCGTCCGGGGAGCCGGTGCAGACGGTCCCCTGCCGGGGCGCCGGCCAGCAGGTCAGGGGCGCCCAGAGGACCCTCCGTGGCTGCCGGCGCCCTGCACCCGCTGAGCCCGTGCGCTCCGCAAACACTCACCGAGGCCGCCGCCACGGGCACCGGCCACCTCCGGGTCATCCATCCCGTCACCCCGCCAGCGGGGGGCGCTTCTCAGTCACCAGCCCGAGTCGGGGAGGCCCTTGGACTGCCCACGTGTGTCTGCGTGTGCCCACATGTGTCTGTGTGTGCCCACATGTGTCTGTGTGTGCCCACATGTGTCTGCGTGTGCGCACGTGTGTGTCCACGTCCCCGCACAGGCGTGTTGAGAACTTGTCTTCTGAAACTGTCCACACGCAGCTCCCCGGGATGGAGCCGGGACCACACGTGCAGTTGGAGCACCGTCTGCCCCTGCGCTCTGGCCTGTCTGCTGGCCGGGCCAGCCCCTCTCCCCCACGGGCTCCCACCCCGCTGTGACCCAAGTCCCGGCGGGATCACGTGTTAAAGATGTTTACAGGGCACTTTCTGAGAGGGAGGGAGGGAGAGGGGGAGAGAGACGCCAACCCGCGGGAGGCCAGGGTGGGAGCGCTGGACGAGGCGGCTGGCCCGGCGCCCGCGGGGGTCAGTGCCCTCGGCGGGATTCGGAGAGAGGGGTCACAGAGATGGTGCCGAGCCCACGCGCCTTGCTGCCTAGCGGGTCTCAGCCACGGCGGGACGTCTCCCACAGCTGCGGGAACTCACACGGTTACAGGGAGAGTCTGGCCTTTCCTGACGAATGTGCTATTTTATGTTACTATTATTATTATTTAATCCTCACCCGAGGATATTTTCCCATTGATTTTTAGGGAGCGTGGAAGAGAGAGGGAGAGGCAGAGAGAAACATCCATGGGAGAGAATCCATCCGACCAGGGCCCGGGCCGGGGAGAGGTACGTGTCCTGGACCAGAATTGAACCTGAGACCCGTCAGTCTGCCGGCCGGCGCACTATCACTGAGCCACACTGGCCGGGGAAGCGTCCACTTTTAAGAAAACACTGCACAGGATCCCCGGACCCCGCCCTCCACTGGCCGGGTGCTCTGGCTCCGGGTCCCGGGCCTCCTGGTCTCTGGTCGTGGACTAACCACGCGGCAGGACGGGCCGGGGCGCGGACAGGCACCGGGCGTGGTGAGGGGTCTCCCGCGGCCCTCCGGCTCCTCCCGGAGGCCTGAGCCGAGGCCGGCGCTGGCTGTGCCGTGCGGGGCGTGGCCTCCTGTGGTTGCCGGGCAGGGCCGCCAGCGGGCTCCGCCGCGCCTGGGGAGAGGTGCCGGGCCGGCTCCTCCACGTGTGTTTGTCCAGCAAACAGCGGGCGCTCGGCCCGTGCCAGGCACCGGGAGCACGACGGCCGGCAGGACAGACTGCCGGCTCCCAGGGAGGCAGACAGTGAGCAAACAGGGGAGACGTCAGAGAGCGCGCCTGCCTGGGTGTGTGTGTGTGACTGTGTGTGAGTGTGTGTGACTGTGAGTGTGTGAGATTGTGTGTGACTGTGTGTGTGTGTGTATGTATGTGTGTGTGTGTTAGTGTGTGTGACTGTGTGTGACTGTGTGTGTGTATGTATGTGTGTGTGTGTGAGTGTGTGTGTTACTGTGACTGTGTGTGATTTTGTGTGACTGTGTGTGTGAGTGTGTGTGTGTATGTGTGTGTGTGAGTATGTGTGACGGGGCGGGGAGCCCACGTCTGCTGCACTGGGAAGGGGCCAGCGAGCACTGAGGATCACGTGCTTGGGGGGTGGCCGGCTGTGGGGCTGGGAGGACGGGATGACAACATTCCACGTACTTTTGGCCCTGGCTGGTGTTGCCCAGTGGTTGGTGTGCCCCATGCGCTCTGGGCAGCCCGGGGGTGTGCGGGGGGGGGGGGGGGGTTGGCAGGTAGTCAGTGCTTTGCTCTCACACTGATCTCACTGATCTCTCTCTCTCTCTCTCTCTCTCTCTCTCTCTCTCTCTTCTCTCCATTTCTCTCTTGAAATCAATGAAAAACATTGGGGCGAAAGAAAAGCTTCCGGCCTGTCTCCGGAGACGGGCATTCTTCCTTGTAGGCGATGTCGCCCGCGGGCTGTGATGGGGAGGAACCAGATTCGGGCTCCACACACACACACACACACACACACACACACACACACACACGGATGGGACACGTGAGTGTCTGTGTTCTGGGACAGGCTATGGAAACCCACACGCAGCACCAGTTCCAGAACCTTTTATTGTGGCACCAAGAGACACGTGTGGGGACAGGGTGGTCCGGGCCGCAGGCTGGTGCTCTCACGCGGGGGACGGTGAGGGAAGCCCGTCAGAGGACGCGGGTCTCCCCGCCCCGCCCCAGGCTCCGACAGGGACCCCGACATTCAGGGCATCTCCCCGCGCACACAGCCTCACCCCCCAGCTCCTCCCGTCTCCCCTCCTCCCGCCCCCCCCCCCCAGCTGCTTAGCTGGGAGCAGTACGTGGGGAGGTGGGGGACGTGAGAAACTCCGCCGTGGCTGCGCGTCGTCAGGAACACGGGGGACCGGCCGGCCTGGGGGCTGCCGCGTGGTGGCAGGGAGAGGGGTCTGCCGGGCGAGGGCCGGGCCGGAGTCGCTGAACACCAGCCCATCGGGGGCTCATCTCGGCGCCGCCCAGCGCCCAGCTCCGGCCCGCGGGTCTCCGAGGCCCGGGTGGGGGGCTCCGTGCCGGCCTCCGGGGAGGCCCCGGCCACTTCACAGCCCCTGCGGGCCGGCTTCGCAGGACTGCAGCCGCCTTCTCGGCGCCCTGGCTCTCGGGGCCTCAGTGGCCGGCGCCCCCCGTGAGGTTTGCACCCCGGGGGAGGCCTCAGACAGCGCTTCCTCTCCACAGAGCCCGGGAGCGGCGTTCAGCGGTGGGAGGCTCTAACGGGCCGCCGTGGCCGTGGCCGTGGCCGTGGCCGTGGCCGTGGCCGGTGTGCGGTGAGGCCCTGAGGGCCGGGGTGACCTCAGCGCCCGTCGCCGCAGTGATTGTGTGTCGGGAGGGCTCCCAGCAGCCTGCCCGTGTTTATTGGCAACGAGAACACTCAGAGGCAGGCAGACGGTCATCTCCTTGGCACGGGCGCCCCGCGGGGCCGCGTCCTCCCCGGGAGCCGGCGGGGCGGGCGTGGCCGGCGGGCGGGCAGCACGGAGCGACCCGGGGCCCCTCGCGCGTGGCGGCCTGGGCGGCGGGGTGCGTGGCAGCCGGGTCTCGGCCCCGGTCCCGGAGTGGGGCGCGGCCGGCTCACACGAGCAAGGGCACCTGCGGGGAGAGAGAGCCGTCACCCGGGCCGTGGGGGCCAGACGCAGGCGTCCGGCACCCAGGAGCGGCGCACGCCCGTCTCCCCAGGGTGCTGGTCCACTGCTGCCTCTACGCGGTCCCCGTCCCTCACGGGGCCGGGGAGGAAACGCAGGCACCCACAGGCACCCACACGCACTCACACGCCTGTGGGGCCTCGCCGGGCACTCTGGGCGAAGGCGTGGACCCTGGGGTCCCCGAGGTGGTGTGTCTGCAGACCCGGCCCCTCGACAGCGCTCCCAAGTGTCCTCATCCCTCTGCCCCCCCCCCCCTCTGAGCCCGTGGCCTCCCCTCCCGGGCCGCCCCTCTCCTGTGGGAAACGACCGTCCTTCTCCGAGAACAAGCAGGCGTGGCCCTTGGGCCAGGCTGTCCTGCTCCTGACCCGGCCGGCCAGCCCGTCACCCCCGCCCGGCTCTCTGTCCCCGCCTGGGGCTCGTCCCCGCGCCCGGCTCCCTCACCACGTGCCCGCTGCCCTGCCCTCGGAGCTCAGGCCCTCTCCGCTCAGCCGCGTGGCCGTGGCCCCAGCAGCTCACACGTGGGTTCTGGGGGGATGTCAGCGCCTCTAAAGGCAGAGGCGGAGAACACGTGTGGCAATGGCACATCCGACCAAGGGCTAACCTCCGAAACACGTAAGGACTCACACCACTGAGCCGAAGGCAGACACAACCCAGTTAGAACGGCAGAGGGCCTAAACAGACCCTTCTCCCGAGAGGACACGCGGAAGGAAGGCCCAGAGGCCCACGAGAACCCGCTCAAGGCCACCGATCGTCCGAGAGATGCAGATCAGAACCACAATGCGGTACCACCTCACACCTGTCAGAATGGCTGTCATCAACACATCGAAAAACAAGAGCTGGCGAGGACGCGGAGGAAAAGGACCCCTCGTGCAGGGCTGGGGGGAGCGCAGACTGGGGCAGCCGCTGTGGAGAGCACTGTGGAGCTTCCTCAGAAAACTACAAATGGAACTGCCATTTGACCCAGGATCCCACTTCTAGGAATACATCCCAAGAAACCAGTAATACCAATCTGAAAGGTTACATGCACCCCTATGTTCATACAGCACAGTTCACCATGGCTAAGCTTTGGGAACAGCCCAGGTGCCCGTCAGCAGGCGAGTGGATTAGAAAAGTGTGGTCCATCTATGAAAAGGAACAATACGCTGCTGTAAAAGAGAAGGACCCTGACCCCGTGAGACAGCGTGGAGGGACTGGTGAAGATCACGCTGAGTGAAATAAGCCAGCCAGAGGAAGACCAGCGTCACGTGATCTCACTCAATCTGGAATCCGATGAACAGAATAAATCCAGAGGCGCAGAAGCACGGAACAGAGTCCGATTTCTGAGGGAGGGGGTGGGGTAGAGATCAACCGAAGACTTGAAGGTGTCACCCCTGGACCAGAGACGAGGGTGGTGGAGGCCGGGGGGCAGGGAGGGGGTAGGGAGCTAGAAGGGGCCGATGGGGGACAAAGGGACAGCTGTAATGTTTTCCACAATAAAGGTTAAAGTAATTTTTAAAAATTGATTAACTGACAAAGAAGGAAGGGTAAAGGCCGAGAGCATTTTAAGCGACGTGACAGACGCCTGTGCCTGTGTGGGAGGCACCATGGGCTGCTGGCGTGTTCACGGCGTGAGCGTGTTCTCACCAATGGTGCCAGCCTGGGCGTCCCGCCCCATGCTCCAGCGAGTGATCAGAGCCGACCCCGCAGGACGCACGGAGGGGACACCAACCGCCTGGCACGGCCCCTGTGGACCCCTCCGCCGAGAGCATGCCGCGCCCGGAAGGCCATCTCGTCCGCACGCCCGTGCGGCCACCGAGCAGCCCCGCACTGCCCCGGGTGCCCTCCCGCGCTCCGAGGAGAGAAGCCTGGCTTCAGAGCGGGGCCGGCCCAGACAGAACAGTGAGCAGCCACCGGCCGGTGCGATGGGGCGTCGGCCTGGGAACCGGGAGGTCAGGGTTCGATTCCCTGTCAGGGCACAGGCCCGGGTTTGGGGCTCTTCCCCAGTGTGGGGCGTGCAGGAGGCAGCCGATCCATGGTTCTCTCCAGCACTGACATTCCCAGCTCCCTCTCCCTCTCCCTTCCTCTCTGACATCAATAAAAACACACAAACAAAAATAACAAATGAAACCAGCGAGTCGCCACCCGCGCCGGCACACCCGGGAGGACGTGGCCGACCGCTGACCGCTGACCGCTGACCGCCGGCTCAGGCCCCGCCTGCCTCTGTCTTCCAAGCGACCAGCCTGCGGCCTCGTCCCCACACCGCCGCCGGCGAGGAGGGCAGCGCGGGATGGAGGCGGGGCCTGGGGTGCCGAGGGTCTCAGCCTGGGGAGCACACCCCGGAACGTCCAGGGGGGGGCCTGTCTGGGGTGGGGTCGGCCTTGGGGACCACGTGGCTGGATGACGCGGGGTCTGCCCAGGGAGTGAGCGGACGGGAAAGGGCGAAGGCCGCAGGACTGACGCTAGGGACACCGAGCGGGTGCGGGCGGGGAGCAGGTGCCCGAAGGGGGCGCCACGTGGGGCGCTGGAGCCGGGGAAATGCACAGAGGGCGCCGGGGCGACGTGGCGAAGAGACCCAGACGGCCCCCAAGGCTGCGTCTTCACAGGGCACGGCAGCGCCGTCTGCAAAGAGCCGGCTCCGTGCCTTTCCCTTCACACTCGGCACCCAGAGGCCAGACGCCTTCCACGCCCCAAGGGCACCTGCAGCAGAGCCAGCAGACACCTCCAGCCGGCCCACAGGGCGGCCACGGACTCGGGCTGTGGACCGTGAGCGTGGCCCAGGTTCCACGGACACATCCTGGGCTCCTGCGCAGCCTGTCCCGGACCCCGCAGGGTGGTGGCGGGCTGCTCAGGGGTTAGTGACTGAGGTACCCTCCCCCGAATCCCCAGGAGCTAGTCGGGCTGACCGTCCACCCCCCCCCGCCCCCGTGAGGGTGCCCAGGGCCCTGCTGGATGGGGGTGTGGGACGCAGCCCCATCCCTCCCGCCTCACCCTGCTGCTGCCCCGGTCGGGCGGCCGCCTGCGGGTGGGACATTCCTCCAGCCCCCCCCCTCCCCCCCCCGGCTCACACACAGCCCGCCTCACCTTCCTCAGCCTGGCCGCCCCCGTGCCCGAGCGGATGGCGTCCATCAAGGCTTGCCTGGCGTCCACCGGGGTGCCGAGGGCGCCGGCGCCGGCCCTGGGCGCCGTCCTGGCGGCGGGCGGGGGCGCCGGGGCCGCCGGAGGGGGCGGGGGAGGCAGGGCGGGGGCCGGCTGGCCGCCGGGGTCGCCGGGGCCCGGGGGTTCCGGCTCGGCCCGCGCCGCCTCGCGGGAGCTCCGGAGCTCCTCGGAGGCCCCGGACGCCACCTGGGGAGACGGAGAGGACACCGTGCCAGGGTCCTGCCAGGGGGCACCGCTGCGTCTTCCCGCCGGAGCCCGCTGGCCGGGTGAGACCTGCCTGCCTGTCTGCCTGGCAGGTGCCAGCCCCGGGGCCCCGGGGTCAACGGGACCCACTGCCGGGAGGACGCCCCACGCAGAGCGCCACGCGCCGGCCTCACTGTCTGGGGGCCCCTCCTGCCCGAGACGCAGGTGCCCGCTGTCCGAGGCGGGCCAGACCGGGTCGGGCGCTGCCTCGGGGAACCGGCCTGGAGCCAGGGCCCTCCAGGAATCGGGGATGCCCGGTGCGGGGGTCAGGGCCTCCCAGGCAGTGTCTGGGGGAGGGGCCCCCACGTGAGACGGAGTGTGGCCGTGCCCGGGGCAGCGCCGGGTGCCGAGCCGCCGGGCGGGGGGCGGGCGGGGGCTCACCTTGCGCAGGCTGCAGGCGCCGCGGTGGCCCCGGATGGCCGCCAGCAGGGCCGCGTGCTCGCTCTCCGCCTCCACGTAGGCCGGCTTCCTGGGCCCTCCCTCCGGCCGCGGCTCCGGCGTCTGGAACATCAGCACAGCTCAGGTCAGGCAGGGGACCGGGCAGGGGACGGGGCAGGGGCCTCGGGGGCCGAGGGGGCGGCCTGCGTTCCCCGGCCCCGCCTGCAGGGGGCAGGGCTTCCGCCTTCTCTGCCCACGCGGGCAGCACGGGCCTCGTCTGAACGTGACCGCCGCCCTGCCCTGGGCCCCTCCGGCCACTGCCGCTGGCCCCCGGGGCCGAGTCCCGGGTCCCACCAGCGCAGTGGGACCTGGGCCAGGTCCTGGGGCGCACCTGCCTCGGTTTCCCCTCTAAGGCCCGGAGGTGACGCTCGGCAGCCTCAGGGGTGACCTTCCGGGTCCCACACTCCCCTCGGCCCCAGGAGGACCGAGCACCGGAGGGCAGGGAGGGCGGGGAGGGGAGGCCTGCGTGGTCACCCGCCGGGTGAGGGCCCCAGGTGAGGGGCGAGGGAGGCCTGCCCTGATCGTGTTCCTGTTGTGCTTTCTCACCCTCGGCTGAGGATACTGTCCTCTGATTGCAGGTGGGGTTGGGGGGCGGGGGGCGGGGAGGGGAGAAGGAAGGGAACACCCACACACTGAGAGACGCAGGGTGGGCTGCCTCCTGCGCACGCCCGACCGGCCGGGGTCAAACCCGCCACCCAGTGTGCAGGCTGAAGCTCTAACCCCTGCGCCACGGGCCGAGGCAAAGCGCCCTCCTGTGGTGGAGGAGCGTCAGCAGAGCGGCCGCGGGCTGCCCGCCACGCAGCGTGTGAATGCCCTGCCCACGCCCCAGCTCTCGGGGCTCCCCCAGGGCGGCCGGGGCCTGGAGGGGTGCAGACAAGGCCCCATCCGCTCTGTCTTCAGTGGTCCGTCATTGACTCCGTCCCCTTGTTCCAGTCCCCCCCCTCCCCCTGCACCCAAGCCCACGGGGGAGGGAGGAGGCCCACGGGGGAGAAGGGAGGGGGGAGGATCACGGTGGAGGGGGGGGGGAAGGACCAGGGGGGAGAAGGGAGGGGGGAGGAGAGAGGACTATAGGGGAGGGGGGAGGCCCACAGGCGAGGGGAAGGAGGCCCACGGGGGAGGGGGGAGGGGGGAGGACCACCGGAGAGGAGGGGGGAGGAGGGAGGACTATAGGGGAGGGGGGAGGACCACAGGTGAGAAGGGCGGGAGGAGGACCACGGTAGGGGGGGGGGGGGAGGCCGTGCCCCAGCCGCCGCTCACCCTGCGCAGCCCGTCCCGGCCTCCGGCGGCGTGGATGGCCTCCATCAGGGCGCTGTGCAGGGAGGTGTCCTTGGGCGCCGGCCGCTGGACCACGGGCCGGAACCGCTTCTTGGGCCCGAAGATGCTGGTTGTGGGGGGCCCGTCCTCCCGGATCTCGGTGCACCGCACCCCGGGCCGCCCCTCCGGCTCGGGGGAGCTGTCACTGCGGGCCGTCCTCGGGGCGGCGGGGGGCTCGCTGTGCTCGGGGGCCCCCCGGGAGCCGTTCACCAGGGACCAGCCGGGGGCCCGGTCCTCCCCGGGGCGGGGCGGCGGGCTCCGGGTGCCTGCGGGGTCCCGGTCACTCGGGCTCTGCTTCCGGCCCGCACCGCAGCCCGGGACCACGGGCCCACGGTCCCTCCGGGTGGCGGCAGCGGTGGCGGCGGCGAGGGGGCGGGAGGGCCCGAGGGGGGCGCCCACAGCACAGTCCTGAGCAGGCGGCCCCCCGAGAGGGCTGCTCCCCGAGCCCTGGGGCGGGGCGCCCGCCTCCGGTTCTGCCGGCTCTCTCCCGTGGGCCGTGGATGGGCGGCCGCAGGGGGCCTGGGCCTCGGCCTCCTCTGTGCACGCGTGCGGTCCTGAGCGCAGGCTGGGGGCCACGGCCTCCTCTGTGCACGCGTGTGGCCCCAGGCGTGGGCCGGGGGCCGTGGGGTCTCTCCTGGCGCGTGGCAGCTCGTCCTCCCAGGGCTTCCTGGCTCTGCCCGGCCGCCCCGCCCTGTTGGCCTGGGCTCTGGGGGGCGCCATGCGCTTGGCGATGGCCGAGGCCACGTACTGGCTGGACGTCCTCCGCTGCGGCTTGAGGAACAGGACGTGGGGGGCGCTGGCTGCCGGCACCTTTGTGTGGCCAGCGGCTGCCAGGGGCTGGGGACTCGGCCCCTCTCCCTGGCCTTGGCCGGCAGCCGGCTGCTGGGACGACGACGTCCTGGCCGGGGCCGGGGGGCCGGGCTCCGCCGCGAGGCCGCCCGCTGGGTGCTGCTTCGCCGTGGCCGTGGCCGTGGCCGTGGCCGTGGCGGAGGGGGGCCGGCCCGGGAGCTTCTCCGGGGAGCCGGCCCGGGCGAGCGCCCGCACGTGGCCCGGCGGCTGCGTGTCCTCCGGGGCCGCCGAGGCCGTGGCCCTGCGTCCGCCGCCCGGCGGGCTCACCAGGTTGCCCAGCTCGTCGATGGCGATGGCGCCCGTGGAGAGCGACACGCCGGGGTCGTAGCAGCGCCGCTCCGACCTGGGGGGCACGATCTTGTAGGTGGTGAGGCCGTGCCTGAGCCCGAAGCTCCCGCCCGGGGCCGGGCCCCGCTGGGACCAGGACGGGGGGCCCGCGGCGCCCTTCCTGTCCTCCGGCCCCCTGCCCGGCCCCGGCTCCTGGTCGTGCCCCGGGGGCTCCCAGGTCGCCCGGGGCTCCGGCCTCATGGGGTTCACATCTTCCCGGGGGTCGGGCGAGGCCGCTCGGACCTCCTTCGGGGCGTCCCGGGGGGCGGTGGGGGCGCCGGGCCCCTCCGGCCGGCTCCGTCCCGGCTGCGGGGTCCACCCGCCGGCCGCGCTGCCCCGGTGGGAGCACCCGGCGTTGTTGTTGCTGTTGGAGAGCGGGCCCGGGTCCGAGGGGTCGTCCGGGACCTCCCCGATGAAGGTCACGGGGATGGCCTCGGCCTCACCGGCCCGGATGGCGTCCTGCACTCGGCCACCGGACGCGCTGCCCAGGGAGCCGGTGACGGAGCTGCTGTCCGTCTCGTAGCTGTCGTCCAGCCCTGCAGGGAGCGTCCAGGTCAGCGACGAGCCCGGGACCCCGCGCCCGGGACCCCGCGCCCGGGACCCTGCGCCGGGGAGCCTGTGCCCAGGGTCAGGGATCCACCCCCGGGACCTCCCGGCCGGGCTCCGGGCTCCGGGCTCTGAGACGTGCTGTCCACATGCTGTCAGTGCCTCTGCACTCACTGGGGGCCGGTCACAGCCTCCCCCGCCCCCTCCACCCCCAGCGCCCAGAGGGGCCCTGCCTGGACCAGGAGGCCTCAGCTGGAGGTCTGGAGGGTCAGCCTTTGCCCCCGCGGCGCCCCCTGGTGGAGGAATCCCCGCGCCTGGCTCCCTGGGCCCGCAGGCCAGTCTCACCTTCCAGGTCCTCGTCCAGGCCGGCCAGGGTCCGCTCCCACGGCCCCGGGAGGGGCAGGCCCCCGCCGGCCTCCGGGGCCGCCCCGGCCCTCTCCGCCCTAGGGCAGAGCACAGAGAAGGGAGCCCGCGTTCCCCTCCGCTCTCATCCCACGCTTCCTCTCTAGAAACATCCGCGGAGGGCCAGCTCCCGTCCAAACCGGGCCGCTCCCCCTCCCTGCGCCCTAAGGTCCTCGGGGCCGCTCCCACGCAGATGGCGTGGGGAGCACGTGTGGGCGTGGCCCTGAAGGGTCGGCAGCTCCCTGACCACACCTGCTCTCACCCACCCCGCCAGCCAAAGTCCGCCGTCACAGACACGCCGTCACAGACGCGCCGGCACGCCCGTGTTCGCCTGGCCTGGCACCTGCCGGGGGGGACGAGGAGCCAGGCCTCCTCGCGGCCCAGTGTGCAGGGCAGGTGGCGGCGGCCGGACTGCGCACCCGGCCCCTCCCTCCCAGCCCGGAGGCTCCCGAGCCCGAGGCGGCTCCCTCCGGGGGGGAGGCCACGGGCTCTGGCCTGGCACAGGCACATGTGGCCCAACGGGGCCCTTTGCACGCTTCCTCGTGGCTTAGCCAGCACGCCGGGCAGGGGTAGGGGGAGCGAGGACTTGCCGGCTCCCAGGCGGCCGGCAGCAAGGCCTGTTCTTCCACGAATACCATGCAATGGCCTCTAACACACACACACACACACACACACACACACACACACACACTCACACACACACACACACACATATATATATATATATATATATATATATATATATATATATATATATATTTGAAAGAGAGACTGTTTAAAACGGGTATAAACTATCAAGACAGCGCCCTGCAGGCCCGTGTGGAGTGCACAGATGTGGCCGTGGACCAGGAGGGGCCCTGGGGTGGCCCCTGGTGGGCACTCCACACTCAGGCCAGTGACCTCTCCCCTGCAGATGGGGGTGCCCCCCCCCACTCACCTGGAGTGCCAGTGCCCGGCGCCGTCTCCCGCCCACGCGGGGCTCCGGGGCGCCCCCGGGTCCTGGTCGCTGCCCTCCTCCTGGTCGGGGGCCCACCTGTCGCGGGACTTGGTGCTGCCGTGCTGGGAGTCCAGGGAGAGGATGTCGGAGGGCGCGCTCAGCACCCCCGAGTCCTCCGTGGTGTCCTCTGACGCCAGGCAGCTGCTCACGGACACGGTCTCCTCCGCCTCCGCCTCCGCCGGCTCCGCGCGGGGGCCGCCGGGCCCCGGGGGCAGGCCCGCTGCGGGGCGGGGGGACACGGTGCGTCAGCACACAGGCAGCCAGCCCGCAGGGCCCCCGCCCCGCCAGACCCAGCGGAAACCTGGAGGCGGGGTGCGAGGGACCCACACACAGCTTCCCCCAGAGACACCCGGCGTGGGGAGCCACGGGCGCCTGTGGGTGGCCGAGAGCGAGATTCCCCGGAACCCCGGGGACAGGGGACCAGCCGCTGGCGTTTTGGTCCCGCAGGGGCGGTGGGCACACGCTGACAAAGCCAAACCGTGGTCTGGGAAGGCACGGGCCAGCTGGCCTGGGCTGAAGCGAAGCTGGTTCTTTAAGGCAGGAGGGTTTTAAAAATCAGGACAGCCGAGGCCCGTGTGGCTCAGTGGATAGAGCTCGGCCTGCAGACTGAAAGGTCCCGGGTTCGATTCCGGTCAAGGGCATGGACCTGGGTCGCAGGCACATCCCCAGTGGGGGGTGTGCAGGAGGCAGCTGATTGATGATTCTCTCTCATCGATGTTTCTAACTCTCTATGCCTCTCATTCCTCTCTGTAAAAAAAAAAAAAAAATAAATGAAATATATTTTTTAAAAAGTCGGAACAGACTGAGACCTAAGTGATGTGGGCAGGGCTTGTGGCAGCTGCTCCCGGGCAGGTGGCATGTGGCGTGGTGGGGCGTGACGCTGTCCCCGTGGCCCGGGCTGGCCCCACCTTCACACACGGGACCGGGAGCGCTGGTCTCACAGGGGATGGTCTGGGGGGAGGACCTTCCCGTCCACGGAGGAGGCAGCGTGTCCGGGCCGGGGGCTGGGGGCGGGGGCCTGGGGCTCGGGCCCGATGCCGTGGCCCTCGCAGGGAGGGGTGCACTGGGGACACCGTGACTCTCAGCACAGCGATGGGGCCAGGGGGAGTCACACTAATGCTCGAGGTCATCTCTTCCTCCCGCTCCTGGGTCTGTGGCCTGGGAGGGAGGGGAAGGCTCGCTGATGCCCCCGTCAGGGGCTGGGGGGCGGGCGGGCGCACTCCGCACCCGAGGGGTCGTTCTTAAGTTTAATGTGAAAGGAGCCCGGCGGGTGGCTCAGGGTGGAGCGTTGACCTGTGAACCAGGAGGTCAGGGTTCGAGTCCCGGTCGGGGCCCAGGCCCAGGCCCAGGTTGTGGGCTCCACCCCCAGTGGGGGCGTGCGGAGGCGGCCGATCAGTGATTCTCTCTCATTGCGGATGTTTCTCTCTCTCCCTGAAGTCAATAAAAATGTCTTTTTAGAAAGATTAAATGTAGACATGGATTTTCAACTTCAGCACCAGGTCCAGGCGAGCCGGCCTGCAGTGGCCGGGAGAGAGGGCTGGGCTGGGCTGGGGCCCGAGGTGCTGTGTGGAGTACCTGTCCCTGCCCGGGAGGACCAGATGCCGCAGGACAAAGGCCGCGGCCGCTGCGTACTCCCCACGCCCTCGAACCCCAGTCCAGCTCAGCGGCTCTCACGGCTCAGGGTCAGGCTCTCATAGCTCAGGGTCAGGGTCAGTGGCTCAGGGTCATGGTCAGTGGCTCTCACAGCTCAGGGTCATGGTCAGCGGCTCTCACAGCTCAGGGTCAGGGTCAGGGTCAGTGGCTCTCACAGCTCAGGGTCAGTGGCTCTCACAGGTCAGGGTCAGGCTCAGTGGCTCTCACAGCTCAGGGTCAGGGTCAGAGTCAGCGGCTCTCAGCAGTGGCCCCACGCGACACGGACAGCGGGCGAGCAGAGACGACAGAAAGGATGAGATGCGAGAGGAGAGGCGGAGCGGCGGCTGGTTGACCCGGGACTCAGCACTCACAGGAAGCTCAGGTCAGAGTTCAGAGGCCACAGGCTCCGGCAGAGGCCGCACAAGGAGGCTGTTCCCAGCGAGTGCCCACAGCCCTCTCCCTGCTGCCTGGCTGTGGCGGGAGACCTCCTCAGCGGGCGGCCGGGGCAGGGCTGGGCACGAATGCCCGCTCTCTGCGGAGGCTGCGGCCGCTGCCACACCCGGACCGAGGGCCGGGAGACCCCGCGGGCTCCCTGGTGCCCCACCCGCCCGTCCCTGTGCCGCGCCAGGCCCCGAGGGGAGCCCTCTCCACGGGGTGTCGCCCATCGAGGCTCAGGTCGCAGCGGCCTGCACCCAGGACCCGCGGAGCCTGGGGTGGCGGAGCCTGGGGTGGCAGAGCCTGGGGTGGCGGCCGGCAGGGTCTGGACCCTCGGCTCAGCTGTCCGGGACGGAGGGGTCCGGCCCGCGCCGGGGGAGGTGTCTGTGTGTGCCCGTGCTGCACCGTGCAACCGGAAAGGAGGGGTGATCAGAGACCCCCCCAGCCAGTCCCCCTTCTCACGGCACCCCCCCCCCCGGGCTGCATCGCCGGCCGTGAACCCACAGGCGGTCAGTGAGGGCGCCCTGGGTGCCAGCTTCCTGGGGGGGGGGGGACTGTGTGTGTGTGAGAGGCCCCACCACGGTGCTCGGAGCCAGGCTCCCCGCCCCCGGCCATGGCAGCGGTGCCCTCTCTGTCCAGCCTCCGCCCGACTCCTCCGGGTACGGCTGACCCCGCCACAGACCCGGGTGCCGGCTGCTCCTGCCGCCGACCAAGCTCTGCAGAGACAACTCGTGGCGAGTCTCGCCCGCCGCCCTCACCCGTCACCCCGGCGGCGTGACCCTCTCCGCACGGTCTCCGTGCCACCTGCCACCACGTGGGGGTGAGCGGCCACCGTCTGCTCATGGGCCTCCTCTCCACCCCTTCTCCTCGAACCCGGGAGGGTGGGGCTCACGGACACGTCTGTGCCCCAGGGAACACACCATACACGCGGGAGCACGCGTGTCCACAGCCTCACCTCGGTGCCAGAGCGCCGGGGGGGGGGGGGCAGGGAGGCCGTCTGCTCCAGGGCGAGGACCTGAGGTGCAGTGACCCCGGGGTTGGGTGCTGGCGGCTGAGCTCTGCTGGGCGGGCGGGCCTGGAGCTAACCCTGGCCTGTGGGCACGGGTCCCCTCCCGCTCCGTGCCCCCTCCACCTGGACCGGCCACCGGCGCCCTGCACCCTGAGGTGGTCAGCACCTGTGAGGTTTGGGTTAAGCCTCACCCCAGAGTATCTTCTTTCCTATTGCATCTGAGAGTGTGGAAGGGAGAGAGAGAGGGAGAGAGGAGAGGAAGATGGACGAGAGAGAGACACGGATTAGCTGCCTCCTGCACACTTGCCCCTACCGGCTGGGCTGGGGTCTGCCGCCCAGGTGTGTGCCCTGACTGGGAATCGAACCCAGACAGACCCTCGGGTCTGCAGGCCCACGCTCCGTCCGCGGAGCCATCCCAGGAAGGCCCGCCGGCCGCCGGCCAGCAGACCAGCCGACCAGCCGGCCAGCAGAGAGGACTGACAGCCGATTTCAAAGCCCCTCCGGCTGCTCGCTGAGCCTCCAGCCGTCCCGTCTCACCGTGGCCGCGGCGGGTTGGAGGTGCTGAGGCGCACAGCCCGCCTTCCCCCGCCCCTGCCTGGAGCAGCCCTGCGGTCAGAGCGCGGAGTGGGCCCTCGCCCCCTGGCCCCCGTGGCTCGCCTTCCCTGCTGGGTGGGGACAGGGCCTCGCCCTGAGCCGGGCTGGGCTCAGCAGCTGTGCGCGCCCTCCCTCCCTCCCGGGGATGCTGGTCCCCGTGGGCGCTCAGGCTCCCCCTGGTGGACGGACTGAGCAGGGTCGGCCGCTGGTGACCAGGCTGAGCGGGAGGTTAGCGGCGGGAGGCACACCCTGCTGGCCTTTACCAGCGCCCTTCCGGGTACGAGTGTTTCTGGTTCCCTTAGGAGGAGGAAGGAGGGTGGCAGGGAGCGTGGAAAGGCAGGTGCACAGGAGGAAGCGGTAAGTTTAGGCACGCACCCCCTTCCTGACCGCCGGCTCCCCCGCCGCCCGCCCACGCCCTGGAGGTGGTCAGACCGACCCAGATCAAAGGCCTGGGCGGCAGGAGGCGGCTCTCACTTGGAACCGCTCACACCGCCGCCGTTCCGCGGGGCCCTCTGCTGTCCCTAAGCCCCACTGAGGACGCTTCCAGGGATGTCTGGGGAGGGGAGACATCGGTGTGAGAGACACCTCCACGGGTTGCCCGGGGCGGGAGGAGCCTGCACCTGGGTGCGCGCCCTTGTTGGGGGCACGTGCAGGAGGCACCAGTCAGTGTGTTCTCTCATTGGTGTCTCCCTGTCTCTCCCTGTCTCTCCCTCTCTTCCACTCTCTCTAAAATCAATGGGAAACGTCTTGGGGTGAGACTAAATTATATATATATACTGAGCAGCCAGATTATGATGATCTCTGAATGCATAATAACCTGGCCACTCAGAGTGTGTGTGTGTGTGTGTGTGTGTGTGTATGTGAGTGAGTGTGTGTGTGAGTGTGTGTGTGAGTTTGTGTGTATGAGTGTGTGTGTGAATTTGTGTGTGTGAGTGAGTGTGAGTGTATAAAATTAGTGGCCCGGGGCATGAATTCCTGCATGGAAAAAGGTCTGGCCAGCCTGGCCAGGGGGAGGGGACATGGGCAGTTGTCCGGCCTGCCTGCTGGTCGAGCTCCTGGTCCAGGGAACAATGTGCGTGTTAGCCTTTTATTCTATAGGAAGGATGTACGCTGAGCGGCCAGATTAGCATGTGTTCAGAGATCGTCATACTCTGGCCGCTCTGTGTACAGGAGAGAAACACGCAGGCTCCTCCGACCCCGTGGCCCATGCACGGACACACAGGTGAGTCTGAGCCAGGGGCGCCATCCTCAGCCTGGGTGGCCACGGGAGGCCCCCCGCCCGGCCGCCTCCCCCGGAGGGGCCACCTCCCCCCTCCCCCCCCTCCCCCAGGGGCCGCCTCTCCCCGGTGCACGGGTTTCTCGGCCAAGAGGGCGGGCAGCAGCCTCTCGGGGCCGTGCGTCACCGCCGGGACCTCATCCCCCTGGGACACGCCTCCAGACGGGCCCGTCAGATGGGGCCGCGGTTCCTTCCTTTCCGGGGGAGCCCGGGAGACACCCAGGCAGGCCACGCGCAGGCCACGCTGGTGCCCGACGCCGGCCCCACCAGCCCTCCTGGGGGACCAGGCTGGATGCCAGTGGACGAGGAAGGCCCTCCCTCCTCTTTTCTCGGGGACGGCTGCACGGAGGCGGAGGCTCACGGGAACCCCGCAGCCACGGGACACTCCACAGACACGGCCCGGCGTGTCTGGGACACACAGGCACAGGCGCAGCCAGGAGCTGGGTTCCCACGGCATTTATGGCCCCGGCGGGGACAGAGCGTCCTACCGGAGGCCTCACCGGCCGCTTTGTGGGCACAATCTGGTTTCAGGGAAACCGGGGAGATACTCTGCAACCGAAGAGCAAACGAGAGAGAGAGAGAGAGAGAGAGAGAGAGAGAGAGAGAGAGAGGAACGAGGAAGAACGGAAGGACAACCAGGCTCGGGCAGAAACAGGTGCAGCTCGGAGGGTCAGTGGGTGAACACTCAGGCCGTGGCCTCGGGAACGGCAGCAGCAGGCAAAGCCCTGCTGGATGCCTGTCAGCCCCACAGGAAGTGAGTCTCGCAGGAAGTGAGTCCCCCAGGAAGTGAGTCCCGAAGAAAGTGAGTCCCACAGGAAGTGAGTCCCCCAGGAAGTGAGTCCCACAGGAAGTGAGCCCCGACAGCGAGGGTGCGGTGGGCCGCTCCGGAGGCGTCGTCAGAAGCGCTTGGCACGGCTAGGGAATGACGCGCAGCAGTAAACTGTGGGGACAAAGGCAGAGTGTGCTTACACATGTGCAGTCTGTGGTCATGCGTGTCCACACGTGTGTGCACATGCAGCCTCGGCCCGGGGCTCACAGCGCACACAGGGCCCACGCCCATCGCTGTGCCGGTGCCTGCTCCGGACGGTCCAACACAGCTCTGTTCCCGGGGGACTGGGCGCAGGGGAATCAGCCCGAGAACACAGACATGGGGACCATGGTGACACGATTAGGACGGGGTGCGTTTCCCGTGTCTGTTATCCTTGTGGCTTTTTGTTTGTTATTTTTTAAGTTATTCTTTAATCCTCACCTGAGGGCATGTTTCCATTGACTTTTAGGGAGAGTGGAGGAGAGGGAGACAGACCGGACTGTCGACGTCAGAGAGACACATCCCTGGCTGCCTCCTGCCACGCCCCCGCCAGGGCCCTGGGCGGGAGGAGCCTGCAACCGAGGTGCAGCCCCGACCGGAATCGAACCCGCACCCTTTATTACATCTTATAATGTAAAACGCTGATGCTCCACCCACTGAGCCAACCGGGCAGGCTGTTACCTCTGTCGCTGAAGCTGTTTGTTTAGTTGTAAGCAGACACGACTTACTTCCTAACAGTGGTAGTTTGGTTAAGCATGGCAGGCTTAGTCAAATGTTCTGTCCGGGGCCCTGGCTGCAGGAGCTGACGCTCCGCCCCGGCCCGCAGGTGCGAGCGGCGTGCGGCCGGCTCCCTGGCAGGCGGGCCGGGAGCGGCGGCCACACAGCACAGGACGCCCCGCAGCCTCCACCGCAGGCTCCAGGGCCCGGGACCACGGGACGCCCCACATTGTACCGTGAGCAGCTCCGGGCTGGACGCCTCGGCTTGGAAACGGGCCCAGGGGGACTTTGGTTCGGACGGTGGAGGGCGGCCTCACCGGCTTTGGTAGCCTCACACGGAGCCCGCCCAGAGCCGTCCCGGGCTGAAAACTCCCCTCTGACTTCCTCGTTTTAGGGTTTGGCCGGGTTCTCAGGAGCAGACGCCTGCGCTCACGGTAAACCCGTCCACCGGACGCTCCCGGTGTCGCCGGTGCTGCCTCACCGCCACGCGTCTCTCAGAGCGGGAGACCCGACCCAGGCAGGCTCCCTGGCCGGTGTGGCTCAATGGATAGAGCGTCCGCCTACGGACCAGAGGGTCCCGGGTTCGATTCCGGTCGAGGGCATGGACCTTGGTTGCAGGCTCCTCCCTGGCCTGAGCCCTGGTCCGGGCATGTGCAGGAGGCAGCCCTCGACATGTCTGTCTCACGTGGATGTGTCTCTGTCTCTCCCTCTCTCTCTAAAATCGACGGACAGTGGCCCCGGGGGAGGCTCACACATGAACAAACAAGCCCACCGCCTAGCGGCCGAGGAACGGCAGCCGGGGGGACGGCTGTGCCCGAGGCCGGGCAGGACCAGACAGCCGGCGGTTTAATAAAACACGGCCGACGGGCGCCGTGCGGGCGCCGTGTGCGCTGGCGTGTGACCCGGGCCTTCTGTGCGAGAAGTAACAGGGCTGGTTAGTGGCCTGTGTGCCTGGTTAGCAGCCCAACGTAGCCAGCCCGCGCTGCGTGTGGGCACACACACACACACACACACTCACACACACACACACACACAGACACACACACACACACACACACACATGCACTGCAATGCGGTTAGCGGGGCGGCCGTGCTCCCGACGCCACAGCGAGGACTCGGGGAACTCACGTGCGGCAGAGGGCACGCCGGTAAGCGTGGTGAGAGAGACGCCGGGTGCGCGTGCGCCGGTGTCACGTGCCCACGCGCTGCTGTGGACACAGCCACGTGGCGGGGCTAATGTGAAGCGTATTAATAAGAAACGACAGGCCACAGAGCAAGGAGCAGGGACCACTGTCCCGCTGTCCCACAGTCACGCTCACACACGCCACCAAAGACCCGCTCCGGCAACCGCAGCGCCACGGCTGAGAGGTCACGGAGCTGGCTCCCCCCTCCCCCGTGCATACGTGTCTGCCACCTCAGACGCCACCGCAGCCGGCCACGGCCTCCGGGCAGAAGGCACTGCCATTGGGCCAGGAACTCGGTCTGGCCCGGCGACGGCGAAGCGCACGCCCTGACCCCGGCCACGCGGCACCCACGAGAGCCAACGTGCGTCCTGTCCACGGGGAGCCCCTCAAGGGAGAGAAAGCCGCTTCCCACCGCAGGGCTGGGCTTCTAAACGAGAGCGGACTCCAAAGAGGGCGGGTAGTAAAACACGGAGCCCACCAGCCGTCCAGCCCCCACGGCGATTGGCAAACCAGGCCCGCGACCGCCGGCGTGGCGCAGGGACTGAGCGCTGACCGGGAACCACACCCGGGCTGTGGCTCCGTCCCCGGTGGGTCGGGCGGGAGGCAGCCGGTCCGGGATCCTCTCCCGTCACGGACGTCTCCATCCCTCCCTCCCCGTCCTCTCTGGCACCCACAGAAAGCAGCCTCTGGCCCGTCACAGCGGGGCGGCGAGGGCGCCAGAGGAGGCCGGGCCTGCACCCCCCCCCCCTCCCGCCCTGCAGGCGGGGATGCCACGCAGAGCTCAGCACGCTCCGCTGGGACAAGGGCGCCATCCTCTGAGCCGTCCGCTCTGTGCGGCCGGACGCCGCTCCAGCACCGCCTCCCCCGGCCTCCGCTCCCTGTCCGCAGAGCGACAGGAGGTGCCACCGGCCCCCGAGCGCTGACCACAGCCCGGCTCTCGCCAGTGCCCGAGGGAGCCCCGCCAGCCGAGCGTGCCGGGCTGAGCCGGGCTGAGCCGGGCGGCGAGGGACTGCTGTGGCTCACGGTCTGAGGTCAGTCCTAACTCGAGGCGTGTTAGCTCCTACCCACCCGCCCCCACCCACGGGCACTCGCTGGCTGAAGCTAACGCCCCGGTGGTGAATGGAAATCTCTTTGTGGGCACAGCCCTCGTGGGCACAGCACTCGTGGGCACGGCACTCGGACCCACTGCCTGGAGCCCTGGGAGGAGAGGAGGGCAGAGGAGGGCAGAGGAGAGAGCAGAGGCGCGGACGCCGGACAGAGGAGTCAGAGAAGCCCACCAGCACCGAGAGAGCCGCCGGCACGGGACACGGAGGGCACGTACGTGTGGGTCTCAGGTCCGCGGCCTCGGGAGCAGCGCCTTCCCCGGGGGAGCCGAGGGGCTCGGGCCCGTCCGTGTCGGGCGGAGGGTAGGGCGGGGGCGGGGGCAGCAGTAGCTGGGGAGGCCCCCGAGCTGTGCCTCTGGGCGGCTTTTGTGGCACCTGCCGTCCGCCACCTACGTGGGATCAAGGAGGTTATTCAAGGTCAAGGCCACGGGCTCCCAGCCGCCAACAGGGGGCGCTGTGCCTCCACACCCTCACCGCATCCAACCCCCTCCTTACCCCATCCAACCACCCCTCTTACCATATCCAAGCTCATCCTCACCAAACACAACCTCTTCCCCCACCACACCCAACCACCCCCTCACCACAGCCAACCACCCCCTCACCACATCTACCCACTCCCCTCACCACACCCAACCACCCCCTCACCACGTCCAACCACAGCCAGCACCAAATTTAACCTCAGTTGACACCAATCCAGTCTCACTCAGCACCAAACCCAATCACACCCAGAACTGAATCCAACTTCCCTTGGCACCAAAGGCAACTACACCCAGAACCAAATGCAACCACGTCCACCTGAAGTCTAACCACACCCTGTCCCATGTTTCACCTCTTTTGGTACCAAAGCCAACCACCTCGGGTACCACCCCTCCCTCCGGCCGGACACTGCAGGCCAGGGCGCTCGCCCCCTCCCCTCCCGGTGTGACCGTCTCCGGCAGCGCGGCCGCCCTCACACGCCGGGCTGGAGCCTCACCGGTCCTGAGAGTCCTGGCGTCTCCGCCAAGTTCCAAGGACCTGGTTTTGCCCCCTGAGCCCATTTCTGGGTCCCAGGCGGCTCAGCTCCCCCCAGAAGCCTCTCCACGCCCCTCCCCCTCAGGCCACGGCTCTCCAAGCCATGTGCACTGGCACGTGCACTCGCACCGCCTCCGGCACCACAGCGGCCCGTTCGCCGTTCATACACCGGAGCCGCCCCGCTCCCAGGCGCCGGCTTCCTTCTGACCCGGACGCGGCTCCAGCCCAGGAGTGCCCCTGCCCCACGCCCCCTCCTCACTCTCCGAACGCTTCCTCGGGCTTCGGGGTTCAGACTCTTCGTGCTTGGATCCAGTTGTTGGAAAAATACGAAGCGTCCTTCTGCACCCCGAGACACGCCCCCGTGCGTCCTCAGGCTGGGAGATGGACCTCCCGCCTCTCCCACCCCTCCCCCAGCAGAGGTGCACGTGCTCCCGCCTGGCCGGCGTGGCTCCGGGGCCGAGCGTCCACCCAGGAACCAGGAGGCCAGGGTTCGATGCCCGGTTAGGGCACAGGCCCGGGTTGTGGGTGGATCCCCGGGGCCGGGCGTGCAGGAGGCAGCCGATCCACGATTCTCTCTCATCGTTGGTGTCTCTCTCTCCCTCTCCCTTCCTCTCTGACATCAATAAAATATCTTTCTAAAAAAGGTGCACACACTCCAAGAGCAGGCTGGGTGGGTGCTGCTCCGCCCAGGGGCACATCAGTGGGAAGCCCCCCAGGAGCGAGGCCCCCCCAGGAGCGAGGCCCCCCAGGAGTGAGGCCCCCAGGAGCGAGGCCCCCAGGAGTGAGGAGGCCCCCAGGAGTGAGGCCCCCCCAGGAGTGATGCCCCCCCAGGAGTGAGGCCCCCCAGGAGTGATGCCCCCCCAGGAGTGAGGCCCCCCAGGAGTGATGCCCCCCCAGGAGTGAGGCCCCCCAGGAGCGAGGCCCCCCCAGGAGCGAGGCCCCCCCAGGAGCGAGGGCCCCCAGGAGTGAGGCCCCCAGGAGCGAGGCCCCCCCAGGAGTGAGGCCCCCAGGAGTGAGGCCCCCCCAGGAGCGAGGCCCCCCCAGGAGTGAGGTCCCCCAGGAGCGAGGTCCCCCCAGGAGTGAGGCCCCCCAGGAGTGAGGCCCCCAGGAGTGAGTCCCCCCAGGAGCGAGGCCCCCCCAGGAGTGATGCCCCCCCAGGAGTGAGGCCCCCCCAGGAGTGAGGGCCCTCAGGAGTGAGGCCCCCAGGAGCGAGGCCCCCAGGAGTGAGGCCCCCCCAGGAGCGAGGCCCCCAGGAGCGAGGCCCCCCCAGGAGCGAGGTCCCCCAGGAGTGAGGTCCCCCCAGGAGTGAGGCCCCCCAGGAGTGATGCCCCCCCAGGAGCGAGGCCCCCCCAGGAATGAGGCCCCCCAGGAGTGAGGCCCCCCAGGAGCGAGGCCCCCCCAGGAGCAAGGTCCCCCAGGAGTGAGGCCCCCCAGGAATGAGGGCCCCCCAGGAGCGAGTCCCCCCCAGGAGCGAGGCCCCCCAGGAGTGAGGCCCCCCAGGAGTGAGGCCCCCCCAGGAGCGAGGCCCCCAGGAGCGAGGCCCCCCCCAGGAGCGAGGCCCCCCCCAGGAGTGAGGCCGGGCGCAGAGCCTGTCCCCAGCAGCCACCCTGGTTCGCTCGGACACGTGGGCCCGGATGCCGTCGACGCAGCCAGGCCTGTGAACGCAAACCGGTGCTCATGTGCGTTCTTCCGTGGACAGGGCTGTGCTGTTTTCTAGTTTTTAACTAAAGCCTCCAGATGCTGGTTCTCTGTTCCCGCGGTGCGGTCAGCCTGCCTTCTCTTCACAGGTTTGTGACGGGAGCGGGCGTTGGCATTGAGATGGCCACCGAGCACCCCCCAAATCCCCCCCCCCCACCACCACCTTAAAAAACAGTCAAGCTGCTTCCCAGGAAGGGGCTCGGCCGCCCGGTCCTCAGAAGAGGGAGGACCTGGGAGACCTGAGACACCTGAGGCGGATCCCCCCCCCCCCCCCCCCCCCCGCCTTGTGGCGTGGTTCTCTGCGAGGGCCTCTTCCGGTCACCCTCCTCCTCGTGTCCGCCCGGGCCTGCTCTCCGGAGCACGTGTGGCCCGGGAGGTCCCGCCTGGGGAAGGCAGGGCCTGTGTGTGGGCCGGGGACTGGCGTGGCACAGCCACAGCCACAGCCACAGCCACAGCCACGCCGCACTTCAGTGGCCGCTCCGTAGAATTTCCACAAGGAATTCTAAATCCCAGGTGGCCGCCCCGTCAGGTGTAGCTCAGGGTTGAGCATCGACCCCGGAACCAGGAGGTCAGGCACAGGCCCGGCTGCAGGCTCCATCCCAGCTGGGGGCGTGCGGGAGGCAGCCGGTCCGTGATTCCCTCTCATCACGGTGGGGGCTTCCATCTTTCTCTCTCCCCCTTCCTGACATCAGTGAAAGCCTGTTTAGCACAGAGATCTAAACCCGAGGCTGCGGCCTCCAGGGAAGGCGGCGTGGGGCGGGAGGGGGCGGGAGGGGCGGGATGGGGGGCGGTGGCTCTCCTGCGGAGCCCGGCAGGGCTCGCGAGGCGGGCAGTGGTGCCCTTGGGGAGGGGGGAGCGGACGGAGACTCGGCTCCGCTCCTCCGGGGAGCCGTTCCCAGGCGGCCGGCCCGGCGCTGACAGAGCAGCATTCACGGGGCCCTGACCCAGCGCCAGGGCCTCGCGCCCGCCCGCCCCGCGCGCCGACAATGGCCTCTTGTCCGGGCAGCCCGCTCCCCGGGCCAAAGGCAAATTGTGGGCGACGGGGGCGAGGCGGCACCGAGCGGCCACCTGACAGCTTCCCGGGGGCTGCACCTGCACCCGGCGCCGGCACCCGCCCCCCCCGCCCCGCACGCACGGAATACCAACGTGGGCGGCGTGGGAATGAGCCCATCCCGGCCGCGTGCCAGCCCGCCCTCCGCGTCCCCGCACACGCGGCTGGCCGGGACGAGGACCCCTCCGAGGCTCTGCCCACCGTCCTCTGGCCCGTGTCCTCCCACGGCGGGCTCTGCACTGCGTGTGGGAAGGCGTGTCACGGGGACAGAGTCACGCGAGGCGGTTAGAGATGACCCAACTGCTGTCACCGAGGTCCCACCCCTCAGCACCCCGCCCGCAGGGCACCCTGGGAACACGCCTCCGTGCTCAGAACAAGCCGCACACACAGCCCCCTGTCCACTGTCACCGCGCCTCAGCCATCCTCGCCGTCCCGCCTTCCGCACGCCACACCACGCCTGCAGCACATGCCACACCTGCAGCACACACCACACCTGCAGCACACGCCTGTTAGCTGCACACAACACGCCTGTTAGCTGCACACGCCTGTTAGCTGCACACATCACACCTGGAGCACACGCCTGTTAGCTGCACACACGTGCCCATCCCACTCTTTATTGCCCGGCTTCCTCCGTTAGCGCTCGTGTGCCGTGCTGGCCGCCAGGGCCGGCGGTGGGTCAGGGCACCGGGTGCGGGTGCGGGTGCGGCACGGCCAGCGCACGCGGCGGTCGGTCACTCACCCATCGTGCTCTTCCTGTTCTCCTCGCGGTCCTCCGCTCGGTCCTCCTCGGGGTCCTTCGTGCGCAGGGGCACCCGGGGACTGGGTGGGGGCGCGGGCGCCCGCCTCTTCTTCCTCTGCAGGTCCGACTGGGAGCCCAGGGACATCTGGGAGCACAGGACACCCCGCGTCGGCGGCTCTGGCCCTGGCGGGGGGCCGGCCTGCGGGACCCGGCGTCCCCGGGAGGCAGAGCGGCCGCCGAGGCCCCGGGGGACCAGGGAGGCTCGGGGGTGCCCCCTCTCTTAGGGGCTCCTGACCGCTGGAGACCGGCAGCCTCTCGCACGACCCGCCTCGGGGAGCTGCAGGGGACCCCTCTCCCGGAGGCTGCGCCCAGGGTGCGAGGCGGTGCCCGTGGCGGGCGCACAGGGCAGCACGCCCCGACTTCCAATTTTATTTTACCTTTTATTAAAGAAATACTCTCATTGCTTTTGGAGAGGAAGGGAGAGGGAGAGCTAGAGAAACATCAGTGAGGAGAGAGAATCGTTGACCGGGCCCCTCCTGCACACCCCCCACTGGGGATCGAGTCCTTAACCCGGGCCTGTGCCCTGACCGGGAATCGAACTGTGACCTCCTGGTTGGTTGACACTCAGCCGCTGAGCCACACCGGCCGGGCCAATGTCAAATTTTAAAAACTATATAAGCCAAAGGAAGAAAATCCCTGTTAATCTCTTCATTAACACCAAGTTTGACTACCAACAGGGCCACCGAGACACACCCCGGCCGCTCCTACCTTCTCCGCCGCCCTGTCCGGCGCCGGCGGCCCCGCCCCGGGCAGGGAAGGAGGGGGGGGCGCTCGGCGCTTCTTCACGTCGGACTTGGCCGACACCCCCGAGATGTTGCTGAGCGACAGCGACGTGCCCAGCGTGACGGAGCGCGAGTTCACGGACGGCGAGTTTGGCGTCGTCAGGGAGCCCTGCGGGGAGACAGACCGACACCCCTCAGCTCGAAGGGCCTTCTCCCCCCGAGAGCCCCGACCCGAGCCCGCGCCCACGCGCCGCCTCCTCTGCCACGCCGTGCGCTCTGAACACAGAAGGCCACGCGGCCACGGGAGGCCGGACGCGGCCAGCAGGCCCGAAGCGAGGGCAGCCGCCGAGGAGGTGGCCTCAGAGCCCCCCTCTCCCCACCCGACGCCCACCGGGTCCAGCCGGACGTCCCCATGTGCAGCCTTCGCGCGTCCGCGCCCTGCTCTGTTCTGACCTCCGGCTGTCCTCCCGGGGCCACTCCACACCCCCCGCTGCTGTCCCCCCGAGCACGGGTCCGTGCGCCCCCAAAGGACTCCCGGCTCCCGGGATCACCGGCTCCCGGGATCACCGGCTCCCAGACTCGCGGCAGGAAGTGCCCGGCGGGGGCCTGTGCCGAGGGCGCCGTTTACCGTTTATGGGCGCCTCCTGCGCCGTAAGTCCGGCCCGGCCTGCCCTGGGGCAGCCAGCGGCCCAGCCTCACCTCGGCCACGAGGGGGAAGGGAACCCGGGTCCTCGCTGCCCCCGACGGACGGTCACACGCTAAGAAACCAAAAGCCGTCTGTGGGCTGTTCCTGGGTGCCACGGGCAGCCACACAGGGTGCACTTTTAAATAAAAATATGTATGTTTTTACTGATATGAGAGAGAGGAAGGGGGAGGGAGAGAGAGACAGCAACATCCACGATGAGAGAGAACCATGGACCGGCTGCCTTCTGCACGTCCCCCCGCCGGGGACGGAGCCTGCAACCCGGGTCTGTGCCCTGACCGGGAATCAGACCCTGACCTCCTGGCTCCTAGGTGGGCGCTCAGCCACGGAGCAGCCACGGAGCCAGGCCGGCCGGGCGCCTGGCTGGGTTCTGATGCCCTGCTATCTCTATCTCTGTAGTGTCCTCTATAGGGCGCCGCCCTGCCATGGAGACAGGCTTCGGGGCAGGGCCCCACTGGGACCCCCGGGGCCCGAGAGGAGGAGCGGGGAGGGGGCGGGCGTGCACCCCTCTCAGGCGTGGCCGGAGCGCGTGGCTTTGCAGGCAGGCAGACCCGGACCGGCCGCCCCACTCCGGGAAGGGACACGGCCTCTCTATAAACCCGGAGCCACGCCGTGCGGGGGAACCACAGGGACGCGCTCGAGCTGACCGCTGGCTGGGATCACGCGGGCCGCGCCTGGAAGAGGCAGCTGCTCGCAGAACTCCCGAGCCAGACTTGTTTTACGCGACTGAACGAAACGGCACCAGCTACACTCTCAAACACCTCGCCCAGCCGAAACCGGTGTGGCTCAGTGGACAGAGCATGGGCCTGTGGACTGAAGGGTCCCAGGTTCGATTCCGGTCAAGGGCATGTACCTTGGTTGCGGGCACATTCCCAGTGGGGGGTGTGCAAGAGGCAGCTGGTCAATGACTCTCTCATCGATGTTTCTAACTCTCTATCCCTCTCTCTTTCTCTCTGTAAAAAATCGATAAAATATGTTAAAAAAAAAAAAAGAAGAAAAAAGAACCTCGCCCAGGTGGGTCTGTGGCGAAGGCTGTTCCTGCGTCCCAGGCATGGCTGGGCCCTGGACACGCTCTGCAGACAAGGAACTGGAGGTTTCCCAGGCCGGGAGACACTGCCCCCTTGTGGCCAAACTGGCTCAACACACCTTCTGGTTCTGGAGCATCCACTTGGAATTGGATTCTAATTTATTTAAAAAAAAATTTTTTTTTTAATTGTTGGCAATGTCACAGATGTCTCCATTTCCCCCCTTTCCCTCCCTCCACCCAGCGCCAGCCCCAGGCCAGGCCTTGTGTCTGAGGATGGCCACGGCCACGGCCACAGCCACGCCTGGGCCGAGAACACATTCCCCGTAATCAAACGGGCTGTCCCACCCCCGGCGCCTGGGAAACACGGTGTCCGGCGGGGTAACACGTAAACGAACGTGTCGGTAAACCACTGCGTCTGCAGGAGTGAGCGGAGACTGACCACGTTTCCATTTCCTCAAACCGAGGTGACGGCCGGGGTCGGGGAAGTGGGGAGACGGAGAGCCGGCCGCGCCCCGGCTGCCGGCTGCGACCTGGCCCAGCTGGTCTTCCCCTCCGGCTCCCGGAACCGGCCGCTCCGGTGGGGGACAGCCCCTCTGCAAGTCACGCGGCTTCCGAACCCCGGCTTCTGAACCCCGGCTTCTGAACCCCGGCTTCTGAACCCCGGCTACTGAATCCGACTCAGCCGGAACCAATGTGCTCAGTGGATAGAGCGTCGTTCTGCAGACTGAAGGGTTCCGGGTTCGATTCCAGTCAAGGGCATGTATCTTGGTTGAGGGCACATCCCCAGTAGGGGGTGTGCAAGAGGCAGCTGATCAATGATTCTCTTTCATCGATGTTTCTAACCCTCTCTATCCCTCTCTCTTCCTCTCTGTAAACAATCAATAAAATATATATATTTTTTAAAAAGAGAGAGAGAATCCGACTCAGACCCCAGGCCTCAGACCGCACTGCACTGTGAGATGTGATGACGGAGCTCCAGGCGTGAGAACACGCCGAGAGGAGAGGAGGGAGTAGGCTCGGGCTGGCACGGACACGTGAAGCCACGGAGAAGAACAACAGCGCACCATTTCTCACTGCCGCGGAGGAGTTTGCCTTTGCCGCTTTTAGGACGTGACATAAGCATCGAACTTTTACCAGCCCCATCTCAGAGGTCGTGTGTGTAAGACGCTGTGATTCTTTCCTGTCCAGGAGTGGGAGGGGGCTCGGGAGGGTCTGAGGTGCTGAGGGCGGGGCTGCGGCGTTGGGGAACGGCCGATCCAGGTGCGGACAGGCCAGCGCGTCTCCAAGCGCCAGCTCCCCCTCCTCAGGGGGCGGGGAGGGGACTCCGGGGGCCTCACTCAGCCACCAGCATGCTGGCCGCCCGCCCGGGGTCAGCGGCGCCCCCTCCGGAGGGACGTGCAGAGCCCCCGGCCCGCCCGCCCGCAGCACGGCGAGCCCCGGCGCCCGCACTCACCTGGGAGCCCCTGCCCGGCGCCAGCTTCGCCGAGTCCTCGTCGCTGTCCGGCCCCGGCGGCCGGCCCGGCTCCACCTGCGCAGAAGCACAGCCACGGCGTCACCGGGGGAGGCGGTGCCTCTGCCGGCGCCCTCCTCAGCACGCCAGGCACACTCCAGGCACACACCAGCACACGCCAGCGCGGCCTCTCTCCCAGCCGCAGCGTCTGCACCGACAGCCGCCCCTCGGCTGAGCCTGAAAGCCGCTCCGGCTCGCTGCCCCGGACGCCACGGTCTTTAAACCACAGCTCATGGCGGTGACCGCGTCTCTACTTACTTTTTGTTTTTTGCTTTTAAATATATTTTTTATTGAGTTCAGAGAGGAAGGGAAAGAGAGAGAGAAACATCCATGAAGAGAGAGAGAACCATGGATAAGCCGCCTCCTGCACGCCCCACACTGGGATCGAGCCCACAACCCGGCCTGTGCCCTGACCGGAATAGAACCCAGGACGGCTCCGCCCGCAGGCCGGCCTTCTGTCCTCGAGACAAACTGGCCGGGGCCAAACCCTCTGCTTGTTAAGGAAGAAAAGCCGAGAAAACCGAGGCCCGGCTGGCCCAGGACCCTGCGTGCGGGGGAGGGGGGGTGGGGACAGACAGGGGGGCGGGGTGTGGGCTCCGGCACAGCACCGGTCACTGCACCCCAAGGACGGGCACCCTCCCCCCGGTCTCCGTGAAGGTGAGAGGAGGTCGCACCGACAACGCCTCTCACAGCCACGAGAGGAGAGGCGCCGGGATGAGAAGCCCACCCACACAGCATCACCGACACACACTGCGACGGCAGGGGGATGCCGAGGGAGAAAGAAGTAAAATTAACGCGAGGGAGAGGTCCGGGGGGAAGAGGAGATGCGTGAGGAAGGAGAACGTCCCTGGTCGGTGTGGCTCAGTGGACAGAGCGTCAGCCTGCGGACTGAAGGGTCCCGGGTTCAATGCCGGTCAAGGGCATGTGCCCAGGTGGTGGGCTCGATCCTCAGTGGGGGGCGTGCAGGAGGCAGCTGGTCAGTGATGCTCTCTCACATTGATGTTTCTCTCTCTCTCTCTCTCTGAAACCAATAGGAATATATTTGTAAAGAAGAAGAGAAAAGGGGAACGGCTCTGGCCGGTCCGATGGGGGGAGGAAGGGTGGGCAGGAAGGCGTCCCCGGCACCGACAGCTGTGTCCTCCGTGGCATTTGCACAACGACAGGCTCGGCGCCCGGTCAGACCCCGGGTTACACAAAAGCATCTCCAGGCGTTCCCTGCCTCGGTGGCAGCTTCTGCCCCCGGCTCGTCTGTGCGTGCCCCCCGCCCCCCGCCTCCATCCCCTCTGAGCAGCCCCCTGGGCCCGGGCAGGCGGCAGCGGGCAGCAGCGGGCACGGGCTCGGGCCACGTCTGCCGGCGGAGACCCCGTGGCCCAGAGCCGGTTCGGGTGCGTGCAGAGGGGACACGGGTGCCCGGTGTGCCGGCGAGCCCCCTGGAGGAGCTGCTGTTCCGGGTTGGGACCCCCGGGGCCGCGGGCGATCGCCTCGGAGACCACGCGCCTCCCCTCACCTTGCCGTCGCTCCTGTTCACTCTGAAGAAGCCGAGGAACTTCTTCTTCTCCTTGTCCAGCTCGCCGCTGCCCACGGAGGACTTCCGGAAGGCTTCTGGGAGGGGGGAAGGTCTCCTTATCCTTCCCATCCACACTCCCGTCCACGCTCAGCACACACCCTCCCCTCCCAACGCTGGCTTCGCTCTCCCCGGCGTGAAACTGCCCACCCCGGCCTGCAGCCCGGCTGGGAGACGCGGGGTCCCCCACTCACTGAGGTGGGGCGTCCCTCCGCCGAGCTCAAACCCCGCCCCTCCTCGGCCCTGGCATCTTTCCTCTCCTGCGGCGTTCTCTAGGGGCCATGGCCTCTCCCTCCCCCCTCCCTCTCCCCCCTTCTGTCTTCCCCCTCTTCTCTCCCTCCCCCCTCCCTTCCCTCCCTCTCTCGACCTTGAAATCCTCAATCTTTTTCCTTCTTCATCAGGATTTTTAAAAAAGCCAAAACTATTTTAGCCCAACAGGCGTGGCTCAGTGGTTGAGTGTCAACCTAGGAACCAGGAGGTCACGGTTCGATCCCAGCCAGGGCACAGGCCTGGGCTGCAGGCTCCATCCCCAGTGTGGGGTGTGCAGGAGGCAGCGGTTCATGGTTCTCTCCCATTACTGACGCTCTCTCTCTCTCTCTCTCTCCCTCCCTTCCTCTCTGAAATCAATAAAAATACATATTAAAAATATAACTATTTTATTTTATTATTTGGGGTGTACACTATTAATTTATTTTTCAATTGCAGCTGATACTCCGCCGTAGCCTGCCTTCATTCCAGCTGTGTGGCCCAGCGGTTAGACACCCAGGGGCCGCACAGCGTGGTCCCCGGCATCCCCGCCCCCGCATCCTGACCACGTCCCGGGCGGTGAGGACAGCATCCTGACCACGTCCCGGGCGGTGAGGACAGCATCCTGACCACGTCCCGGGCTGGGCGTCACCGGGACTCGGATGGGCTGGGCCGGGCGCTCCGCGGCTGACAGGGCCACCGCAGCCCTGGGCTGTCAGCAGGTGGCAGCCTGGCCCGGGGCTGTGGCTCCCAACGAGGGGGGACCGGGGACCGCAGGGTCCCGGGGCTGCCCGCCCTCGGGTGCTGCTCGGCTGCTGACACCATCGCTCACCGGTCCCCCCCCCCCCCCCCCCCAGGCCGCTCAGGCCTCAGCCATCGGGGCATCCTCTCTCTCCGAGGCCCGTGGTTACGGCAGGAGGAGGGAACCTCGGTGTCCCCGAAGGACACGACTTCCCCGGGCACGCCCACACCCACGCCCACGCCCACGCCACGCCCACGCCCGGCCCTGGTGGGACCCTGGCTGTTCTCGGTCTGCCACCGACAGCAGCAGCTCCTCTTGCTGCCGGAAGGACCCTCCCATGAGAGGCCAGACCACGCGGCACGGCGGCGGCAACAGCACCATCCCCCCAGCGGCGCCCACAGGGCCTGGCCAGTGGCTGGAGTGCTGTCCCCAAACACCCAGGCTGCGGGTTCGATCCCCGGTCAGGCACATGCACGAACCAATGCCTCAGTAAGTGAGCAATAAAGTCGCTGTTTCCTTCTCAAAACCGATGCAAAGGAACCAAGACACAGCATACATGTCTGCAAAACCCATTCTGCACGCGGAGGCCGCCAGGGTTAGTCACACGCCAGGGCTTGGGGCGGGCGCAGGCGGCTGGTCATGCACGTCACTCAGCAGCCATGCGTGCACGCGGAGGTCACGGCTAGTCACGTGACAGCCCACCCCAGGCACAGGGCTAACAGGTCAGATACCCTGTTGGACAGAGGACACGGTCCCGCAGCCACGGCAGCATGCGTGTGCGTGTGCGCGTGGAAACCAGCCTGTGTGCCAGGGAAATGGTAGGTGTCCAACAGGTGGGCATGGAGGGCCTGCTCCTGGCACCAAGGCTAGAGCGTCACCCACAAACCACAGACCTCAGGACACGGCCGAGGGATGGAGCCCCAGTCCTCTCCCTGGTCAGGGACGGGCAGCCAGCACCCACTGGGACAGGACAGCCAGCACCCACAGGGACGGGATAGCCAGCGCCCACAGGGCAGCCAGCACCCACTGGAACAGGGCAGCCAGCACCCACAGGACAGCCAGCACCCACAGGTGAGGACAGGTGAGCACAGATGAGGACAGGTGAGCACAGATGAGGACAGGTGAGCACAGGTGAGGACAGGTGAGCACAGGTGAGCACAGGTGAGCACAGGTGAGGAGAGGTGAGCACAGATGAGCACAGGTGAGGAGAGGTGAGCACAGATGAGGACAGGTGAGCACAGGTGAGGACAGGTGAGCACAGGTGAGCACAGATGAGCACAGGTGAGGAGAGGTGAGCACAGGTGAGCACAGGTGAGGACAGGTGAGCACAGGTGAGCACAGATGAGGACAGGTGAGCACAGGTGAGGACAGGTGAGCACAGGTGAGCACAGATGAGGACAGGTGAGGAGAGGTGAGCACAGGTGAGGACAGGTGAGCACAGGTGAGGACAGGTGAGCACAGGTGAGCACAGGTGAGCACAGGTGAGGAGAGGTGAGCACAGATGAGCACAGGTGAGGAGAGGTGAGCACAGATGAGGACAGGTGAGCACAGGTGAGGACAGGTGAGCACAGGTGAGCACAGATGAGCACAGGTGAGGAGAGGTGAGCACAGGTGAGCACAGGTGAGGACAGGTGAGCACAGGTGAGCACAGGTGAGCACAGATGAGGACAGGTGAGCACAGATGAGGACAGGTGAGCACAGGTGAGGACAGGTGAGCACAGGTGAGCACAGATGAGGACAGGTGAGGAGAGGTGAGCACAGGTGAGGACAGGTGAGCACAGGTGAGGACAGGTGAGGACAGGTGAGCACAGATAAGGACAGGTGAGCACAGATGAGGACAGGTGAGCACAGATGAGCACAGGTGAGCACAGATGAGGACAGGTGAGCACAGATGAGGACAGGTGAGCACAGGTGAGGACAGGTGAGCACAGGTGAGAACAGGTGAGGACAGCTGGGCACAGGTGAGCACAGATGAGCACAGGTGAGCACAGGCAAGCACAGTAAGAAGGAAACGGCGCTCTCAGGCTGGCCGTGTCTGCGGGAACTCCTGAGGCCGCTGTCTCACCGCCGCGGCCGTGCTCCTCGCGGTCAGACCACACAGCACCGCCCACAGCACCGCACTCTCTCAGCCGCCCGGGAGCTGAGAAACAGCCACAGCCTCGCCTTCGCCGGCCAGCGCCGGGAGCACACGGCCCAGCCCGCCACGCCGTGCACGCCCAGCCATGCAGGGCAGCCGGCGGCACTGACCTCGGCAGCGCAGGGAGGGCTCCGACTGCGTTTTGGTCAGGAGAACTGAAAGGCAGCGAGGAGAGAGTGAGGGCGGGCGGCCGAGGCCCGGCAGCCGGACCAGGCCAGGGCACGGCTGTCACTGGCTTGTGGGTGAGGATTGAGCCGCGGGAGCCGTGAAAGGCCACGAAGGCCAGTCCACATGACGACGGCTTAGGTGTGGGCTCTGGGAGGTTCCCTGAGAGGAGGCTCCACCTCGCCTTCCCCGCTCATCTCCCGGGAGCTCCCAGGGAGGGGTGACCACTCGGGGCGGGCGGGCCCAGGGGCAGGGGACCACCAGGGGGCGACAGCAAGTTCCCTCTGCTGCCCGCCCTGGTGCGGACAGCACCCAGCCGCCGGTGCTGCCGGTGCCGAGCTGAGCGCTCGGAGCCCAGGCCTTGCTCCAGCTTGCTCCTGTGTGTCCCATGTTCTCACACGTTCCCGTGTCCTCCCACACGTCCCATGTGCCTGCATGTTCCCGTGTGCTCAGTGTCACATATTCCCATGTGCTCCTATGTGTCCTGTGATCCCATGTGCTCCCACATGCCCCCGCATGTTACCACACGCTCCCGTGTTTCCCCGTGTGCTCCGCGTGTCCCGGCGGGCCCACCTCTCTGGTTGTCCCAGGCATACAGCTCGCGGATGCCCAGCTCGCCCAGCGACTTGGACAGCTCCAGCGCCTCACCCGCCACGTTGTCGCGCAGCAGCACCACGTGCTCGGGGCTCACGGCGCACTTGGCGCAGATGACGGGCAGGAGGCTGTGCAGCGGCGCCTCGGGGCTCACGCGCACCACCGCCTTCTGGGTCCGCAGGTAGTTCACCACCAGCCGCACGGACTTCTGGGGGGACACGCGCACACGCGCACACACACACACACACACACACACACACACACATACACACGCTGAGCGGTAGTTTCTCCCGCAAGCCGGGGTCACGGGGAGACGGCCCGCAGAGGGGACGGCAGTGCCGGAGGGCCACTCCCCGCAGACGCTCCGGCCCGCGGAGCACACGCTAACAACACGGGAGTGGCACCGGGCAGGCTCTCCGCGTGCAGCCCAGCACACGCAGGGCCGTGCCCGGGTTCGGACCAGACTGAGCATGAGGCTTCAGACGCACCTTCCCCGGGGAACGGTGTGAGGTGCTGTGAAAAGCTCAATGTGGCCCCGGCCGCTGTGGCTCCGTGGACAGAGCATCGGCCTGCGGACTCAAGGGTCCCGGGTCCGATTACGGTCAGGGGCATGTGTCTTGGTTGCGGGCACATCCCCAGTGGGAGGCGTGCAAGAGGCAGCTGGTTGATGTTTCGCTCTCATGGATGTTTCTGACTCTTTATCCCTCTCCCTTCCTCTCTGTAAAAACTCAACAACAAATATATATATATATATTTTTTTAACAAATTCAATGTAACAAAAACCCTCACCAACAAGGTATCAGACTTCTGTTCAAGAAGCCACAATAGCGCCTGGCAGCGTGGCTCCGTGGTAGAGCGAGGGCCTAGCACCAGCAGGCCACGGTTCGATTCCCGGTCGGGGCACAGGCCCGGGGCTGCGGGCTCCGTCCCCCGTGAGGGGCGAGCAGGAGGCAGCCGACCCACCACTCCCTCTCGTCATTGATGTCTCTCCCTCCCTCTCCCTCCCTCTCTGAAATCAATAAAAATCTATTTTTAAAAAGTTCTGTCTGGCCCATCCTGGTCACCCTCATGGCGCTCAGTCCCTGGCCCGTGGCTGAGACCCTCAGCCACAGCCCTGCGTGTGCCACCACGACCTCAGCACCCCCCGCAGCCCCCACAGCGCCCTCCCCGCGGCTCTGCGTGTGCCACCACGACCTCAGCCCCTGCAGCGCCCTCCCCATGCTCTGCGTGAGCCACCACGACCTCAGCCCCCCCCAGCCCCTGCAGCGCCCTCCCTGCGGCTCTGCGTGTGTCACCACGACCTCAGCCCCCGCAGCCCCCGCAGCACCGCCCCCCCCTGCGGCTCTGCGTGTGGGGGCGCCGGCCGCGCACTGACCTCGGGCGGCGGGGCCGGGCCGGGCCGGGCCTTCTCGCTGGGCCGCTTCTCCCGCAGCAGCGCCGTGTGCACGTCCAGGCTCCCGAGCGGCGTGTTCGGCTTGAAGCTCAGCGGCCGCTGGGTCCCCGGGGCCCAGAGCTCCAGGCTGTGGTGGGACGGGTTCAGGTGGTTCTGCAGGCACAGCTCCACCAGCAGGTCCATCACGGCGTGGCTGGGGGACACGGGGCGGTCAGGCCGGGCCCTCCGTCCGGGGCCGAGCGGAGCCGCTGGGGGAGCGAGCACGCTCAGAGGAGACACAGCGGCTGGTGGTCAACGCCACGCGATGGTGCAGCGGCAGCCTTTTACAAGTATTTTATTTAAAAAATATATTTTTTATTGGTTGTTTACAGAGAGGAAGGGAGAGGGACAGAGAGCTAGAAACATGGATGAGAGAGAAACATCGATCAGCTGCCTCCTGCACACCTCCTACCGGGGATGTGCCCGCAACCAAGGCACATGCCCTTGACCGGAATCGAACCTGGGACTCTTCAGTCCGCAGGCCAATGCTCTATCCACTGAACCACACCGGTTTCGGCTAAAAGTATTTTAATTGATGTTTTTAGAGTGGGAGGAGAGGGAGAGAGAGAAACATCAATGAGAGAGCAGAGCACTGCAGGCTGCCTCCTGCATGCCCCCTCCTGGGGACGGAGCCCATGGCCAAGCCACGTGCCCGGACCAGGAATCGAACCCGAGACCTTGCGGTGCCTGGGACGATATGAGCCACACAGGCCAGGCTGCTGTCCTGTGTGGGGGCCCCCTGCACCCTGGGCTGTGTCCTGTGGGGGGGACCCCCTGCACCCCGGGCTGTGTCCTGTGTGAGGCCCCCTGCACCCCGTGCCCTGTCCTGTGTGGGGGCCCCTGCACCCCGTGCCCTGTCCTGCGTGGGGGGCCCCCTGTACCCCGGGCTGAGCCCCCCGCAGGCCTCACCTCCCGCTGACCACGCTCCTCCGCTCCAGCCCGCCTGGCAGCACCACGGTGAGCTCCACGGCCCGGTCCCGCACGTTCTCCTGGGCGAGCCGCGGGCTCTGCTGGCGCTGGGGGCTCGGCGCCCTCGGCCCGTCCGGCGTGGCGGCCGGCCCCGGGGGAGGCGGGGCACGAGCCTTCATCTTCCTCCTGGGGGCCACAGGGACCCATCAGGGCACGGCCACGGCACGCGGCACGCTGTCCTCCTCCTCCTCCATTTCCTCCTCTTCCCTCCTCTCTTCCTCCTCCCCTTTCCCACTCCTCTTCCTCCTCCTCCCCTCCTCCCTTCCCCCTCCCCCTCTCTTTCCTCCCCTTCCTCCTCCTCCTCCCTCCTCTGCCCTTCAGTGGGCACGTGACTCTGCACAGTATGCACAGGGTGTGCGTGTGGCAGGCACACGTATCTACACACACTTGTTACACGCGAGACGCTGTGTCACACAGGCCCGTGGTGCGTGATGAGAACCACAGCGCTGACTGCACGGCAGGACCCAGGCTACCCGTGGCTCGGGGCGTTACCTCCTCCATCCTCCAAACACGGGAGCCCAGAAAGTGGGGTGTCCCGGGGTCCCAGCTGGGAATCAGGCTTACAGAGCGGCCTCAGAGCAGATGCCAGGGGGTGCCCGACGCCCCCCGCCTGCCCCTCACCCCCATCTGCCTCTGCCTCTCCCCCTCCCACCTGCCTCTCCCACCTCCCTCTCCCCCTGGTTAGGGGACCACGGGAGGGAGCTAGCTCTCAGGGGTTACATTCTCCCCAGAGCAGCCCTGTCTGGAGCGCCCACGCCTCAGGTGTCAGGCAGGCACCCACTTCCGGAAGTCTAGCCTCAGGAATTAACCCACAAGCAGCTCGGGAGAGGTTCCAAGGCGCCCTAAGAGCCACGGTCAGCACGAGGCCTGACGGTGCCGCCAAACCGTGCGGCACCAGCACCGGCACGCACACCTCACATCCGTGACGGGACGTGACGTGACAGAATGCTCAGTACGGGATGGGTAGGGAACAGCTTCTAAAACAGTGCCCGTCTTTACACGAGGCTAACACGCAGCGTCCCCTCGGGAGTCCGCTCGCCCGCTTGACAGGTGCTGACCCCCGGGGGCGGCACCGAGCGGAGGGAGGCCTCAGCCGGCAGCCGGCGGCCCCACTCACCACGGGCCAGGCCGGGGGACCTGCCCGCCACGAAGTCCGTGCCCAGGGCCGCTGGCTCGTTCAGAACACGTATGTCTTTCAGAGCGGGACGTTCCAGCAATGGGCTACACAGCAGCCGGGAAAGACGCAGGAAGAGTCGGCGGCCGTGGCCTCTGGACAGTGAGCGGTGGATGTGTCTTCCCGCCACCCGTGTCCCGCCTCTCCGTGGCAGCACGGCCCATGTACCACGTGCAACACGGAACCGTCATTTAAAAGCGGGCAGAGGACAGCGCCGGGGAGGGACCTCGGGACACATGCCTGGTGACGAGCACACGTGCGAGTCCTCTTTACTCCCCGTCGACCTGGCCCTGTCCTAGCGTGTAACTGCTCTGCTTTATTCCCTCCGTCACACACGCTTCCCTCTCCGTGGGCAGAAACGAAAAGGAAGCCGTGGGCTCCGTGGTGCTACCTGCGGGCCATCAATGATGTATACATCCCTCCTGGCAACACGGCAACACCGGGCAGGACCAGCCCCGGCCCGTTCCCCGGACAGGGACCCGGCACGGCCGCTCCCGGACACGGACCTGGGAGGCCACTCCCTGGACAGGGACCCGGCACGGCCCCGTGGCAGCGGGTCACCTCGGGGACCAACAAGGAAGAACACAGCCCCGACCCCCGAGGTCAGAGGTCAGAGGAGCCGCAGCCCCCGGGACCCGGAGAGCCTCCGTCCGCAGCGACTGTGTCCCCCGACGCTCACACGTCGCAGGGCGGGGCCGGCCGGGGCGCCTTACAGCCCGGCGGGAGGGCTTTGCCGCCCTGGCGGGATCCTCAGAGCCGCACGCCAGCCGCCCGGGCCAGGCCCGGGGCCGGGGTGCAGTCTCCACCCACGGGCTCCCCTCGGGGAGGGGCGTGCGGCTCCCAGAGGCCCGCAGGTGCCACCGCTCCGCCCGGCCCGTCCTCCTACCCCTGTCCCCGCCCTCTGTCCCCCTCCCCTGTCCTCTGTCCCCCGTCCCCTGCCCCCACCCTCTGTCCCCCAGTCTCCGTCCCCGTCCTCTGTGCCCCTCCCCCGTCCCGGTCCCCCACCCCAGCCCTCAGCCCCCGTCCCCGTCCTCCGTGGCGAAGGTGAGCCCGCAGAGCCAGCGCCACGGGAAAGGCCGTGCCCACCCCGGCACTCCCCGAGGGAGACCCTCGGCGGCGGAGGGAAGGGGCAGCTCCCGGCTCCGGAGGAACTTACTGGTTCCCACACCAGCGGGCCATGCTTGCCCGCATGCCAGCCCGCCGGCGGGGGCAGCGGCTCCTCGGCCCCCCTGGCGGCCGCAGTCCGGAGCGAAGAGCAGACGCGGCTCCCGACCAACCGACCAACCGGGAGCCGGAGGCAGGAGCAGCCGCAGGGCCTGGGCCCCCGCCAGCTCCTCACTTATTCATGCGGTGCCACCCGATGCGGCCCCCGGACGCCCCCACGCGGGGCGGCCACGCGCCTGTCCGCTCGCTCAGGCGCCGCCGCCGCCACGCACGTGGACGGGGAGGAGGCCACGGAGGGAGGGCGAGCGGGTCCCACGGAGGCTGGGCGGCCGAGGCTCTCAGGCCTGGCGCTGGTGGCGCCCTCAGGAGTGAGGGGGCGAGGGGGGAGCGATGTGGGGAGCAGGCTCCCCGAGGCGGCCAGGCCTCCGGCAGACCCGCCTCGCAGGCTGACGCCACCTCCTTTTGTCCAGGACACTTTCCTCCCGCCCCAGACCCCGAGCGAGCAGCGCCTTGTCCCCACAGCCGGCTCTGCTCCGAGCCGAGGCCGATTCGGTTTCCACCGCATCCCGCCGCCCGCTCCCCGGCTGCCCAACAGATAACGCCCAGCGGACACGCCCCCAGCCAGCCTGGGAGCTGCCGGGCCTGCCCAGACCCAGGCCAGGGCGCTGGCAGGGCTATGCCGTCACCCCCCACAGCGAGGCCCCCCCCTCCAGCTTCATCGGGGTGGCCCGGTCAAAGGTCAAAGACGGGAATGCCCCCCCCCGCCCCCCGCCCCCCGCCGGCCTGGCTCGGGGGTTGAGGTCGACCACTGAACCAGGAGGTCACGGTAGATTCCCGGTCGGGGCACAGGCCGCTTGCAGGCCCGATCCCCAGCGGGGCCTGCAGGAGGCAGCGGATCCGTGATTCCCTCTCTTCACTGATGCTTCTCTCTCTCCCTCCCCCTCCCGCTCAGAAGTCAGTAAAAATATTTAAAATACGTCCCCCCGCCCCGCCTGGCGGGCGGGCGTGGGGAGTCCCGGTGGGAACGCAGCGGCGCGGCTGGATTAGGTTCCTCCCGGCAGAGCGTGAGAACCGGGAACAAAGCCGGTGGGAACGCGGGCCGGCGCGGAGCCGAGCGGGAGCCGGCTGAAATGCATCCCGGCGATAAGCCGGCCTGCCTTTGTCAGCCGGGAGCCGGAAACCCGACCGGCTGGCACCGCGCGGCCTCCCAGCGGCTCCCAGGACCCCCCCTCCCTCCCCCCGCCTCTGCCCGCAGGCCAGGCTCCGGGCTCTGCCGGCTCCGGCCACGGCTCTGGCCACGGCTCCGGCCACGGCTCCGGCCACGGCTCCGGCCACAGGGGCTCAGCCGGCCGCACGGCTCCACGGCAGCGGGTCCCCGCAGACGCCCACGCCGCTGTCGGAGGAGAGGCCGTGGACAGGGCCCGGGGCAGGGAGGAGCGGAGGGGTGGGGGGAGGAGGGGGAGCTGGGAGATGTCTGTGATACCGTCAACAATAAAACAGTGTTAAGACGAAGCGTTTCAGGAAGGAAAGCCTGGAGAGACGGGAATGAAAAGTGGGCGGCACTCGGCACGGCGCCCCCGGCCCGCACTGAGGGTGGCGTCCCGGCGGCCAGGCCCCGAGCCGCGGCGATGGGGAGACCGAGGCACAGCTGGGCTGCAGGGCCCGCGGCCCCGAGGGGACGTGCTCGGCCGAGGGTCAGCGCTGGCGCCTCTGGTTCTCCCTGAAACACGCCCCCCGATGGCCGACACTGAGCTCACACGGGGCCGGCACCTGGGCTGGGCTGGTGGAGCCGGGCCTGCGTCCCAGGGTCCCGGGTATGGGTGCCCAGAGCTCACTGCCTGCAGCCCTGGGGACGCCCCACGCCCACGGCCCCCGCCACCCCCCCTGCCAGGCCCCCCCCCCCAGCTCTCCATCCTCCTGGAAAGGCAGTGTCCTCCCTGTCACTGCTCACAAGAGACTTACAACAGAGAGGAGGACTCGGACCCGACCCGGCCAAGGGCGGACAGCTGAGGCTGATGGGGGGGGGGGGGGTCTCAGAGGCCTGGGGAGGAGAGAGAGGAATTTTGCAGCCCAGTGGCCTCCCAGGAGTGGTGCATGCAGCAGGCGGCCAGCAGGGGGCGCCTGAAGGGAGAGCAGGTCTGGGAGAGGAGGGACCTCAGGCTGGGGTGTGTGTGGGGTGGAGGGTGTGTGTGGGAGGGGGCAGGCCTGGGGGGGTATGTGTATGTGTGGGGGCGTGTGGAGGCATGTGGGGGGCATGTGTATGGGAATGCATGTATGAGGATGTGTGTGCAAGGGGTGTGTGGGGGCATGTTGGGGGACGTGTGTGGGGGCATGTGTGTGTGGGAGCATGTGTGTGGGGGGGGTAGGGGACCCAGAACCCGCCATCCAGCCCCGAGGGCTTCTGGCAATCCGCAGAGGGACTGGGGTTATTCAGTGACTCTTAAACGTTGTTAAAATGTAACTGTTTCCCAGCGAGAGACTGATCTGTTAAAAAAAAAAAAAAGAAAAGAAAAAGCAAAGCTTTGCCCCAGCCCGCGTGGCTCAGTGGCTGAGCATGGACCTAGGAACCAGGAGGCCAGGGTTCGATTCCCGGCCAGGGCCCAGGCCTAGGAACCAGGAGGCCAGGGTTCGATTCCCGGCCAGGGCCCAGGCCCGGGGTGCGGGCTCCGTCCCAGTGGGGGGCGTGCAGGGGGCAGCCGGTCCATGGTTCTCTCTCATCGTGGGTGTTTCTCCTCCCCCGTCCTCTCTGAAATCAATAAAATGTATTTTCCTTTAAATAAAACAACAACAAGCCAAGCTCTTAGCGACACGGAGCAGCAGACTTCTCTACGCCCCGCACAGCTGTCTGCCGTGCCCCACGCCGATGGGCAGCACAAGGTGCGAGCGAACGGGCCACCGTGTCTGTGGGTGCCTCAGGCTCCGCCGCCCCAGGCACAGCCCCCCGGAGGGGGGGCCCTTTTCCCGCCGGAACACCGGACTCGCCTTAGCCACCCCACTGTCCCCTGCCCTCCTGGACACCCCCCCCCCCCCCCCAGATTCCTCACGGAGCGAGCTGCAGGCGCCTCTGCCCACGGGGCGGCACGGGGGCGGCGCTGTGCCAGCAGGGGGCGCTGTGACCAGCGTCACGGGGTATTTACATGGCGTCTGGATAATGAGCGGCCCCCACGGGGATTCACATCCTGGAGCTGCCGTCCCGCCTGCGGGTGAAGCCGGGTGGCTGCGGGGACACGGCCGGGGGGTGGGGTGGGGCTGATGTCACAGGGCCTTTGTTGACACACAGGCCTCCGGAGCTCGGCCCCTCAGGCCGCAGGGCGGAGAGGAGGCGAGGGAACCCCCGAAGTGGCCCCTCCGCGGGGCTGCGGCCGACAGCGGGCGGGGGCCCAGCGTCCCAGAGGGCAGCGCCCCCCTCCTGGCCGCCCCTCACAGGCCGGGCTGTTTCTACCAGAGTCGTCTTGTTCGCCTCCCGCGGGCACGTCTCGGAGTGTGGATGCCCAGTGGCCAGCTGGCCTGGCTGGCAGGTTAGGCCAGGGGTGGGCAAACTTTTTGACTCGAGGGCCACCATGAGTTCTTACACTGGACCAGAGGGAGGGCCGGGACAAAAGCAGCCTGACCGTGCTGGCACTCTCCTCTCGGGCTGCTGGTGAAGGAGCGGAGGGGAGAGCGAGAGAACCCTCCGCTCTTTCGGCTCCGCAGGCCAATAGAACAGCCGAACGGGCCGGATCCGGCCCGAGGGCCGCAGTTTGCCCACGGCTGGCCTAGACACACGGTGTCTCTGCTGCGGCTCGTAGTTGTTGTAACAGCCCTGACCAGCCAGGCTCTACAAAGACCTACAGATGGGCTTACCTGTCAGAGAACGGGGGAAATATTATTTTAATATTCCTTTATTGAGTTCAGAGAGGAAGGGAGAAGGAGAGATAGAAACATCAATGATGAGAGAGAATCATCAATGATTCCCACTGGGGACCGAGCCGGAAACCCAGGCATATAATTTAATTAGATTATATAAGCCAGCTATAATATATATAAAATTATAGCTGGCTTATATAATTGATTTTTTACAGAGAGGAAGGGAGAGGAATAGAGAGCTAGAACCATCGATGAGAGAGGAACATCAATCAGCTGCTTCCTGCACACCCCCTACTGGGGATGTGCCCACAACTAAGGTACATGTCCTTGACCTGAATTGAATCCGGGACCCTTCAGTCTGCAAGCTGACGCTCTATCCACTGAGCCACACTGGTTTCCACCGGAAAGTATTTTTAATTGTGAAGGTTTTTAGCCCCGGCGGGCTCTTCTGGACTTGCTCACTTCATTCCCTGGGAACAGAGTCCACGGCCACGCGTAGCCTCCCCCGTGGCTCTCCAGTAAGCAGTGGCCAGACCCAGGCCTACTCACCAGCATCTCAGGGTAGACCAGCTGTCTGTGCCGCCAGGTGGCGATGGCCCAGGCGGAAGAAGGTCCGGGCCTCTGAGGGGCCAGGGAACCTGCCCAGCAGCGTGGCCAGACCGGGCTCCCCGTGACTATAAACATATATTAAAAAATATATTGAGCCCCGACCTATGACCCAGTCAGGGCGCATGCCTGTGGCCCGCGTCCTGGGTTCCAAGTGGCTGCACCTGGGCCACCAAGGAGCCGGGACCTGTGTGGACTCCACTGCCACGTATGTCCCAGGAGAAGGCCCCGCGCCGGCCACGTGGGATCACACACCGGCCACTCAGCCGAGCTGTCTGCGTGTCTACCCGGGATCTGGGAGTTTAAGGACGCAAAGGGACAGCGCCAATGTTCAGCCCAAAAGAATGGCCACAGCCGGAGCTGGTTTGGCCTAGTGGATGGAGCATCAGCCTGCAGTCCAAAGGGTCCCGGGTTCGATTCCGGTCAAGGGCATGTACCTCGGTTGCAGGCTCCTCCCCGGCCTGGGCCATGGTCAGGAGGCAACCAATAGATGTGTCTCTCCCATTGATGTTCCTCTCTGTCTTTCCCTCTCTCTTCCACACTCTCTAAAAATCAATGGAATAATATCCTCGGGTAAAAAATTTTAAAGATAGATAGGTAGGTAGATTATAGATAGATGTTAGACAGATAGATTATAGATAGATGATAGATAGATATAGATAGATATAGATAGATTATAGGTAGATAGCTGTCCATCGTGGCACCCTGTCAGCTCCCGTGGGCGAGCAGCAGCCCCTCACGTATTGGTCACGTGGGCAGGTGAGCTGTGTGTCCCCCACGTCGAGGGGGCCCCGCAGGGGTGGGGCCCGGGAGCCTGGGTGGCAGGGATCCCAGTGGGCGGTGCGGCCAGGGCGGAGCTGCCGGAGCCGGACACACCGGCCGGACGGGTCCGGCTGGCTGGGGCGGCGGATGTGACAGGATCCACGGTCACCGAACACCTTTCTGGCAGCGCGGGCACGTCTCACAGCGGCTCCCGCACAGCCGTGTCCCGGTGCCCCGGGCCAGGGGCACCCGCCTTTACGGGCGCCAACTGGGCACGCACGCGAGGCCCAGTGTCTCCTTCACGGCCCGGGGCAGCCGAGAAGGGGCGCCGTCACCCCGCTTTACAAACGACGGGACTGAGGGGGGGGGGCACCTCAGACGGTCCCAGAGCCGCCGGGGCTCCGGCAAACCTGAGGAGGAGGGAGACCCCACGGCGCCGGGTCCTCAGTCCTGCCAGCGGTCAGGGCCCGGGGTCGTCCTGCTCCTCTGGGGCGGGGGTCGAGCCACAGCCGCCACCACGGTCCCCCATCGGCCCAGTGCAGCCAGAAGCGAAGCCACAGCCGACGTGGGGGCACCGGGACCCCCCGAGACTGGACGCTGGCCACGCAGGACAAGGCGCCGGCCGGCCAAGGCCGCCGGCCCCAGCGAGTCCGCCCCGGGCCTGCTCCTTCCCTCCTGGTCTCCCCCGGGCACAGCCAGGACAGTCCAGGACAGGACCCTGACCTTGGCTCCCCACAGCGATCCCCGATTTTGAGACGTTGGAGCCAGAGCTGGGAAAGGAATGAGTTCTTTTATAGTTGCTTTTTAAAAAAAAAATCTATTTTTCATTATTGGCCAGTGACCTGGTGCCCAGATTTGGGCACACTGAAAGGAAATGAATGACTGTGTCGGTGGCTGGCGGGGCGTCTGTGGGGTGAGCAGGTCCCTCCGGCAGGTGGGACCCTCGGCCTGGCCTGTGGAGATCGGGCCAAAACCGGCTCCCCGACGTCCCCCGAGGGGTCCCCGAGCACCAGAGGGCACTCTGCAAAGCTGTGTCGTTCAGGGTGTGGAACGCAGACCAGATTCGGGCTGACAGAGCCCCGGCCACAACACAGCCCATGGTCGGAGCGGAACCCGGCTCCCTCCTCTGGTTGCAGGTGCATCACCCAGAAACCGCCGCAGCTCGGCAGCTCCTGTGCTGAGCGTCTGCCCCCTGGTGGTCAGTGCACGTCATAGTGACCGGTTGGGTGGTTGGACACTTAGCATATTAACCTTTTATTTTTTGTTTTATTTTTAAAATATATTTTATTGATTTTTCACAGAGAGGAAGAGAGAGGGATAGAGAGTTAGAAACATCGATGAGAGAGAAACATTGATGAGAGAGAAACATCAATTAGCTGCCTCTTGCACACCCCCTACTGGGGATGTGCCTGCAACCAAGGTACATGCCCTTGACCCCAATCGAACCTGGGACCTTTCAGTCTGCAGGCTGACGCTCTGTCCACTGAACCAAATCGGTTTTGGCCATATTAACCTTTTATTTATATATATATATTTCTATCTCCTTCTCCCTTCCTCTCTGGAAGACAGAAACATCCATGATGAGAGAGAACTATCGATCGGCTGCCTCCTGCACGCCCCCTACTGGGGATCAAGCCCACAACTGGGCATGCGCCCTGACCAGGAATCGAACCTCTACCTCCCGGTTCATAGGTTGATGCCCAACCACTGAGCCACACCGGCCGGGCTTTCATATTCATAGCTTATTTACAAACAGTCCATTCGCCTGCCAGCGTTTCCCGGAAAAGAGATGCTGCAGGCACGCCAACCCTCCCACCAGAGACCCTTCCGTCCAGAGACAAGGTGGGCTCCGCCGCGCCCACGGGCTGGGGCAGGCGCGGGCCCCACAGCCACCCTCTGCGGGAGCAGCTGGGCTCGGGGACACCGGCCTTGTCTGCCCCCCAGAAGTGGCTTCTCCCTCCATCTGGACTGAGTCTAGTCAGCAGCCAGGAAGTCAGTGCGGACCGGCCGTCCCCAGCGCCCTCGCCCTCGGAGCCCGGCGGCCGTGTGTTTTCCCAGAAGCACCGGCCACGGAGCACAGCCCGGGTCTCCGCGGCCCGGAGCCCGGGGGGGCACCCCTTCGGGAGAGGCCCCCCTTTGGGAGAGGCGGAGAGGGCGGGTGCTCCGAGGCCCCCCTCCGGGAGAGGCGGAGGGGGCCAGCCCGAGAACGGCGCTTTGTACCGCCCGCTCCTGCAGGCTGGAGCCGGGCTGCCAGCCGGGTCCCCTCCAGAGACGCACCCCCCCCCCCCCGGCCGAGGCCCGGCCCTCACTGTGCTCAGGGCACCTTCCCGCCTGCTGTGCGCCAGCCCCCCCCCCCCCCGGGGTCTCGTGGGGAGAGCGGCGGGGGCGCGGGGTGCACGCTGGCAGGAGACAGGAGCAGCGTGCCCTCGGCTCCTTCCTGAGAGACGGCCTCGTGCTGGGTGAACGGAAACAACGCAGACACACGCACATACATACATACACTCACACACACTCACTCACACACACCCTCACATACACACACATACACACACACACACACACACTCACACACACTCACACACACTCACTCACACACACCCTCACATACACACCCATACACACACACTCACACACACTCACACACACACACACTCTCACACACACACACTCACACACGTATTTTTTATTTTTTTAGATTAAAAAGGTTGGGAGGAAAAACCCAAAGAGGGAGGATATTCCGTGACAGGTGAGGTCACCTGGAACTCCAATGTCACTGTCCAGACAGAGCTCTGCTGGCTCAGGGACAAACCTGGGCTGCTCCAGCCTCCCACCCTCCACGGGCTGGGGCTCAGGGTTCCTCCGGTGTCCCCCCCCCCCCCACCCCACCGCAGCCTGGAACGCGTCGCCTCCGGGAATACGAGCAGCTCGGCGGCTTCCCCAATTCTCTTCTCCTTGATTCTACCCCGCGGGGTTTCTGGACGTCTGTTATTTTATTTTATTTCTTTAAATATATACTTATTGATTTCAGAGAGGGAAAGGGGAAAGAGGGGGAGGGGAGGAGAGGGATGGAGGAGAGAGAGAGACATCAATGATGAGAGAGAATCAGGGACCGGCTGCCTCCTGCACGCCGGGGAGGGAGCCTGCGAGCCGGGCCTGTGCCCGCGGAATCCAACCGTGACCGCCTGGTTCACAGTCAGGCTCACCCCGAGCCCGGCTGGCGGGGGGCTGCTCTGCTCTGGAAAGAAGCCCCGAGCCTCCTCCTCTGTGGTCAGTGCAGCAGCGGTCAGTTTCCCGGACAAATACAAGGACCGAGACCAGCCTGGGAAGCGAGCTGCCCTCGGAGACCAGCGTTCCGGTGCCAGGAGGCGGGGCGGGGGGCGCCGGGCTCGAGGGCGGCGGGCGTCTCTCGTCTGATAAAGCAGGCATCTGGGGAATCTGTCGGGGCAGCTCTGTGCTCACGGGTGGGGCCCACACCCAGGCAGGCACATTCTGAACTTGCGATAAGATGTTCTCTACTCTGCCGGGCAGGCGCGGCTCAGGGATGAGTGTCGACCTATGAACCCGAGGGTCAGGGTTCAATTCCCAGTCAGAGCACGTGCCCACGTTGCAGACTCAATCCCCAGTGTGGGGTGTGCAGGAGGCAGCTGGTCCCTGATTCTCTCTCATCCTTGATCTCTCTCTCTCTCTCTCTCTCTCTCTCTCTCTCTCCCTCTCTCTCTCTCTCTCCCCTTCCCTCTCTGAAATCAATAAAAATATCCTTTAAAACAAAGATGTTCTCTGCTCTAAGCCTGTGCGCGCAGGGACCGGCATCTCTGGGCAGGGAGAGGGTGCGGTGCTCGGGTCCGGCTGTGCCGTGTAACCGTGGGGCGGGGCGGTGCCCACGGGGGCGGCTCCCATGGTGCCCAGACCCGGACCTGCCTCTGCCCCTCAGGCCTGCTTTCCCCAGGCCCCTCTGTGACGCCGTCTCCGGTGTGGGTGTGGGCCGGCCCCGAGGTGCCGGGGCCAGAGCGGGTGTGTGTGTCCGTGTGTGTGTGTGAGTGTGTGTGTGTGTGTGTGTGTGTGTGTGTGTGTCTCCGGGCTTCAGCACACAGGGCGGGCTCCGCGGGGCTCACATGCGAGGGAAGACCGGGCGGGTCAGGGCCGTAAAGTGTGGGGAGGATGTGGCTGACCGCGCCGGGGTCAAGGATGCCCGTCTCCAAGTGCCGACCTCGCCGGATGGGGAGGCCCCGTCCCGGCTCCGGCCCCAGCACCCTCCTCTGCGGAGGCAGCTGGGGACGTGGCCACCTGGTCAGCATGGCCGCCTCCATGCCAGCTGGCCAGGCTCACGCCCTCGGGCAGGCGGCATCGAGACCCGGGCAGTGCTTGCCCGGTCCAGAGCTCCACCGGCCCTTCCCCGGCCACCCCGCCCCCGGTGCCCCAGGAGAACCGCTCTCCAAACCCCACAGGAAGTGGTCACTACACCGTCACCCCCTCAGAGCCCCGAGGAGGGCGGGGACCCAGTCGCTGAGTGATGACCCCCCACTTCTGGCCTGAAGTTACTCAGGGACTTCCTGGATCTTAAAATTCACAGAAACCAGTGGGTGAACTGGATGGCACATAGTACATTATGTCTCAATAAAGCTGGTAGTCAACAAATCATGGAAATAGAATACTTATTTCTTTAAAAAATTTAATATGATTTTATTGATTTTATAGAGAGGGAGAGAACCATCAATGATGAGAGAGAATCAGCTGCCTCCTACACGCCCCCTACTGAGGATCGAGCCCACAGCCCAGGCCGTATGTCCTGACTGGTGCATGGGATGACACTCAATCCACTGAGCTATGCCAGCCAGGCAGAAAACATAATTTTTTAAAGTTGTTATGTGGCCCTTTTTCCTTCAGTGGGTCAAAGGTCCTTAATTTAAAAAATATATATATTCTGTGGGCCTAATTCACCTCAGTTACCTTTGTGTATAGCCACACTAATAAAAGGGAAATATGCAAACTTTCACTTTGTGACGCCCACCAGCCAATCAGGAGTGAGCATGCAAATTAACCCAACAAATATGGCGGCCGCCCGGCCCACTAGTCGCTCTGGGCCTCTGGGCAGCACACATGCAGGCACGCCGTGGCCAGGTGGAGCAGGACGCCTGCTATGAGGGGGAGGCCGGGGGCAGCCACAGGAGTGGCACTCTGGCTGGAGCGATGACGGAAGGTGGCAGTTAGAGCAGAGGCCTGGGTTCCGGTGCCAGAGGAAAACCGGTGCCGGCAGCCAGGGGAAGGAAGGCCTGTTGCACACATCTTTGTGCAATGAGCCTCTAGTGGCTAATAACAAATAACAGGGATGGACAGATGATGGCTGGATAGATGGACAATGGATGGGTGGATGGACAATGGATGAATGAATGGAAGAATGGATGATGGATGGAGGGATGGGTAGATAGATAATGGGTGGATGATGGGTGGAGGGATGGATGGAGGGATAGATTACAGATATAGAGATGGATGATGGGTGGAGGGATGGAGGGATAGATAATGCACATAGAGATGGAGGAATGGAGGGATAGATAACAGATGGATGATGGGTGGAGGGATGGGTAGATAGATAATGGGTGGATGATGATTGGAGGGATGGATGGAGGGATAATGGATACAGAGGTGGGTGGGGGGATAAAGGGTGGACAATGGGTGGAGGGATGATGGATGGAGGGATGGGTAGATAGATAATGGGTGGATGATGGATGGAGGGATGGAGGGATAATGGATACAGAGGTGGGTAGGAGGGATGGATGGAGGGATAGATACCGATACAGAGGTGGGTGGGGGATAACGGGTGGACAATGGGTGGAGGGATGATGGATGGAAGGATGGAAGGATAGATAATGGGTGGATGATGGGTGGAGGGATGGATGGAGGGATAGAGGGATAGATAATGGATACAGAGATGGATGGAGGAATGGAGGGAGAGATAACGGATACAGAGATGGGTGGAGGGATGAATGGATAGATAACAGGTGGACAATGGGTGGATGGATGAAGGATGGAGGGATGGAGGGATAGATACCGATACAGAGATGGGTGGGGGGATAACGGGTGGACAATGGGTGGATGGATGATGGATGGAGGGATGGAGGGATAGATACGGATACAGAGGTGGGTGGATGGATGAAGGATGGAGGGATGGAGGGATAGATAACGGGTGGACAATGGGTGGAGGGATGGAGGGATAGATAATGGGTGGATGGATGAAGGATGGAGGGATGGAGGGATAGATACGGATACAGAGATGGGTGCGGGGATAGCGGGTGGACAATGGGCGGAGGGGCCACCGGGCAGATGCCGGAGGGAGCCTTCCTCCGCACTGCAGCTCTCTGTCCAGCGGAGACGACCAGGCCGCCCTTCCTCATGCGCTCCGGAGGAGGCAGCCGTGAGCACAGGGGGCGCCGAGGACCGGGGAAGTGGTCAGTGACGGGTGGCGGACGGCGGACATGTCACCTCCCTGCTGCCAGGCTCTGGGCACGCGCTCGGGACGCCCAGCCGCTCGGCCACGGCTCGGCCACGGCTCGGCCACGGCACAGAGCGGATGCACCCAGCTCCCCGCTCATCCCCTTCGTGCCGACACGCGACGCCACGGGGACACACGATGGGAGGTGGGCCTGGGGGGCAGACACCCGGGGACAGTCTGGCCCTGCACTGAACACACACCCTAATCCCAGCAGGGCAACGCCCCGCCAAATGGTCCTTAAATTTAGAAGCTCCGGCTCAGCCGCCCACACACCACACACCCCACTCCACAGGGTAAGCGATCGGGAAGGGCCGCTCCATGTATGGCTCGGCCCTCCTCCGGCCACACCGGGGCAGCCGCTATATTTAGCCGGCTCGGCGAGCCAGACCAGCTGCCGCCATGAGCGCCGCCCCCTCGGACGCGAAAAGCCAGGGCAGGGGCTGCAGGGGGACCCCACAGCCAGTCTGTCTCGAGGCTCCTCTGGGGGGAGAGGCCGTGACAGGGGCAGCCAGGCAGCGGCCAGCACGGCCCCCGCCCCCCCCCGCCCCTCCCCGCGCCCCGCACCTGTGGCCCCTGGCAGGCGGGCGGCGAGGGCACAGCTGCCATCCTCTCGGGTTACAGCGCCCGCTGGCTGGCCACCAGTGATCCCTCCGTGGGCGGCCACGCGGCTGACTCACGGGACAGGCATCGGACACGCTCTAAGTGTGCCCCTGAGGGCTGACGCCGTGGCGTCTGTAACGTTGGGCACAAAACCCGGGAAACTCACAGGAACAGCCCGGGAAGCGTGGGGGAGGCCAACCCAGCGCCTGCCGCCCGCAGACCAGGCCGGGCCTGCAGAAGCGCGTCCCACCCCGGCCGCTGCAGTTCCTGTTTTATTTTAAAAATACGTTTATTGATTGATTGATTGATTTTAATTTTTTAACTGATTTCCAAGAGAAAGGAAAAGGGAGAGAAACATCCGTGATGAGAGGGAACCGTGGACCGGCTGCCTCCTGCACCCCCCACCCTGGGATGGCGCTCGCCACGGGGAATCGAACTGTGACCTCCTGGTTCCTGGGTGGACGCTCCACCCTGAGCCCTGCTGGCCGGGCTCCGCTCTGCTTTTAAATTAACTGCCTGTGGCTCAGTGGCTGGAGCGTCAGCCTGCGGACCGAAGGGTCCCGGGTTCGATCCCAGTCAGGGGCACATGCCCAGGCTGCAGGCTCGATCTCCAGTGGGGGGTGTGCAGAAGGCAGCCGGTCAATGATTCTCTCTCGTCATTCATGTTTCCATCTCTCTCTCTCTCCCTTCCTCTCTGAAATCAATTAAAAATATTTTAAAAACAAACAAACAAATAAATAAACCAACAAACTGCCTGAAATTTCCCACTATGTTCGTCAGGCCCCACGATTGTTTAACGCGGGGCTTGGGCACAAGCGTGTGTGCGTGTGCATGTGCATGTGTGCTTGTGTACGTGTGCGTGTGGGTGATGAGCAGATGTTAACTTCAGGGCCGTTCCGGGTTCTCAGGAGTGGGCAGCCGGAGCCCGACTCCCTGGTGCTCCAGGGGAAGGCCGCCGGCCACCGGGGAGAGCCCCACGCGTGGCACCGTGGGCCAGAAGCCACGCGCAGACCCGCCTCCTCCGGCGCCGGCCTGCGGTGGGTTAGACCCGCAGGCGCCGTCTCGGTGTCACAGAGCAGCCCACGCCCTCCGTCCTCCGTGGCCCAGGAATGCGCCTGTCACAGTACACGGAGCAGGTGGTATGCGAGAACAGCACGGCAAACGACACAAAACCAGAGTGCACTAGAGAGAAGATTCTAGAAAATGCGAACTCAGATGGAGACAGACCACGTGGCCCAGCAGCTGCCCGGGGCAGGTGGGGGAGGGGGTGGTGACAGTTTCCAAAGTGAGAGCACGAGTCAGAATCCATCAGCAGTGTGCTTCCGCTGCTGCACATACACACTCACACACACACTCACACACACACATACACACACACACACACACACTCACACACACACACACTCACACACACACTCACACACACAATTACACACAGACACTCACACACAGATACACACACACACACACTCACACACACACTCACTCACACACTCACTCACACACACACTCACACAATCACACACAGACACTCACGCACACTAATACACACACACACTCACACACACTCACAGACACACATCACACACACACACTCACACACAGACACTAACACACACAACCACACACAGACACTCACACACGGGGGCCTGGGGTGTGGCTCCAAGGCTGGGCATCGACCGAGGAACCCGGAGGTCAGGGTTTGATTCCCATCAGGGCACATCCCAGTTTACGGCTCCACCCCCAGTGCGGGGCCTGCAGGAGGCAGCTGATCCGTGATTCCCTCACATCATGGGTGTTCCTCTCTCCCTCTCTCCCTTCCCCTTTGAAATCAATTAAAAAGCATTCTAAAAGTTATCAGATTTATTTATTTTTAAGCACGCTGCTCACTGACGGGCAGCACCTGTGCCCCGCCCGCCCCGTCGGCACGGTCAGGCACGGGCAGGCCCCCGGCCGGGCACACGTGCCTCCTCGTGACCAGGCGGTGACGGCACACGCGGGCCGCGCACCACACGCTCCTGAGCTGTCAGCCTCTCGCTCCCGCCCACCAGAGCCGGGGCTGGCCCGCCGTGGCCTCCTCCTCTGCCTTCTTTTACAATATGTTTTGATTGACTGATTGATTTTATTGATTTCAGAGAGGAAGGGAGAGAGAGAGAGAGAGACACAGCAATGATGAGAGAGAATCATGGATCGGCTGCCCCCTGCACACATCCCTCCTCCCTCGGGCATGTGCCCCGACTGGATGTGGAACTGTGACCTCCCAGCCCCGTGGTCGGCACACCGCGGCTCGGGAGCCACAGGCGGCTCTTTGGCCCCTCAAGTGTGGCTCTCCCACGGTCCGGCGAGTCTATGTTGAAGAAGTGGCGTTAGAGGTTTCAGTTTAAAAAATCAGGCTCTCAAAAGAAGTTTCAATCGTCGTCACGTTTCTATTTGGCCCTGGGACTGAGTTTGCCGACCGCTGGGCTAGGTCGTAGGTGGACACCAACCCCTGGGCCCGCCGGCCGTGCTCCTCACCGCCCCTGCTTCCTGGTCGGAGGAGCCGTGCTGAGCCGGCCTGGCTGTCTGCCCGCTCCCCGCTCCCGGCTCCCGGCTCCCGGCTCCCCGCTGCTCACGGGAACTGGAACCCGCACGGCTCCGCGGCCCGTTCATAAAAATAACCCGCCAGCCCGCCGCCTCTGTGCGGAGCCGCTGGCCTGTGCGGGCTGTTGGGCCAGGGACAGCGCCCCCCGCGGGGGAATCTTAATTACCCTTATAGCTAAAAAAATCACAGCGAGTTCATGAATAAGATGTAAAAGGGTCCTACACCGGCAAAAGTGGATCTTTTAATTTGTAAACACCTTAACGAGGAAAGTATGACCCAAAAATGAACGCAGTAGATGACTAGGAGTTTGTCCTAAAACACACACACTCACTCACACACCCACACTCACACACTAATACACACACACACACACACACTCTCACACACTAATACACACACACACTGACACACACACACACACACACTCGGAACACCAGGAAGTGAGGGCAAGGAAACACACTGGTCTTTGCTTAATTTCTTGGGTTTTGTGGGTATGTAAATGTAAATGTGTGTGTGTGTGTGTGTGTGTGTGTGTGTGTGTATACTTCTTTTTTAAAATATATTTTATTGATATTTTACAGAGAGGAAGGGAGAGAGATAGAGAGCTAGAAACGTCAACGAGAGAGAAACATCAACCAGGTGCCTCTTGCACACCCCCCACCGGGGATGTGCCCGCAACCAATGTACATGCCCTTGGCCGGAATCGAACCCAGGACCCTTCAGTCTGCAGACTGACGCTCTACCACAGCCAAACCGGTTTCGGCAACACACACACTTCTTATTGACTTCAGAGAGGAAGGCAGAGGGAGAGAGAAACATCAATGCATCAATGAGGAGAGAGAACCGTGGACCAGCTGCCTCCTGCACGCCCCACACTGGGGATGGAGCCCACAACCAGGCCTGCGCCCTGACCGGGAGTGACCCTGACCTCCTGGTCACAGGTCAGTGCTCACACTGGGCCGGCAGGTTGGGCGGAGCTTGGTTCTGGCAGAAGCTTCCTTTCCCAGAGTCCCATGCTCCGGTCTTGACGTTCGGACCAGCAGCGGCGCGGAGGCCCAGAGCCTGGAGGGGCTGAGAGAGCAGCTGCCCCCGACTCACAGGCGGCCGACCGGGGTCCCCTGATGGGGGTGGAGGGGGAAGGGGGGGGACGGAGCAGTGGGTCCCGGCAGCCTGGGCTGAGCCCACTGGTGCCGCGGGCACCGCGGAGGCTGTGACTCTGGGGGGAGCCGGGCCTGCCGGGGGCCGGCGGGGAGTGGGCTCACCGGGCACAGAGGACCGCCCCTCCCGCCCAGGGGGACTGTACTCCCAGGACCTGGCCCAGCTCTGGGGGGGCTCCGGGTCCAGAGACCCTCCTGCCACCTCCCCTCCGACCGGAACTCCCTGCAGCCCCACGAACGGGGGAGCGTGCCCGGGGGTCGAGGCCACCTGGGTCCCCGCCTGTGAAACCGGGAGGGTCGGCAGCACCCCTCCCCCAGGGCCCTGCAGCGCTAGGGGAGGGCACACTGACGCCCCGAGAACTGGCCGCAGCTCCAGCCGCCGGGACTCTGTGCTCCGAGGGGGGGAGTGGGGAGAGGCGAGACCTGCCCAGCCCCGCCCCACGGGGCCTCCGGGGGAGTCCCTCACCTTCCCCCCCTCCCTCGCCCGAACCGGGGACTCCACCGGAGCTCCCCTGTCAGCCACGCCCTGTCCGCCTCCCTGAGCCGGGCGGTGCCCAGTGCCCGGGAGAGTCCTGGGTGACTCACGCCCTCAGGGTGACCCTGGAGGAAGCACCGGCTCCTCCCGCTGGCGGCCCCGTGGCTGCAGCGGGGAGGGCACCTCCGCCCCGAGGGCCACAGCCGTGCCCGGGGCGTGCAGGGCGGGGCTGCCCAGCTCCGTGGCCGCCGTGGGGAGAGGACGGACGCCACAGAGGCTGCCCGAGTGTCAAGGGCACCCCCGCCCTCGGCAGGCGGTGACTCACTCCCTGGCCGCGGAGTCCCGGCCCAGCCTCCCGCGTCACGCCGCAGCTATGGCCACAGGCACACGGGGCCTGACCCCGAGCCACGGCCACCGGCCACGGCTCCCGCCACGGCCACCAGCACACACCCACAGCGGCAGCCAGACCCCTGCAGCGGGTCCACCGTCTCCAGGCCCCCAGGACATGGCCTGTGCACGTCCAAAATTAACGAAATCACGGTCAAGGCCAAGGAATTCTTAGCTCTCTAGGAGCAGCCCCAGCCCGGCCGGGGTGGCTCAGCCGCGGGCTGTCACCGTGGTTCATGCCACGGGTGCGGCTCCCTCCCCAGTGCGGGGCGTGCGCGTGCAGGAGACAGCCCGTCCCGGATTCTCCCTTTCCTCTCCTCCTAAAAAGTCCAAACACCAGAGGGAAAAGAAAAGGAGGAAGAAAACAAGAACACGCCCTATGCGGGTGCCGACGCCGTGAGGGTGACGTGTGACTCCCCCCAGTCCACGCGTGTGCTCTCAGCACCCATCACTGCCGTGACCGCAGCTACAGGCCAAGCCTCCCAGGAGGACACGTGTGACCGGAGACTGAGAAGCCAGCACAAGAGGACATCTCAGACGTGTCTGCCCCGCGGAGCCATGCTGCCCGGGACCCCTCACGTGCATACCTGAGCTTATACATTCACAGTCACGCACCAGCGGCCCAGCAGAAGCCCCGGGCAGCCCCGGCCCTCATCACCGGAGGGACGCACGGCAGGAACACGGGCAGGAACACGGAACGCACGGAGAGCGGGTCCTCATCGGGGCCCGGGCAGCCGGCGGAGCAGACGGAGCCGGAGGAGCCAGGAGGGAGGGGCTGGCCCACCGTGGGCGTCACCACAGGAGCCCGGGGCGGGACGGGGACTCAGAGCCGCATCCGAGCCACCGGGCCCGAGGGGAGCGTCCACCTGGGGACTGGCCGTCCGACGGGCTGAGTGAGCCACGTCTGCCAGCAGCTGGGGGAACTTTTCCTGGTTCCCCCTTTTAAGTTGAAATGTTAGCTGTGGGGTTTATTCCATTGAAGCTGAGCTTCGGGAGGCAGCCAGGGGGGACCAGGAGGAAGCCTGTGACCCCCAAGGCTACGGGTGCCCCCGCTGGGCCGGAGCGGCTGGGGGAGGCAGACCCGCCGAGCCCCACTCACGGCCACGGCCCGTCCGAGGTCCTGAGAAGGACCCCATCGCTAGCTCCGCGCAAAGCACACGAACCACATAAATCACACGTGAGAGCGGCCACAGGGCCGCAGGAGGAGACAGGTGCAGACACTAAACCGGGAGACACGCGGAGAGGCCACCGAGCACGGTCGGCCCTGGCATGGCCCTGAGCAGCGGACCCGAGGGACAGGTGAGGGACAGCGAGGGGCAGGTGAGGGGCAGCGAGGGGCAGCGAGGGGCAGGTGAGGGGCAGACGAGGGGCAGCAGGAAGCGCAGGGAAAAGGGAGGGTGGGGCTAAACTTGGAAATGGATGGTAAAGGCAGGGCACCCGCCCAGCACAGCTAAGTCCATAACACGAGCCGCGGGAAGGCTTTTAATGCTTAAGACAAGGTACAAAGGTGAAGCCGTATGAATGCATTCACCTATATCAAACCCCGGTTTTGTTACTGGGCCAGGCAACCGAAAATGTGCAGCTAAAACGAACTCCCCCCCCCCCCCCCACAGCCCACAGCCCCACAATTAGAGTGAGGTGGCCAGACGTCCCGCTTTTGGTGGGACAGTCTGATTTTTAACAGTCAGGTCTGTCCCACCAAAAGCAGACAGGGAGAGAATGGAGGCCGAGCCATGAAGACCCTCCCCTCAGAGCTTTCACGGAGTCACGTCCGAACCGGACCCCGGCGCCCTGCGGCTGACGGGCCGCGCCTCACGCGGAGCACATTCGGTGTCAGGTGTCTCCGCTCACGTTCTGGGGCTTCTGGTCCCAGCAGCTCAGGCTGGCAAGTGTGACACAAAGCACGGAAGGCCGCGAGGCCTCGGCCGCTCCTTACGGCCGGAGAGACGCCCTGGGACCTGTTTTCTCACTAATGCCGGGGCACACGCAGTTCACGGCATCACGTCCCAGATCCCAAATGCAGGAGGCCCCTGCACCCGGCCCCGTGCGTGTGCGTGTGTGTGTGTGGCCGGGCACGGGGGCGGCAGAGGGAGGCTGGGCGGCAGGCCGCGGCTCCACTGACCTGATCACACTCAGTCCCGTCCCCCTCACACACACACACACACACACACACACCCACCCACTCCCCCACACACACCCCCGCCGCGGGGGAGCATTTAGAACGCGGTGAGATGATTGGGCATCGTGGCAGACGCCTCTCGTTTGCTAAGGAAAGTTGTAATTACAAGAGAATAAAACTCCTGGGCCTGCTTCCCACGTTACACCCGAGGAGGCCCCGCCGCCGCCTCCTAGGCGAATCGCCAACATAAGGGAGAGCGCACGTACAGAGCGCGGTAAGCACTGTGACCCAACCAGCTACACGGGGGGAAAAGAAAAAGGAGCAGCTCAGAAGCCCACCTTTTAAAGACAGAGCTCCAATTGAATGGGAAAAGCGTAGGGCAGTGGTCGGTCGGCAAACTCATCGGTCCACAGAGCCAAATACCAACAGTACAACGACTGACATTTCCTTTGAGAGCCACATTTTTTAAAACTTAAACTACACAGGTGGGTGCACTGTCATTAACTGTTCAATTAGGGGACTCCTGAGCTGGCCTGTGCTAAAAACTCGAGGGCCAGAGAGCCGCATGTGGCTCGAGCGCCGCAGTTTGCCGACCACTGGCTTAGTGGAGCAAAAAATTATGCATGCATACAACCACTCTGAGAAACAGAAACCCACTTTCTAACCCGGTGGCCAAAAAGCCTAGAAAACTCTTTTTTTAAAGCTCCCCCACCGACACATCCGACGGCGGGACCCTCGCTAACACGCCACCAACATCCGTTCGCGCGCGAGAGCGGAACAGCAGACGCCGTGTGGGAGGCGGGCCTGCTGCGCTGAACACGCTCCGGGGCCCACTGCGGTTCAGGGTTAGAGCACGGCTCCTCGTCCCGATCACGTGGCTAATGTGTCCGACGGGGGACCCGGCCACGTCCCCGCGGAGCTCCGGTGTGACGAGCCCGGCCCGCAGGCTGCTGCCCGCGTCCCGACCGCTTCCTGCGCGCAAAGCCAGCCCCGGCACACAGGTGCCGGCGGCCACGCCGCTTCACGCACCGGGCTGTTCCTGCCCGTCCACACACACACACACACACACACACACACACACACGTGTGCACACACGCGCGCGCGCACACACACACACACACACACACACACACACACTGCTTCCTCCACGGCTCCCACCGACCGGCGTCCTGCCAAGCCCAGCCCCGCCTCCTCGGCACGGAGGCCGGGGGGGGGGGGGGGGGGGGAACGGAGCCCCATGTCCCCGCACCGGCTCCCGGGGCGGCTCCCGCACACACACGGCTGCCCCGAAGGGAACAGGCCACCTTCGCTGGCCTGGAACACGCGTTCAAACGTTCCCGAAGGCAGTCTGGAATATTCTGCCGGCGATCACACCTCCACCGAGCCCTAGAATCCCCCTTCAAGTCACCCGGCTCTGGGCCTGCCGGCCCCTGTCCGTACAGCCTCCTCCCCAAAGAGTGACTCCCACCCGGGCCGGCGCGGCTCAGGGGACGGAGCCAGGCCGGGACGGAAGGGCCCGGGCTCCACTCCGGTCGAGGGCGTGGATCTTGGCTGCCGCCTGATCCCCGGCCCGTCGGAGGCGCGTGTCGGAGGCAGCAGCCGGGGGACGTGTCTCTCTCACATGGATGTTTCTCTCCTCCTCTCTCCACTCTCTCCAAACTTCAGTGGGAGAATATCCTCCGGTGGATGAGGCTTACCCACAACCAAGTCAGTCCTGTCATTGTTCCTAATAAAATCACTAAGAAAAATCCACGATTTCAACCCGATTGAAAATGCATCCGTGTGTTCCCGGCAGAGATAAGCAATAACTGCCTATGAATAATTCAGCCAGGCACCCGATCCCTGAGTTTGAGCCCAGTCCCTCCCACCAGCCCCAGGAGGGCTTTCCTGCCCCGAGCGAGCGGCTCCTGGCACCTCCTCCCGCCGGCTCCCCAGAATGAGCCCCGCCGGCGGCTTCCGTGGGAACCCTGGTCCCGGCCGCTGCTCTGACCTGGGAGCCGTGGCGGCAGCCCCAGGGGAAGCCACGGCCACCCCCCTGGAGCGCGTGGCCAGCTCGGCCCGGCCCGCGGGCAGCAGCGGAGCGGCGGGCGGGAACACGGTGCCCCAGAGAGCCGCCAGAAGCCCAGGCCGCAGCCTCTGAGCTCCGGGGGGGCGGGCCTGGCTCCTCGGGGACAGAAAGGACAGGGGACAGAAAAAAGCCCCAGGCCAGTGCTCTCCTCGGATGTCAGCTCACCCGATGAACACACCGTGATTCCGGTCTGGAAATAGAAGCATATTGCTATTTTCTTTGTCTTTTTTAAAAATATATTTTATTGCGTTTCTACCGAGAGGAAGGGAGAGGGATAGAGAGTCAGAAACATCGACGAGAGAGAAGCATCGATCAGCTGCCTCCTGCACACCCCTCACTGGGGATGTGTCCACAACCAAGGTACATGCCCTTGACCGGAATCGAACCCGGGACCCTTCAGTCTGAAGGCCAATGCTCTATCCGCTGAGCCACACCTGTTTTGGTGCTATTTTCATATATATATATATATATATATATATATATATATATATATATATATAGATATAGACACGTAGACTTATAGACATAAATATATGTTTACACGTTTGCAGATATATGAATGCATAGATATAGACTGATTTCAGAGAGGAAGGGAGAGGGAGAGACAGAAGCATCCATGATGAGAGAGAGTCAGCCATCAGCTGCCTCCTGCACACCCACCCTGTCATTCAAGCCCACAACCGGGGCCTGTGCCCCACCAGGAATCGAACCCTGACCTCCTGGTTCATAGGTCGACGCTCAACCCCTGAGCCACCCTCGGCCCCATTGCTATGTTCTGTCTCTTCACTCAAGGCCCTAAAACCAATGACAAGGAGACACTGAATGGGGATCACAGAGACCCAGCCAAGTGCCCGTGCTCTTGGGCAAAGCTGTTCAGACAAGCAGATGGGGCGCTGAGCCCGGGACAGCCCCCCTCCCCCTCCCCCTGCCCCTTCCTCTCCCCTTCCCCTTCCCGGTGACTGTCCCGCTCCCTGGGGACCCGGGAAGGCCCGCAGCGCAGGCAGCACACCCGGTGGAACCCGACCCGCCAGCCGGGCTGAGAGCGCAGGTGCCCCCCCCCCCCCCAGTCAGTCTCCGGGGACCCTGCAGACTCCAGGGGCCAAGAACCCCTCCCTGCGCTCCGGGGAGGCCCCCCCTTAAGGTACTCAGGGCACAGGCCGTGGGCGCAGACTTCAGGGGCATCCTCCGGCCTGCCCCCCCCCCCAAGAGGCACCCTGACCGCGGGGGGCCCCCCTCACGGCCTCTGGGGAGACCTGTTTGCTCGGAGGGAATTGCGTAACCGCTGCCAAGTGCCCAATGCGCCGCAAAAAAAAAAAAGAAAAAGTTCGAGTCCACATTCCTGGCTCCGCTCCACTTCCCCTGCGGACCTGGCTCCCTCCCCGTGGCCTGGGGGGGTGCTGTTTGGGGTGCTCTGTCTGGGGTGCTGTGTTTGGGGTGCTGTGTAGGGGTGCTGTGTTTGGGGGTGCTGGGTTGGGGTGCTGTGTTTGGGTGCTGTGTTTGGGGGTGCTGTGTTTGAGTGCTGTGTTTGGGTGCTCTGTTTGGGGTGCTCTGTTTGGGGTGCTGTGTGGAGGTGCTCTGTTTGGGGGTGCTGTGTTGGGGTGCTGTGTTTGGGGTGCTGTGTTTGGGTGCTGTGTGGGGGTGCTGTGTTTGGGGTGCTGTGTTGGGGTGCTGTGTTGGGGTGATCTGTTTGCGGGGTGCTGTGTGGGGGTGCTGTGTGGAGGTGCTCTATTTGGGGGTGCTGTGTTTGGGGGCAGCGGGCACAGCGGGAGGCTGGCTCAGGGCGGCTGCCCCCTCGGTCCTTCCGGGCTCAGCGCCGCCCGGTCGGTCTGGTAGCACCTGCCGCCGCCGCCCTCCGCCCTCCGCCCCCGCCGCCCGGACTCCAGCCCGCCCGGTCCCTCCCGCCCGGAAGGACAGGCCGCTCCGGGACGGGTCTCCCGGCCGCGCCCCGCGGGGCAGGTGTCCCCGGCCGGCCCGCCGCCCGCCGCCCTCCGCCCTCCGCCCTCCGTCCCCGGAGCCCAGTCCCGGAGCCCGGGCGGCGGGGCCGGGGGGACCTGCCCGCGGGGACCCGGAAGGAGCGCCCGCGCCCAGGCTCCGGTCCCCGCACTGTCCCCGGGACCGCGGCGCCCGGTCCGCCCTTCCGACCCCGCCCGGCCCCGCCGCCCCCGGCTCCGTCCTGCCCGGCCTCCCCGGTCCCCTCCGCCCGGTCCGCCCTTCCGACCGGCTCCGTCCTCCCCGGCTCCCGGTCCCCTCTCCCTGTCCCCCGGCCCCCGCCGCCCTGTCCCCGGTCCCGGCCCCGGTCCCGCCTGGGCTCACCCGGTCGGGGGCCTGGCCGCGTCCATGGAGCCGGAGTGCGGAGCGGCCGCTGCCTCCGCCCAACCGGCCCGGCGGGCGGCCCGGGGCGGGGCGGGCGGGGAGCCAGGTGCGCCGACCCCGCCCTCCTCCCGGCCCCGCCCTCCAAGGCCCCGCCCACTGCGCCCCGGCCACGCCCCTTCCCGTCCTCCGACCACGCCCCCGGCCTCTCCCTCCCCGCCCCGCCCACTGCGCCCCGGCCACGCCCCCGAGGCAGCGCCCCCCGCAGGCGGGGTCGGGACGGCCGCCCCCGGGGGCCGCGGGACGGGGCGGGGCGGATGGAGCCGCGAGCGGCCGTGGGGCCCCGGGACGCCCTCCGCCCGCGGCCCGTCCTGGCGCCTGGCGCTCGGGGCCGGGGTCGGGCTCCGGGCAGCTCGCCCCGGGTGCGGGCGGGGCCCCCGGAGGACCCCGGGGCAGAGCCCCAGCCCCCCCCCCCCCCCCCCGCCCGGCCGCCCGGCCCGGCCCCGGAGCTCCCACCTCGGCGGCCCCGGGGCAAAGGCCAGGCCGCGGCGGAGGAGGCGCCCCGCTGGGACCCGAACCTGGACGCGGCCCGGAGTCCCCAGCCGGTCCGGCTCCTGGCACAGCGGGGACCCGGCCTGCCGCCGGGCGGCACCCCCAGAACGGACTCCCCCTGCGCTCAGCCCAGCCGGGGTCCCCTCAGGCCACAGCCCAGCCCGGGTCCCTCCGGCGCTGCCCACCTGGCAGGACCGCTCGGCCGGGTCCCGCCCAGCCTTTCTGAGCGGCGCCTGTGAGCCCGCACTTCTGTTGCTGTGCCTGTGTGCGCGTGTGTGTGTGTGTGTGTGTGTGTGTGTGAGTGTGTGTGTATGTGTGTGAGTGTGTGTGTTTAAGTAAGTTTGTTTTTAGTCACGATGAACAGTTTATGTCTGTGCACACTTAGCAACAGATACACGTGGTGCACCTTGCACATCGGGCACTGCCTGTGTCCATGCATCCTGTTCACGGTGCGTTTGGTCCACGTCCAGGTGCCAGCGGCCTGTCTCCCCCGCAGCGGGGACCTCCCGAGCACCGCCTGGCCTGCGTGGGTTCTGGTCCTCCCTGTCCTCAGCCTCGGGGACACAGCCTGTGGGGGACACAGCCTGGGGGGGGGACAGAGCCTGTGGGGGGGCAGAGCCTGGGGGGGGGGGACAGAGCCTGTGGGGGACACAGCCTGTGGGGGGGGGCAGAGCCTTTGGGGGAGGACACAGCCTGTGGGGGACACAGCCTGGTGGGGGGACACAGCCTGGTGGAGGACAGAGCTTGGGGGGGACAGAGCCTGTGGGGGACACAGCCTGGGAGGGGACACAGCCTGTGGGGGGGGGACAGAGCCTGGGGGGGGGACACAGCCTGGTGGGGGACACAGCCTGTGGGGGGACAGAGCCTGGTGGAGGACAGAGCTTGGGGGGGGGCAGAGCCAGGGGGAGGGAGCACTGAAGGCAGGCCCCTCCACCACTGCTCGCCCACCCCGAGCCAGCCCCTGGCCCCTCCTGCGTCTCTGGAGGCCCCTGGCCTGGCGGCCAGGCGGGAAGGGTCCAGGGAGGGGTGGGAGCCCAGGGCAGAGGAGGGACTGTGCCCAGCCCCGCTGAGAGACCAGGAGACAGCAGGTCACAGGTCACAGGTCACAGGTCACAGGTCACCCAGGGCGTTTGGTGACACTGGTGATCCCACCTGGCGCCCGGAGGCAGCCTGGCCCGAGAAAACCGATGGAAAGATGTCCCCGGGGAGGATTTAACAATGATAAAAATAAATAAATCAGAGACAAGAACACACACTTTCTGCACTAAACTCGGCAAAGCAGCCCACAGCCGGTACAACCGCGACCTCACGGTCCCTGACCGCCAGAGGCCGTGTCCTCCGTGCCGCTGCGAGGTTCACCAGAACGAACCGCTCTCTGGCCGCAGCCATCCCCGCCCTCTGGCGCTGGTCTCCGTCCCGGGGTCCGAGCTCAGCGGGGAGCCGGCAGACAGGCTGGGAAGGCCCCCCAGTCCGGGACAGAGAGGGTCACCTGTGTCCCCGCGTCCCGGCCCCCTCACCACGCTTCAGAAACGCTCCGGACCTCCCAGAGGACTGGGTCCCCTTTCTCCTGGCGAGTCACTCGGCTGCACCTGAGTTTGCACCTGTGAAGCCGCCACGGGAGCCTCGGCGAGCGCGCAGGGAGGAGCTGGTCACTCAGAGCAACGAGGCCTCTGGTTACAGGGTGGGACCCGGCCTCACCCCGACCTCACCTCTGACCTCACCCCTGACCTCACCCCTGACCTCTCCCCCTGCCTCACCCCGGCCTCACCCTGACCTCACCCCGACCTCACCCCCTGCCTCACCCCGACCTCACCCCCGACCTCACCCCCAACCTCACCCCCGACCTCACCCTTGACCTCACCCCGACCTCACCCCTGACCTCACCCCTGACCTCACCCCGACCTCACCCCCTGCCTCACCCCTGACCTCACCCCCGGCCTCACCCCCGACATCACCCCCAGCCTCACCCCCAGCCCATGTCCCCCAGCCCGTGTCCCCCAGCCCGTGTCCCAGGCCCGTGTCCCCAGCCCGTGTCCCCAGCCCGTGTCCCCCAGCCCGTGTCCCCCAGCCCGTGTCCCCCGGCCCGTGTCCGGGGCCTGCTCCACGGACACCAGCCTCGCCCCGCAGGCCTCTCCGGAGCCCTCCGGCTGCCGGCCCGCACCTGGCGGGGGTGGCGGAGCGGTATCGGCGGATCAGTGACACCGAGAGCCTGGGAGCAGGTGCTGCTCAGCGCTGGGCCCGGCCAGCTTGTCTGAGACGCTATCGCGGACGGGGCGACGGTGGAGCTGCTCGGCCCGAGCAGCTGATACAAGGCGGGCGGACGCGGCTCCGGGAGGTCACGCGTCAGCCGCCGGCCTTGCGGCTCCCGCAGGCCGCACCGTGTCCGAGGGAGAGGGAGAGGGAGAGGGAGAGGGAGAGGGAGAGGGAGAGGGAGAGGGAGAGGGAGAGGGAGAGGGAGAGGGAGAGGGAGACATTCATGATGAGAGAGAACCATGGACCGGCTGCCTCCTGCACGCCTCACGCTGGGGATCGAGCCTGTAACCCGGGCCTGTGCCCTGACCAGGAATCGAACCCTGGCCTCCTGGCTGGCTCATAGGTCGGCCCTCTAACCACTGGGCCGCCGGCCGGGCTAGAAATAACTTTTTACGAGCGACTCCAGGGCAGGGCAAACCCCGCATCGCTGCACGGCTGCTCTTCGCACCCTCCTGCGCCCTCACCCTCGGGTTCTGTCTGGGCCTCTCAGGGCGTGGGGCTCCGGGCGAGTGTGATTAAATGGCCAACCTGCCGGCCGGACCCGGGGCCCCCTGCCCCCCCTCCTGCACCTGTGGAGGGCGGGCATTTCACAGATGGCGCCGGGCTGCCCACAAAGGCCTTTTGTCCCCGCCGTCCCCGCCCTCTGACAGGTGTCTGGGCCTGGGGCTCCGCCACGCGCCACGCGCCACGCACAAGCTGCCCCGGTGCTCTGTGGGGCTCACGGGATCCTTCCCCTCTCCAGGGGGGGAGCTGGCGGAGGGCAGGGTCCCGGGGGGGCGGCCCCATCCCTGGGCTGTCTCCCCCCCTTCCCGGCCCCCGCATCCCCCCCCCCCCAGCGACCAGCACCACGGCGCTCCTGCATCTGGCCACGGAGACGCCACCCCTCGCTCCCCCGTGGAGGTGGAGACACGAGAGGGCAGCTCTGCAGGCTGGCCAGGAGCCGTTCGGCTTCCTCTCCCTCACGGAGCGCTGCCCGCCGCCCACCCGCCCTCCTTTAAAAAATGTATTTATTTTCATTGATTGATGGCAGAGAGGACGGGAGAGGAGAGAGTGAGAGAAATGCCAACGATGTGAGAGAATCATTGATCCGCTGCCTTCCGCACGTCCCACCCTGGGGACTGAGCCTGCCCCCCGGGCCTGCACCCCGACCGGGAATCGAACCCTGACCTCCTGGCTCCTAGGTCGACGCTCAGCCCCTGAGCCCGCAGGTGGCCAGGGCCGGCGTCTCTGACGCAGCACGGCCAGTCCCTCGTGCCCCCGGCGGTTCCTACAGGACAGGGGGGGGGGCCGGCTCCCGGCCCAGCACCTGCACCGACATCGCTCTGGACGCGGCGTGCAGCGATGGGAGGCCGCTGGCAGGTGCTTTTACACTTAAAACGAAAGGAAGGAACATCACACAAGTGACTCTTGGCCCCCACACAGGCCAGCTGCTTGTACCGGGAGGAGGGACGAAGACGACGTGGGGACGTGGGGATTGCAGGCGTGGGGACGTGGGCCGGCGTGATGGGCACCGGGGACAGGCCAAGGGGCTGGGGCGGGGGTCGCAGAGGCGGTGCCTTGGCACCTCGGGAATCAGACCCCCAGCCGAGGGGGCTGGGCTGTCTCAGCCACGAGGCTGTCCACCTGTCACGAGGGAAGGCCGTTCTGGGGGCGGGAGGACCGACCGCGTTCCGACCGACCCACCGCGACCCCGGTCCCAGGGCCCAGCTCCCTGACCGGCCGGAGCGGGACACACGTGTCCGTGGTGACAGCCGGTCCCCGGCATTCTGTGCCTGCCCACCGGTGTTCCCGTAAGTAACCCGGGTGAGCTGGTGGCCGGACGGCTCTGGGCCGGCCTGTGGGGATGGCGCGCATGGCACCCCCCACCCTGCCCCAGGCGGGCAGCCGAGGAGGCAGCAGGGCCTGGGACAGAGCCGCAGCCATTGAACCCGCTCCTCTCCCTCCCTCCCTCCCTCCCTCCCTCCCTCCCTCCCTCCCTCCCTCCCTCCCTCCGGGCAGGAGGCGCGGGGTGAGGGGGGTGCAGGGGGAGGGGTTACTCATTAACCCGCGGGCTCACGTGGGCGCCGAGAGCACAGCACCCTCCGTCACGCTCCCGGCTCGGCCCTTCCTTCCTGGGTGGTGTCCCGTGATCCCGTGATCCTGAGCGTGTCCCCGGGCGCCCCCCCCCCCCCGTCAGGTCCGGGGCCCGGGAGGGGGGAGCCCCTGGACCCGCGCCCCGGACACACCGCACCGCTGCCGCCCACGTTTCCCGGGCAGGCGGCCCCTTCCCCGGAGGATCGGCGTGGGCAGGCGGCTGCCTCTCCGCCGCGGGAGGTGGGGCGGCTGCCGGGTGTCGGGTGGCCCTGGCACCGCGCTCCGGAAGCCGGGTGCTCGGGTGCCGGCACGAGCAGACGTCCCCGGACCGAGCAGCCCGCCTCCGGTTACACGTGTGGGGTGTCCTCTGCCTGCGGTCTATGTTCTCCCCGGAGCCCGTGCCCGGGTTCGAGCCCTGGTGGGTCCAGCGGCAGCCCCGCTGGGGCCTTCAGGGCCGCCGGCCGGGGCCAGGGCTGATCGGGGCAGGGCCAGCGGGGTGAGGGGCGGAGGGTGGGGTGCCAGCCAGCCCCCCACCCCTAGTGGGGGGTGTCCCCAGGGGGGCAGGGCTGGGCGGGCCTGGGGCCACAGGCCTTCCATTCATCCTGCTGTTTAGTCTATATATATATATATATATATATATATATATATACACACACACACACACACACACACACACACACACACACATATATATATATATATATATATTTCATTGATTTTTTACAGAGAGGAAGAGAGAGGGATAGAGAGTTAGAAACATCGATAAGAGGTCAGGTAGGACGCCCCCCACCCACCCACCCGCGGACTGGGCCTCCAGACGGGCAGGCCCGGTTCCGGTGTCAGGTGTCCCAGGCAGGCTTCCCCCAGGAGCAGGGCGCCCCCTGCTGGACACGCTGCACCACATCCAATCCCAGACCCAGACCCAGCCTGCTTTCCCCAGGTCCCCTCCTGCGGTCTGGCCCCCCTCCTGTGGTCTGTGTCCCCCTCCTGTGGTCTGTGTCCCCCTCCTGTGGTCTGTGTCCCCCTCCTGTGGTCTGTGTCCCCCTCCTGCGGTCTATGTCCCCCTCCTGCGGTCCGGGCCCCCTCCTGCGGTCTGTGTCCCCCTCCTGTGGTCTGTGTCCCCCTCCTGTGGTCTGGGCCCCCCTCCTGTGGTCTGTGTCCCCCTCCTGCGGTCTGGCCCCCCTCCTGTGGTCTGTGTCCCCCTCCTGTGGTCTGGGCCCCCCTCCTGCGGTCTGTGTCCCCCTCCTGCGGTCTGTGTCCCCCTCCTGTGGTCTGGGCCCCCCTCCTGCGGTCTGTGTCCCCCTCCTGTGGTCTGTGTCCCCCTCCTGTGGTCTGTGTCCCCCTCCTGTGGTCTGGGCCCCCCTCCTGCGGTCTGTGTCCCCCTCCTGTGTTCTGTGTCCCCCTCCTGTGGTCTGCCCCCCCTCCTGTGGTCCGGGCCCCCCTCCTGTGGTCTGGGCCCCCTCCTGCGGTCTGTGTCCCCCTCCTGTGTTCTGTGTCCCCCTCCTGTGTTCTGTGTCCCCCTCCTGTGGTCTGTGTCCCCCTCCTGCGGTCTGGACCCCCCTCCTGTGGTCTGGACCCCCCTCCTGTGGTCTGGCCCCCCCTCCTGTGGTCTGTGTCCCCCTCCTGTGGTCTGTGTCCCCCTCCTGCGGTCTGGGTCCCCCTCCTGCAGTCCGGGCCCCCCTCCTGTGGTCCGGGCCCCCCTCCTGCGGTCTGGACCCCCCTCTTGTGGTCCGGGCCCTCCTCCTGTGGTCTGGGCCCCCCTCCTGTGGTCTGGGCCCCCTCCTGCGGTCTGTGTCCCCCTCCTGTGGTCCGGGCCCCCCTCCTGTGGTCTGTGTCCCCCTCCTGTGGTCTGTGTCCCCCTCCTGTGGTCTGCCCCCCCTCCTGTGGTCTGGCCCCCCTCCTGTGGTCTGGACCCCCCTCCTGCGGTCCGGGGCCCCCGGGAGTCATTTTCCTGAAGCATCAGTGGGTCCCCCGGGACACGGCCACCTCCACGTGGAGCTGAGGTGAGACTCCACCCGGAGGGGGCGCCCCGATGCCCACGCCTCCACCTCCACCACGACCTTGAGCCTCAGCGTCAGCGATTGGCCCCGGACCCGAAGCGAAGCCGCGCACCTCGAACCCAGGCCTCCCGCGGGGCAGTGCTGTGCCCGGAGCGGACGAGGGCACGACCTTGGACTGAAGGTCGTTCTGGGCGGCGGCACCTGCTCCCCTGGCTCTCCTGGCACCTCCGGGCACCACCACAGGTGGCGCTCTTACCCCCCCCCCCCCCGGGTGGCCCGCTGCCCACAGCACCCCGGCTGGGTGCTCAGGCCTCCCCGCCTGGGCGTCCCCGAGAGGAGAGCCCTGCCACCCCCGCCTCCCTCTGCGCCCGTGGTGCCCCCGACACCGGAGCAGGTGGCCCGGGGGCTGGCCGGCTTTCCCAGTGGGGAGGCCGAACCCCGATCCCCAAGCGGGGAGACGGCGGGGGGACACGTGCGGCAGCTTTGACCTGGCAGCTGCTCCAGGACCCGGTGGTGCAGCCTACAGCGTGGGGCACAGGCGATAGCACTGGGCCTGGCCGTGTGGCTCAGTGGTGAGCGCCGAGCCACGAACCAGGAGGCCACGGTTCGGTTCCCGGTCGGGGCCCAGGCCCGGGCTGTGAGCTTGGTCCCCCGTGAGGGGCGTGCGGGAGGCAGCCGATCAGTGAGTGATTCCCTCTCATCGTCGGTGTTTTTTTTTTCTCTCTCTCTCCTTCCCTCTCTGAGGTCAGTAAAACCTGCTTACAGAATAACAACATTGGTTGCGGGCACATCCCCGATGGGGGGTGTGCAAGAGGCAGCTGGTCGATGTTTCTCTCTCATCGATGTTTCTAGCTCTCTGTCTCTCTCCCTTCCTCTCTGTAAAATATCAATAAAATATATATTAAAAAAACCCCCACAAAAGTGAATGAAAAAGCCGAGTAAACCGTGGGAGCGGTGGTTGGGCTCCTTAAGCCGGCCTCAGGGTGACGGGGTCCTTCCCCCCACGGGGAAGTGCGGGGGGGGGGTGGACCAGTGCCCCGTGGACGTGGTAACAGCCTTTTCTGGGCAGCGGCAGCGCAGCCCTCACCTGGGCAGCCTCTGCGGAGGCCTCCTCCTTCCCTGGGGCCGGCTCTGGTGGCCGCCCGTGGCCGGCTCTGGTCGCTGTCCGTGGCCGGCCCCCGGCTCCTGTGCTCTGACCCAGTGGCCCCACCGAACGGGGCGGCCCAGCATCGCCCCTCCGTACCCGCCCTGCTGTGGGCTCTCCTGCGCAGCTAACCCACCTGTGCACTCCCCTGCACGCCGTGCTCCTCCACTGCGGCACCTGCCGCTCCTGCTCTGGCTGGTGTTGCCCAGCGGATAGCGCGTCGGCCTGAGGATGGAGGGTCCGGGGTTCGATTGCAGTCAAGGGCACATGCCTGGGCTGTGGGCTCACTCCCCAGTGGGAGGCGTGCAGTAGGCAGCCGATCCGTGACTCTCTGTCACCACGGATGTTTCCATCTCTCTCCCTTTCCCTTCCTCTCCAAAATAAATATATATATATATTTAGAAAGTGCGCTTTGAGACTGAGGTGTGGGAGACAGAATCCCAAACTGGTGGACAGAGGCCGCGGCTCAGGCTCCTGGGCGGGCCGCTGCTGCCACTTGGTGGCGGAGCCTGGCATTGCTGGTCCCGCAAAAATAACTCAGCTGATGGTTGTTGCATCGCAGCTGCAGGTGCTTCCTGATGCGTCGCTCAGAAACCAAGGTGCCAAGACCACGAAGCGGCCGCCCCCGGGGGCCAGGGCTGCTCGCTGGCCTGGTCCTGGAGGCGAGATTTCTGCCCGCATCTTTCACACGCATCAAACACAGCGAAGGCGATTGGGGGGGGGGTGGAGGTAGGCGATACAGAAGCACAGGGAATCCAGATGTGGGCCCATGGGCGGCGGCCGGGAGCTGGGCCAGCTCTGTTTTAGGGGCTGTCGCTTTACACGTGCTTACGCCATATCTATCTATCTATCTATCTATCTATCTATATATATATATACTGTATTTGCCGGCGTATAAGACGATTTTTTGGCCCTGAAAAATACGTATTTGCCGGCGTATAAGACGACCCCCTAACATTTCCACTAAAAATACAGAGTTTGTTATATACTCGCCGTATAAGACTACCCCCCACTTGGAGGCATATTTTTCAGGGCCAAAAAATCGTCTTATATGCCGGCAAATACGGTATATAAAAGCTTAAGTGACCCAATGACCGAACAGCTGAACAACCGGTTGACTGGTCGCTATGACACTCACTGACCACCAGGGGGAAGACACTCAATACAGGAGCTGCCCCCTGGTGGTCCGTGTGCTCCCACAGGGGGAGTGCTGCTCAGCTGACTGACGGGCACCGGACACCTGGCTCGTGGCTGCCAAGCGCAGCTGTGATGGCGCGAACCTCTCCTGCCTCCGTGGCAGCACAGCGGAGAGCGACGGCGCAGGGCAGGGGGCTGGGTGAGCGGAGCGCGCGGTGCTGGCCTGGGCTCGGGCTCGGGCTCCTCCTGGCCGCCCGCCGCTCTGTGCACTGCTCCATTCCTCCCGACTGCCACCATCCCCGAGGGGTCCTGGGTGGCGCGAGGGCACAGGCCCGCCGAGGGAGCCACCGGCACGTGAACTGGCGAACCGGGCCTCTAGTATCTATTTAGGGCCTTGGACCTAGATGATTCCAGGCACACTCACAACCCTGGACTTGACTGATATGGGAGTGACGAAGAAAATAATGTAATTGACCCCCACGCCTCAGAAATCATACCATATCCCTGAAGATGGCGCCCGAGTTTCCGAAGCCCAGGAGTGTGTGGCTCCGGGAGGCTCCCCGTAGCTTGATGCTTCATCACAGAGAGGACCAGGGACCGTATGGACTCCAGAAGTCAACACATCGGTCTTAGACCCCCGAGTAAGTCCTGTTGGCTAAGTTCATCGGCTGGGACATTCCCAGAATGTCCAGCACGTGTGTGGAGGAGTCGGATACAGACCTGCTTTTGCGAATGAGAACTCCCGGGAAAGGTGGGTGTGATTCTGTGGCGTTCACTGCGAGAGCACCATTTCCCCGTCTGTGCTGAGCACAGGCTATCAAAAGCATGGGGTTTCCTGTCCTTTTGCGGTGGCTCCCTCGTTATTTTGGGAGCTCCAGTAGTCAGCCTTATATTCTTACAGCACGGCACTGCAGAAAGTGCACCTGTTGGCGTACGTTTGCCCACCTGTCCCGCAGAGAGGACGCAGTTCCTTGGTGCGCCTGTGGACGCGGTCTCCGAATACGACACAGTCCAGCTGTCAAACGTGAAGAGCAACATAAAATTGGTCAGATAACGACCTTTTAGAAAAAGATGTCTTTAACCTCAGTGCAAATAGCATGCATCAAAATGGAATGAAAATATTCTATATCGAGGTTTGGAAATAAACAATCTATTTAGTCATAAAATGTTACTGATATATCTTTACAAACCCAGTATCACTTTTTAAAAGCAGACACATGGACAGATATATTTTTACAAGGTAGCCACTCTCATCTCCCTTCTCCTCATGCCTCCATCAGATCTCCCTCATTATTTCATACCACAAGGCTCAGTAAAACGGAATTTTAGTATTTTCCCCTATCTTTTTCAGTGGTTTCACTACTAGAGGATCAGATACATTCAGATCATGACCACATCTGTGTATATTCTTATATATCAGTATTTGCATAGCCTATCTAATAAAGGCAGAATATGCAAATTGACCATAGCTGGGTGACAAAAGATGGAGGCGCCCACAGCCAATAAGGAGGGAATATGCAAACTGACAGGGCGAGAGGCAGAAGGTGGCTCTGGCTGCAGTGAGGGGGGGAGGGGGCTCCAGCCGGAGCGGAGGCGGGGCGGCAGCCAGGGGAGGGAGGGCCATTCTTGCCGGAATCCTCGAGCCTCGGGCCTCTGCTCTATGTATGGAATTTGGTTAGCAACGGCAGTATTGGCAAACTATATGAACAACAGGTTGTGCATTCTTCCCTGACTGCATTTTGAAATTTCTCTTTAACCTTTATCTATGTAGATGTTTCTTCCCTCTACATAATACCCTCCTCTATGAATACATGGAAGTTATTACTGTATCCGCCTCTACACGGACGAGTTTTGTAATCCTCTAGTTTTGCTAGATAAATAATTCTACCCTGAATAGGCTGCAACCTTTATCAGATGCTTGCAGGCAGCAAGGATACCTAGTAACAGAATCTGTGGAATAATGGAATATTTTATCTTGTCTAAAATACCAAATGTTTTCATACAGCCGGCCAGATTTTATTTATTGAATGTAGCGTAACCATGGCACAGTTCAAATGAAAATTTTGGAGGGACCCTTCTGCTGCACATTGGGTGTGACGAGTTTCAGTTTGTAATAGGACAGGTGAGGGGGAGTAGAGAGGCGGGAACACCAGTGATGAGAGGGAAACCCCGCAGCTGCCTCCTGCAGGCCCCCCGGGGGTTAGGCCACAACCTGGGGATGCGCCCTGGCCAGGAACGGAACCAGGGGCCCCTGGGTTCGTGGGCCAACGTGTAACCTCAGAGCAACCCTGGCAGGGATGCCTGGTGAGGTCTGCTGCTAGAACTTACAGTACAAAACAATTAAAAGCGGCCCGGCCAGTGACGCTCAGCGGTTGAGCATCGATCTGTGAACCAGGAGGTCACAGTTCCGGTCCCAGTTTGGGCACGTGCCCCGGGTGCAGGCCGCATCCCCCGTGGGGGGCGAGCAAGGGGCAGCCGCTCAATGATGCTCTGGTCATTGATGGTTCTGTATCTCCCTCTCCCTTCCTCTCTGAAGTCAATAAAAGCCCTATTTTAAGAAAAATTCAAAGCTTTTTTTCCTTAGTTTCCTAATTAGTCAGTATTAACTTACATCGTCTCTGCGACTGCGTCTTGGTGGGGCAAGGTGAGTCCCTGCAGCAAGCCCACAGAAGAGCATGGGAAGGGAGACGAAGGGAAAGAATCAGTCTCTGGTGGAAGAACCCGGACTTCTTAGCAGCAAAAGTCTATACAGACTGCCCACTCAGACCCCCAGGTTCCGAGGTGAGGCCTTTGTGGCAGTATCAGAACAGAAGCTCGCAGAAATGAGTCCCAAGCTGGAAATGCAATTCCAAATTATTCTCACCTGTGAAAAGTTAATTCGAAGTGCTGTGCAGTAACCACCGACCCTCCTGTGAAGGCGACGTCGTTCTTTTGTGTATTTAAAAAAAAAATATATATATTTTATTGATTTTTTACAGAGAGGAAGGGAGAGGGATAGAGAGCTAGAAACATCGATGAGAGAGAAGCATCGATCAGCCGCCTCCTGCACTCCCCCTACTGGGGATGTAGCCCTTGACTGGAATCAAACCTGGGACCTTCTAGTCCGCAGGCCGACGCTCTATCCACTGAACCACACAGGTTTTGGCTTTTTGTGTATTTGTTAACGAACGAGACATCCTGGTCAGCGAGGACAATGCCCGGTTTACTGCCTCGGCATGCCGTGCGTATGGTCAAATGACTCCTCACCTCAATGATAGTACATCAGCTCTGATGTCAGGGTCTGTTCAACCCCCACAGCTACGACACTCAAAGCCACCATCTTCTCGCCCCGAGGAAGACACGTTTTGAATGAGTTCTCACCTCACCCGGAGTTCGCCGCCGGCGGCCTCAGACCCGGCAGCCCACCAGTCAGATGGCCGAGGACCGGCTGGGCCAGGAGGCGCCCGCCCCCCTGCGCTCCGCATTTGGCAGACTCGGCTCTGGCCTCCCAACAGTGCTAGCTAGGTAAATGTCTTCGGTCGTAGACGGACAAAAAGCTACGTCCTTCTGCTCATGCCCACCCACCCCTGCCTCCCTCTCTCTAGGGTGGAGATGAGAAGGAACGGCCCGCAGATGCCATTTTAAAAGGGCTGGTGACAGGCCTGCTTTCGCTGTGCCAGCTGACGCGTCACAGACCCAGGGAAACGCGCTGCTCCCTGTCTCGACGGTAGAGGTCGCCTCCTGCGTTTTCTTTCTTCTTCTTTTTCTTTTCTTTAATAAATCTTTATTGTTCAGATGATTGCAATTGTTTCTCCCTCCACCCCCACCCATAGCTCCCCTCCACCTGGTCCCCACTCCACCCTCTGCCCTTACCTCCCCCACCCCGCTGTCCTCACCCATAGGTGTATGATTTTTGTCCAGTCTCTTCTCGTACCCCCCACCACACAGACACCCCCTTCCCCTGAGAATTATCAATCCCCTCCCGTTCTATGCCTCTGATTCTATTATTTTCATCAGTTTATTCTGTTCCTCAGCTTTTTAATTCACTTGACTTTTAGATTCACTTGTTGATAGATATGTATTTGCTGTTCATAATTTTCATCTTTACTTTTTTCTTCTTCTTCCTCTTCTCAAAGAACACCTTTTAGCATTTCATACAATATTGGTTTGGTGGTGATGTACTCCTTTAGCTTTTTCTGATCCGTGAAGGTCTTTATCTGCCCTTCCATTCTGAGTGATAGCTTTGCTGGGTAGAGTAATCTTGGCTGTAGGTTCTTGCTGTTCATCACTTTGAATATTTCTTGCCACTCGCGTCTGGCCTGCATGGTTTCTGTTGAGAAATCAGCTGGCAGTCGTATGGGTGCTCCCTCGTAGGTAACTACCTGCTTTTCTCCAGCTGCGTTTTCTAAGACGTGTGAACTGCTTCACCCGGAACGGAAGGTGTGCTCACTGGATGAAGAGGACAGCCAGGCAGTGATGAAAATGATCCGTGATGAGAAGAAGGACATTTGTCACGTCCGTGGAGGAAGCCCAGGGGATGTTTACCACAGGACTCTGAGACACACTCCTGCTTGCAATCGGGGGGACGACCCGCTGCTCCCCGAGGCGCCTTGTCGTGTGGGGTGTCATCTTTGTCTCCGCCCGACTCACAGGACCAGGAGACAGACATGGGAGCAGAGGCCTCAGGAGGAGTGCGGACGCCTTCTCAGCACACTTCGGGAGGAGCTGTTCACCCCAAAGCCTCGGCTCCGCCCACAGAACCCGCCACCGCCTATGGAAACAGGCGCCCCGGGCTCCCCATTTTTCCTCTAATAGAGAGACGTTTCAGGACCCAGACCTCCACCTGGGCTCACACCTACATCCAGGACCCAGACCATCATGGCGGGGCCCAGAAGATTATCCCGGGGTCCAGGCCTCAAACATAGAATCCAGACTTGTATCAGGGGGTACTTTTCAATTTGTACCCAGACCACCATTTCCATAGCACAGAGGTCCAGGTGACGTACCAGACTCCCACAGGGGCCCAGATGTCTCTCCTTGGCCCCAAAGGCCCTGCCAGGACATCTGTCTGGGGCAGAGACCTACCTCCTGGTCGCAGACCATCATGGCGAGGACCAGGCCATTCCTGGGACCCGTAATCGCAGACAGTGCCTATTGCTTAATTGGAGGCCAAATAACCAGACTAGTCCTGACCACCATTTCATCATCCTGAGGTCCTGCCCTTGGCCCAAACCTCCCACCTGGGCCCATAGCGCCCCCTACTGACCACACCATGCATGAGCACCCAGGCCTTCATCCGGGCTCAGACCTACATCCGGGAACCAGACCTTCATGGTAGGTCCTAATTGGAACACAGAGGTTTATCAGGGGAAGAGATCTCTATGTGTAACCCAAACAACTATTCCATCACCCAGATGCCCAGGTGGGTACCAGACCACCATGGAGGCTCAGACTTTCCTCCGGGCCCGAACTGCCCTCCCAGGACCCAGACCTCCACCTGGGGTCACACCTGCATCCGGGACCCAGACTGTCAGGGAGGGGCCGAGAGGATTATCCCAGGGCCCAGGCCTCAAACACAGGATCCAGACGTGTATCCTGGGTGTAGTTCCCCCTCTCTAACCCAGACCACCATTTCCCTAACCCACAGGGCCAGCTGAGGTACCAGACTCCCACAGGGGCCCAGAAGTCCCTCCCTAACCCCAAAGGCCCTCCCAGGACCCAGACATCCATCTGGGCCCCAGACCTGCCTCCTGGTCGCAGACCATCATGGCGAGGACCAGAAGGCCATTCCTGGGACCCATACCAGCAGCCAGTGTCTCTTCCTTAACTGGAGGCCAAATAACCAGGCTAGTCCTGACCACCATTTCATCATCCCGAGGTCCTGCCCTTGGCCCAAACCTCCCAGCTGGCCCCATAGCGCCTCCTAGTGACCACACCAGGCTTGAGCACCCAGACCTACATCCGGGACTCAGACCTTCATGGCGGGGCCTAATTGGCCCACTCCGGGCCCAGGCCACACACCTGGAAGACAGGGTTGTATCAGGGGAAGAGATCTCTGTGTGTAATCCCAACAACTATTCCATAACCCAGATGCCCAGGAGGGTACCAGACCACCCCGGAGCCTCAGACTTCCCTCCGGGCCCGAACGGCCCTCCCAGGACCCAGACCTCCACCTGGGCTCACTCCTGCATCCGGGACCCAGACTATCATGGCGGGGCCGAGAAGATTATCCCGGGGCCCAGGCCTCAGACACAGAATCCAGACTTGTATCAGGGGTGTACTTCTCAATGTGTAACCCAGACTGCCATTTCCATAACCCAGAGGTCCAGCTGAGGTGCCAGACTCCCACAGGGGCCCAGACGTCTCTCCCTGGCCCCAAAGGCCCTCCCAGGACTCAGACATCCATCTGGGCCCCAGACCTACCTCCTGGTTGCAGACCATCATGGCGAGGACCAGAAGGCCATTCCTGGGACCCATACCAGCAGCCAGTGCCTCTTCCTTAACTGGAGGCCAAATAACCAGGCTGGTCCTGACCACCATTTCATCATCCTGGTCCTGCCCTAGCCTCAAACCTCATACCTGGGCCCATAGCGCCCCCTACTGTAAGGTGACCAGATTTATAAAAAATATATTTTATTGATATTTTACAGAGAGGGAGAGAGATAGAGAGCTAGAAACGTCAATGAGAGAAACATCGACCAGCTGCCTCCTGCACACCCCCCACTGGGGATGTGCCCGCAACCAACGTACATGCCCTTGACCGGAATCAAACCCGGGACCCTTCAGTCCGCAGACCGAGGCTCTATCCACTGAGCCAAACCGGCCTCGGCTAGGTGACCAGATTTTAACATTGGTAAAGTGGGACACCATTGACCAGGGACCTGATTAAAACTTTGGTCTATATGGAGCAACAAAAATTTTCATAGAACGTAAAAATAGTATTGTAATATATTTTTAATTTCAACATAAATACAATTTACAAATATAATAAAATATTATGTATAGTATTATTTTATTCTTTGGCATCTTTCTCATTTGAGTGAATTTTTTTAGTAGATTGCTGTCGTTGTTTAAAAGGTCATGAAATTTTTCACAAGAATTTGTTAAATTATATTTCACACATAAAATGGCTTTCAAAGTCTCAACACTTAGTGTCACTTTCAAGGCTGGCGCTAGACTTTTTGCCGCCACTATGAAATATAAATAATATGAGTACTGTCTGCTAAATTCAAGAAAATTTATGTATTTATGAAATAAATAAATAACTTAAATTATCCGAATAGCTGGTTTGTAATGACATCATTTGTTTGACTAGCTTACTAGCACGCAGTACGATGTGCATCGTCCGAGAGACAGTTACAAAATGTTTTTGTCATTACGAACTTTGATAAGTAGTTCTTGATAATCAGTTCTCAATAATTATTTGTTATTATTAAAGTCTAACATTGTAAAATTAACAAAAATAATATAAAACTAATATCCTGGCTAAATAGCTACGTGAGCAGGCGCTTGCCTTCAGAATAACTAGGGCTGTACGTCACAGGGCATCAGGATTTCAGAGATGCTTCAGTGGGGCGTAGCAAAAAAAAAAAAAAGGGCTGGGAACGCTGGTCTAAGATCTGTGATTAGTGGGCTCACCTGACACACTCCTGACTTACGTTTATCGCAGATTGCGGCTGCTCTGCAGGTCCTGCCCTGCCCACTCATCTCACTTAACATGGAATGAAAGATAAAATAATCTCTCCCCTGCCTCTCCACAGCCTCCCCCTGCCGCCCCACAGCCTCCCCCCGACCCCTCACGCAAACTCGCTCACATGGCTGTTTGAGACCTTCCCCCTGATATTCGTGCGTGAAGCCCGCCTGCATCCGGAGAGAGAGTCTCCACGTGCCAATGAGAAGAGGGAGGGAGATAGTTCAGAGTTTTTCTTTTTTTGGGGGGGGGGCAGACATGTGTTAGAGAGAGCTAGAAGGCGTGGATGTCACGTGGTCCCCTGATTCCAGCACACCTAGTTTTCTCTCCATCTCATTGTTCCTGTTCCACTGGTCAATACATCCCCTTTTCTTTTTTGGTTCATCCAGCTTATAACCTGTTACCTAAAGGAGTTGATGACTGAAGGGCCATCATGTTATTTTTACCCGTCAGCCTGGGGGAAGGAAGAGTGGAAACACTTGGGCTCCCGCGTGCTCCGTGTCATTACCTGTTGTGGCCACTGGGTGTCAGCCTCTCCCCAGTTTGACAAGTTCTCTCCCAGGCGGTCCTCCCCCTCTGCTCTCCCCTCACCTGCCCAGCTAATCCGCAGCCCGGTGGGTCAGTCCGGTGGGTCTGCCTCAGCTGGCAACGGGCGCCCCTCTTACCGCTTCGGCCTCCCGTGGTTGTACGAGAGCCAGGCCTGCCCGGTCTTCACGAGCCTGGCTCTCTGCTCGGTGTCAGTGCTCCAGGCGATCCCAGTGCCCGTGGGCATCTGAAAACCGCTTTCTCTCCCCTTTTCTATTTTATTACTTTTATCGGGGAGACACGGGTTAATAAAATTACATGGCTTTCCAGTGTGCAATTTATAATATAGCATCCTACAGAATAAGGAGCTAATATGCTAATTAGACCGATGGGCCGGGAGGGCCCGCTCTTGCACAATTTTGTGCGCCGGGCCTCCGGTCTCTGCAGAGTTGTGTAGTCACCACCCGAAGCCAGGTTTTCTTCCTTCACCATACATCTGAGCCCTACCCTTTCCTGCCCGGTCCTTTCCCTTCGTATCTATGTGTGCGTTTGTCCATTTGTTTTCAGTTTTATAGCCACATGAGTGAAATCAGATGCTGGTTTTTTTTTTTTTTTTTTTTTTTTTACTTTTACACTCTGACTCACTTTGCTTAGCACGGTATTCACGGTATTCTCACGATCCATCCATGTCGTGGCAGATCCGAGTGTCTCATCCTGCTTTATGGCTGAGCAGTGTTCCCCTGTGTCTACGTGCCCTGTCTTCTTTACCCAGCCATCGCCAGCTGTCCCCACGTCCTGGCCGCCGTGGATAACGCTGCAAATGAACCTGGGGGTGCCTATACCTTCACAAATAAACGTTCTCAATTGTTTTTGGGTAGCTAACCAGAGAGGCGTTGCTGGGTAAGTTCTGCGCTTCATTTTTAAAACCGTTCCCATGGCGGCTGCCCCGTTTCCCATTCCCGTCGGTGGCGCGGGGTGAACTGCCTTCTGGATGGAGTCCCTCCAGTCTCAGCGCGTCCTCAGCAGCCGGCAGAGCCGAGAGTGCAGGCAGGGGTGCGACTGAGGAAGTGACACTGGGAAGGTGACTGGCTTGTTTGATCTCTACAACGAGCATGCTAACGTGGACAATGAAGGCTATATGACATTTATACAATTAGCATTGCTAGGTATACTGCTTTGTCTTTGTATCAAACAGGGGGGAAGCGAGGTCAATCAAACCCCAAATGCGTAGACGGCGCGCCCAACTCGGGCAGGCCGTGGCGTCCTGAGCCAGACTGAGGGCTCGGAGACCACGCAGACGCCTGTGACTCCTCCACGGTTTTCCCGACGGGGAGCGTGGGCCCAGGTGCCCGCCGACGGGAGCCCACGCGCCGCCGGTGGGGCGTGCACAACGCTGAGGTGTGGGGTGAGGAGCCCGGCTCGCCTAGAATCAAACTTACACGGACGGTGCTTTCAACCATCGGCCCTTCATGGCGGAGCAGAAGTCGACTTGCAGCTGGCGGTAGAAGGTGAATGTCCTGCTTTCTAATCAATGCACACTCAGAGCTCTTTCCTCCAGTCCCTCGCTTCAGCCATGTCTCCAGGCCTGTTTTTGTTACTTCATTCCACATGGTCTGGGCAGGCTACGTGTAGGTCCCATCTGTGCCCATCTGTCCCATATGCCCCATCTGTGCCACGAGCACCCGTCTTGTGGGCCCACCTTCCCCGCATCTTGCCGGGGTTGCCGGCGCTGGGATAGGCCTGGCCCTCTGCCCTTTCTTATCGTGTCCCAGTGCCGCCAGGCCAGAGTCCTCCCCACCCCCGCCCCCCAGCTCCCATTGCTGCCATCCCATGCCCATCCCATCCTGCCCAGACACCTCCTCCTCCTCCCCCTCCTCCTCCTCTTCCTCCTCCTCCTCCAGGACCCTTCCCAGCACAAGGCAGAGGCGACAGTTCCGCCGCCGGCCACTGGGCGGCACCGTTGGACCTCAGAAGTCAGGCCAAGGGGCTTCCCCCTGAGAGCACCCGGACTGTTTCCCAAGGGGCTTCCTGGGACCGTTTCCCGCTCAGTCACCGGTCGGTCGGTCACGTCCCCTGGCAGCTCCTAGGGAGGGACCCCCCGGGAGCTCCGTGCTCACCCCCTGAGCTGCTGCCCCTGGCCCTGCGCCCCTCCCGCAGACTCACCCACAGGCACACGGTGGTTCAGGGGCCAGAGCACAAGGGCTCTGAGCAGGTGATGGTGCCGGCAGAGCGTCGGGGAGGGGCCCTGGGCGCAGGCCTCCCGCTGGCCCTGGCGGGAGTGACCGCAGGGGGGACGCAGGGAGCAGGGGGCCCCAGGCGGGTGCAGCCTCCCGGGTGGGCGGCGGGCAATGCGAGCCTAGAAGGTTGGTGTGCCCAGTCCCCGTGGCAGGCGAGTCTAGTGGTTCCTGTCTCTGCCTGGCCCTGCCAGGTGGCCACTGGGTAGGGTGGGAGTGTGGGGCGTCTGTGGCCCCCCTCACCCCGCTCCAGCACCAGGTCCTTTGCTTCTGGCCGCAGGGATGGCGATGGTGCGGGGGACCAGCTGGCCAGGTGGTTGGCGCAGGCCTGGGTGGAGGGCAGGCCCCAGAGGATGTGGGCGGAGAGGAAGCCTGGAAACTCATCCAAGCGATGAGGGACGAGGGCTCCTCCTTAGCACCGACCCCCCAACCTGAGGGCAGAGCCGCCGAGGAGGAGCTGGGGTGCCGGTGGAAACCGGGGGACAGTGCAGTGACCGAGCGGACCCTGGTCAGTCCCGCCTGCCATCACACGAGGGCGGGCCTCCTCACCAACATCTGATTCTTAGAACAAACCGCCAGCAGCCCTCGCCGCTGTGGCTCGGTGGACAGAGCGTGGGACCTCGGACTGGAGGATCCTGGGTTCGATTCCAAGCTCCTGGGAGGGGAGGGGCAGGTGGGCAAAGCCCCATGAATAGGACCGGAACTGTCCTATGTAGGCAGGCAGGCAGGCAGGTAGATTTAAGAGAGAAACATCAATGATGGGAGAGAATCACTGATCAGCTGCCTCCTACACCCCCTACTAGGGATCCAGCCCACAACCCAGGCATGTGCCCTTGACCAAAATCAAACCCAGAACCCCTCAGTCTGCAGGCCGACGCTCTATCCACTGAGCCACACCAGCCAGGGCTCTCTCTGCTTACTGTAAGCCCTGACTGGCAGCGGGCCTTTTCGGAAGTGCTTTCTCTCCCAGGAGCTGGAGCTGACATCCACAAAGCCCGCCCGCCCGCCGGGGCGTGAACCCGATTGGAATTGAGGGATGGAGGCTCAGGGCTGCCAGGAAAACGTGCCCGCCCTTCACAGGCTCCTCCTAAAGGTCAGGTGCCGAGACCTTTCCGGTCAGTGGTCAGTGCTCCAGCCGCACGCACACCTTGCCGTCCTTCTGTGGACTCTCATTCGCGGCCCAGCCTCCACGGGGCCTGCCCTCCTCTCTGGGTCGGGGACCCCCATTCTCACGAGGATTCCCGCGGGCAGGACAGGGGTGGGGAGGCTCTCTGTGTGGGTGCCTCCAGGTTCCCCCGGCTGGTTTAGTTAAGAATCTCCTTGAAGAACTCTTAGCTTATCAAGAGAATATTTTCCCGAGAGGACCCACTTTGAAAAGATCAGGAGTATTTATGCAAGACCTATCGGAGCAAAAGACTCGAGGCAAAGTGCAATAAAGAAATCATTACCTCGGAGACAAGAGAGGTAAGTGTGTTTGAAAGGAGAGCCGGGCGAGAGGCCTCCACCTGCAGGCCCTCCGAGGAGAAAGCCACTTGAGCGCAGTGGGCACTTAATTCTCCACCTCCTGGCGGTTTACGTAAAGATCCAGACGCTAAAGAGGAGGCCGCTCGCAGGGGTTACAACAGGAGAGCCGCAGAGGAGCACGGGAAGAGTCAGGTTCCTCAGCTCCAGCCCAGAGCATCTTTTCTTTCTGAGGACAAGATGAACCACAGGGTAATCGATATTTTAACTGGAGTTTTTTTTTATTTTTTAAAAAAGAATTTAAAAAATAGAATTCTTTGCCTTAAAAAGAGTTGAGGAGAGGGCTTGCATGTCCTGGTCAGGCACGCCAGGAGTCTAGAAGTTACCCCTGTATTCTAACAAGAAAAACGCTAAACGAAGCAAATCATCTACCACTCTTCCTAGGTCTGCCGCGGGAGTGAGGTCACAGGGCCCACCCATGCCGGGCGCTGGAGAGGCAGGTGGGTGGAGAATCACAGCTCCCCAGAGCGGAAACCTCGTGGAGCAGGAGTCCGGCGGGAAGGCCTGAGCTGTCACGGATGGTTCCGGAGGCTCAGGGGGACACGCCAGGAGCTCGGGGCTCCAGGGGCTCTGGGTCCCACGGAGGGCCCCACGGTTCTGTGAGCTTTCCGCCAGCTGCTCAACCCGCTCCTCAACCCGCCCCAACCTGGAAATGCAATTCCACATTATTCTCCCCTGTGAAAAGTTAATTCGAAGTGCTGTGCAGTAACCACCCGACCCTCCTGGAAGGTGACATCGTTCTTTTTGTGTATTTAAAAAAAATATATTTTATTGATTTTTTTTTGTTTTTTTACAGAGAGGAAGAGAGAGGGATAGAGAGTTAGACACATCGATGAGAGAGAAGCATTGATCAGCTGCCTCCTGCACTCCCCCTACTGGGGATGTGCCCGCAACCAAGGTACATGACCTTGACCGGAATCGAACCTGGGACCCATCAGTCCACAGACCGACGCTCTATCCCCTGAGTCACACCGGTTTCAGCAAAAAATATGCTTTAAAGAAAGAAAGGAAGGAAGAAAGAAGATAGTAACAGGGAACCTGCCAGGTGGTGTGGCCTCAGCCCCGGCCCGTGGTACACGGCTACCCTCAGAGCTGTGGGGTCGACCGTCTAAGTAATTTTCACTTCCATCACTCTACGGCCTGATGGGCTCGGGCTTTTGTTGAGCTCCATCCCCCTCACCTTTGACAAGCACATGCAGCTTCCCGTCTCATCCCCCAGCGGCTCCCAGGCAGAGAGCGTTGTGGAACCCGGGGCCGCTCCCGTGAGGCCTGGGTGAGGGTCACTGCGGACTCCTCGGTGTCACTCAGTGCCGAGCCGCGCTCCGTCTCTTCTCCGTCACCATGCTAATGCAGAGGCTGCCCACACGCTGGACATGTTTCAGCGTCAGCGTCAGGCACCAAACACATCTGTCCGCAGAGTGACAGCGAACCAGGCCAACCCTCAACTAAGGGCAAACCCGCAGGCCCATCACTCACTCCCCGCCCGCCCGCCCGCACGGGTGCTTTCTTAACACGCGGCCAGCTGCGCGACCCGCCAGTCTTCCTGCCTCTGAGCCGTGGCGATGATTGCTCCACATTTTCGTCCACGTGCAGGAGGCAGTCAATCCATGATTCTCTCTCATCATCGATGTTTCTCTCTCCCTCTCCTTTCCTGTCTGAAATTATCGATGCATATGCATGTGTATATGTCTGTGTATACATATGGGTATGGGTATATGTATATGCATATGCATATGTATATGTACACTGAATGGCCAGATTATTATGATCTCTGAATGCATAGTAATCTGGCCACTTGTGTATATGCATATGCACATGTATATGTATGTATACATGCATATATGTAAATGCACATCACACACACACACACACACACACACACACACACACACAAACACATGATGTTCTCTGTCTCAGTAAAGCCAGGCCCAGGAAAGTGCAGGGCCTGGCTGGTGCTAGATGGGCCCGTGGCCTGGTGAAGGCCGGATATGACAGCAGACGTTTACTGGGTGACGGATGTGTTCTTCCGAAATGAAGGGTGATGGCCAAGGGAGACAGGACATTTGCCAACACGCGGCTGGACTGGGGTTTTGGCTCGATGGGGAGGAAACAGGAGCTGAGGCAGGGCCTGGAGGGTCCTGGGGAGAGGGCCAGGGAGGGCAGGCCGCGCCCAGTGGGACCAGAGACCTTCCTGCCTGCGGACACTGTTCATTGGCTCATTATTGATCGTTAATCCATATCTCAGGAGAATCCGCTCCTGCCGAGCAGAGCAGCAGTGGCACCCGGAGCGGGAGCTGAATCCCCGCAATAAATGATCCATCCCAGACCATCTCTGGGCAGTGCGCGTCCCACAGCTCCCCCTGCTGGTCGCCTTGGTGTCTTCCCCTCTCTTCACGCAGGGACATCAGCTGTGGGTTGGCCACACTTGGAGATGAGGGAAACTAGGCAGGCAGCGCGATAGCGAATGGGACATGCAAGAGTTTCCTGGGCCAGTGCACTCCTGTGTGACCCTGTAGTTTGAGAATTCGGACAGAACCTTAGAAGAACAAGGACCAAGGAGGATGAGAAGCGCTACACAGAACCTCCCAGCTGAGAGCAGGCCCCACCCAGGTCCCCCAGCCAACGAGGTGCAGAGACCAGGGAGAGCATGTCCGAGTGGCAGCTATTCTGCCTCCGTGGTCTCCCTGTCCCACCAGCCCCAGAGGATGTGCACAATGCTGGTGTTCGAGCAGCGAGGCTCTGGCCCCAGGGCTGGGTGTCTGCTCCTCTGGTGAACACGATGCCTCCCTCAGGCATGTGGCTGGCTTCCTTGCTTGGCTTTGAAAGAGACAGCGATGCTATATCCGTGATGGTTTGAGAGTACGTTGCTTGCAGATAAGCAGATCTACAGAAAACTGGGCCACTCTCCTGGGGATGGTGCAGGCCTTCTCGTGCGGGCGGAGGGCAGTCGGGTCCCGGCCGAACAACTCCACAAGGGGACAATTTGCATATAAGGCTTTATCTATGGCTAATATGCAAATTGTTCCCTCTGGAGTTCAATTGCTTGCTATGATGTGCACTGACCACCAGGGGGTGGCATGGAACATGGTGGGCAACCAGCCATGGCTGGCACTGAGGGAGCAAGGGAAGGAGGAGATGGGGAGGCGGGGAGGCAGGGAAGCTGATTGGCCCTGATTGCTGGCCAGGAATAGGGAACCCTCCCTGTGCACGAATTTTATGCACCGGGTCTCTAGTGTAGGATGCGAATCAACCAATGCAGAGCGCCCCTCCCCCCAGCTCCTCTAGGGGCTCCCACAGGCCTCTGTTCCCCCATCACCCTAGTCACCCAGGGTCAGGGACCCCACAACTAGGGGAGCTCCCAGGAACCCCTGCTGGCTGAAGAGATTGCTTCCTTCCTCCCCCTGTAAAGCTCTTGCCTGCCTTCCCCTTCCCCCTTGTCCCCCTCCCTTTGTCTCCTGCGGGCCCTGATGATCCCCCGGGGTCCCCACAACATGCTGTGCCCTCTTTTGGGATCTATGAGTCAGAAACTATTCTTTTTTGTTGTTGTTGTTGACCCTCACCCAAGGATATTTTTCCATTGATTTTTAGAGAGAATGGAAGAGATAGGGAGAGAGAGAGAGAGAGAGAGAGATGTGAGAGAGACACATCAATTGGTTGTCTCCTATACACACCCTGAACAGGGCCGGGAAACCTGCAACCAAGATACATGCTCTTGACCAGAATCGAACCGGAACCCCTGAGTCTGTGGGCTCATGCTCTATCCACTGAGCCAAGCCGGCCACGGCTGAAACTATCTTTTCAATGGACACCATGGCCGGATCTGGTGGCCTCGCCATCCCTAATACCCGTACAAGGACGGCACGTGAGCCTGAGAGGGAGTGGGCAGGAGGCCGGCCCTCCGGCATCAGACTGAAGGTGGGCCAGGCCACTCGCTGTCCACACGGCCGGGAGCCAGGCATGCAGCCGGCCTGACAGTGATGCACAGCCCCCTGCGCGGCCTGAGGTACAATCCTCTAAATCTATATTTCCTCCCGAGCCCGGTATTTGTCTTGCTGACAATATTAGGCCCTGGCAGTGTAATTTCTTAAATTAAAGAACTTTATAACGCGCTTCCCCCGAAGAGCTCCAGCCGGCACAGACGAGGACATTCATCTCTCGCTCTGTCCCTGCGCTGATATTTTAATCTCGTGTAATTCACTTAACAAGGTGCCTATTAATTACTGCGCATCCCGCGGCCGGCTCCGCGCGCCGAGGCAAGCTGCCTGGTCCCAGGGAAGTCTTCCTCCGGGAACATCGTCCCCGTGTGCACAGATAGTTTGCTTGGCATTGTTATGAAGATGCCTGACAAAGCGTGTTGGCATTGTTATGAAGATGCCTGGACACGGCGTGTTGGCGGGTCTGGTCTGAGTCCTTTGGGGGTCAGGGTGAAGGGTTAGGCTTAGGTCATGCCCCTAACAGGTTCTGATCACCAGGTGGGCATCCTGCCGGCACGCCCTGTGCCCAGGGGAAGGGCATTTCTGAGTGGCTCTCACAGGAGAGGAGGCCTGGGCCCCCGGAGAAACCCAGAGCATCATGCCGGGCGAAGGGAGTGGGCAGAAGACACATCCCCCAGACACCTACCATTCACCCCGGGAGGGCGTGCGCCCACCGCAGTGTCAGCATCATTTCTGACGCGGACAGCGCTCTGGGGTTCCGCATTTTAGAAGAGGAAGAGTTGGGAGGCACGGTGAGCGATTTCTGCGCATGGCCTCGGCTGCTAAAGCCTGCTCCACACAGAGCACCCCAGATGGAGGAGGGGCGGGGACCTTTCAGAGAAAGAAGACAAAGCAGATAAAGTCTCCTCGGTCATAGAGAGAGGATGATCAGATTATTTCTCTTCTTTACGAATTGCTCTTTCTCAAGAAAGAGGGGTCAAGAGGAAGAAACATAAATCTTTAGGACGAGAAGGCGGTAAAGGCCCACACAGCCAGCCTTGCATCAGCTCAAACAGAAAGCAGATCCTGCGAGAAGCTGAGGAACCAGAGCAAGAGTGAGCCCTATGAAGGCTGAGGGTACGCTGGGCTTGTTCGGGAATGTTCTCCTCTGAGGCTGTGTCTCCACACGCTTTACAGACCAGCCCGGTGCCTGTGAAGGACACACGTGCACGTGTGCTTGATGTTTTGTGGAACGAAAAGGGTGCACATGGTTCCCTAGGTATGTTTTCTGTAACATAGCTAACTCTGACCCAAGGTTGCCCAATTCTAGTTGCTTTTAGAGCTTTTTTTGGTGAGAGAGCCCAGTGTTCTTTCAAAGACAAAAGAAAGAAATTGCTGAGCCTGTACCCTGAGATAAATCACACATTCCCCACCCCCTGCTGACCTATAGGACTGGTAACTCGAAAAGAATGTTCCATGTTGGTCTTGTACTCATGGTGTCAGGAATGGTCGGTGTGAACCAGGGATGGGTGGCATGGATCAGGGACGGGCAGTGTGGACCAGGGATGGTCAGTGTGGACCAGGGATGGTCAGTGTGGACAGTTCTGTCCAACAGAAGGTGTTGTGGTGATGGAAATGGTCAGGACCTGCTTTGGCCCACGTGGTGGACACTTAAAATGTGGGTAGTGCACCTGAGAAACTGAGTTTTATTTTTATGTTTAAAAAATATATTTTTATTGATTTCAGAGAGGCAGGGGAGGGAGAGAGAGAAACATCAATGATGAGATATAGAGAGAATTATTGATTGGCTGCCTCCTGCACAGCCCACACTGGGGATGGAGCCCACAACCCAGGCTTGTGCCCTCACCATGACCTCCTGGTTCATAGGTTGATGCTCAACCACTGAGTCATGCCGGCCGGGTGAGATCCTGAGTTCCAAATTCCATATCATATTGATCCATTTACATTTAAGCAGGCACAGGTGACAGTGGTTACCAATGGCGGCAGTGTTGTCGGTAGGAAGTGGAGAGATGTCTGCCGTTGAGAGGTGTTAATAGCTTCTATGTCACGCCAGAAAAACACACCCAAAACCCGAACTCCAGCAGGGAACATTCCCTTCTCGGTGCGCTTTAACCATGTGCAAAGCTCTTCAGCTCATGCCTCTAAGCACCAATTTTCAAGACCCGCGTGGGAGCCAGACGTTGAAAGGAGAAATGCAGCACTCTCCCCACAGCGTCCCCCACGCACAGCGAGCACACCACATACCCCCCAGTTGAGAGAGGGGGAATACGCTTGCATGTCGTTTAACCCCCTGACCTGACTATCAGCTGATCCTGCTCCACATTTGCAGCTCAGCCAGTGCACTGGGCACAGGGCTTGTGGAACGCTGTGGCTGGTGAAAGATGGTCCTGCCAAAGCAATATTAAAGAAAATGCTTCATATATACATATATATATATATATATATATATATATATATATATATATATATATATATATGTTTTTATTGACTTCAGAGAGGACGGGAGGAGAGAGGGACAGAAACATCAGTGATGAGAGAGAATCATTGATCGGCTGCCTCCTGCACGCCCCCTACTGGGGATCAAGCCTGCAACCCAGGCATGTGCCCTGACTGGGAATTGAACTGTGGGTCAACCACTGGGCCACATTGGCTGCACAAAAAGTGCTTAATGCTTAGCAACTTTGAACATTATTTCATCTGGAAAAGGTACATCCCGTAGGTGTGTGTAGGAGGCTGCAGAGTCGACCCTAACGCAGTGTCAGTGAAATGGATGGCTTCTGGAAAGGGATGGAAGTCCAGCTGTTGGCTCATCGATTTCACTTCCTGGCTGCGGGACTGGGGCTCAGAGTGGGACTCACCTCCAGGGAGGGAGTCAGTCGGTGGTGGTGAAACTTGAATTCAGGTCTCTTGGCTCCTAGTTTCTTCCTACTACCACACTCGGCTTCTCTGAGCTTTGTCAGGAAACCGTGCCTTGCATTTTTGACAACATTTCAATGTCAGAGACCTGCTGTCCTATTAACAGTTTTCTCCTAAATCTACATCCCCCCAATATCTCCTGAGCGGATACAGCCCATTTCCGATAAGACCTTTACCTTAAAGATTGCACTTGACTGCCTTCAAAGGAGCCCTTTCAATACCCTGAATTTGGGGCTCTTAGTTCGGCTTCCATTGTGCGGTGATAATGAGGTGCTGAAACTAATTAGCTCATCAGACAAAGCTGTCTGGTCTGCCATCTGCCTTGTCTGGGGAGTGATCCTCCCTGTGGAACTGAGAGATGGGACCGGAGGGACAGACCCATTTCCCCTGCTCCTTACCGCCCCTGCCCGGTGCCTGGTGGGGACGGGATTATGGGAGATTCCGGGCTGCCTTGTTTAGCCAGCCCGAAGTGTGGTCTCCTGTCTCCGGCGTTCACATCAGACCTTCCGAGTCCACGGATTATCGCCAGTGCAGTTGCTGAGTGCTGTTCTCATAGATTTGGGCCCCCCTCCAACATGTGTACCCCTGTTACATAATATATTTGAGGACAGTGGAAATGGCGTGAGAACCCAAATGTGGCATTTGCATTAACTCTGTTGCCAGGACCCCAGCGTCTCTGTCGGCCGAGTGTCCCTCGCCTGGATTTTGGATTGAATTCCTGGGCTCTTTCTGCAGGGGACCTCTTCTCTCCTCATCTCAGGTGGCTCATGACTCTGGATCTAGGCTACCTTTCTTGGTTCACCCCAACATCTTGTCCTTATATGTCACTTAGGACAGAGGACTGGACTCTGTCACCAAGTTTGTTTCCCCTCAGTATCCAAGTGCCGTCAGCTCACCCACATGCCTCGCACGGCACAGGGGCCTCCTAACGCCCCTGGTAGCGGCCTTTCATCCACCACGGGCTTGTTCTCTGGGACCTGAATGTGTGCCACGGTGAAGTGGGCACAGCAGAAGGACATCCCCCAAACACTGGCACACACACTTTTTCCTCCATTTCTCACGCCCTCGCACACCCCCTCCCTGGTGTCCCCACAATCCAGCCGCCAGACCCTAATCCCATGGAGGGCGGGAGCCAGAGAGCCACAAAGACAGGTGTGTCGCCCTCAGAGGGCACTGGCCTTGGATTCTGGAAGCTTCCCCTCTGGACCAGCGGGTGGCAGTAACATTCTCCCTGAGCAAAAACATCAGGTGTTTTCCACTTATCTCTCTTTAAAAACAATATGTTGTTATTACCCTGACCAGTTTGGCTCAATGGATAGAGCATCAGCCTGCAGACTGAAGGGTCCTGGGTTTTATTACGGTCAAGGGCATGTGCCTTGGTTGCAGGCACATCCCAGCAGGGGGTGTGCAGGAGGCAGCTGATCAATTTTTCTCTCACATCGATGTTTCTAGCTCTCCATCCCTCTCCCTTCCTCTCTGTAAAAAAGAAAAAATCAATAAAATATATTAAAATATTTATTTTTATTGATTTCAGAGAGGAAGGGAGAGAAATAAAATTGATCGGCTGCCTCCTATATGCCCCCCACTGGAGATTGAGCCCACAACTTGGGCATGTGCCCTGACCAGGAATTAGACAGTGACCTCTGGTTTCTAGATCGAAGTTCAACCACTGAGCCATACCAGCTGGGCCTCTTAGCTCTTAACATATGCTTCTTTCCTTCCTGTCCTTTCAGGATGGGTGTCACCAAGGCATCAGCTTCGACTGCCCCCTGCTGGCCGAGGTGGGAATTGCAATCTGGTCTGTGAAGAGAGGGACCTCCTTGGGGGCCTGCATGCCTGTGAAAGGCGGGAGTGGGTAGGCAGGAGTTAGCAGAGACTTGTCCCTGAGCTGGCCAGGCCCCTGCAGAATTTTGGTTGGAGTCTTTGAGTGCAATTCCCTGGTTCCACAAATAAGAAACAGAAACTTGGGCCAGCTAGTTGGGGCTCAGTGGTTGAGTGTGGAACCAGGAACCAAGAGGTCACCGGTTTGATTCCCGGTCAGGGCACATGCCTGGGTTGTGGGCTCCATCCCCAGTGGGGAGCATGCAGAGGCAGCTTATCAGTGATTCTCTCTCATCACTGATGTTTCTATCTCTCTCTCCCTCTCCCTTCTTCTTTGTGAAATCAATAGAAACACACACACACACACACACACACACACACACACACACGGAGAGAAAGGGAGAGAGAGAGAGAAATAGAAACTTGGAAGGTGCTTTACTGAGGCTGGACAGAGAATGTTGGGGTCTCCCTGTTGGAGTCCTGAGGGGAATATGGGTCCCACTGAGCAGGAACCCCTGTCAGAGGCCCCTCACAGAGGGCGCGGGGGAACAGTGATGACACCGGGACTGGAACAGGACAGGAGACCGATGCCGGCTCACCAACAGCCAGGTCTGTTCCGGGGGATGAAATTAGCTCAGAAACCGGAGGAAAAGTGAAATTGCACAGAAGCCGCTGACCCGAGGCAGTGGGCACGTTAGCAAGGACTTCCACTTCGCGTGACGGACACGCAGCGCGGCCTGGTGACAGGTGATTAAGGGGGGAGCCTGCGACCAGGAGGTGTTTGCTGAGCTGTCCTGTGCCAGCAGCAGTGACCTGACAGGGTTTTAAATCAGCTCCGGGCCCGATCTTCTCCCGGAAGTGGAATAAAACCAATGACAGCAGGCGAGGGCCTGAGACCGGGGCCTCGTCCTAAGAACAGTGGTCACGTGGGTTTCCCCGAATGGCCTTTCCGATGCAGCCAGTCACAGCCTCACGTGGTCACAGCGGCCCGTTCCCCTCCCATCCCAGCCCGCCCCCAGCTGGATGCCTCCGGAACAGAACCATCCGATAACAGGGCTGAATGATGCACTGAGAAGGCGGGGAGCGTTTCCGGAGAGTAGATCCTCCTTGCTTACACCCAGGCCCCTAGGAATTGTGGGAAGTCTCGCCCGGCAAATGAGAGATGCGTTTCCTGAAACTCCTTTCAGGACGAATGTTGATCTTTCTTCCTGTGATGGCAGAGTTGTCATGGCCGCTCTGGCTTGGAGGAGATGGTATGGGAAGCATCTGTGGAGTGAGTCTCCGGGTAGGAGGCCCCGCCGCAGGTTGGTAAATAGGTTCTGCGCGCCATGCAGCGTCACCTCCCTCTGTACATCCAGATAATTACTCGCTATGAAGTGAACTCAACCAAAGGCGGGCTGTCAGCTCCCCCAATTAACGTGTCCAGCCGCCTTGTTTGGCTGTTGACTTTTGCCTGTGGTCATGCCCGGTGGACAGCAGACGTCCCTGCTTGCTTTGACTGACGGGCGCACTCGGGTCAGCGTGTGTGTGAGGAGTGTGGCATGAAGACTGTCTGACGAGGAGTCCTAATGAGCGAGACTCTGAGAATCAGAGTGACAGCCCTGACCTCGTCGAGTTGTGTAGTCAAAGCTGAAAGCAGCAAATGGAACTAAAAAAAGTGTGTTGAGTGTGGAACCAGCCTGTCTCTACCCAGCCCATGTGCACAGATGCCTCCTCGAAGCCTCACGAGGAGCCGGAACCGCTGCAGTGAGGAAGACGGGAGGGGGGAGGCCAGCAGGGGAGAGAGGGTGCGGTGCGCCTGTAGGAAGATCATCTTCCCAGACTTCAGTCTGCTGAGAACTGGTCCTCCTCTGCCAGTGGCTGGCGAGCCACAGAAAACAGGGGATGAGTGGCAGGCAACAAGTGATGGGCCATGAGTGATGGGGGCGATGGAATGGTGGAGACACGCTTCACACCTCCCCTCACCCTGACCGGTGCCAGTCCCTGCCAGGTCCCGGGAGCTCAGGGTCTCCCTTCCAGCCCTCCCTCCCTCATCCCCTCCCTCCCTCCCGCCATTATTGGCCAACGCAGCCCCCAAAGCTCCAATGTTGCATCGTAATGGTTCCAGCTTGCCCTGCAGACCAGGATGGAGACCCCATGCAGAGAGCACGCTCTCCGGCAGCATTAGGACGCTGGGCACCATGTGAAACCCAGTGCAGTCACCCACCTTCTGGGGCGCGGCAGCTGGAATCCCGCCACTCCCCCCTCTCCCTATGTGTCCAGGATGTCTGCGTTGGCTCATCTCCCCACGATCAGCACTTGGACAGCAGCTCACAGACCTTCCTCAGACAGCCCTGAGCTGTCCCTGAAACCCCGAGGAAGCTCAGTGCTTTCTACCAAATAAAACTCAACAGTTTCCGCCTGGGCAGGCAGCCTAGGGAACGCTCCCCGGCCGTGCAAATGTCAGCAGCGCCTTGGCCGCTCCCCCTCCCGCAGCGGAGCTGTGTCAGAGGCCTCCTGCCTCAGAGCTGGGGGTGGGATCCACTCGGGCTGGGCTTCTGGCTTCTGTGTTTCTTTGCTTCCATCTGATTGACGTCCAGAACGCAGGCTTGTGCCAAGGTGCCTGGCGAGTGGTCCTCATTGGGGGCGGGGAGCCCTGGGTGACTGGAAGCATTTGGGCAGCTGCTTGTGTGAGGCCGGGGGGGACGGACTGAGAGGACCATGGGCTGGTCCCCGTCGCACACCAGCCTTGGAACAGGGCCCTGACCTTGATCATCTTCCCGGACCTCAGCGTCACCAGGTGGGCGAGGGCTATCACCTCTGCCTGACAAACCAGGAGGCCGGACTTCCTGACCTTCCCAGGAAGCCACCAGGTCCACCCACGCGGGTGGAGGTCAGCTGGAGCCACGCCTGAGTTCCTTGTGGGTGTGCTGGGCCCTGGGACGCGGGAGGAGGACACAGCCCTGTCCAAGGTGCTGACAGGTCCAGGCAGCTGCCTGCCCCGGGGAAGCGCCCGCAGCAGGGTCCATGGGCTGGAATGAACAGGACAGGGCAGGGCCAGCCGCCAGTCAGGTGCATACTCTACGCTCCCCACTCCACATGCCACACACCCCTACCTACCCAGGGGAGGCGAGAGAGGAAGGCGGCTCGGAGCCGGGGTGTGGGGTGTGGGATGTGGGGTTGGGGGGTGTGTAGCAGAGCCCAGAGAGGGCGGGAGGGCAGGAGGGTGCATTTCCAAGTAGGTGCTGGACCCCGTGCCAGCCGCGGCCCTCACACGTGTGCCCACAGCCCCAGGAGAGTGTGGCACTGCCACCATTTTACTCCGGGGGGTCAAGGAGGTCAGGTTCGGAGGAACAGGAACTGTGTCCAGGCCCCGGGCGGGCCCCGGCTCCCTTGGGCTTTCCTGGGGAAGGCCACGTGGACGTGTGAAGTGCTCGGAGGTGTTCCGGGTGAGGGGTGGATGCCATCCTCAGCGCCAGGGGCTTGGGACCAGGTGTGACTCCTCAGCAGCTCTGCTGCCCAGGTCCCCGGCACCCGGAGCCACCCTCCCACGCATGGTTGGAAATCTGTCCCGAGATGCTACCGTAGAACAGTGAGCCCAGGTCGCCCCGAACCAGGAGGCGCTGTGAGGGCTGCGGGCGAGCTCTGACTGAGTTTTCCATCTCTGTCTGCTCAAGGCTCCCCGGAGAAGCACATGCCCTTCCGTGAATTCAGCTAAAACAGTGGCCATGACGCCCCTTCCTTTTCTTCTGAGGCACGTGGTGCTCAGAGAACACCGCACAGAGGGTTCTGCTGGGGCGGGGAAGGGGCAGTGGTCGGGGATGTTGTATCCCAGGGCAGCCAGCACCAGGGAGTTGAATATTGGCCACCACGGCTCAGAGGCCGGCCAGCTACTCCTGCAGCTGTGTGTCTCCTCCAGCCCCATCGCGGGCTGAATCCCTTCCTTCCTATCGCTCCTTTGAACACCCACGCCCACCCCCACCCCAGAACAAAAGACCCACAAAGGCAAGGGAGGCGGCGCTGCTCTGCACAGAGTCCTTCACGTGTGGGCTCTGCCATCCTTTCAGCCCCTCTCTGCAGCCTCCTTCCTTAACGACTATTTATCGCTTTCTTTGCAGGGGAAGGGCTGGGGGGGGGGAGCATTAGTTTTGGTTGAAAAAGAAGTAATGTCAGAGGGCTCTCCTTTCAAAGGACCCGCTGGGAGGGAGCACGCCTTCTGCCGAGCACGCTCCTGGAGCTCCTCCCGACCTCAAAGCCCGGCTCCGCTCTCCTTTCATGTTGGAGGAGGGCCTCCGGGGCGGCTGATGAAAGAACGAGGAAATGGATTTTCATTCAAGCAACCTCCCTCCCTGCTCCTGGATCAGAGGCAGCGGCTCAGCCAGTGACTGCTGCAGACCTGGGGCCAGGGAGACCTCCCCATGGGGAGGCAGAAGGGCTGGCAATGGTAAAACCCTGTGGATAAGGATTGGTGTGAGGGGCCAGCTCCTCCTCCTCCACCACCACCTCCTCCTCCTCCTCCTCCTCCTCTCTATCCAGCTCCTCGGAGTGGCCTGCCTCTGATACACGCAGGAGAGAGGGATGGCACCACCACCCGTGTTAGGCTGTTGAGGTTTGGTGCTCCAGTCACACGCCCTGGGCCCAATTCAGCCAAAGGTTGCGAGGCAGACAACAGCATGGAGGTGTGGAGGCCAAAGGCCCCTGGTTGGGACCGGAGGTGCAGGGACCTGGAGCAGGCCCTCAGCCTCCTGGGCAGCCATGGACCCAGTCTTTTCCACATCGTTCCTAGGACTTTGTTTGCTGCTGGTACCCCAGGCTTGGTTCCGCCTCTCTTTGCACACCTGTTCTTACCCTTCGTGGGTTGAGAGTTCCGCTTCTTTGGGGAGGTGATGATGGCCAACTGGGAAGATGTCCAGAGAGTCAGAGAGACTGTGGTCCACCTTTAGCTCAATTAGCATCAAACCGGGGGCTCTTCCCACTCAGAGCCCCATATCCTTATCTGTAAAACAGTGTTCTGGTCACTGTGAAGACGTGATGACACATATAACACCTAGTAGATGGTACATGCTATCATTTCATCAAGTTTCCCTCAAGGACTTGGATATGACATTGAATTGTTTTCCTACTTTGGACTGTGTTTGTTTTTTCCAAATTTTTTAAAATTGATTTCAGAAAGGAAGGGAGAGAGAGAGAGAGAGAGAGAGAGAGAGAGAGAGAGAGAGAGAGAGAAACATCAATGATGAGAGAATCATGGCTTGGCTGCCTCCTGCACGCCCCATATTGGGGATTGAGTCCCCAACCCAGGCATGTGCCCTGACTGGGAATCAAACTGTGACTTCCTGGTTCATAGGCCAACACTCAACCATTGAGCCACGCTGGACTAACTTTGATGTATCACCCTGCCTTGGGTGTGACAGGAGGCACACTCTGGCATCCTGCCTGCTGGCTCCTGCCGTCACCTGTGCAGGCCCCACGGGGGAACCGATATCCCACTATTGTGATTCTTCTCAAGTTGACCATCGGGTGCTGAGAACATCAAGGAAGTTTTGAAGCATATTTTGCTAGAGTCTATGAATGAAAGGATTTTCTCCCCCTTTTCTTAGCAAGTTTAAATTTAATAAGAAATATCATTGATTCTTTGTGTAGAAGTAAAAAAATGATTTTAATTATTATAAAATGAAAAAATATAACTGCCTCCATCTTCCAGCCATTGGATTAACTCCTCATAGGCAAAGCCACATGGAAAGTCTTATCCTTGTCAGAAAATATTGTGGTGAGAATATAAATATTTCTTAGTGCCTTGGTCTGGGCATTCATTAATTTCTCGTCGGGGAAACCATTATGAGGAAACATCATGTTTATATATCAATTAAGCTGTTAAATATGAAATGGAACTCAGTAAATATTATATATTTAAATTCACCATTTTCTTCAGTATGGTGTATATTTTTGAAGTTTTGCTTAAAAAGCCTTGCTCCTGCTCCAGCCAGTTTGGCTTAGTGGATAAAGCACCAGCCCACAGACTAAAGGGTCCTGTATTCGATTCTGATCAATGGCAAATACCTTGGTTGCAGGCTTGATCCCCGGCCTTGGTTGGGGCCTATGTGGGAGGCATGTCTCTCTCACATCAATGTTTCTCCCTATCTCTCTCTCCACCTCCCTTCTACTCTCTCTAAAAAACCAATGGAGAAATATCCTGGGTAGGGGATTAATGTCAACATACTGTTATATTTGATGGCAGTCCTATCCCTTGCATATATTTTATACATGTAAATAGCCGCCTTATATTTGCACACAGCATTTTAACCAAATTTAGGTCACACTCTAACTTATCTTGAGCCCATCTGTCCCTATTTCATTGGGTAGTCTTGTACAGGACGGCTCATCATTCTCTTGCATTTCATCCTAGTTTATATGTTCCATATTTTAAAAATCAATTTCTTATTGGCAGCCGTTTAGATTGTGTCCAGTTCTTCACCATTATAAATTTTGCTGCAGTGAACAGCATTGCACATGCATCCTTTTAAACACCTGCGATTGATTCCGTGGGACAAACTGCTGGAAATAAAACTCCACCAGAAATGTGTGCTGTGCTCCCGAGGCTGTCTCCTCCGCTGCCTCATTGCCCTCCAGGCAGTTTGCACTAAAAGTCCAGGTTAGGGAGAGACTAGGGGAGTGCCCATCTCATTGTGCTCCACGGTACTGAGGATAACTTCTAAAGAAGAATTCCCACGTACGTAAAAAAAAAAAAAAGTATAATTATTACCAGTAGATGCTGAAAATTTCAAGTCTATTTATCCTCCAATTGAATGCACGGGTGCACTTATTTCCGCTGTTCACCTTCCACCTGGGAGCCCCACTTTCCTTTATTTTGAGGAGGTTTTACTTGTAATGTTTAAGGGACACCTGCTCCTAGGTTGCTCACGTGCTTGCGAATTTGTTCCGAGTGCAGCTGTGTTTCTGGCCCGTCCACTTCCGGCCACTCCACCACTCACTTCCGGGCTGTTTACTTCCTGCCCTTCACTTCCGGGACGCTCCCTTCTGGGTCCGGTGTCATCCCAGAGGCAATATCGGGTTCCGCAGAGTCTCCTTGTTCCCCTCTGGAAAGCTGTTCTCTCCTTCCGTCCCTCCCTCCAGCACCATCTGCCTGAGAAATGCCTTTCGCTTCTCTGAGGGGCCGGGCTCAAGGCCCTGGTTTCCAGCATCCTTCTCATTTTCCTCTTTTTTTCTCTTCTTCCAGTGGTTTTCTGAGAGAGCGGGAGTGCGGCCTGTGCCTGCTCTGCACCTCCCCGGGAGGGTCTGTCAAAGCCCATGGCTGTGTCCAGGGTCTGCATGGGGGCAGGGGCGGCGTCCCGGCCTGGGGACAGTCACCGGCACAGGGGACAGGCCGAGCGCTGCTGAGCTGGGGACCTTGCCGGACACCCTGACAGCTCCGGGTATGAACACCAGCACAAGGGATGCAAGGTCATGTGGTGCCCGCTTGGACCCAGGTCTCCAGCCTGGGCAGCTTTGCAAACCTCCCGTGTTGCCCCTGATTTTCCAATGTTTGGCTATTTTGAGCTCTGCCTACGTCTTGTATGGGGGGTGGGGGTGGGGGTGGGGGTTTTCTCCCTAAAATAAAACCAGATTTATTGTTTTTACTTAGGATTATAAATAAAAAGTTAAAACATTAAATATTAGAAGTCAAAACAATTTCCACCCAGATATTGACATTTTAATAAAGTTCTTCTGAGATATTTTCTCCCTTGACATCTAGAGCACTATATTATTGTGGGCGATGATTTTTAATCATGTTTCCCCTCTCAACTAAATCTTCTGGATGCGTCCATGCGGGTAAATAAATCTGCGTCGCCTTCGCTGATGGATGAAGGTTTTTCTTTGGGGGGATGTGCCGTAATTTACCTCCGTCATTTACTTACGTGGGTGGAGAGCCGTTCCCAGTTACAACTACTGCCGAACTCCAGGAAACCTCTCTCTCTCTCTCTCTCTCTCTCTCTCTTTCTCTCTCTCCTATGCACATTTCTCTAATCATCTCTATAGGAAACAGTCCTGAAAGCTACTCTCTAGGTCTGAAGCTACAAACACTAGCACATATGTGTGGGGGCTGTGTGTATTATATGTTGTGTGTACTGTGCATTATATGTGTGTATATGTATGTATTAATAGGTGTATTACACGTATGTGTGGGGCTGTGTGTATTATGTGTTGTGTGTATTGTGCACTATATATATGTGTATATTATGTGTGTGTGTTATGTAGGTGTATTACACGAATGTGTGGGGCTGTGTATTATATGTTGTGTGTACTATGCATTATCTATTTGTGTATTATGTAGGTGTATTACAGATATAATTTTGATATTTGCTGTCCATTGCCTTCCAGGCACGATGTCTAGTTGTGCTTCTTAGAACACTTTTAAGACAGTACAACCTGCCACCGTCGGCACAGCTGCCCCCGGTGAAGCACACGCATGGCCACCAAGCGGCCTCACAACTCCTGCCCAGAAATGCACCCGAGTCACCTCGGTGCCGTCCTCCCGGGGGTGCGATCCCTCCTACGCCCGAGGTGCCCCGGCGGCATTGGAGTCCAGAGAAAGAAACTGGTCCGGGTTTTAACTCTGTGGAGAAGTGTTTAGCTCCCTAACGAGCATTTGGCTTCTCTACATGTGTAGCTGCAGGGAGTGGCCTCCACATGAATCTTCTCTGTACCATTTATCCCAGTTCCGTTCCCTCTCCCGCTTCAGGAACCGGCCGCGCTCTGCCTGGCAACATCTCCTTGGCGGCGTGCGGAAACTGTTCCCCACACAGACTGACAGACAAACGTCCACGGGCACTGGGTTTCCTGGGAAAGTCATGCGTCCTCCTCCATAATCCATACACGCTTTATTTATTTTTGCCTCCTACCAAATGCACAGAATGCTCCTCCCCCGTGAGCACTGTCACGTGGTGGCATGTAAGATCACATCTCGTGGAATCAATTAACACTAATTAACAGCCTCTTGCAGGCTTTATGCTCGGGGTCTGTGGAAGGGTTCAAAGGTCTGAGAGCTGCAGGGGAGCGGCCCAGTCACGGTTCTGGGTGGTAAATGGTCCAATTAGGGAGCCAGCGGTGGCTGCCAGGGGCGAGGGTGCTGCTGCGCTTCCCACTGGCATCTCCCCACCCCTTCCTGACGCCGTGCCCTCTCCCCTGGCACCTCGGCTGCATGCTGACTGTTCCAGCCGCTTCGCTTTGCAGTCTTACCCTTTTCTAAGCGAAGCAAGTCAAGAGCTGCTGGCCTTTGTGCGCGCCCTCGCGGGGAAAGGTGAAGGCAGAGGGGGTGTGAGAAGCCTTGGCGGGAGGCGGCAGGAGGAACCAGCCTCCGTGAAATGTCACCTAAAATGCCGCGGAGCTGGGATCCGAGGAGCAGCCCCCAAACCAGCTGAGAACGGACATACTCTGGGTTCTGAATGTTTCTTTCTTTTTCCTTTCTGTGATGCAGCTGTTTAAAGACAACGGTTACTCAGCAGCTGATGACAATTTAATATGTTAAATAGCTACTTCGTGTCAAAATAAAAGCGGAGGGCTTAATCATCTGTTCTGTAAAGGGAAACAAATACCAGATCTCACACAGACTTCCTCCTAAAAGCCGTCCCTGCTGGTGCTCGGTCCGCCTCCTCCCACCAGGTCAGGCCGTGGACAGGCAGGGGCCGGCCGCTCCTGCTCAGCGTGGCCAGGCGGTCTGTCCGTCTCCCTTTCTCAGAGCAGACACCTGACCCGAGATGTACGCACGGGCAGGGGGGGCCCTTCCACGGGGCAGGCATGTTTGGGTGCATGTCCCTGCTTCTCCTGTCACTCTGTTCTTCTGACAAGTCTATTTGTATTGATGTCAGAGAGGGAGGGAGAGGGAGGGAGAGGGAGAAGAAGAGGGAGAGGGAGAAAGAGAGAGAGAAACATCAAGGATGAGGGAGAATCATGGATCGGCTGCCTCCAGCATGCCCCCTACTGGGGATCCAGCCCACAACCCGGGCATGTGCCCTGACTGGGAATTGAATCCAGAACCCTTCATTTCACAGGCTGACACTCTATCCACTGAGAGAAATCACCTAGGATAGTGGTCGGCAAACTCCTTAGTCAACAGAGCCAAATATCAACAGTACAACAATTGAAATTTCTTTTGAGAGCCAAATGTTTTAACTTAAACTTCTTCTAATGGCACTTCTTCAACATAGACTCGCCCAGGCCATGGTATTTTGTGGAAGAGCCACACTCAAGGGGCCAAAGAGCTGCATGTGGCTCGAGAGCCTTGGTTTGCCAACCACGGGGCTGGGGCCATCCTGTTCTTTTACTCTCATACTCATCCCAGCAGCTGAGGAGAGCCACGGCTCTTGTATGAATACATGGACATGAAAAATGCGGGCCCCACATTTCTGGGCACTCAGTGCACAGACCCTGGCATCAGACCCCTGGCTGTAGCATGAGCAAGGACCCCAGGCCTGTGCCCGCTTCAGGATTCATGCGATTGGTTCTTCCTCAGCTCCCCACATGGATGATGCCAGCCATGCCTCTCCCCTTCCACTGCCATCTGCTCAGGGGTCCAGGGGACACACAGTGGGCATGAATCGATGACTGATCGATCCCTGTACCCCTCCCTCATGTTGCCCTCTGGCCTGACGTTGCTGCAGCCTCTGCAACTCGAAGGCTCTGCGATCGGCTGGTGCCCACACCTTCGGGTTGGCTGCACCCATTTTGCCCTTTATCCTCTCATTTATTTGGGTCACACGGCTATGACAGCTGTTCCCTGCCCCCGAGAGGCTGGGTGCGGGGGACGGAAGCGTCCCTGGGGAGAGCTGTTCTCTCACCTCCGGGACCTGGGCGTCTGTGACCATCGCCGGGTTGGGATGGGGAGTGGAAACTCCCTGACCGGCGGCCTGTCCCCACTCTGTGAATACAGCACCTCGGGAGGAACTCCTGACGTTACTGTGACAGGTTGTGAGCCTCCTCCTCCTCTGCCTGTGCCAGAACTCCGCCAGCTCCTACGGGCCTCTGCACCTGCGGTGTGACCAGGTGACCAGAAATAAGCCGGGTACTCCACTGGCATGGACCTCGGGCCCCACATCCCGGCACCAGGGCCGGCCTCTAAGAGTTAACTCCGTGTCGTCACAGAGCAGAGTGCGTGGGACAGGAAGGAGCCCTGGCGTAGAAGTCAGCAGAGCTGGTTGGAGGCTGAGGCAGCCATCTCACCGCATGTTAGAGTCATTACAATGGAACGGTGACCAGAAGATTTCTGAACTAATTGGGAAGACACCTCTGGGGGTCATGGCCGTGGCTCCAGGCGTCTAATTGAAATCATGGAACTTCTGGGTTTTGGTCCTACACGGAAGGTGCTTGGACACTCCCATCTTTTCTTTTTTCAAAAAATACATTTTTATTGATTTCAGAGAGGAAGGGAGAGGGAGAGAGAGAGAAACATCAATGATGAGAGAGATCATTGATTGGATGCCTCCTGCATGCCCCCCACTGGGGATCGAGCCCACAACCCAGGCATGTGCCCTGACCGGGAATCCAACTATGACCTCCTGGTTCATAGAATGACTCAGCTCAACCCCTGAACCATGCTGGCTGGGCCATCACTCCCATCTTCACAACAAGACGGAAGCTGAATGAAGTGAATTTTAACATCTCATTTTAGACCCCCTGCAGAGTTGAGGTCTCAGAGAAATCTGCTGCCTTGACAGTGGGGGATGTCCTGGTGTGGCACCCCAGCCCGAGCCAGGAGCTACAGGGCTACTGTAAACTGCAACCTGTGAGCTGCTGGAGGATTGGTGTGACCTTGGTTGAGAGCTAAAGTCCCCAGAGTCACCAGTCTCAGAGGCTGGCTCTCCACTTTCTTGGGTTTACGAGCTTCATGCGGGTTCTCACAGCGGCGGGCAGGAGAAACTGACCTGGAGCTTCAGGCAGGGGGAGGGAGAAAAGCAATCATTCTAGAATTCACCCAGACTTTCTGTTCTTTGTTCTCACGGGAAACTATTTTACCACAACCTAACCTATTGGGATTTTGCCAAAATAGAGATAATAGAAAGTGTGTTTTCAGGCCTCAACAGTACTCAACAGTATCACAACACTTAGGGGGAGAATCCCCAAATTTGGGGAGATTTAAAAAGCCCACTTCTAAATAACACATGGATCAAAGAAGAAGTTTCAAGGGGAGTTAAAAATATTTTGAACTGAATGGAAACAAAAATGCAACTTATCAAAATCTGTGAGATGTATATGCAGTGAAAGCAGTCTTTGAGGGAAATTTACAGGGTTGAACACATGTTAAAAAAAATCTAAAATCAGTAATCTAAGCTTCCATTCTAGGAAACTAGAAAAAGAAAAAGCAAATTATATCTGAAGTAAACAGAAGAAAAAAATTAGAGCAGAAATCAATGAATTTGAAAATAGGAGCACAGTGGAGAAAATCGATGTAACCAAAGCTGGCTGTTTGCAAAGATCAATGTATCTGATAAAACTCTACCTATGGTAGCCAAGAGAAAAAGAAAATTAACATCTGAATAGGCTTATATTTATTAAATAAGTAAAATCAAAACTTGATAATCTTTTCAAACAGAAAGCTCAAATATTTTCATTGGTGAAGCCGACCAAACTTTTAAGGGAGAAATGCCACACATTATATAAAGAAAGTAGAAGCAGAGGAACACTTCCTAGCTCATTCTGAGGCCAGCATAATGTCACTATCAAAGCTAGACAAAGTCACTACAGGGACGGAAAACTATAGACCAGTATCTCTCATATACAGATGTAAAAACCCCCATCAAGATAAAAGCAAATTGAATAAAAAATGTATATTGAGAAACATACGCCATGTTCTTGTCGGGCTTATTTCAGGTATGCAAGGCTGGTTCAACGTTAGAAAATCAATTACTGTAGTTTATGACATCAGTAGGTAAAAAATAAAAACAATGTCATGAAATCATATTAACAGCTGAAGGAAAAAAATTGACAGAATCAAACTACCATTTATGAATAAAGAGTTCTCAGCAAAGTGGGAAGAAGAAGGAACTTCCTGAACTTAATAAAGAGCATCTACAGAAATGTTCAGCAAACATCTGACTACATGCTTTCCCCCAAAGATGAACACGTTAGGAATGTCCCTTCTCACCAGTCCTGTTCAACATCGTCCTGTAAACGCTAGCCTACGCGATAAGACAAGAAAAGGAAAGAAAAAGCATAGAAATGGGGAAGGAAGAAATAAAACTGTGTTTGTTATCAGGTGATTAAATGTTAAAAAAATAATCCAAAGAAAGATTTAAATTTGCATTAACTGTTTTGTTACACAATAAAATGACCAAGTACACATAAAAACAAACAAAATACACAAAATCTAGAACATGATACTCTTTTCAACCCACTTATTTTTAAAATTCATTTCTGTTTGGACCAACTTCTTTCCCCCTACAATTCTGCAAAAGAGATATTGTGGGATATTTCCTTACAAATAATTGGAGTGCTATTGAGGAGTGTGTGTGTGTGTGTGTGTGTGTTCATACATCTCATCAATCTCTTTTCAATAAAGGGAACATGCTATTAAATTATGATAGGTCAACTACTCAGAGAAAGATTCCTTCTGCAACCCCCAGTATGGAGAAACTAAAAGAGATACTTGTCGTATGTTACAAATGTAATAGGCATTATTTTAAGCTGCTTTTGGTTGAATGTAATGGAAACTAATTTGTAGCGGGTGCCTGCTAGAGCACCTGAGTGAGGGTCATCGACTGAGTCCAGCGGCATCAGCAAAGCCATGTTCTGGAAACGTATGTTGCCAAAAGGCAAGAATGTTGTCAGTCCTGACCTATATATAGATAGCTCAGGCACCAGGGGTTGGGTGTAATTATCTAAGTTCAGCCAGGCGCAGGGGTGAAAGCAATTATCCAGGCTCCAGGCCGGACAATTACGAGAAGCCACGAGAATGAGGAATGCAGCTTAATCTTGATAAGCACGACTTCACATAATTTCCTTTGTCTTAGACTCTAGTAAACCTCCTGATGTCATTCTGTATGTGATAAACACGCCGCACTAGCTCTGGGTCTCTGCCTCTCCATCGAGAACAGTGTCCCACCTGGTGCCAGCTTTCCCGACTGGTCTCTGTGTCTGTTTCCTTTTATCAACGCCCAGTCACCCTTACTCAGGACTCGTTCGCTTGCTGGCCGTGCTGGTCATGGCTGGAGAACCCTCATACTGATTTGAGCTTCTTTAAGCAAGAAAAGAAAGCCTATTGTGAAACAGAGCACACATTGTATAAGCAGCATTGTGGAGAAGCAGCAAGGGAGGGTCTAATTCTACTGCCCCCTCCCTACTGGTGTGTGTGCAGGCACATGTATGTGCATGCATGTGTGGGTACACACATGCATATGTGCATTGTGTGTGCATTGGCTGTAGATAAAAATAAACCTCTAGCCTCCTGTCACATGTGCTATATGCTTATTGCATTCAGAGGATGCCAAATGGGCCTCTCCATGCAGAAGCAGGCGATTGAGTTTCAAGACAGACCGGACAATTTATCTGAGTTAATTGCCCTTTTTTCATTGTGCTTTGCTCAGCCAATTTATGGCATGATTCTAAGCACCTGGATCTGGTTGCTCCCTGTAAAAATGGATTTCATTATGAAAGGCCCTTTGCTTTGAGTGTGGTTTCTACAGGCTGAGATTTATGACAAAGCTGTGGAGCTGAAATCCATTTGTTTTGAGTTTTCAGCAAATTCTCTGATTGCTAGAGATCCCCATGTTCGAAGGTGCCCGTGGAAACATTGCGAGGAGGCGGCTGGGATGCAGTGGGTTGTTGGAAAAGTAAAAACAGTAAATACTTAATTGAGTAGAAAATAGGTTTGGCAAGGTTCTATTAGCTGGAGATAAAAGATGATTGACTGGACTCTGGAATCACACGTGTGAGAATTCATATCGTCCAGACTCAAGTCAATGGTCTGTGATGGCTGCGGTCAGTCATGGATTTGGCCACGGGCCTGTGGAGGTCTGCTGAGCACGTGTTCCGAGATGGCCATTGTGGCCATTTCTGGGACAGACCCTCCTCTTTCTCGGGGCCACCACCCATCCTTTGGTGAGTACATCAGCAGATCTCACCATGGCTTACCCTGGCAGCCACCTGTCAATGGTGTGACCCTACCCGGGTGTCTGCCCACTGCCAAGAGGTCTCACTCTGGACAACACAGTTGCGAATTGTGTTCTGGGAAGCAGTTGGACCTGCCGTTGGTTTGGGTACATTTGGTTTACAAAGTCTGCTGGGGTTAATTTTATTTCAATAGTTTAGAACAGCCATCTGGCCAGTGGGCCGCAGTTTGCCCACGCCTACCTTACACCGTGCCCCAACGGCTCCTTCCCGCACTCAGTGCTGCAGAGAAGGCCGGGCCGCAGACACCTGTCAGCACTGGCAGCAGCTCCGCACGCTCTGCCGGGCTGGGGCTCTCTGAGGCAGAGCACTGGCAAGAGGGCCAGAGCGCCCCTAGAAGGCCATTGGGGTGTCAGGGCAGAGTGTGGGAACCACGCCAGGGTCCCCAGATAGTTGAGGCCACGGGGAGCACAGAGGCCTTGTTATCAACACGCCAGAATGGCCAAGGCCGCTCTGAGCATGCGCCTAGGCCGGGTGTGCCAGGACTCAGCCTGGGAACGTGGTCAGGCCAACCTACCAAGTGGGTGCAAGGACACACACCCACTGTGCCCTTCAGGGGCCAGTGTGGCTGATGGCACTGTTGGCACGCAGCCCTCTCTGTGAAAGGAGGGTACTGACCTTGTGTGTATGTGTGTGTAAATATATGTGTGTGTATGTGTATATATATGTGTGTGTGTGTGTGTGTGTGTGTAGAAGTCGGCTGGGTGAGCAGCTAGGCAGAGAGAGGCTACAGTACGCTGCAGGCACACAGAAGCAGCACCTGTGTGCAGAGGAGGGGGGCTCAGAGGGAGCTGAGCTGGTCCTGCTGCGATGTGAGGCTAAGAGCCCAGAGAGACACAACAGCCATATTATCCCACCCGAGGGCGGGGCGGGAGACTGGAAGTGCCTGTCAGTGCTGAGAGCCAGGGCCGCTGCTCTGCCGCATCTGGTTAGGAAACAGGGCAGCAGCCTTGGCCCCCAGGGACAGACACGGGGCCCGCGCAGCGCCCAGGGCAGAGGAGACTCCGGGAGGATAAGCACCTGGCTCCACCAGAGGCCAAAGCTCTGCCCAAAGGAGCCGCCACCGGAGGGAGCCCGCTGCGGGGGGGAGGGCTCTGCCCACGGTGCCTCCGACGGACAGGGGCTCATTTCCAAGAACATCAGGCACCCGAGGCGAGCAGACTGGCAGTGCAGGTTAAGGCTGTACCGCTGTCTCCCGCAACCACGTGCAAACTACAACCAAACACAGCGACCGCCACCCAGACCCGCCGGAAAGCGGGCTGTATGGAGGCCCCACAACCAGAGGAGCCCAGGAGGAAGCCGCCGAGACCGGTGGGGGCGCTGAGGCCACATGGCTGGTCAGGTGCCCGCATGGGCCGCCTGCTCAGTCAGGAGATGTCTTTGCAGAGGCCCAGGAGGAGCCAGGGGTCTCGGCCCCGGCTCTGGCTCCCTGAGCTTGGAAGAGAGCCCCCCGCTACAGGCTGTAACACCGGGCACTGTGGAAGGGCGGCAGCCAGAGACCCAGGTTTTCCTCTGGAAGGGCCCACGCACACACTTACCTGGTTCCGCTCCTTCCACGCTTCAGCGCCGGGACTCACACCAGCTGGGGAGGAGCAGGGCTGTCTGACATCGGGCCGGACGCCAGGTCGGCGTTCTCCCTGACAGGAGTGCCCGCAGGGCTCAGGGTCCCTGTGCTGGGCCCGCCCCTGCCGCAGGGCTGACTGGCAGCCACGTACGAGTCTCCGTCAGCCTGGACCACCTGGTAGTTAGCTCCAAGTGGGAGTCCCCGACACCCCGCCCATGCTGCTTGCTGCCTCAGCTGCTCCACATGAACGGCCTGTCCTGGCTCAGGCGCCAGACGTCCTCACAATCTCTCAAACAGGCTGCAGCTGGTGACAGCAGCCAGAACCATCCACAACAGGCCCAAGACCAGCACCAGGACCAGCCGGCCTCGCTTCCCAGCTGGGCCTCACCTCCTGTAGTGACGGCTGGTCCTCCCAGCCAGCTGGCCTGGAGGTCCGCTCCTCCCAGTGACACCAACAGCAACCAAGGCTCAACTGCAACACAGGGCACACAGCCCACACAGGGGGGCACCCAGCCCACACAGGGGGCACCCAGCCCACACAGGGGGCACCCAGTCCCAGCTCAGGCGACCTTTGCCCATTTCAGTTCTCCCTTTCCTGCTCACGTTATAAAAATGGGGTGGGGGTGGGGAGCAATGGGAAGGTATGTACACATGTAATACCTTAATCAATAAAAATGAAAAAAAAAGGGGGGGGGGAAGCCCCAAAATAAACAAAAACCACTTCCTTGGAGCCCGGCATGCCCAGGGTCTGGCTGTGGAGAGACAAAGGTCCCAGCGTGGCACGTGGCCTGTAGGAAGACACTGCAGGTGAAATGCCACGCTTGTTATCGGGGTGTTTTCGTCCCCACATTTCCATGTGGAGAGGTGCAGCTCAGCCAGGTCACCTGCCAGGCAGCCCAGTCCCGTGAAAGCAGGGGTCTGGGAGAAGAGACAGGTTTCTGAATTTCACGTCAGAAGTATTCTGCCTGGGGAAAGGAATCTGACCAGAGCAAGAAGCTAATATCAACAGAAAATCAGATGGAAAAACTACGCAAACAAGTAATTCCACCAAATTGCCTTTTTGGAATAAACAGGGAGGCCGAGTTAATTGCCACGTCGCCATGGTTACGCGTCCTGCTTGGAACAATGCTGCTGGCTGTTCTCAGGTGACTTCAGGTGACTTAATTAGCTGGGGGAAGGCGCTCGATTTGCGTTCCGATAATTTTAAATCACTGTTTCTATGGCATCTCAGTGTAGACAGATACACAAATTAAACTTAGAAATTAGTTGTTTATGTGGTTTAGAGGCATCTTAAAAGCCAGTGTGTATTTACCTTTCAAGAAAACCATGCTAGAGGGTGTCTGGTGTTTTACACTTTTTGGGAGATTATTATTATGGAGGCGATGAGGGATACCCTAAGTTGAGGGTGAGACCATTGCTCATGTCATGTGACCATTGCCCATGAAACATGCAATCAAGACCAAGTTAGTTAAAACCTTCAAGACTTATGGGAGTGGGGTGGGGGTGGGGAATGGGAAGATATGTACATATGTGATACCTTAATAAAAAATGGAAAAAATAAAACCCTCAAGACTTAGTTTTTTTTTAAAAATAAATATGTTTTTATTGATTTCAGAGAGAGGATAGGAGAGATAGAAACATCAGTGATGAGAGAGAATCATTGATCTACTGCCTCCTGTTCGCCCCCCGTTGGGGATCGAGCCCACAACCCAGACATGAGCCCTGACTGGGAATCCGAGCCCTGACCTCCTGTTCCTAAGTCAATGCTCAATCACTGAGCCACGCTGGCCGGGCTCAAGCCTTAGCTTTTTTAATTATGTAAGAGATAACCTTTGTAGCAAGTACTACCCTGTTTCCCCGAAAATAAGACAGTGTCTTATATCAATTTTTGCTCCCAAAGATGCGCTAGGTCTTATTTTCAGGGGATGTATTATGTTTCCATGAAGTAGGTCTTATTTTCGGAGGATGTCTTATTTTCGGGGAAACACGGTAGGATGTGAAGTAATCTGCTGATTCGGTCTCCATTCCACGGCCACTAACATGACAGCCGTAAAAAACGGGGGAATGTAACCAGCCTCCGTTCTGTTGCAAACCGGGCAGCAGTGGTTAAACTGTGTCCCCTCTTGGCCTCGGCAGGCTCTCCTGCCTGGCGTCCGACGGACTCTGCTGATTCTCACTCACCTCCTGCCTCATGGCCATCGCCTCCCATTTCATTCCTGCTTCCCCCTGCTTGGGGACACCTGACCCCTCCTCCCTGCGCTCAAATAGCACCTACTGTCTTAAAAAGACCAGTACTTGTCCCCTTGGCGCTTTACCTGCGTGCTCAGAAATGCGTGTCTTCCGCTAAGCCGCTGGGGAGAGATGGAGAGCGTCTCCTCTGAGGGCGGATCTTTGGCTCCGGTCTGTGTCCAGCCCCGGGAGGCGGTTGGGGACTGTTGGCAGCTCCAGGGGAGGAAGTGAGAGGAGCGTGGGAGAGGAAGGCTGTCGTGGCTTCTGATCACACACACAGAGGTGAGCTCCAAGGCCAAACCTGCCCGGGAACCTGCAGGCGTTCGGTGCCTGCGGCCGGCCTGCCTGGTGCGGACGGTGACCGGCTGAGGCTGGGCAGCCTTGCGTCTCCGCCCGTGTTGGAACAAGAAACAAGAGCGCCACGCCATCTGCATCGGCAATAAGCGTGTGGGACCCACACTTCTGCTCCAGGGGGAGGACACGGAGAGCAATGCTGAAAAGCATGAGCAACTTGGAAAACGTCTAGCCGGTTGGCGTGGAAGGCTAATTGCTTCATTCCCCATTTATTGCGCTTGGTTCCAAGCAGTTGGCAGCCGGGGGAGCTCCGTGCGTGTAAATGCTGGATGTTTAGTCTCTAATTATGATGAGGGGGTCTCAGCATCGCTCCCACCGCCCCCTCCACAGCTCCTCCACCTGCCCTGATGGCCCCGAGAGACTTCCCATGGCACTCCTCGCCGCAGCCAGTGCCCCGGTCTCAGCGATTGCTTTCCTTAACAGATGTTTTTATTGATTTTTGAGAGGGGATGGGAGAAGGAAGAGAAAAACATTGATGAGAATGAAGAATCAATCGGCTGTCTCCTGCCTGCCCCTTACTGGGAATGAACCTGCAACTGGGGCATGTGCCCTGACTGGGAATCAAACCAGTGACCTCTGGTTCATAGGTGGATGCTCAACCACGGAGCCACGCCACCGCCTGGGGTTTCCTGACCTTCTGAAGCTCTGAACTCTGCAATGGCAACATCTCCATGGGAATCTCCGTTGCAGCCACATGAACATTCCCTCACAGCGTGTGCTTCATCCTAATGTACCTTTCAAAACTATAAGTTTTTTTTAATTGGATTTATTGGGATGACATCTATACTAATGAAAGGGTAATATGCAAATTGGTCAGAACGCCCTCACAGTAATGACCAACTGGCAGGCTGCATGGGGCGACATGTCCAGCAGGAGGAGCAGTTAGGGGCAATCAGGCAGGCAGGCAGGTGAGTAGTTAGGAGCCAGAGGTCCCAGGTTGTGAGAGGGATATCTGACTACCAGCAGTTGGACATTCCCCAAGGGGTCCCGGATTGGAGAGGGTACAGGCTGGCTGAGGGGAACCCCCCCTCATGCACGAGTTTCATGCACCGGGCCTCTAGTTGGTTAGTAACATCATATTGTATTGTGTGTCCAGCACCCCAAGTCAAGTCTCCTTCCATCACCATTCACCCCCCATTTACTATCTTCTACCGCCCCCCGCCCCCCGCTCCTTTCTCTCTAGCAATCGCCATGCTATGGTCTGTGTCCACGAGTCTTTCTTTTTAAAAAATTGCTGACAAAACTGGTTTGGCTCAGTGCATAGAGCGTTGGCCTGCGGACTGAGGGGTCCCAGGTTCGATTCTGGTCAAGGGCATGTACCTTGGTTGCGGGCACATCCCCAATAGGGAGTGTGCAGGAGGCAGCTGATAGATGTTTCTAACTCTCTATCCCCCTCTCTTCCTCTCTGTAAAAAATCAATAAAACATTTAAAAGAATAAAAATAATAAAAATTTTGCTTAATTCCTATACTCTGGTTCCTTCTCAGAGCATATGAATCTTTCACCTTTCACATCCTGTACTTTAAGTATAACGTTTCAGTGCTATTTGTGCTGGAGAAAGAAGGTCATTTATACCCGTCACTCTCACTTTAAAGCCACGCCTTTTATTTGTGCAGCCCTTAGCGTTTAAACCACGAGGCGAGCCATGCGTGAGTACCCCCAGATTACCAATGAGAATATGGGGCAGAACGGTCACTGAAACTGTGACTGCAGTCTGGTCTCGCTCACAAAACACTATTGGCCACGCCTCTCTCTGGGAGAGAGAAGGTTTTAGATGAGGAAAAATAGAATTCCTGACTTTCAGTGTCTGTTGATTGCAACCACTAAATATTCTTCCACCACGAATGTTATCTCTTTGTAAAGCAAATTGTAGGCTTGGCAATTCCTTTACGAAAGTCCCGGCACAGAGCACTTTCTTTCCCGGATACCACCTTCTCGCCAACGATGGTGTTGGGGTGAAGGGCCGGTGGTCTCCTAGGGGCGTCATGCAGACGTGGAAGACGACCGTGGCTGCACCGAGGCTGTGCTGCGGACATTTGAGGGGTCCCCACCCGAAGGTCCCCTCCCCTCTGAGTTCTTCACTGCAGGACGCAGCGCTCACTCTGCTCTGGGTGAGTGACAATGCGCCTCTCCTTGTCCCTCCTGGCCGAGGTCGCCGCCCGCCACTGAGCAGCCGGGGGGCTGCCTTCTGTTTGTTGGGAGTTCATCTGTTCCCTGCTCAGTGAGCAGAACAGGCCGCCCATCGGAGCGGAGGCCAGCGAGAGTTCCAGGAGACCAGGGCTGCCGCATCCAGCTCTCCCATGTACAGCGGCTGTGAAACGGAACATTAAGCTTGATGTGGATCACATTCGGTGTCTTCTCTCGCTCCCGAAACCCGGAGGCAGCCGCTGCGACGTCTGGGCGCGGTGGAGGCGGCGGGCTGCCAGGGGACAGCATTGCGGAGGGAGGGTCACCACGGGGAGGGGGGGGTTCCGTCCGGGCACAGGTGGCGGGGGCATGGCCAGCACAGGGGCCTGCAGCACACCCGGACTCCGCGCCTGTGACAGGCCGCACGCCCTCTCCAGCTGCCCGTCGGCTGCCAACAGGACACGAGGCCCAGGAGGGCAGGGCTGTATTTTCCGTGGACTCGGTGCTCAGTGTGCACTGCCATTTCCTCACTCACGGACACACAAGACGGCCGGGGGCACCTTTGCCGGGGGCTCCCCGGTGTGTGCCGGTGGGAAGCAGGGCTGCTGCGGGCGGTCACTGATCTGGTTACGGGGCCACCAGGCTGGACTCCACCAGGCTGACTCCCGCTGTCCTCTGTCCCCCACGTTCTCCCCAGAGGGCAAACCAAGCGGCTGAAACAGCAGCATTTATTCCTGACCTCGACCCTGAGCTGGCCGCACCCCGTGTGGGGGGCTGGGGCTCCCCTCAGGCCACGCGGAGGTCCTGGGCCCGGAGCTTTGGGAAGGCTCCTGCGTGCACCCGTCGGAGCCGCCGGGGAACTCGCCCCTCCAGCTTCCTTGGCGGCGGAGGCCAGACCGGAGAGAGCAAAGGGAAGGCCGCCAGCCTGGCCAGGACGAGTGTCACGTCAGGAGTCCGCCAGCTGCGAGGGAGGGGGAGCCGTGTGGAGGCCGGGTGAAATGGTTGGAGGCCATCTTTAAAGACCGTCTATCACCCCCTGTTCAAGTCAGAGACCTCCTCTCCCCCCCTCACACCTGCCCCCCTCAGCACCTGCCCTGGGTCCTGTGGGCCCTGCTGAGGGTCGGGCTCGGAGGGGGGAGGTATCAAGGCTGGACATTAAGGAAACACCCCTGAATCTCACCGGTGAGGAGAGTGGGTGAGCATGGGGCCTCGGCAGTCTGGGACCCCCCTCCCTCGTTGGCGGCTGCTCTGTAACACATCAGCTGCAAATGGTTTTCAGTGACGGTTGGTTTTGTTCTTCTTTGGTCTCAGTCTTTATTGTGAGAAGTATGACACGGGTCCCCTTTCCTCTCGTTGACCTCTTCTAGCCCCGCTGCCCCGCCCAGGCCCTCCCCACCTGCTCTCTGGGTCCACGGCCGATGCAGAGGCACACGAGGTCTTCGGTTGATGTCTTACCGCCCTCCCTCCCTCCCTGCCTTCCTCTGAGATATTTATTTTTATTTTTATATATTTTATTGATATTTTACAGAAAGGAAGGTTGAGGGATAGAGAGCTAGAAACGTCGATGAGAGAGAAACATCGACCAGCTACCTCCAGCACACCCCCTACTGGGGATGTGCCCACAACCAATGTACATACCCTTGACCGGAATCGAACCCGGGACCTTCCAGTCTGCAGACCGACGCTCTACCACTGAGCCAAACCGGTTTCGGCCTCTGCGATATTTTTAAAGAGAATCTAGTTTTCCTTTACAGATGTTTTTTACCCCAAGCCAGTGTTTTTTTTTTGTTTTTTTTTTGTTTTTTTTAACAAAGAAGCCCGGGAGCCCGCAGAAGGCGTGAGTGCGGTGAAGACAAGGCCTGCCCACACCTGACCGGGCTCTCACACGCCCCTCACTGCTCCTGGTCTCGAGTGGGAGACTGAGGGACTTGACTTCTTTGTCAAAAACGAACCCGCTGTCCAGGTTTCACCCCGGCAGCCATGCGCTGGGCCCTCTTGTCCGGAGTGGCCGCCAGCTGCCTGGCCTCCGGTGGGGAAACGGGCGGCCGCTGGAGGCCTGGCTCTGCCAACGGTCACCTCGGCCGGCGGACAGGGTGCGTGTGCCCGGCGGCCTCGGAGCTGTCAATCCTTGTTTCTGAAAAACGAGCCAGCCCCAGAGGAAACCCTGTCTGATGGCGCCGAGGCCCGGCAGGCACCGGGATGAGTAATCCAGCTCATTTGCTCCGTCGTTATCTGTGCATTAGGAGCGCTCGCTCGGCAGGCATTCCTGTCCCGGTGCCATGTCGCAGATTAGCGGCGCCGGGAAATGGGGTGCCACGTGCAGTGGAAGGCCTCGCTGGGAGGGTGCGTGAGGCCCTCGGCCTGACCCCCGCCGCTGGCCCCGCCGCAGGCTATTTTTATCCCAGCACAGACTCCCCCCTCAAAGGGTTTGAGAAGAAACATTTCCCAGGTTCAGTGTGTTTGTTCCGAAGAGAGTAAGCGTATGGGCTGTGGGGCATGGTTGCATTTGTTGTTGGTGCCGTAATCATCTGTCCACGCCCCGTTTAAACATGTAAAACTCACGTGAATAAACCCCACTTAATTGTCCCGCCGGTTAGAGAGTCCTGGCACGCAGGGGCGGGTGGGAGTGAGAGGAGGAGGAGGAGGAGGAGGAGGAGGAGGAGGAGGAGGAGGAAGTAGCGGAGGGAGAGGAGGATTTCTGAGGACCGGTTCCATTTCCGAGTTCTGGTGAATGTGCACGGCGTGTGATGGTCAGAGTCCTGCACAGAAACGGAACCAATCCACAGCGAGGGAACGCAGTAGACAATGGACAGGTGATTCATCTGGAGGAACTGGCCCCTGTAGTTTTGGTGGTGGGAGTGCCCAACCCCCTGGGTGCGGCCGGAAGGAGCTGCCCCCCAGGGGGAAGGCGCTTCTGCCCCCTGCTCTGGGCCAATGCTCTGTGTCTGTCCCCTCCTGGACCTCCCCCGTCTGCCTTCTGTCCATCAGCATCGTCCTCCCGCCGTTCACACAGGAGATGGGCGCTGAGGCCCCGAGGCTCAGGGATATCCGGCACCATCTCTCCCCGGTGGCCAGGTGGCAGGGTCCAGGACAGCGTTCTCGGGGTCCTCTGTCCCTGGCCTTTCCTCACTCCCCGGAACCCCGAGGGTGGGGGCCCTAGGAAGCATCCACTGCGTTTCCATTTAAATGCAAATGCCAGGTGTAAATAAAGACAATTTCCACTTTCCTCCCTCTGGATTTCCCAGGCCACGGCTCTATTTCCGTTCACAAATGTAATCAGGGGTGGCGGCGTGTGGAGAATGTACCCATGGATAATTTTGCTTTTGGCTATTTTCCTAAAATGTTAAAGACTTGGGGACTTTTAATGGTAGTGAAAAATGCCTAACCAAAAAGCATCACACATTTATTATTATTATTTTTATTATTTTTTGAGAAATGACGCCATTATTTCACCTGCACACTCTGCTTAAAAACAGAGGCCACGCGCAGAGAAAAACCAGGAGGTAACCTTTAATGCAGAACTGGACACATTGTGATGCTCTTGCTGTAAAAAATCTGATGGTGTATTAATGTCCTCACATACATTATCTCAAATTGTGCCTTTCAGTTATAATGGCTGTTCCAATCACATAATAGCCACTCACCTGTAATTATAAGTTTCACTGCCTGAAATGATTCCAGCGCTTTCCTCCGCCTGCCCTTTCCGTGTGCATCGGCGCTGTGCGGCCGCGCGTTCGTGGGCGGATTTGCACTTTGTTCCCCTGCGTGGTCTCCGGAACCCACTGAGCTTAGCCGTGGGCACATATCGAACCCGGCGATGGCACCGAGGGCGCCTCTTAGGTAACACGGCAGCCTCGGGGGCTCTGGCGACTTGTGCCAGCCTCCCCCAGTTCCCACCTACGCACCCCTGAGGCCCAGCTGTCCTTTCGAACGGCTTCACCCTAAGTCCTGGTTCCCTGTGAGCGTCCTTCTGTCACTCATCATGCAGTAGGGTCAGGCCAGGGGCCAGCCCTTCCCGCGGCCGCCCCGAGATAAATACGTAAAACCCGAGTTTATGTGGCTCAGGGGCCATAACAGGGAGACCGAGCGGAGGCGTCAAGGAAAGTGCTCGACACAGTGGTGTGTGAATTGCGCTTCATTTTGTTGAAAAGAAGCTGACTTTTAACCCAGACAGTAGGCCTACTGGAGCCTAAAGATCTTGCTCAGCTGCTGCCTGGGAAACACAGAAGGGGATAAATACGGTTTTATACTCATCCTAGTGGCCCAGTGCATGGATTCAGGCACATTGAAAGGAAGTTAACTAGGAGAAATGTTTTAATATAGCTCTTTGCCCTTTCTTATATTGGAAGTGTCAACCAAATTCACAATAGACAATGACAGATTGAAACACATGTGTGCGACTGCTACCAGTGAGAGCTTTGTATGTATCATGCATGTGAGAGTCAACATTTATTTTTAAATTGCCAGTGTTCGTTGGACTTACGACCTGTCACTTAGCCATATATATATATATATATATATATATATATATATATATATATATGTATATAGGGGTCCTGGAGTGCTATCTACAGTTTGTGGAATGCAAGCACAAGTGCCCAGTAACCAGATTCAGGGCCGACAGCGCCCCAGCCACACATAACCCACGGCTGGAGATGGAATTGTGTGTCCGGTGAGGAACTGGGCTCCCTCCTCTCTGGTTCCAGGGTGCGTCACCCAAGAACCGCAGCTGCCAAGTCTCCGAAGCTCAGTAGCTCCTGCGTTGAGCTTCTGTCCCCTGGTGGTCAATGCACGTCATATGTACCAGCAGGTCCGAAGGTCAGATGGTTACTTAGCTGTTTATATTCATAGATGCAACTGAGTTGACATTGTAACTCAGTTGCATCTATGCAACTTGCTGGCTGGACCTTGTAAGGGGTAGAAAAACTAAGAACGTGTCAGTTGATCCTTGATTCGGATTAATCACTCTCTCAATCAACCTCCAGTGAGCAGCTAATCTGGGTGGTAAGCTCTAGCGATGGGCTTTGGCTAATCTCTGCAGAAGAGTAACACATTACAAGACATTGAGCTATTGGTGAGGTGTAATCATCTAAGCAGGTGTCAGACACTAAGGTTAAACGCCGCCTCCAGCGTTCAAAGGCTGGGCCTTGGGGCAGCTCCCGGAGGCTCCCCAAGTCTCAGTTTCCCCTTCTGTGGAGAGAGAGCAATGACTCACAGGTAGGCGGGGGGCTTCACAGGCAATACTGCCCAGTCAGTCAGGGAATCTGGAAAAGTCAAGCGCATGGCATTATGGTATCTTTGCTGATCGCATCTACTGTATTCAGTAATAACTCATTTTCTTCCCAAAACTCAGCGCTTGGGTGGGAAGGAGTGTGCGCGGAGGAATGGAGACACTTTCGCAGGCTGGAAGAGACCCTCGCGGTGGGCGCGTTGCTAAGTGGCCTTGGCAGTGCGGGTCCCAGGGTCTGCCCGCTGCTCCATGGACGGTGCTGCCTTGGGCTCGCTTTGGGCCCAGCCAGCAGCCTTTCGCGCCCAGAGCGAATCAGCACTGGCAGAGTGACTGTCAAAGGGCTCCGCTCATTTGTAGTCTGTGTGCGTCCCAAGTGTTGTTTCAGCTTCTCTCCACAGAGCAAATATCACCGGAGGGAAGCCGCATCCTTGCGCATCTACCCGGCAGAAAAGGGCAGTTTAGCACCCGCGGTAAGAGACGTAAAGATCGAGGGCCTGGGAGGCTTTATGTTTTCTTCCTCCAAGAGCTGAAGGAAAATAAAGCCAAAGGGCAGAGAGGGCGAGGCCGTGATGAAAGGTCTCTCTCAATTGAGAACCCACTTGACACCTCGGCTCTCAAGACTGCAAACCTGGCTGGCTCCTCCCATCGCCACACATTTCTCGAGAGAGAACAGGACTTTAATTTCTTAACCCCTGTGACGCATGTCAGCCACAGAACCCAAACTCAGTCTCCACACAGCAGGGGAAGAGGAGAACCCATCAAACTTAAGGCAACTGGGCTTCTACGCTGCCACCTACACCTGTGAGGTTTCATGGCCCAACACAAGGGATTTTCTCAAAGCTAGAGACAACACAAGCTTTACTTTTTATCTTCCAACTGTATGGTTTGTGCTTAAGTTAAAAAATTGTAGCATCTATTGGGTGCTGGGCTAGAGGAGCCAGTATTTTTGCCCTTGGACTGAGCCAGGAAGAGCTTTGAGCTCTGTGGGTTTTCCTCTCTGCGCCTCGGTTACCTCATCCACAGATTGACTTTCTGATGCTTGAGGGGACTCAGGTGAGCGTCAATGGACAGAGGGGCCCCAGCGATGCCACAGCCACCCAAGCTCCCGTTGACCCCGTGCTGCTGAGTTCCAGGTCCTTACGCTCCTGGTTCCTAAGCCACCGCGTGTGTGAGATGGTCAGGTGCCATCACACGGCAGCAAAGGACCCGACTGCACGGGGCCAACTGCTTTCCCCAGGGCCTCACAAGCGGAGAGTAGTGGAGGCAGAATTGAAACTACCCCGGGGCTCGTCTCAATGTGACATCTTTTAAGACAAGGGTTTCTAGGTATTGAGAGTGACAGAGGCAACCGAGCGAGGATTCTTAGAGGAGTCACTTGTTGGTTTGTGGCATTAATGGGGGCGTCCTAGGTGGGTGCCGGGAAGCAAGGCTCGCGTGACGTCGCAGGCTCACACTGGAGCTGGCTGTGGAGCACGGAACAATGGTGATGCCCACACGCTTCTTTCCGGTCTTCAAGCACAATGAACACCGAAGCAGGCCGGAAGGTCAGTGACATTTACCTTTTATCTCCTCTAGCTCCCGCAGATGAAGTTTCTTATTTGATTGATACCTGGCTGTCTGGCATGGGGCTGTGGACTTGGAGAATGTCAGACCAGTTTCCTCCGACTCTGAGGTCAGGATTCTAATGAACAGAGACCCTCCAGCCCTGACCCCAAGTCCCATTCCCCAGTTGATGTCAGCCTGCGCACTTGTCACAGTCTAATGAGAACCCACTCAGGCGCCTCCTGTGCAGTGACACAGGGCCTGAGCCAGCAAAGGGCGGGCCTTCCGACGGCTGTCCCAGTCGGAGCTCCCTTCCAGCTTTGCCTCCCCCTTGAAGAGGGGCAGAGGTCAAGGTTAGGAGTGTGCAGGGTGTCCTGGGATCCTCATCCTCGAACTGTGTCTCTGCTCGGCCCACTGTGAGCATCCAGGCCCGTCTTCCTCCGCTTTCGTACCTCTCAGTGGACACTCTTCCAGGCTCCCTGCCTCTCTCTGGACCAGGCACCTCTCCTTGGTGAGTCTCTCTATATCCCATTTATTAGCTAAGTTAACGTTGCAAGCTACATACCGCTCCTAAAACTCATTTTCTCACCTTGGAAATGGAGAGTTACTGTCAGTGTGTCAAGAAATACAGTGTCTATGAAGATACTTCAAAAACACTGCCCAGTCATTTCATGGATGTCCAAAATATATCCATTTTCTAATTTACACTAGTTTCATTTTCTCTTTAAAGAAATAGATCCTAGGATCTCGCTGTCTGAACTGTTCTCTAACCTTGATGTTAGATTTTTGCAATTAAAAAAAGTGGGGTAATGATCCTTTTTCTTGGAACATCGTGGGTGTCAAAGGTTGCTGAGTTCGTGCTGAAGGGGGTGTTCCCCTTCGGTGAGGGTCAGGCCATGCCTGCCATTGATATCGATAGTCAGATAGCGAAAGGCTGTGGTTGAGAATGAGCTTGGACCTCCTCTCAGGGAAGTCAGAGCACCCCGCTGCCTCGGGAGAGTTGAGATGGGGGAGGGGGAGCCTGCAGGAGCAGCACCTGCTGAGCGACTAGAAGGGACAGAGCACTGCCCACCTGTGCCCCCTGGTAATTCCCTCTTCTGCTAATTGAAACACAAGCTTGCCAATATACGTCCCAATCTTGGACCAGTTTAGTGTTCTCGATAGACAAGCAGATACGCAAAGTTTAAAAATGTGTGATTTTTTAATTAGCAGATGGCCCAGCAACTTCCCTTGCCCTTCTGATAACCACCCTTGTAGTCTCTGCTTCATGGGTTTGGATACTGTGGGGGCTTCATTTAGGAGGATCAGGCCGTTCTTGCCTTCTGGGACTGGCTTCTTTCAGGGAGTGAGTGTCCTCTGGTTCATCCACGTTGCCACAAATAGCATTCTTTCTTTTTAAAAGATGAATAGCACTCAGTTGTATATTTCATAGACATTTGAATAGTTTCCATAACTTGACTGTCATGAATAATGCTGTACATGGGAGTGCAGATATCTCTTGGAGATCCTGATTTGGATGGTTTTGCATATAGACAAGCAAGTGGAATTATTGGATCATCTGAATGCTCTACTTTTAATTTTGATTTTTTTTAGAAACCTCATGTTTTGCAAAGTGGCTGCAGTATTTTACATTCCCACCCACAGTGTGGAAGGGTTTCATGTTCTCCACATCCTCCCCAACACTTGCAATCCTTTATTTTTTATTTTATTTTATTTTTTTTATTTTGAGGATAAACAGCCGTGTGTTGTGAGGAGCGATTTGAATGTAATTTTGATTTGCATTTCTCTGCTGATCTTGAGGTTGGACATCTTTTCATGCACCTGTTGGGCCTTAGCATGTCTCCTTTGGAAAGATGTTTAAGATCTTTGCCCATCTTGAAAACAGATTATTTGTTTTTGTTTGTTTGGCCATTGAGTCATAGGGCTGGCTCATATATTTTGGATATCAGCTCCTTATGAACTATATAGCACAATGGATGATTTTATGTGTCAACTTGACTGGGCCAAGAGGGCACAGATGAAGCAGTATTTTGGGTGTGTCTGTTTCTGGACAAGATTAGCATTTGAGTCAGTGGACTTAGTCAAGGAAATCGCCCTCCACAGTCTGGATGGGCGTCACCCAACCTATCGAGGGCACGCAGAGAACAAAAATGGGGGAAGGACACATTTTTCTCTGTTGTTTCCTATCCGCCCGTTGAGCTGGGAGATGTCTTTCCTCCTGTCCTTTCCCGGGGCTTAATACCAGCAGCTGCCTGGCTCTCGGGCCTTCAGACTAGGCCCGGAACAACCCCACCATCTTCCCTGGGTCTCCAGCTCGCAGAAGCAGAAGCAGACTGTGGGACTTAGACTTGGCCTCCGTAAGTACGTGAGATAATTCCTCTTAATCAATTCCCGTAGTAATATATATTCTGTTGACTCTTGAACAACATGTGTTTGAACTTATGGGTCCTCTCGTACATGCATTTTTTTTCAATCAATAATGTTAATGTATTTTCTCTTCCTTAAGGTTTTCTTAATAATTTTCTTTTTCTCTAGCTTACTTTGTTACAGGAGTACAATATATAATACATATAACATACAAAATATGTGTTCATCAACTGATGAGGTTTTTGGTAAGGCTTCTGGGTTTCTGGAGAGTCAAACATTCTGACTGCACGGGAACACATCTCTAACCTCCCTGTTTGCTCAAGGGTCAACTGTCTACCTTACTGGTTCTTTCTCCCTGGAGAACCCTGAAAGTTACATATGGTTTGCAAATATTTTCCTCCATTCCGTAATTGCCTTTAAAAAAAATTCTGTTGATTGTGTTTTTTGCTGTTCAGGGCAATTTAGTTTGATTTAATCCCACTTGCTTATGACATACAGACCAGTGGAACCGAATAGAGATGCCAGCTATAAACCCACACACATATGGTCAACTCATCTTCAACACAGGTGCCAGGACCACTAAATGGTGAGAAATAGTCTCCAACAAATGGTGTTGGGAAAACTTGACATTCACATGTAAAGGAAGGAAATTGGACCCCTATCTTACACCATACAGAAAAGTACCCAAGTAAGTAAAAGACTGAAACATAAGACCTGAAACTCTAGCATTCCTAAAAGGAAACTAGGGGGAAACCTCTTGACATTAGTCTTGGCAATAATTTCTTGAGTATGAGACCAAAAGCACAAGCAACAAATGCAAAAAATAGACAAGAAGGGCTACATCAAAAACAAATCTGTCATTTAAAAAACATATATTTTGAATTGTTTCATTCTCCATATTTAAGGGAGAGAAGGGGAGAGGAGATGTGGGAGCTGGTACTGAGCCCCGAGTTGGCACCTGGGTGTCTCAGTGACACTGAGGTCACACCTATGCGGTGACTTCCAGAGGAATGAAGGAGGTCTGGTCCCCACTTTCAGGGGTGTGAACAGGGGAAATAAATCAGATGGAAGTAAAGGGTGAGTAAATACTTTAGTTTTCCCATGATTGTTGAGTAACAGGTGCCTGCACCGCCATTCTCACAGGTCAGTTTCCTGATATTAATTTTTCTCTTTACATCGCGTTGGCTCTTATTGGATGTTAATTTTTGGTTTTATTGTAATTATCCATGAATAACCCCAAATTCTGTTTAAGAGGGTAGACACATAGACACATCCAGAAACAGAGAGAAGAAAGAGGACATTTGCCTTCACAAGGCTTATACGATAGTTATTTTATGGTTGGAATATAATATTATCATTTAGAATATGTACATGAATAAGTAATTTCAACGCAAGGAAGAATGAAACAGAAAAAAGAAAAGAAAAAATAAAAGCAATGAAACCTTGCTATTTTTCCTTGTTGCATAGTCCCGGAGAAACCAAGGTGTGTTGCTGGGTTGGTGTCCGCTTTGTTTTGTATTAAAACAACAGAAGTGGAGCCGGGATTATTATCACTGTTCCGACAACTGTCAGATTCCTATGGGCAAGACTGACGCTACTTTGTCCTTCCTTTCACCTCGCAACGGGAATGCATTGGGACGTTCCTCCCATTAAATTTCAAATGTGCTTAAGCAGCTGGGCTGTGGAAACACGTTTGCACTGGCATGTATTTTCACAGTGGAATTCATAAAGGAGAAAGGTAAAAGGTCAAGCGTCCCCCAGTGGCAGAGGTGTTGTCTGCATAGATATTTCGCCTGCTTCCTGGAGGAATCATCAGACACCGCACTTTAAAACTTAGAATGAGGGAATGTATCCAATGCCCCAAAAATGCTTGACATGAAGGCTATTCCAAGTAGAAGAATCCAGATGCTCGACACACAGGTGTGGAAACATGGAACAGACTGATGACTCTCAGAGGGAAGTGGGGAAAGGAAGGGCGGGAAGAGATTAACCAAAGATCTTATATGCAAACTAGATGCCCGGTTCATGGGTTTGTGCACCAGTGGGGTCCCTCAGCTTGGCATTGTGGGGCTCAGGTCAAAACCGGCAGACCAACACCCCCTGCAGGGTCCCTGATTGCGAGAGGGGGATCAGAGGGTTACTGCGGCTTTGGTGGCCTTGGTGGAATACCCAATGTGGTAATTCTCCATGTCAGCAGAAATGCACAACTACCTGGGCCAGAAAAACTCATAGAATCTTCTACTTCAGGGGAAGAAATAAAAATTGGAACCAGTGCGTCCAATCCAGGGCGAAACCACAACTCATTTCCTGGAAAAGAAATTGCACCCTGTTTTTATGCATCTCAACGGTGTCTCTCCTAAAACCAATTGAATACACATGGCCTGTTTTATAACATCAAATCTCCATTAGGTGTTCTTACAGAGCAAACTGATTGTCAGCAAGCGGCAATTGTCCAACTACCTTTTTCTACCACCATCACCCCCCCCCCCCCTGCAGCCTCCCCTCCTGCTGGAGGGAGGGAGCCGAAGGGCACTCTTAGGGGAGGCGGTCCCCCCTCCTTCCCGTTTGATACAAACTCGGGACAAAACAGAAAACTCAGCACACGTGAGCTCCACCCGGGCAGTGGCACCTGTTCATAGGAAGCCTCCTGGGACATCCGGAGGAGCTGGGAGGAAACCCCTGAGGTCTGAGCACATTTCACCAGGAAATTCAGGACCTGGAGCGGGGCAGGGCTTCCTTCTCCTTTCCAGAAGGCGAGATCGCAGAGGCATGTGGAGGCCCTGCGCTGGGCGGGGCGGGCGGGGGGCTCTGGGGTCCCCTGGCACCACCATCCTTATTCCACCGAGAGGCAGAGCTACCCCTGCCCTGCGGGCCCAGTGCAGACAGCCCACAGGATTTCGGGGGCAGAGATTAGGGGGTGAGCAGCACCCTGTTTAGCTCCATCCAGACCCTCATGTCTCTCCTCCGGGACACAGCCCGGCAGCTGCGCCGGGGCTTTAGGAAGCAGTATGTGGGGCTTTGCAGCCTTCCCCTGCCCCCTTCCAGCCTCATCACTAGCGCATTAAACCCCAGGTTCCTGCACAGCAGAGAGGAAGCGAGGTCACACCACGGCCTAAAGCCCAAGGACCAAGCACACCTGCCCCTCAGGCCGCCAGCAGCGGCAGGTGTGTGCTCGCACCTCCAGCAGCTACAGGTGTTATCACACCACTTCCAGCAGTGACAGGTGTATCACACGCACCTCCAGCAGCTACAGGTGTATCACACGCACCTCCAGCAGTGACAGGTGTATCACACGCCTGAGTTTGAGTCCCTTCAAGGTCACATGCCCAGTCATTGATCTTTCTCTCTCTCTCCCTCCCCTGTCCTCTCTGAAATCGATAAAAATATTGTGAAAAGGTTCACACATTGTATCACACCTGTTTTGTAGTTCTTCAGCCCCATTAGTGCTAGAGCAGCCACCTGTGCTTTGACCCCGAGGTGTGGGGTGTGAGGGCACTGAGTGTCTCCCATGCTGGAGCTGTCTGAGAGGGTCCAGGGCCACCCCTTGCTCCTCACCCCATGATTTCCTCTCCTGGGAAGAGCAGCCACAGTCCGCTGAGGTTCAGAGGTGAACAGCTCCCACTGTCTGCACAGGAACACATCACAGCACTCACATCCTAAGGACTGGCATGCTAAAGCCAGATTTCCCGGATACTAAAGGGAGACCCAGAGAGCATGCAGTGCTTTATGTTAAGTCGCACCCTCAGTGGCAACTTTCTAAAGCAGTCAAGCATGAGACTGGCCTATGTTTCCTTCCTGAGAGGAGCGTGCTGCTCTCAGGAGACGTTGTTATCATTAGTGGAACATTTAGAAGCGTGATGTGTGGGATGTTTCCACGGGTCCTAGCAGCGGGGTGCTTGTGGTGAGGTGGTGTGTGTCTAGGCTGGGTGGTCTGGGCATCCAGGTGCAGCCGGGTGAGGCAGGCAGAGGCCTCGCCCTCACCTCCAGCAGCCAGTCCCTCCCCACCTTCCCAGTCCTTTTGCCAAGGTCATGGCGCTGCAGAACATGAAAAGAAAGACCGCCATCTTAGTTTGCCGATTTTTTTTTAAATTTAAATTTTATTTTATTAAGGTATTTTCTGTGTACATAGTTTACCATTGCCCCCCCTCCCCTCCCATTTATGCCCTCCCTCCCCAGAGTTCTGTGTTCATTGGTTGTACTTATGTTCATGCATACCAGTCCCTCGGTTGTTCTCCTATCTCCCCCCAGGTCTCCTTCCCCTCCCCGCTGTCATTTGGCAATCTGCTTGATTTATGGTGACTATCTCAGGACCACATGAATAGAGTCCGCTCCTCCTCTGGTTTTCACCGCCCCTTCCCCTGGGTCCCACTGCTTCCCCTGGGACACACGGCTCGCCTGGGGCACACTGTACCCTGGGACACTCGGCTCACCCGGGGCACTCGGCCCCCTGGGACACTCAGCTCACCTGGGGCACTCGGCCCCCTGGGACACTCGGCTCACCCGGGGCACTCGGCCCCCTGGGACACACGTCTCACCCGGGACACCCTTCCCCTTTGGGGGGGTACGGCTTACCCGGGGCACATGGCCCCCTGGGACACTCGGCTCACCCGGGGCACTCGGCCCCCTGGGACACTCGGCTCACCCGGGGCACTCGGCCCCATGGGACACTCGGCTCACCCGGGGCACTCGGCCCCCTGGGACACTCGGCTCACCCGGGGCACTCGGCCCCCTGGGACACTCGGCTCACGCGGGATAGTTTGCTGATGTTTGCCTCATGTCTACAGAGCTGTGCCCAGGTGTGTGTGTGTGTGTGTGTATGTGTGTGTGTCTCCATTTGAACAGGAACACAGTTCTCTAGGATGACCTTGCTCTGGAAGTTTCTTGAGATCCGCCTCAGAGGCATCTTTCTCAGTGACAGCCGGTGATAATGATCTTGACCTTTTCAACCACTCTTTACTCAGCCCATCTTTCTGTAGTTTTCAAACCCAGTAGTTTGGCCAATTATGTCACAGGTAACAGTCTTGGGTGCTACTGTTTTGTAATTAAGCTGATTTCTCCGTGGCACGATCTGTAATTAAATTATTCAAGGAGCCGTGGTGGAGTGCTCACCAGGATCCTCGTCGCTTCTTCCCAATTAGCTGCACGGAAGCCTGGGCTGCTGGGAGCCGAGGCGCCTTAGGGAGGGACCTGCCGACTCCCCACCCCATCGCTCGGCCGGCCAGCCAATAAGCAGCTCCACGAGGAAGGACTGAGGCAAAGTTGCTTTTAGAAGTCTGGTTCCAATTAATGTCGGGGTTGGCAAAATAATGTGAACTCTGGAGAGACTTCCTCCTGTTGAATCATTTCATAGGAATAAATGCCCCGGAGTTGGATTAATGGGTCAGAGATTAATAACTTTCTCTTAGCTCTTGACATGTATTCCCATTATGTTTTCCAAAATTGTACCAATTTGCACTGCTGCTGGGAAGGAATTAGTGCGATTCTGTCTGTTTCATTTTTTATTCAATCCTAACGTGTATTTAGATGTATGTTAATTTAATAAGTGTAGCATTGAATGTAATGGTTCCTTAGCTTTCTATGCGTTCCTTACAAATGTCCTTGGACATTTCCCATATGTTTCCTGATTGTTTCCACTTTCTAATTTATGATGGTTCCACTCGTAATAATCGCCCATCTATCCATCAGAGTGGTGGTAATTTTCTTGCAGTTCTCAAATCATGGCGATTCATGTGAAAACCATCCTTGCTAATTGCAACCACAATGGTCTGTGCGGAGAAGGGGGAGGAAAGGTGCAATGCTGCCAGTAGGACTTACATTTTCTACTTTTGTTTGGTTTTCTAGTTTTCTCTCTGTTTTTATGTTTCTTGCTCTTTTTCTTTTTGTCAGTTTTTGACGTTTTTTAAAAAAATAAGATTTTTATTTTTTTAATGATTTTGATGATACACATATTACTTCTTTTTCTTTCATAGCCCCAGAGGTCCCCAAGGCTCTCTTGGCTTCTTCCTTCCTCTATTTCCCTTTTTAAGGAGTCTCCTTGCCTCCTTTGTTTGGACCAGAAATCCTCTTGTTCTGTTCTTGTCACTGAATCTTTCCGGTCCCTCCTCCGTTCTTCTGTCACTGGTCTACTGCGCCTTTTCTTTTCTTTTCTATTTTCCAGTTCTGAAATTGCCATTGGACTCCTGGTTCGTCTGGCATTGCTTTGCCAAGGCTTTGGATTTCCTTAATCTACGCTGGCATTTCTTGTTGAAGGTGTTTATGGCGGCTGCTCTACAGCTTTCGTTAGAGAGCTTCACCATCTCAGTCATGCTGATGCTGGTGTATCTTAATGCCTTCTCAGTTAGTTTGAGATCTGTTTCTTGGCACAGTGAGTGATTTTTTGAGTTGAAGCTTGGGCGATCCCATATGATGTTACAGAAGGCGGAATCTTCCTTAAGCCTCTGTGGTAGGTGGCTTCCCTGGCACTGCGGGGGCGGGCCTGCCTCACGCCTGCCTGTGGAGGGAGAAGCCCAGCTTCCCCACGTAGCCTCTCGGACACCCACGGGACTTCCTCCTTGCTGCCGGGTGGGAGTTGCCGATCCCCATGCGGTCTCCACTCGCACTGTGTGGAGGTGACCTTGTGACTGCTGGGCATGGGCGAAAGTTCACACTCCTCTCTGAACCCACTCCAGTGGGGTCGGATGTGGAAATCCCCAAGTGGCCCCCACTGATCCCTGGCGGAGAGAGCCTGGCCGCCAGCTGGGGATGAAGGGCTGGCTCTTTGCTTAGTTTCCGAGTGCACCCTGGGTGGGTGCTGGGGCGCCTCACACAGCCTCAGGAAGGGCAGGCCGGGGCTCCATTCAGCCTCTGCGGACATGGGTGGGCAGCACCCGCTTTCCCAGGGCTCCGTAGCGGCACGGTCTTGCTGAGCTGCGCCTTTCCTGCTCCTGGGAATACAGACAGCAGGCGTTCCCTGGGGAAGAGAGTTTTCCTTTTGTTGTTGATGCTCCTTAATGTTTCTGGTTCGCTGTCTTTTTCATATTTAAGTCCGGAACGTGAGGCAGAAAGAAAGCACCCCTGGGCCAATCCTGGCCCGCCCGCCTTCTCCTCCTCCCCTTCTAGGCTTCCTGCGTGTATTCTGTGTGTGACTCTGGGAGGTTAATTGGACTTAAAGCTACTCGAGACCAGTTCTGCTGCACAGAAGAGACAGCGAGGACTACGCCTGCTCCGTGTTTCCAGACGCAGAGGGCTCTTTCGTCCTTTAACGCGAAGGAGAATCTCGCTGGACTGGGCACAGGGTCATTCTCACAACGCAGAGGCTCTGACCAAAGGAGATCTGATGGGATGAGGTTGAGACAGTCAGAGCACCTCCCCCACATGAGGGAACAAACACCATGGATGGGAAAAACAGAAAGCTCTCTCTCTTCTCTGTGTGCTTCTTAACTCCTTAATTATATTCGCAGGTTGGAAAGCCACAGCACAAAAACCCGACAAAATGGATTTGACATTCATGGAGGGGACTATTGCACTGAGTCCTTTCTCTGAAAATGGGTCATTTAAAGGAAAGAAAGAGGTACTAAACGGCCTTTCCAATACCACTGTAATTCAGGGCAACCAACGTGTCCATTTCTCCAGCAAAAGCTCGCTATGCCAAGGGAATTACGGATTTTCATCATGGCCATTTTAGAAATCCTAACGAAATAATTGACTCAGACACTTGTTATCAAAGGGTGATAAAAACCACGATCTGAAAGACTGTCAGAAAAGCGAAACATTTACATGGAGCCAAGTTATCTCTTCGCATGTCATGACGGGTCCTGCGGGCTGCACCGTGACTTTCGCGGAGAGGGCTGCCATCGGCGTAACCCGGAGATTAATCTCAGCATCACCATTAATGGCCCGGGGGCATGTCTGTGCCTCCCGGGAGGGCGCAAATGAAGCCGGTCGCACCTTCTCCCGAGATTTTCAACTGAGCCAGCGGAACCTTCAGAATGAACTTCCAGAGAACAACATGAAAGCACAGAAGACGTTAGAGCACATTGTAAAAATCCAGGAGGTGGATCATCTTGTAGCACAATCAGGTGGCCTTTCCCGCGTGGATCCCTTGGGCAGGAGAGGGGTAGTACTGTGTATTCAACCTCATTATCACTTGGGCTGAGACCTTCAGTGTCTTTTAAATGGTCAATTTGACCTTGGTAATCTATCCTGAGGGTGGAAGGAACCAATGACACTCAACATTTCCCAGTCACCACTCTTGGCAAACAGATCTGCACAAGGAAGGAAGATGAAGATTGTGAGTGGGCCGCACCCTCATGTGGTTTCCAGTGCTTTTCCAAGGGATCCCTTAGCCTCTTCCTCCCCATCCCAGATGAGGTGGTCTTGAAGGACAGTGGCCAGAAGATGCAGATTGTAGAGAGTTTCGGTGTCGTCATGTGTGTGCTGGAGGTCACTGAGTGGCGAAGAGCTGGGCTGGATCCCGACTCCCTTCATTGGAACCCCAGCTCTGCCAAGTGCAACCTTGGGCAATTTCCTACATCTTTCCTCAGTTCTCTGTGAGTAAAATGGAGATAATAATACCCCCTATGGTATAGGGAAGTTCGAAGATTAAACAAGGTGTTACATGTAAACCAGTTAGAAAAAGGCCTGCTTCCCAGATAAAGAGCAGGCAGACCGCTGTGGTGGTGGTAGTGGTGGTGGTGGTGGTGGTGGTGGTGGTGGTGGTGTGTGTGTGTTAGGGGGGAGGGACTGACCAAAAAAAAAAAAAAAGAAAAAAAAAGAACTCATGGACACAGACAACAGTGTGGTGATGGTGAGGGTGGTGGGTGCAGGTGGGGGTGGAAAAGGGCACAGAGGGGATAAATGGTGTTGGAAACCGACAACAAAAACAACAAAAAAGGTTAAAGACCTCCACCCGCCAGGACAGTATCAGCACAAACTACCAGACGGGCGTTCGTTAAACTTGCTGTGAGGACACATTCATGTCCGAGCTCATCCAGACTAGATCCATCCCGCACGTGCCCTGTGCCCTCGCATTCAAACCCTTTCTTCCCCAAGGGCCCGGGTCGAACTCTGCCTCTGGATTTCTGCAGAGCCTTGCACACTCAGCTCAGGGGTTGAAGGTGTCTCCACCACGTTCAGCGGCATGAGATCTCAGCCCCGTGCGCTCATCTCGTAGGCTGTGCGAGCATCTGGCTTCGCACCTCTGTCATTCATCCCCCAGCCCCTGGCATGGGTCACGCACATGGCCACGGAGCGAATGGCGAGTGAGCATTCACTGCGCCAGAGGTCATCTGACGGACTCACATTCTTTAGTTCATCCGAGTCTTCAGCAGTCCTGGGGAGCGGCTGCCTTTGTTTACTTTTACAGATGGGGAAGCCGTGGTGAAGTGACCTTCTCTGAGGTCTAAGTCTGTGTGAGCACATGGATGGCATGACGGACAGCACGTGTGAACTTAAAGCCACATTATGACTTTGCTTTAAAATGCAAAGCTGGGCCCTAGCTGGTATGGCTCAGTGGATAGAGTGTTGGCCTGGGGACTGAAGGTCCCAGGTTTGATTCCGGTCAAGGGCATGTACCTTGGTTGCAGGCACATCCCCAGTGGGGGGTGTTCAGGAGGCAGCTGATCAATGATTCTCTCTCATCGATGTTTCTAACTCTCTATCCTTCTCCCTTCCTCTCTGTAAAAAAAAAATCAATAAAATATATTAAAAAAATAAAAATTAAAATGCAAAGCTGGACTCCCTTGCTCCCAGTGCTAGGGTCAAAGCTTTGACGAGCACACACTCTGAGGGGTTGGAGGCTGGGCCCATGGACTAAGGCAGCCGTGTCTCCCTGATGCGTGAGTCTGGACTGATCCCTTCCTCTGTTTCTAAGTGACGAAGTTGCCATCTGACAAGTGTTGGCCTTGTTTGCTGAGTGACTTCACCAGCTGCTATTCATTTGTTAGAAAGTTTCACAACGGAAACTCAGATGACAGGCAGGTGAAATGAATTCTTTTCATAGATTTTTAAAGGTCTAATTAGACGAATCCTCGCAGATGTTGTCAGACTCCAAGGAGCCTGACCTTTCCTATTGAGAAAGCAAATCAATTGTTTTGGAAACATTAATGGGTCTTTGATAAATGATCAGCTCTTCTCACTTGACAGGTATGCACAATAGAAAAATGGACAAAAGTTTGTTAATTCATAACCAACTGCAATGCCCGTGACTGTCTCGGAGGGTTTCTAAAGAGAGCTGCTGCATGTCCGTCACTGACTTCTGAGAGTTCTTTGGATACTGAATCATACGTGTGTAGATTCATCCTGCAGGTGAGTTGTGTTCACCAGGAACAGCACGACTCCAGTCAAACTGGGTGGTGAGTTAGTGGCCAGTTGGTGGCCTTTAGACCATGACCTGGTGCTGAGTGTGTCCACCAACCTCGTTCTCTCCCTGGCTGGCTTCCCTCCTGGTACCATGAGTGGCTTGGCCAAGGGCATTCTTCTCCCATGAGCTTACACTTGAGATACTGATGCTGTAATCCACACTCAGTGACCCCCTGGATGCCTACAGGAATTGTTGCTTCCTCATCGTATTCCACATCATGGCCCGTGTGCCTCCACACAGAGGGCCCTGGCTGCCTCTGACCATCCCTCTTTGTCCTCACTGAGCTCTGCCTCTCTGGCCTCCTTGGCTCCCTAGTGCCATGGCCTGCTGGCTGGCTGTTTCCTCTCTCTGGGATCTGTTTTTCCTTCTTACTCTGCAGCTGTCTTATCTTCAAACCTCCTGTGGACACCATGGACAAAGGTAAGTGTCTGGCCATTGCCAAGTATCCGTCTGACCGCCTGCCCCTGTGGGTTCAACCTGTGCCATATTACCTGAGCATCTCTCCTCGCAAGTCCTGCCCTGGGCCTCTTTGGCCTCTTTACCTTGCCTTGTTTTTTCCCTACTACTTCCCCCATCTGACCTTGAGCTTCTTTTTTTCACTTTCCTACATTATAAGACAGTATCCTTGAGGGTAATTACTTTGTCACTGAGGGTCCCTGTTGAATACCAGGGCCTGTGCTGGTGCCGAGTACATGATAGTTCGATGCACATTTGTTAATCAATCAATCAATCAATCAATCAAGCAAGCAAGCAAGCAAGCAAGCAAGCAAATAATGAAGCAATTGGTTGCTTCATTGATTTTACAGGCATCCTGTGCAGTGGTTGTAATGCAGGGCCTGGAGACAGACTGTGTCGAAATGCCGGGTGTACCTCTTGGTACCAAGGTGGCCTTGGGCATGCCATTCACGCCCTGGGACTCATCTGTTGGGTGCGCAGAGTAACAGTCCCGTCTCATTGCAAAGCTGTGAACCCTAAAACAATCCTCACTGGGAAGGAGTTTAGAAGATAGGCAGGCTCCTAGGAATTCAGCTCATACCAAATATTCGCTGTTATAATCCTTCCCGAGGTGCTTCCTGACTCTCAGAGCATCTCCCGCTCAGGGCTGTCAAGTCCCCGTGACGGTTCAGCGAGGCAGGAAGGCATTTCAGAGACGAGAAACGAGGAAAGGGGCTGGGCATCGCCTCGCTGTGCGTCATCCCAGGGAGCACAGGGTGCCCCCAGCTCCTCTCAGCTCCGATCTAGTCGTCCTCCAAGTGAAAAAAAAAAGTTTCTCTGAGTGGGTTTTCTGTCTCCATTAAACTGCCACGCCGCCTTACCTCCCTCCTCAACCACTGTCATTTTCTTTTTTGCTGCCTTCAGGGTCCTGAATTAGTTAACCTTTCTGGATTTTAACATTCACATCAAATTTTTTCCCTAATATATAGCATCCCTACTGGTTTGAATGAGAATGAGGATGAGGAGGGTGATGGTGACAAGATGGCGGTACTTAGGTGGCATCGTATCCTGTGCCCTTATGTTCTCAGTGCTTCACGATGTAGCTATCCCTCAAAACACCCCTATCAGGGGGGAGGGGGTACAGTTTTAATCCCGATTCCACAGATGAGCAAACTGAGGCACAGAGAGTTAAGCAAAACTCAGCCATTCCAACTCCAGCAGACACAGCTGCGGCCGCCCCCTCGGGGCAGACAGCTGCTGTGGCTTCCTGCAGCGCCGGCTGCTCTGCTGCTCTGGAGAGAGCGAGGCACATGCTCTCTGCGCCCCTATCCCCTCCAGAGGGCCCTCCTCTGCGCCCACACCTGGGAGGAGCTTATGTTATCCCTGCTCTGGTCCCCTCACCTGGCTGAGCTGTCAGTGCCACAAGGTGCTCCTGTTATGGCGTGAGGACTGTCCCAGGTGGTGTGCCTGCATTTGTCAGGACAGCAGGAGGAAAGGGGGGCACGGGGGGGGGGGCGGGAAGATGGGATTTGGCCTGGAGAGTCTGCACGGGCCCGAACCGGGTCCGAGTGAGGAGTCACAACTGGCACCTCCCAACCTTCCAGCTTCCACTCACCAAGGTCAGGGTCAACAAGGAGTTGCTTCCACTGAGGGGACCTCCCATCCTCTCCCTCTCAAATCAATAAAAACATATGCCTGGGATAAAGATAACTAAAACCTGATTTGCATTGTTCTTATGTGATTTTCTTTATCCTCTTACAGTGGTATAAATTTATCACTAGTTTAGTAACAATGTTTGCAAGAGACAGACAGTATATGAGACACCTTTCAGAATTACTCACAACTGTCGCCTGCTTTTTCTCCCATTAATTGTTAGCACGATGATTCAGATTATGGGTTCCTGCTAATATGAAAGTGCTCATAAGTCACTGCATCATGGTGACAGCACCTGGCTATTGTAATATCATGCTCAGATCCATTCAAATTACAGTCAGGGTGCTGCATTCACGTTTGAAGACACTGTGCTCTTTGAAGTGCTTTGACTAGATTTGATGGCAGCCTTTTGTTGGGCTTTTAACGGAGAATGAAAGGTACTTAATTATTATTTTTAACTCCCTTTCATGACTTGGAATGAGCGTTTTCTGTTCGTTATGAATGCGAAAGAATTTTTCTTTAACTTCGCTATAGACTTAATGCCTTCTTGTCACGTATTCAGTTACAGTTTTTTTCTTATTACTTAATTTCATAGTATATGGTCTGCAAAGAAATATAATTTTACTTATTTAAAAATTGTTTTAATTTTAAAAAGTTCTTACTTTCTCTATTTTAGTTTGTATCTTATGGCTGCGTGTTATTATAGTTCTGCAATACATAATTTTCTTATTTTTGTAGCTTTATTGAGTTATAATTTATCTACAATAAACTGCACATATTTAATGTATTCAATTTCATTAATTTGGACATATACATACGCCTGTGATATCATCATGATGAAGGTAATAAACATCACCACTTCCCAAAGTTTCCTGCTTTTTCTTTTGTGTGTGCGTTTTTGTGATGAGAATACTTGACGTAGCTCTGCCCTCTTAAAGGTCACCAACACCACACTGTTAACTACAGTTATTAGGATGCACTACAGAACTCTTTCATGTAGCACAACTATAACTTTACTCTCATTGAACAACAATTTCCCATTGGCCCTTTCCTGGTTCCCTGGTGACACTCTATCTCCTCTTTATACCAGCTTGACAGCTTTAGATCCCTCAGATGCGTGGAAGGACAGAGTATTTGTCCTTTTCTGATTGACGTGTTTCACAAAACATAAAGTCCTCCAGATCCGCTGATGTCTTCTCAAATGGGAGGATTTCCTTAGCGCAAATGAAAGAAAAGAGTAAAAAGGCAACCTACAGAATGGGGAAAATGTTTGCAAATAATACACCTGATAAGAAGTTAATCTCCAAAGTATAGAAGGAACTCATCTAGATAAATAGAAAAAAAAAGGGGGGTTAATTTATTTATTTAAATATATTTTATTGAGGTTTTACAGAGAGGAAGGGAGAGGGATAGAGAGCTAGAAACATCGATGAGAGAGAAATACCAACCAGCTGCCTCCTGCACACCCCCTACTGGGGATGTGCCCGCAACCAAGGTACATGCCCTTGACCAGAATCAAACCTGGGACCTTTCAGTCTGCAGCCCGATGCTCTATCCGCTGAGCCGCACCGGTTTCGGCGGGGGTGGGGGAGCAGTGGAGGGGCCAATTTAAACAGGCAAAGGACTTGCATAGACATTTCTCCAAAGAAGACAGACCAGTGGCCAAAAGATGTAGAAGATCTTCCTGGGCTTCACTGAGGACCAGGGGAGTGGAGATTGAAACCACACTGGGCCACCACCTGGCACATGTGAGGTGTCTGTTATTTAAAAAAAAGAAAAGTAATCGTTGGCAAGGCTGCTATAAAATTGGAGCCCTCGTACGCAGTTAGCGGGAATGTGAAGTGGTGCCATTGCTATGGAAACCAGTATGGACGGGTCCCTGAGAGTGAAGGTATCAGAACTCCCATAGGCGGCCACTTCCAGCACCTGATGCTCCGGAGATGGAGGTGGGTCCGTGTGAAATAATAACTGTTCTCGCCGGTGCTGTTTCACACGTGGGCTGCCACCCGGGTTTGCTTTCAAAACTCACCGGGAAAACGTAGGCCTGTGCTTATCGGCACTGGCCCCGAAGACATCGGTGGCTGTTTCGGCATCCTCCAAACAGCCATCCTCCTTCCTCGTTCAGCCCTCCTGCAAGGCCCCTCCTGCCTTTTCTTTCCTTTTTTCACTTCAGTTGTTGGTGTTAAGGGAGAAGAGAAAAACGGGGAGAATGGTACCCAACTCTTCCGTCTTTTGCAGAACCATCTTATGTTTGTGACCAGTTTGCTTTTGGGCTTCCGGAATCAACAAGCCTGCCTGTGGTGACAATCTGTTTCTCTGAGCCACGTCGGTGTGGCATAATCCTGCCGGCCTCCTGCACGTCCTGGCGTCCCTGGTGAACGAGCCCAACGTTAGGCACCCATCTCTCACACAGGGTTGGTGTCTTTTTTAATTGTTTGTATAGAAAATATATAAAACCCAGTAATTAAACTTTCCACCCTTTGATGTGTTATAAAAAGAAGTATTCTGAAGAAAAGGAAGAGAAGGATGATTGGATGTCCAGAAACAAGCCAAGTTAAAGATGAGAGAGAAGCTGTTTGGCCTCTTGGTTGTCAATGCTCTGATATATACATTTTTAATATAATAAATCCATTTATTTTTCAAATGTGAGACTGAATTAAGACAGGGTCCCCATATATGTACTGTAGGTAGGCTTTACCTACTTAATATCAGGTTCCCCTGAGATCTGACTTCCACGACCCCACTTTAGTTTGACATCTACGATGCCTGTTCTCTCTGCTCTGGAACTTTCTGACGACCGAAGGATCCGTGGAAATATCGATGCAGTGAAATACCATAACTCACTGTGAAATATCACTCTAAGGCTTTAAGACGCTGTGCTCATTCATAAAGTAATTACATCCATAAACAGTCAATACCTCCCTGAAGACTGTTTTCTGCTCCGAGATTTATGTTTCCCACATCACACGAGGGCAGTTAACCCACCTAAAGCGCATTAGTCCAGAAGGGCCCAGGGAGGAATGAGGTTTCACGCGCACTCCACACTTCTATTAGCCGCTCAGCTAACCATCTCGGAAGATTGATATACAATAAGTTGACCCTTCCACATTACTGGAGAGGCGGCTCATGGCTCGCAGGTTGAAGTGTGCCTTAGGACTCCCGGGAAAGTGTGTAAGAAAGCGTCTGACTCCTGGACTGAACAATTCCAAGAAGGAGAGGCTCAAGTGTGCCCGACATGGATTTATTTATTTCTGACCTCCCCGCCTGCTCACTACACATGAGATCTTATTTGTGTAATGGTTTCTTTAATTCTTAGGCCACATTTTGTTTTCTTTCTTCTCCACCTGGCATTCCCAGATACTTTGGAATTGCAGAGTTCGTGTCATTTACTGAGGTCAGTGCGATAATCGGTCAGGGGCAGTCCCTTGAAGGCACCCTGTTCTACTTGGAAGTTGGAAAGGCTCGGGCGTGACTCAGGATGGTTAAGAGCCGTGGTCGGCAAACTGCGGCTCGCAAGCCACATACGGCTCTTTGGCCCCTTGAGTGCGGCTCTTCCACAAAATACTATGGCCTGGGTGAATCTACTTTGAAGAAGTGGGGTTAGAAGATGTTTAAGCTTAAAAAATTTGGCTCTCAAAAGAAATTTCAATCGTTGTGCTGTTGATATTTGGCTCTGCTGACGAATGAGTTTGCCGACCACTGGGAGGATTGAATTAGCTAATCTTGTAAGCAGAGCGGTGCAATCCTGCGAGTCTGTTTCTCTCTCCTCTGACTGTGGAGAGCCTTCCTGACCACTGGGAACGTCCCATCCAGGCCAGTTTCCTTGGTTGGCTGTGTGGACCCCGAGTCCCCAGGGGCCCAGCTGACACTGACAATAGTCCCTGAAGAGGCACCCCTGTTGACACGATCGACACCTTCGGGTTTCCTTGAAGGACAAAGGGCAGGTTCTTCATGAGACACAGGAGAGGCCAGACGAGGAAGCAACATCTTAGTTCAGTTACCACCAGTAGAGGGTTGACTTGACTCTTCTGAAGTTGGGTTTTCACTTTTCGTCTTGGGGACTTGGGCGAACCTCAGGTTGAGGTTAGTGTCTTGCTTAAAGGGAAGCTTTGCTTAAAGCCCAGCTGTGAAGAGGAGTGAGTTTGTGTTCTGGGCTCCGTTAAATTTTATTTACTGACATGAACATCCTATCATTAGCAGTCCTCTCCAGGAATTACTTCCATTGCTGCCCTTTTCTCTGAAGTGTGACCTCAGGTGATCAGGACGGGGCAGGTGGTAATGACAGAAGACCCCTTCTGAGGTGAATCTAGACTTGGAGCTTCTGTCAGGAAATGGGAGAAGCCTATGGACCACCCGAAGAATCTCACACCCACTCTGCAAAGCCTTCTCTCCAAGGCCTCCTAGTTCTGCTCAGCTCTCCCGGGAGGCAAGTACAAGAAAGGACAGTGGGTGCCCTCTGGGTGCAGGGATGGCGGTGGGAGGTGGCCCGCTCCGGGCCCGGCTTTCTCAGGGCTGCTGCTCGGAGGAAGAGCACTGGGCACGGGATGTGTCTTGTTTACCACACAACTGGTGGCTTAGCAGAGGGTCCCGGGCCACAAATGATCTTGGTTAAGCACCAAGATGAGCACTGCATTATCGCAATGATTATTGATCCCTCACTTAATGTTTCTATAACACGGGCCCAGCCTTTTGCCCTTTACATAGCATGAAGCTTGGCAGTGCCACTGTTATGTTCTCTAACTAAAGAACTATTTTCCAAATAGAAAGGCAACTTGATTTTAACCTAAAGGTCAAGCTCATTGTTGAGGCAGAATTATAAATGAGGCCCTCTTAAAAGGGAAAATAATCAACTATTAATTATTTAAAGTGCTTAATGATGCATGAAATGTGTTGTTTTTCCAAGCGCATTTCTAATTAAATATGCACAGATGATAAAAGCCTTGGGATCCAAATCAGCAATTAATTTCAAATCAAAATATATTTGAAATTCAGCACCCCATACTTCTATTTTTCAAAACCTAAAGATGTGGAGAAATCGAGCCTTGCCTTCACATTTTATTTTTGGCTGCAAATTTCAATAAAATGCACCTGTTTATATTAGAAAACAAACAGCACATTCTTGCAAAAAGCTTTAGAAATTCAAAATAAATTTAAGTCAATATCACTTGAAAGCAACTGAATTAGATTTTGGGATGTTATGTCCAAATTTCTTAGTAACAAGATTAGAAAAATGCTAGGAAAATATGAAAAAGCATGAGAGCACTATGTTTAAATATTGTACTCGATGTGAGTTAGGGAAAAAAAGTAGACATTTGAAAAACACAATTAACCTTTGAAAAGAAAAAAAAAAGAAGCCACATTCACATCAGGGAATGGGCTAAATTAACTGATGAAAATTTATAGCACTGTAATGTTTGCAAAGAAAAATCCTCTCTCATTTGAAATGTCAGAATAATCTCAGATCTCCTATTAAGCCATTTGTTAAACTTTAAATGGTAATAAATACTACATTCAATAATTGAGGAAGCTCAAGTAGAATGAAATTGTTGAAGTGTGTTTGCAAAGTGTTCCTCTCATCATTTCCAACATCTGTTTGTTTGCTGATTAAATTATTTATTCATCCTTTTAATCATTCCTACAGCAAATCACATCTCTTTGAGGAACTGAGGCATCGAACTGGGCTCCTGGACCCTCAAAAAAAGTAATGAGGTCTCTGTCCTTAAAGCCCCCACAGTCTTAAAAGTAAGACCCATGCCCTGACCAGTGTGGCTCAGCGGATGGAGCGTCGGCCTGCGGACTGAAGGGTACCAGGTTTGATTCCAGTCAAAGGCATGTATCCTTGGTTGTGAGCACATACATCCCCAGTAGGGGGTGTGTAGGAGGCAGCTGATAGATGTTTCTCTCTCATCGATATTTCTAACTATCTCTCTCCATTCCTCTCTGTAAAAAAATAAATAAAAAATTTTAAAAAAATAAAAGTAAGACCCATATAAGTACGTCATTTCAATGACATGATCATTGAATTAATAGACAGACCATGTAGCATCGATTGCTACTTTCATCCCTCCACCCTCGTTCTTTTCCATTACTCGTTCTTCTGTTAACACAAGTCCACTTTTATTCTGGTACAAAATTAAGGCCATATTTCCCCAGACTCATATGTTCCTGGGTGTGGCCATGGAGGAGGTGTTGCTGGATAAATGGACAGGAATTCTTTTTAAAAATATATTTAATTGATTTCTTACAGAGAGGAAGGGAGAGAGAGACCGAGAGTTAGAAACATTGATGCAAGAGAAACATCAATCTTGTGCCTCCTGCACACCCCCTACTGGGGATGTGCCCACAACTAAGGTACATGCCCCTGGCTGGAATCAAACCTGGGACCCTTCAGTCCACAGGCTGATGCTATATCTATTGAGCCAAACTGGCCAGGGCTGGACAGGAATTCTTAAAAATCACTGGGAGGGAGGAAGGCCATGTCCTCTCTGCAGAGTGGAATGCAGTCATGACGGCCGTGCCCACACCGCTGCCTCAGAGCGTGAAGCCACCTTCCGGGCACAGCCAGGTTCTGTGATGATGGCGCTGACACAGGAAGGCATGAGTCACAGATGCTAATCCACTTCCAGGCCCTGGGCAGATCACCTGCACTGGTTTGTGAAACAGAAATGGATTCCACCTCATTTGTAGGGGGCAAGTGACAGGAAGCTGAAGCCAGTCCGATGGGGTGGCCTATCCAGGCATTATAAGCTGGTATTTTATAACCTGCCACGTGACGTACTGAACACGATTCCAGTACACAGGTGATGTCACAATCAAGAAAATGGTCTCTGCCCACCTCCTATGTCAAAGACAACAAATAAATAGACGTAACAACAACAACAAAAAACCAAACATATTACTGAGTAAAATGCACTCCCACCTTGTGAGGGCAGGACGGATCCTGGAGGAGGAGAAAGTGCCCTCCAGCACCTTGCTCTGTGTTCTGGTCAAAGGAAACCCCAGGAATCAGAACTGAGCTGAGAAGGAAGGGGTGGAGGGACAGAGGGGTGGACTCGCAGTCACTAACATACTGAGGCTAATTCTGCTGTGTTGAGTAAGTCTTTCTGTAAAAGAGAATAGATTATTATTTCTTAAACTTCCTATTTTTTTGTTATTCCCACACAAATATTTTTTCTTTCTTTCTTCTTTCTTTCTTCCTTCCTTCCTTTCTTCTTCTTTCTTTCTCTTATTTTTACTATACTAAATATTTTTTATTGAGTTTATTGGGGTGACATTGGTTAACAAAATTACACAGGTGTCAATTCTGTAATACGTCACCTGTGTATTGTATTGTGTGTTCACCACCCCAGGTCAAGTCTTCCTTCACCACCATTCATCCCCCCCCCCCTTACTCTCTTCTACCTCTGTCACCCCCCCACCCCTCTGGTACTCACCATGCTGTTGTCAGTGTCTGTAAGATTTTTTGTTTTGCTTAATCATTCATCTTTTTTCATCCAGCCCCTCTACCCTTCTCCGATCTAACACCTGGCAGTCTGTCCTCTGTACCTATGAGTCTGTTTCTGCTGTTTGTTCATTTATTTTGTACATTATATTCCACAGATAAGTGAAATCATTCGGCACTTGTCTTTCTCTGACTGGCTTGTTTCACTTAGCCCAGGACTCTCCAGGCCCATCCATGCTGGCCCCAGAGGCAAGCTTCCCTTCTCTGGCACAGCCCCGCAGTATTTCATGGCATAAATGTCCCACAGTTTTCTTATCCATTCCTTTGCTGATGGGCACTTGGGCTGCTTCCAGATCTTGGCTATTGGAAACAGCACCACTGTGCACATAGGGGTGCATATATTCTTTTTGATTGGTGTTTTGGGGTTCTTAGGATATATTCACAGGAGTGGGATTGCTATACATGTAATTATTATTACATATAATAATTAATATAAAATTATTCTTTGAATTCATTAGTTGCAAACAAAATGGCTTGACTTCCCCCCACACCTCAATCTTTGGGGAAAATTATTTCACAGAGGTTCTTCCTGTTAGCTCTTCAGACTCCCCACCGAGCTGCACCAGGCACACAACCACCTGCCCCATGGGGCCGCAAAGCATGATGTGAGGTGACTTCTAAGTTTTCTCCCAGCTCAAAATTCTGTTCCGCTCATGAATGAAGACAACATTAAAATGAAATCCATGGGGGAGATTAATGCATTAGTGGAAAGGTGTAATTAAAAGTATCACTTAAGCTGGAAAAGAAGGTGGCTAGGGAGTAATTTACATCAACAAATTACATTCTCTAAGATGGTCCAATGAGAGATATTCTTACAGAGAGCCTGATTGCAATGGATGGGCCCTGAAGAAATAAAACAGGACCGTGGGCATTTGTCTCGCCAACAAATCCTGGTAGAAGGGTAATCTTTAAGAAATGTACAAGCCAGCTCACAGCCAGCATCAACAGGAAGAGAATAAACATGACAGAGCAGGGTACCTATTTTTAAACTAATTCCATTTTTTCCATCTTTTATTTATAAATAGAGCAGAGTTAGGTGTTGGATGAGACCAATACATTTGTTAAGGGATCCCACCCTGTTTTCTATGCCAATTTCCCTAACAACAAACATAGGGACCACTAGACCAAGTCCTGGGTTATCTGCGAGTGAAAGAAGGGGGGGGTGATGGGCCCCTGAGTGTCCTTCTGGTCGGGAAGGTGGACCAGGAGACCCTGGGGTACAGTGCCAGGCTATTTTGCTCTTCTTTGCTGTTAGGCCTGTGAGCTCCCCTGTTTTTCCTCCAAAAAAGAAGTCAGAACAAGCCAGGTAAGATGGTGAGGTTGATTAGTTGTGAAGCATGTGGAGTTGGGGGGGAGGGTTAAAGGAGGAATGAGCTGGGAGAGAGATGTGGTCTAGGTTAACACTGATGAGCTGGTTTTGTATAGTGAAGGGGCGAAGAGTGGGCATCGACACTGCTGTTGCAACAAACAGGAAGTGTATTCAGGTGTAGACCACTGTCAAATGCAATCAGTAGCTTAGTGTTTCTCTGGGAGCAGAAACAGGTCGGAAGTCTCCTTTGACCTTATGGGGTTCTTCTTTACGTTCACAGGGGAAGACGGCGTTGCCTCAACTGGTCCTTGGTTCTCCTTCCTTTGAGAATATATTTTCTGCAACTTTGTTTTAATCAAATCAGGTGCTGACATCTTCCTGATAGAACAGGAAATCCTGCAGACCAAAGATCAGTGGAGCAGGTGACGACCTTTATCCTTGAATGAATCCTTAGGAAAAGAAAAACACCACCCAATGTAATCTAGTCAGTTTCCCAGAGCATAATTTGGTATTGCCCTTTAATCTCACAACACTATTTTAAATAAAAAAAAATCATTGCATGTTGTGTTTTCCAACAGTCAAAACATCAGCAATTCAAAACATCCCCCATTCTTCTGCAGTGTGGAAACGGAGCCTGGAGCCATGCCAGGGCAGGTTTCCAGCTTCAAGTAATTACTACAGGGATGTGGGGTGCTCACAGCCTCCCATCACAGCGCCTCCTGCATCAGCAGCCTCTCCCTGCTGGCGGCGGGAGCTACTGTGATCTGAGGATATGGGAGTTAGGAAGTGCTTGGGTACAATGGCGCAGTGTCCCTTGTATTGTGAAATGGGGTCAGCACTGGCCATTTGGCTTAATTATTCAAAATTATATGTGAGATGACTTTAATGTGATCCATGGAAGTATGTGTGTGGGTATGAAGTATGTGTGTGTGTAGTGTTATTGTTTTCTCCCAGATGGGCGTGCTCCCTTTTATTATTCTGTATGTTACAGTTAAAAAATAATATTAGAACATGAATAGGTGACTTTAAATTGACCAACTGCTAACAATCTAATAGAATTGTTTTCAAATGGGGGAACATAAAGCTGTATGAGTAAAACACACATATATATATATATATATATATATATATATATATATATTATTTGTCCATCTATGTATCATCTTCTATCATGTACGTATGTATGTATGTATCTATTATCTATCTATCATCTATCTAGCTATCTAATCTATCTATGTATCTTTCCATCTATAGTACAACCACAATCACACATCAATGAGAAATGTATTTCACTGGACCTTCTTCCTGATGACTTTTTTATTTTTTTAAATTTTTATTGTTGAAAGTATTACCTATGTCCCATTTTTTCTCCCATTGACCTCTTATAGCCCCACCCTCCACCCCCCGTTCCCAGGCCTTCACCTCCCTATAGTCTGTGTCCATGGGTTATGCAGATATGCATACAAGTTTTGGTTGATCTCTTCCTGTCCACTCACCATGCTGGCTTCTTCAGATGATGGTCTAGTCTCTTAGGCTCCAATGGCCACAAGGACCAGGCTTCCTTCCTCTTTTCCTCCTGGATCCAGCATTTCCTGACCTGTTGGCTATATATTTTTTATTTTTTATTTTATTTTTTATATTTTCACTTTGGCAAGGATGGTGACATATACATTCTATATTACAATGGTTTTGTATGTTTTCATGTTTTATCCATAGACTGATTCTCCATGTAGGAAACCTAGTCTCAGTTTTTGCATCATTATGTCTCAAGTTGATGGAATGAAAAATATGGTACCTAGAGCAACAAATAGAAGAACTAAGATGATAATCCTTAAAACTGGAGGAAGGAAGGGCTGTTTAAAGCAAACTAGATGCTCATCGTTTGTAATATAATTAGTAGGTATTTTATGAAATTGATAAGCGGTGTTTGAAAGCAACACTGGTTCTTGGTGCTTGGCGTTGGGCGGTGGGACCCGGGACAAGGAGCAGGTGAGTGCGCACTGTGCTCTTTGACGAGCCATTGGCAGGATGCTGCATTTTGCCCACCACATGCTTTCTTTCCTGCATCCCACACCATGGCGGGTCACAGGAGAGGCAGCATCATGGAAAACTGGGTTTACATCCCTGACACGTTTCAAATGCTTTCTCTCCTCCACTACGCATGGACTTTAAAACATTAACTCTATTGGGATGACATTGGTTAATAAGATTACACAGGTTTCAGTGTACAATTCTGCGACACATGAGCTGTATATTGCATTGTCTTCCCACCACCCAAAGTCAAATCTTTTTCTGTCACCATATAGTTGACCCCCTTTACCTTTTACTACCCCCCATTCCTTCCATTTGGTAACCACCAGGCGATTGTCTGTGTCTATGAGTTTTGGTTTGTTTGTTTACCTTGAGTACTTTGGGGGCTGGCCTCAAGGACCTGTCCTTTAGGGACATCCCTGAAGGTAAGCCGATAGGGCAGGAGATATATTTATTTCTCATTGCATTCAAGGTGCTGGCAAAAGCTCAATTAAACATGGACGCTACTGTAAACCACATTAAACTGTCATTCTAAACCCAAATTCCACTTCCCCTAATCACCTTTTCTATAGTCAATTCTAAAACAGCCCCAGTTACTCCAGTGCCCAGGAGGTGTGGAGTGGTCTGGAGAGGGAAAGGCAGAGGGGAAAGAGCCAGGGATCTCAACCCAATGAATCGATTTTATTTCTGCAAGTTTAATGGAAACATTTGGGCAAGTGAACAAGAAGCTAGGACCTGCCCCGGGGGGCCTGGAGGGAGACCCCCTGAAGCTTTAGTTTCATTTGCTTCATGGTGACTCTGCCTGTGGATGCCATTACAAGAATCTGTGCTCGTGGTGGGAAGTGAAATCCGAAGAGAATCTTAATTCACACAGATTCCACATCCAGGAAAAGAGAGAGGAAACTTTTGGAGGGTCCCTGACTTGCCCCACAAATAGCCACCGCACGGTAACCCTGAGTCTTCTCCCAGTCATAGGTCTATGCACATCACCATACACAGCTCAACGTGGGCCACTGGCTTTCTTATGTACATTGCGATTTTCTTCAAACATTATTCTCTGATGTCCTGAATAAAGTTAGAAAATTTGGATTTGGATGCGTTAGGCAATCAAAAATCCATCTAGACTCATTGTGGGCCTTGCCAGCCAACATTGGTGCTTACATGCTATTTCCACCTTGGTTAACCAGACTGTGCAATTACATACAAATGTTGCTACTGTGACTTTCACGATGGGCCATCGAGAAGAGAAGATATGCCTTAGGGATGTCACCCATCTGGTGCCAGTGGTGGATGGGCTCCCCGGGACAGGGTGGCTGAGCTGGCAGGGATCCCACTACCTGCCTTCAGAGTAGCACAGTGAAGCCCTGCTCTCTAGACTGGAGTTTCAGGCACAAAACAGCAGCAGCCGCACATCCAACCTTCTGTGAAATGAAGTCTATAATAATTTATTTATTGTATAATTGCCTAACTCTGGTTAAGAAATTGAATATAGGTAGAGCATCATCGTGGGTACCATTGGTACTGTAGTCCTATACACTGGACTAAGGTAATTTCTCTATTATTATTACTAGAGGCCCAGTGCATGAAATCTATGCCCTTGGGGGTGCCTGCATCCTCTCGCAGTCCAGGAGCCCTGGGGGGATGTCCAACTGAAGGCTTAGGCCTGCTCTCTGGGGGCCCTGCCACCATGGCTTACTCGCCAGTAGTGAGCCCAGCTTCTGGCTGAGTAGCATTCTCCCCTGTGGGTCAGCACTGACTACCAGGAGGCAGCTCCTATGTTGAGTGTCTGCCCCATGGTAGTCAGCGTGCATATAGCGATGGGTTGTTCCACTATTCGGTCAATTTGCGTATTAGCCTTTTATTGTATAGGATTTTTAAAAATCCTCACCTGAGCATATTTTCTCATTGATTTTTAGAGAGAGGGTAAGACTGAGAGAAATATCAACTTAAGAGAAACACATTGATTGGTTGCTTCCTGCATGTGCCCTGACCAGGGCCTGGGCCAAGGAGGAGCCTGCCACCAAGGTACACACGTTCCCATGACTGGAATTGAACCTGGGATCCTTCAGTCTGCAGGCCAACGCTCTATCCCAGGGGTGGGCAAACTTTCTGACTCGAGGGCCACATGGGTTCTTAAACACTGGACCGGAGGCCGGAACAAAAGCATGGATGGAGTGTTTGTGTGAACTAATATAAATTCAAAGTAAACATCATTACATAAAAGGGTACGGTCTTTTTTATTTTTATTTTTTATTTCAATAGTTTAGAACAGCCATCCGGCCTGCGGGCCGGAGTTTGCCCATGCCTGCTCTATCCTCTGAGCCAAACCTACTAGGGCTAAGGTAAATTCACTAGCTGTATGCCTTTGAGCCTGCCACATCCTCTCCCTGGCCTTTCATTCCCCATCTCAGAAATAGGGACAGAGAATGGGTGGAGAAAGGTAAAAAGGGGTGGTGTACTGCTGCAATACTGTCAATAATAAAATAAGATAAAAATTTTAAAAGTAAGGGACTAAGAATAAAGAGATTTTAAGCCCTCAAGACCAATTCTGAATTTCTAGTGCTGACCTTCAGCCCATCTCAGTGCTTGAAAAACATTCTGTGAAGTGAAGTGTGGCACCTTCCCTCCACTAGGGGTCAAAGAAGAACAAGGAAAGGAAGGCGAGTTTTGTTTTACAGTCTGAGCCGCTATTTGCCTCCAGGAGCACATCTCCTCACCCATAGAACGCTGTAAGAGTGCAGAACCTGTATGCGTATCAAGATTGTTCAATGAAGTCATGGTTCAATGTGCCCCACGTGATGCTGTGTACCTTTGTTTCATGCCTAGTTATCATCATCACATCCGTCAACTCAAGAATTACATTTCTTTGTCTTCTGGTCCAAACGCAGCTGCAGATCTCACAGCGCTTGCAGGAGCAGCTGGGCAGCCATGAGCTCAGATATCTCCCTGCACCAGGCACATCTCCTTGCCATCCCTGAGAATGCAAATAGAGACAAACCGAAGCCACTTCCCTCCCAGGCCCACGGTGCTAGCTCGTCTGTGGAAATGAACTCCCATTCTCTCCGACATTAGTTCCCTCTAGCATGTGGCAATTCTTTGACGCTGCACCACGAGAGGGGCTCTGACATGCTCCACGCTGAACAGAGGAAATGGATGGTGCCGGCGGAGACACTAGTCTCATTTGCTCTGCACCTGATCTTCCGCGTGCGGATATTGCAGAGGATCTCGGTGCTCAATCTTAAGCAATTTAGCTCAGCAAAGTGGATTAGTTGGGGCCGATGGAAAGTGCTCCTTTATAACTTTCTTTCTCTAAAAGTGATATTCGGATAGTCTGGGGCCTGCACTGGAATCTGAGATGTTCTGCTTTCTGAGTTTGAACACTATTTGATGTGAATAAAGGCAATGAAAACAGGCACCTGCGGTCTATAATCTGGCTCCCAAAACATGCGTGTCTTCAATACATTTAAAAAGTCAGCGCCTTTTCCCAAAAGGGGAACCTATTCAAAAGGGCTCATGAAAGTAGGTTGTATGGAAGGTGAGGGGATTGTTATGTATGTCAACTGAGTTCTGCAAAACTTGCCTTTTTATTTTCCAAGAATATAGACCTAACGGAGCTGTGGTTTTATGAAATACGGTGGCTCCATCTAGAATTAGACCCATCTGGAGCTTGGCTGAACTCGCAGTGAATGGTTTTACCAGAATGTTTTACTCATTACAAAGGATGCACGTTTCTGTCTTCAACCTCCTCACCCACCTCACATCCATATCGCCCTGAACTACTAGGTTCAACAGTGTCTGCTCAGAACACATCCCCTTGGAGCCTCAGGACGTGACCTGCTTCAAACATAGAGTCTATGTAGACGCAGTTCAGTAAGTCAAGATGAGTTCATGCCAGGGTAGGGCGGGCCCCAAGTCCATTGCCTGGTGTTCTGATAAGAAGGTGGTGTAACGTCACAAAGACGCCTGTGAAAAGGAGAGCTGGCCGCCTGAAAACAAAGGAGGCAGAGACTGGAACGATTCGGCCCCAAGCCCAGGAACACCGGGGATTGCCGGGGATCCCCAGAGGCTACCGAGAGGCGAGGAAGAATTATTCCCAGAGCCTTTGGCCATCCGGTGAGGTTGCAGGCTTGATGCCATTTTGAGGATGCCCTATTCATGTGCTGTGAAAGAATGAAAGGAGGAGTGTGGAGAGCAGCTACAGTGTTTGGACAGGTTCAAGTTTCAGAGTAATGAGAGGGCACAGTCCTCTCATGGCCACGTGCAAGTCCCAGCGTGGAGGGCAGAGCCTCCCAGCACAATGATAGCCAACAGCTGGAGTTGTAAGCTTGAACCCATGGTCTGAACACGTGGCCCCATGTGCCTGAGTGATGTAGGCTTGATAGAGTTCAGGTACATGTAGTTGAATAGAATTGAAACCCAGGAGAAGGTTGTAAACATCTTGACCACGCCTTATTTTGCCTCGTGGCATTGGCTATAAAGACACAGCTTGTAGTCCGTGGCACTGTCGCTAGCTCTCCATCAGAGAGGACAGGGTCCACCGAGACCCACCCAACTTTCATTCTCTTGTCTGTCTTTTCTCAATCCTTCACCACCCCCTCCCAGGTTCACCCTTGGCCATGCTGGCATGGTCACAGATTTCAGGCAACCTCTTGTGTCATTGAGCCAAGTCAAGGACCAGGCAAGGTGAATGGCAGCCTTGAGCTTCAACGGGTGCATCTCATCTCTGCTGGGCGCTGGAGAGCAGCCCTGTAAGCCACATCATTCCTGACTCACCTTGAAGAGAAGTGGTGTGAAGATGGTTAAAAAAGTCATTTCTAAAGGACATTTGGAAAACACTGATAATGTTGTTGTGATGTGACCTAAATACAATTATCCAAGTTAAATTAGAAACAGTAAGCTATTACTTTTTTTCCAGCCTTTGCACTTCCTAATATACTTTAGGGTAGCTCAAATCTACATGTATTTATGTTTAGAGATTAACAACTGGAATGTAATTATCATAATACATTCTCTTTGACATCGGAAATGTGTAGTGGTCAGGGGGGTCACTGCAATTTATTTGTGAAATGAAAACCACCGTTAGAAATGATATGGAAAATGTCCACAGGATACTGCCTCAGGAGAGCAATAAAAACCAGCATCAAGTCTCCCAGATTTGTGTGGGCATTTTATGAACAGCAAACAGCACATTGTTTGTGCCTGATGGCTCCCAACTCTGCTCCTTTAGCCCAAGAGCCAGGCCAGACCCTGATCCTGTCTTTAATTTCCCAGGACCTCACACGGCTAAGAAAACCACTCTTTTTTCTGCATGGAAACAACCTCAGCAGTCAGAGCTAGCTCTCCCATCTCTTCCCTCTTGTCTCCTGACAGTCAAGGACCTGCCCCCGCCATCTGAGACAGAGTCCGCCTTCATCACAGCCGGGTGCTGGCCTGGGGTCCAGTCTAATTGGTCATCAGGGAGGTAGAGCTGGGAGACAGGGAGCACAGGAAGCAGGGTAGATTCAGCAGCGAAGGGAGGGAGAGTGAAGGACATTTTCAAGGGACAGGGGCTGGGAGGCCTCCCTAACTCGAAATCCTCTGGGCATCACACTACTGAGGCTCTTTGGGTGTTCTCTGAAGACAGATACACACCAGCACTTGTTTTATTTGAACATTTATGCCATGTAGATCTTCTTCCTGCTCCTCTACTTTCTCCATTTCATTCTTCCCCTGTGCTCAGGCAAAGGAGACGGTTCTGTTGGATGCCACGGTGTGCATTACCCAGAAGATCCCACACTTTGCATAACAGTTGGCTAGAAGGATATTTATTAAATGTTTCCTCTAAACCAGCGGTCGCCAACCTTTCGGACCTCATGGACTATGAGTGGTCCACGGACCACCAGTTGGTGACCGCTGCTCTAAACTACAGTTTGCATGTGAAATGTTTTTAAGGTTGATGAACTGATGCAAATTTGATGTATGCTAACAAAATGTTTGTGGCCTGAAGTGTCCTTTCATTGGTTAACAAGTCTTTGGTGATATGTTAAAATGTCAAATTCATTTAAATAGAATAGCAAAGATTCTAGGATTAGAGGAGCAAGTCTTCCACTAGTAAGGAGTAGAAATTTATAGCTCTAACTACCAATCTTGTCTGGTCTTGGATCATCTGGTCAAATAGAATTGCATTGTAATCATTTGTAGGCTTTAATGAACTCTTTTTTAAAAATCATTTTTTATTTTTCAATTACAGCTGAGATATACTATTACATTAGTTTCAGGTGTACACCCCAGTGATTAGGCATTATGTAACTTACTAAGTGATTTTCCTGATAAATCTCATATCCATTGGACACTTTCCTAAGATAAGTTTGTTTGTTTCCCAGTAGTTGGCAAACCGTGGCTCTCAAACCACATGCAGCTCCTTGGCCCCTTGAGTGTGACTCTTCCACAAAATACCATGGCCTGGGCGAGTCTGTTTTGAAGAATTGGCATTAGAAGAAGTTTAAGTTTAAAATATTTGGCTCTCAAAAGAAATTTCAATCGTTGTGCTGTTGATATTTGGCTCTGTTGACTAATGAGTTTGCCGACCACTGTCCTGACTACCGATGACATTCCTGCAAGACACTTTGATATCTCCTAGGTAAATGCATTGTTCAAAGTCTTATAGCAGGTACAGTTGGGCTTAGAAATGAAGTAGCTGACCTGAACCTAAATGATCTCAATTGTAGAACGAAGAGACGAAGGCGGATTCTAAGCCCTGGACAATGTGGATGCAGGACTGAGCCTGGATGGGCAGGTGATCTGAAAGGTGAAGTGATCCCCATTGGTGATGTGTGTTTCCCACAAATCATGAGTCAGGGGGCAGGTCCCCACAGACAATTGATTTCAAAAGAGGTCATTGAGTAAGGAGAGTCTTAACCAAAACAATGTCTTCTGGGAATTTATTTTTCCTGTTTTTGTGCAGACTGATGAATGCAACTGAAAGACTTCAGGCTTTCCCAGGACTAAAATTAGATGTTATCTTACATGCATTGGTCACTGAATTAACCATTGAAATGAACATATTTTGGACACATATACTTGAGGTATATGTGTACACACAATGGGAGGAAAAGAGGCTGTGATGGAAAAATTTTAGAAACATGTTAGCTCAAAATGATTGATTCTAGGATATGGACTCCTTCAGGTCTGTGCAAGTTAAAGACAGTAAATAAAACATGCAGAACTGTGCAGAGCGCTGCTCCGGGGCTGCCCACAGTGTCTGCCGACCTCCTGCCCTGCAGCCTCAGCCTCGGGTCAGTCCAGGGACAGGAACAGGGTACAAGGTCAGATGGCCCCATCTGACCTAAGAGGAACGGGAAAGACATTTTTAGATGCATTTAGAACTGAAACGAATTTGAGCATATTGTCTATATGATGACTAACCACTGGGTCTGCTACCCTGAGGGGACTTTGTCACCTCTGCAAGGCATTTTGAAACTATTGAGCAGAACCATGTTCTAATAGAGATGGAATTCACCCACTCTGAGCTTTATTTATTTTCTAGAGGCCTGGTGCATGGATTCGTGCACTGGTGGGGTCCATCAGCCTGGCCTGTGGGGATCAGACCAAAACCAGCCCTCCAACATCCCTCGAGGGGTCCCGGATTGCAAGAGGGAGATTCTCAGGTGACACACCCTGGAATTTGGCTCCCACCTCTCTGATTCTGGGTGCATCACCTGAGAACCTCAGCTTCCAAGTCACCACAGCTTGGCATCTTTGGCATTGAGCATCTGCCCCTGTGGTCAGTGTGCATCATAGCTACTGGTTGGATGGTTGGGTTAGGCTTGTATATATATGGACTAGAGGCCTGGCGCATAAATTCATGCACCAGTGGGGTCCCTTGGCCTGGTCTGCGTGATCAGACCAAAACCAGTTCTCTGACCTCCTTCAAGGAGTCCTGGATTACAAGAGGGGACAGGCCCACCGAGGAACACCACAGGTACACAATTGGGACCTGGGAAAGATGCAGGAGGTTGGCCAGCTGGGCAGGAACCATGGGAATGCTCCAGGGTGTGTCTGTCCATCTTTCTCAATCCTGATCAGCTGGGCCCCAGCAGCAAGGTAACTTACTGGTCTGCCCCTGGTGGTCAGTGCACGTCATAGTGACTGTTTGACTGTCTGCCCCCTGGTGGTCAGTGCACGTCATATGGAGCGGTTGAGCTGTCTTAGCATATCATTAACATATTACACATTGACTGGTTGAATGGCCTCCTGGTCCATGTGACACTTAGCATATTAGGCTTTTATTATCTAGGATTTATTTATTTATTTATTTATTTATTTATTTATTTATTGTCCTGCTTTCCATTTCTGGTGACTCACTTGGAAGGCGAATCCACAGTATTTTGTAGCTTGTGTCAATCTATTGAGGCAAGGACGCGGGTGCCTCCATCTTTCTTCTGCACAAAAGCACTTACTTGGGGGTCTGAGGCTTACCTGAGACTGTTTACATCCTTAATGTGAATCTGATATCTTCACAAGTGCTCCAGAGATTGCATTTCCCACATAGAAGGGACGAGGATTCAAAGGACGGTAACACATTTCCAGTAACTACAATTGCCGTCCTCTTCCTGAGAACCTCTCTCACGGACTCGCTTTGTGGTGAGGCCCTGGGCCTGGCACAGGGCGCCTTGCATAATGACATTCCTACGGCAGGTGAGCCAAATGGCTTTGAATAGGCAGCATCCCGTCTTCCTCGATGCCTGGCTTCCCAGCAGACTTATCAGCTCCGAGTCGGGAATAAATAAAGCATGCTGTTAGGAAGGGTCTCTGGGAGGCTTCTGTTTATGCTAATTTATTTAAATATATACATCAGGACAGTGAGTCTGGAGATTTAAGGGTCTTTGAAAGTTCTATATGCAAGGCTCTCCTTTTTGCCGAAGAGCCAGCTCCTGCTGATGTGAATTTTCTTTGTTGACTTTTTCTGTTTCTGAGAACGGATTTATTTATCACTTCATGGCAACGATCATCTCCACTGCATCATCCTCTTTTGTTTTTAACCTGGTAGCATGTGAATACACAGGACTGACAGGCTTAGAGGTCAAGCTTGGGCTGTACAGGGTGGTGTTAGGACAAACCTCGAGATGACCACATTCAGGCCATGTGGGCTTTTGTTGACTCTGTTTTGTTTTTCAGTGGAAACCTAGAAAGTGGGGTCAGGAATGCAAAGGCTACACAACCGGCCACTACTTTATGAGCTGTGCTACTGAGCTGTGTATGGAGACATTATTCTTTATAGAAGCAGCTGGGACATGAAGGGGATTGCTGGGGGGAGTGTGGAAGGCCCCTGTGATAATGCAGAGGGGTGTGGGGTGTCAAGGGCCCAGCTCACCTTGCAGAATTGGGAACCTGTGTGCAAAGCAAACCCTTGTCATTGACTCTACTTATCCAAATGTCAGAACAAGCTTTTACTTCCACTGACTGTCCAGCAAGCCAGGAGACAACCACAAAAGGGCCAGGAGAGACTCGGTCTCGATACAGTCTGAGGCCACCAGCTAGACACTTAGGCATCTCGGAAAGTCCAGGCTCACATGTACACGCCCATGGCATAGCAATCACAAAGCCACCTGCATACATTTAGGGACCAGTAATGCATACCTGGGAGGAACTTATGTGTGGCAGGCTGGCACGGCCACGGCACACTCAGTCCCGCATTGGGCGTCTTAGGTGCCATGCCAGCTCAGCCAGGTTTGGTGAGCCCGAGTGGGGTGGTGAAGGATGGAGAAAAGACAGACAAGAGAATGAAAGCTGGGTCTCAGTGGGATGCTGTCCTCTCTGTGGAGAGCCTCTCTAATGGAGAGGCCAATAAAGCCGTGTCTTTATTTTACCACCAGACACCACAAGGAAAAGTAAGGGCGTGGTCAAGATGTTTACAACCTTCTCCTGGGTTTCAATACTATTCAATTACGTGCACCTGAACTCTATCAAGCCCACATCACTTAGGCACTTGGGGCCACGAGTTCGGACCATGAGTTCAAGCTCATAACTATAGCTGTTGGATATAATTGTGCGGGGAGGGCTCTGCCCTCTAAGTTGGGACTTGGCGTGTGGCCATGAGAGGACTGTGCCCTCTCATTAGTCTGAGGCTTGGACCTGTCCAAACACTGTGGCCTCTCTCCATACTTATGACTGTTTACAAGCTGTGTACCCTTTTCCAGGACACCATGAGGTGTTGTAATTGAGAAGATGACAAGGCCAGTTTTGCCTTTCCCTTAGTTAGCTTCCTGGCTGGGAGAGGGGGGTTTGAAGTGATTAAACAGGTTAGCACATTATGGTCTTGCAGCTCAGTGCTGGGTCGGTCCCAGAGCGAGCTCCCAGTGCGTGTTTGCTGATGACAACACCCCCGAGGAGCAGGCACACAGAACTGGGCTGAGCTGAGTGGAGTGGATTTCAGACAAGCTTCAGGTCACTGTCTAGTGTCTCAGTGGAAGTGCACTGCAGCAATGAGCACCCACACCGAGGATTTCGGAGGAAGGTCTGTGTTGGGTGGATTTTGGATGCATTAGCAGAATAGGGCCGAGGTCAGGAGTGCTGGGGAAGTGGGGTAACAAGAGGAGAGGCGCAAGGGCAAAGGAGAACCAGGAACACTCGTCATCTGAAAATCCAGGGAGCAGGGAACAGGGTTCCATCAACGCCACCAGCCCGAGTGGAGCCAACAAGGTCAAGGTGAAAGCGGTTCCCTTGGATTCGTGCCTGGGAGACCCTGACGACGGTGGCAGGAACGCTCCCAGGGGAGCCGGACCGGGAGGTGCTCCTTGTTCCCCTTCCTTTGTCCACAGTAGAGACATGTTTACATGTCATACAGGGGACCACCGCATGGATGCAGGCGGAGGGCAGTGCACATGTGTGTATGGTTCAGGTAAGAGCCCAACAAACCATGTCACCAGCAAAGGCCAAATGCATCAGAAATAGGCAAGAAGCAGTCTGTGCGGAAGGGGGTGCGAAAGGGGGTGCGGAAGAGCGAGGGGAGTTCATGTATGGGAAAGGCATGGAGGCCCGATGTCAATGTGACTGAGATACACAGAATAGACCAGTTCCAGGAGGAATTCCACCTCACAGTATTTATAAGAAAATGTTACTGTTTGCAGTTTATTTCAGCAGCGTGGAGACTACCGCCAATGACCTCTAAGTTTTGTGGATATTTTCTTTCTTTTTTAAAAATTTATTAAGGTATCACATATTTGTCCTCAAACCCCCACTGCATATTTTCTTTTTAACGCACCGTGAGATGTAGCCTGTGCTGGACGCATAAACCATCAGACGTATGTGTTGCTTCAATATCTTTCTCTTTGACTCTCTCGGGAAGGCCCCGGAGCGTGAACTCAGGCACGCTACTCCTCCACAGGAGGCTGCTCTTCCCCTAAATCCAAGCTTGCGGATACCGAGAATTCATTACATTCCTAAAAAATATGATTGTGTCTGTTTTTAATTAGAATTGGTTTGTCAGGTGCACAGCCTGGATGTAGAAGTAATAAGGCCATTTGTCATCCGGACTTTCTGACACGGGCGCTTGCTTGTTGCCCTTAATTGTCCACCAGGGCTTACTGCGTTTGGCGGATGATTTGTTTGTTCTTCTGTTTCCCCTTCAACCAAAATCGCCATCAAGCTCACGAGAGAGATGGGCAGGCTTTCTTCCTGTGAATTTGAAATCGTCACACGCTGCTGGAAAGGCTTCCGAAGGACTGGCAATGGCTCTCCTCGTCTGTAAGACGCGGCCCGATATTCTGGAAGCGTCATAACGATGTTTGCTCATTTGTTTCACTTAACGGAGAGAAATACTTCTCTAACATCAATGAGAAAACACGTCTGTGGCTAATGGCTCCAACCAGTCAATCCGTCAGACAAACCCTGCCCGGGCTCAGAGCCTGCCCGCCACGCGTGGGAAGACCCTGGAGCTGGGGGCCACCAGGAGCGCCTGCTAGAATGATCTTCGCGGATTCCCTCCATCCATCCTGGCTGTCCACTCAGCTGGTATCGAGTGTGTGCTGCCAGGCATCAGTCTTCATCTTACATATATGTTTGTTGCTCATTTCCTGTCTCCGTGACAGCCACATGGACCCTCCCCGGCCAGGTGCCAACGCCCCATCGGGCCCCGGGCAGGGAGGGTAGGCACTCTGAGAATCTGCAGAGCGACCATGGCGTTCTTCTGCAGCCTGTGGTCCATTTCAGACGTTCTCTTTCAATTAGGGGCTGGGTCTCTAATTTGACAGAGAAAAGAGAATCATGTGACTCTCACTGCCTGCACCCCCTGACTTCCCACTGGCCCGTGCTCTTCCTGCCCCTCCCTGGTCACAAGGACGGGGACCCCACTCCAGGCTCAGGCCACCACTTGCTACACTCCCCTTTTCCTCAGAGGGTTGTTCTGTCTGAGGGTCCTTCTCCCGTCTGTGTGCTCAGCCCCTCGCTCTCTGCCACTTGCAGAGAGGAACCCAGGAGCCGGGAGGCATGCCCCTACCCACCTTCCTTCCGCAGCTGCTGAGTGTGACCCTGTGGCCCGTCACTTCACCGAGCACCAGACACGCGGCAGGAGCTTGCTCGCTTCCCCAAGTCCATCCTTCATGACTGGTTCCCTTGGGTCTTCGGTAGAAGCCAAGCGTTTAAAACGCTAACCCCCAACACACGTGATTCCGAAGCTGAGTGTGCAGAGATCAGGTTCTGAGAAGTGCTGTTGGAATGGGTCCATGTTTCCGGCCCCATGCAGGCTCTCTCAGCCATATTTCAGTCTTTGCAGCTGTTTCTGTTCAGAATGGGTATTGCATAAATCTCTGTAATGCAGAAAAGTATGATTGATTACCGATGTGGATTCTTTATGAACATTTTGCTTCCAAGAATGCTTCTCGGAGCTGCTGAGATGAAAGCAATGATCCAGCCTCTTTGTTGAATAATGGCATTTTCAAGGTCACGGGTTGCCTGAAAGATCACCCTCTTTCACAGGACCCCTCTAGTCTATAGGCAAGTTCTTGTACATAGGTACTGCCCCTTCTTCAGCCAGTGAGGTCACCTGGAAACACGGGGGAACACATCAAAGGGTGCTGGGGAGCTGTCCTGCTCATGAAAAGCACAGGTGTTTTATAAGAAAACTAGAGGCCCAAGGCACGAAGATTCGTGCAAGAATGGGCCTTCCTTCCCCTGGCTGCCAGCACCACCTTCACTCCAGCTGGGGCCACCTTTTTGCCTTCCCATGCTGCCCAGAGGCCCAGAGCAGTTGGGGTAGTGTGGAACACTTGAGTTGTCACAATGGCAAGCATCCTGCCCATCCACCGGTTGCTCTGTGCCTATGTATGCAAATTAACCCTCCATCTTTGTTGGGTTAATTTGCATACTCCTCCTGATTGGCTTGTGGGCATCCAGGCGGTATGGTCAATTAGCATGTTACTTTTTTATTAGTGTAGATGACCAACACTATCTATTTTGTGAATTTACTTGGCTCTCAGAAAAGTTTGTCATTCTTATACATTTAGTGAATTTACTATGAACTCTCTTCTAGTGGCTATATTACAATGGGAAGGAGATTGTCCTTTGAAAAGCACAATGGTTCAGAGGTGGGGGGTGCAGAGCTGCAGAAAACCCAAGAGATTTCACAGGTTTTGTGGATTTTACCCATAAGAATGTGCTGCTTCTTGGAAATATATATCAACAAGTTTCAAAATGAAAATTAAAAAAACTTTCACATTGAGAGTATCTCAGATGCCCCTCCTTTTTCTCCCCCTTGTCCCTCTCCACCTGGTTCGCACTCCACCCCAGGCCTTCACCACTCTACGGTGTCCATGGGTGATGCATATAGGCAGCTGAGTTCTTTGGTTGATCTCTCCCCCCACCCCCTTCCCTCTGAGATTCCTCAGTTTGTTCCACATTTCCTTGTTTCTGGTTCTATTTTATTCATCAGTTTATTTTGTTGATTAGATTTCTTGTTCATTTATTTTGAGTTTTTAGATTCAATTGTGCTGAGGGTTCGGCTGTGGGGCTGGGACCCCTTGCTCCTCAAGGAGGCCTCTGCATCCCAGACCTCCCCCCAATGAAAAAACACCCCACATGTGGGTGCTGGACCAGCCCTTTCCACGCCTCGGCCCCTCCCACCAGTCTCTGTGTGCATTCTTCTTTACTTACTAGTTCAGGACTTCCATTCAGCCCGATTTCAGGCAGTTCTGAATGATGGTTGCTCTATATTTTAGTCGTAACTTTGATGTGGTTGTGGAAGGTGGTGAATACAGGCATTTGCCTATGCCATCATCAGGGTTCCACTCAAAATGGAATTTGATGGAAAATTGGTAAGTTAAGCCAATATTTATTTGCAGTGCCTTCGAGGGTAACCACTTCGAAAACAGCTAATTGTTTTTTTCAGTGGAGTCATGAAACGAACCACAGGCTTACTCAGCTATACAAGGGAGTAAACCTCCACACACTTCCTATTTCCGCCCTGGGTTCAGTTACAACGTCTTTTGGTAAAAGAGATGGAATTACCTGGAGGGAGGGTGGGATGTGAGGGAAGGAGGCAAAGTTATGGTGGAGCCATTGGCCCCGAATCTCCTATTCACATAAAACTCAGTCAGCCCATTAAATGCCTGGCCATCCCTGGCCCAGCACAGCTGCTGCTCTTACCTCCACGCGACTTGACACGATGGGGCTCCTGGCGGGCTCCCAGCAGGAGGAGAGCCCTGGCTTTCGCCACCTGCTTCTTCCTCAGCTTTGAACCCGAAGGAGCCTGATAAGCAAGAGCCTCATCTGAAAATCAGAGCTGAAAAGCTGCCCCTTGTAATATTATCAACTCCTCACGGTGCTGGAAGGTCAAGCTAAAATCAAACCAACAGGCGCTGTTTTTCTCCCTGAGGTGTGATTGCTCTGGAGGTGTGGAGAGAGACACTTTTCCACCCCGGACTTGGTGGATGAAGCGTTTGTCACAACTCGTCTCAGAGACACGAGGAGCTGCAGGGTCTCAGCGCTTCTCAGGAATATTTACTTCCAGGTGATTATTTTAGAATATATCTAATACACATGTCAAACCACGCTTTAGGGCCCGGCCAGCTGTAAGCTGTCAAAATAACATGATAGTGCATGGCAGGGTTGCTCCTCTGGAGTTAGCGGGTTCCATGGAAATGCACGAGAACCAAGCACTCATTATTTCTTCCCTCTAATAACAGCGGGCACTGAACCACGCGGCGCTAACTTCCATTTGGAGATGGGATTTGCCCAGAGGCAACACCAACCTCAGGGCTTTGCCCATATTGTCTCCTCGAAGCCATGCATCAACTGTATGAAGCAACACGCACATTGTGGGCCCATTTTATTGGTGGAAACCAAAAGCTCAAGTCAGGAGGAATCTAGGGAACTCCATTTAGAACAGCGTGTGCATGTATTCGTGCAAAGGGGAAATGGGTTAATGGGTTGAGGGTTCAGATGCCAGTGTGTGGCCAGTAGGAGCTCGTTAAAGGCAGGACCGGTGTCCCTGCTGGAGAGAGGGGTGGCCTGGTTGTATCCATTGACTGGAAGAAATGGAAGAATAAATCCCATGTGCTTCCAAATTAGACTTTATGCATTAAACACAGATCACACAACTCTACACCCTTCCCTGGTTGAAGTTCAAGAGACTTAAAGATACACAAAAGCCTGGCTGGTGTGGCTCAGCGATTGAGATCCAGCCTCTGAACCAGGAGGTCACAGTTCATTCCTGGTCAGAGCACATGCCAGGGTTGTGGGCTCCATCCCCAGTGTGGGGCGTGCAGGAGCCGCCAATCAGTGATTCTCTCTCATCATTGATGTTTTTTTCTCTCTCTTTATCTCTGAAATAAATAGAAACATAAAAAAGATACACAAAAAAACAAGAAACAACCTCTTCCGAGAGAGAGAAACCTGAGTCACCCGTAACTTGTGATGGTTGAATGAGAGGAACCATCATGCATGAGAACCAAGAAGAGAGAGACGGACTCTCTGATGGCAGGACCTGGTGGGAGGGTGTTTCTGGAGGGGAGATGTCTGGGCCCTGGGTTGGTAGAAGAGTAAATGTTAACCGTGGGATAGAGGGGAAGATGTAACACCAGAACCCCGGGCAGTGAATCCCACTGCCAGGCAAGCCTATGAGTGAGATGCCTGCTAGGGAAGGCTGGCATTGTGGTGACTCCGGAAGATCCGCTGTGGGAGACAGAGGAAGGGAGGTGATACTGGATGAAGCTCGAAAGCTGGGTAGGTTTAGTACGGCTCCTGAGATTTTTCCTGTCATCACAGTGTGTGCCTGTGGAAGGCACTCAAGTGATGGCATTAAGTGACAAATGGGTGACAAATTCTATGCAAATAGGAGCCAAGCATGGCCACTCCACTGTTGCCCAGGAGGTCCTGGACACCCTGTTCATGCTCTGGAACACCCAGAATCTATCCATCTCCATTGGTTTATCTCATAAAAATGGTTATAGGCTCAGCAGTTACAGCAGCAGCCCACACAACAAAAGGTTGCAGGTTTGATTCCCCGTCATGGGCACGTACTTAGGTTATAGGTTAGATCCCCAGCCCCAGTCGGGGTCATGTGAGAGGCAACCAATCGAGGTGTCTCTCTCAAATCTGTGTTTCTCTCTCTCTCTTTGCCCCCTCCTTTCCTTCCTGACTCACTGAGAAGCAATGGAGAAACCCTTGGGTGAGGATTAAAGGAATGACTTTGGGCATACCAGACTAGAGGCTCTGACATGTAGGGTGGAAACAAATTGTGTCTGGTTGTCACGCCTGGATGTCTGGCGCTGCCTTGTACACCGTGGGCCTGAGCAGAAATCCTTGGCAGTTTGCAAGCAGGGGTGGCGGCATCTGTAGGTGTTTGTAAGGTTCTGGGCAAGGAAAAGATGAACAAAGCATCGAGGGGAAATCGGGGTCTACACTGCAAACCCCATGTGGAGATGACAGCCTGGCCCCAGTCCTGTCCTCAGCCTGCCTTCAGGGCGTCTCCGCCTTGTATAGCTAACCTTTGAAAAATGGGAGTGAAAATCTACTTACTGGAATTCAATGAACATAATTAAATTAGACTTCTGTTCATTAGAATGCAGCTTAGGGGGGCAGTGTTAAAGGGAAAATAAGGGTTTTATAAGAAAAAGGGTTTTAAAGCCCAAAGACATATAAATCGCTTCCAACCTGTAGGATGATCCTCCTGAGGCACAAAATGATCCTCTCTTAAAAAGTCGTTCTTGTCAGGAGAGAAGGAAGTGTTTGCAGGGAAGCTCTTACTTTTCACATAAATGATTTTTGTGTTTCATAAAACTGCTGGAGATTAAAGTATCTAAACACTTCTTATTAAATAATACACACCTGCCAGGCTTCCTCCTGGGTTTGCTCTTATTCGAAGGGGATGTAAGAGGAGAACGCAAAGGGTTGCCTTTCACAGGATCCACCTGCATCCCGGGCCCACACCCAGGCTCTTCCTCCTTCAGCACCCGCCCCTCACCGTGACCACTCTGCCCCGCTCTCGGTACCCTCAGAGCTATTGTTCTTCCTTTTCCCTTAAAAAGAAGTCGTGGCTTTTGGAGGGCTCTCTCCTGGTTTCCTAGGTGTTTCTAGGCTGAGATTTCTTTTTTCTTATGTCAACTCTTTCAGCTGTTGGTGAGTTAAGACGCTTACTGAAGAATCAGGGAGGAAAGAAGGAGAAAGCCTTGCCGTGTCCTGGGTTTCTCTTGCGATGCCCTCTGTGCAGGTCTTGGAGAATAACTGCCTCAGATGAAAAAGGAAAGTCTTCATGAAAATAAAATACAACAAAACCCTTTAGGATGCTTCAGCCAGCCCCCAGGACTGCGACCAACGAGTGCCTTCGATAGGTCGAGGCTGTCAGGGGCCCAGGAGCCACAGCGGTGGCTGCTCCCTTGAGAGGCACATTCTGACTCTGGAGCCGGCCGTCATGGCGCCATCAGCCAACGACGGCCCCCTAGCTTTTCAGGAGAATATCTTGGTCTTCCTCACGCTCCTTCTGCCTTGACCTGCCAGGCTCCAACCTGCTTACACCATCCGCCCTTTCTCCAGTGGCCCCGCAATGGACGGGTCCACAGAGCCCAGCTCTGGCACCCAGCATGGGACTCCCTCTCAGTGGTCCCCGGGCCCTTGGGCGAGCTGAGCTTTGGGGAGACAGCACAGGCTCTGCCCGTCCACAGCTGGCTGTTCTGTGGCTTTGACGGCCTGGTTATTTTCTCCGTGCCTCAGTCTTCCAGGAGAATGCATTTAAAAGGATGCTCTACTGTGGTCTGGAGAAGCCATGGGCCCTCAGAGGGCTTGTTGCCTGTCTATAAAAATGTTTGTTGCCCAGCCAGCCTGGCTCAGTGGTTGAGTGTTGATGATGAACCAGGAGGTCACCAGTTTGATTCCTGGTCAGGCCACATGCCCAGGTTTTGGCTCGATCCCCAGTGTGCGTGGTGTGTGTGTGTGTGGGGGGGTGCAGGAGGCAACTGATCAATGATTCTCTCTCATCATGGATGTTCCTAACCCTCTCTCCCTTCTTCCTTCCTCTCTCTAAAGTCAATTAAAAACACACATCTGTAAATACAGACATTGGGTGTGTTTTAGAAACTTAGCCTTCATCCTTCATCCAAATGCATGGTTATTCTATTCTATTCTCATGCCTTATTGCCACAGTGTACGGGGAGCCAGGGCTGGCTAGGGGACTGTGCTCAGGGTCTCCCTGGGCTTCCATGAAGGTGTCAGCAGGCTGAGTTCTCACCTGATGCTCAGAGTCCTCTTCCAGCTCATTCACGTTATTGACAGAATTCCGTTCCTTGCGATCGGAGGACTAAGGTTGAAACGTGAATATAAAGAAGTAAATAAAATAAGAAGCAAAACAGGCCCAGAGTGAGTCTGAGAATTAGGAACTTAAAGGTCCTAGTATTGAAATTACATGAAACTAGGATTCCTCTTACTTACCTGACAATTTTATTTTCATATTATTTCAACCTGACCTCCCTTCCTTCCCCACCTGGAGGCGAGCTCTGGAATGGGGTGTGTTACCTCTTTTGTCTAAGCTTGTCCGTGGGTGGCTTTTGGCTCCGGTCCTCAGAGCCTGGCACCCGGTGCCTCTGTACTTGGAAACTCAGCAGTCTGTGAATTTGCACTCGCTGGAAATGCAAGGTTTCAGATGAAAACGCTCCTGTCCAAATTGCATGCTTGAGCATCAGGGTGATTGCAGTCAGTTAGTGGGAGAATCTACGGGGCACGGCATTGGACAAAAGGAGCCTCTGACCTTGGGAGGCTGATGAGCACCCCTGGCAGGAGCGCAGCCTGCGCTGAGGGCGCCCGCCTCTGAGACTCACTTCTCACAAAAGGCTCTGCACCTCTTGAGAGATTTTCAAAAATTGGCCACACGCAAGTCTTTGGGTAATTGGTCATTAGCGGAGGCTCTCCCTTGAAATTAGTTCGTGGACAATGCAGGTCTTCAGCATTGCCGAAGGTCACGTGGCCAGCAGCCTGCCCCAAGCAGTGTTCCTTGGGCTGGAACCAAGGCACCCGATTGGAACTGTTCCCCAACCCGACGCTGTCTATCTGAATCGTTGTTGCAGGAAAAACCCTGACCTAACATTGGATTCCTCCCTCTGCCTGGGAGGAAATAAGAGTGTAACCCTAACAACCAACTTGGGGTCCCTCAGTGACTAAACTACACATAAACACATACAGAAAATGAGCATCTCCTCTGTTTGTTTTCAAAGTCCCTAAAACTTTAGGAATATAATGTGCACACTTTCTTGTTTGCTGACCAAGCTCTCTGGCAGGTGAAAACTCAGAAGAAAACCATGAAAAAATGAAGTCGTTGGATACCTGTACCTATCCACAGCAGTTCTGGGCATAATGACTACCATTATCTCTGTCCACCATTTGACATGCTCTCTATTTAAATAGTTTATCCAACCAGTTTATTATGCCCCCCCCCCATTCTTTTAAAAAAATATATTTTATTGATTTTTCACAGAGAGGAAAGGAGAGGGGTAGAGAGTTAGAAACATCGATGAGAGAGAATCATCGAACAGCTGCCTCCTGCACCCCCCCCACTGGGGATGTGCCTGCAACCAAGGTACATGCCCTTGACTGGAATCGAACCCGGGACCTTTCAGTCCGCAGGCTGACGCTCTATCCACTGAGCCAAACTGGTTTCGGCCAGCTCCTCCCGATTCTTACTGAGACTTAAAAAAACTATAGGAGGTTGAAAGACCAGGATGATGAGTCGTGGAGACTGCCCATGGGTGGCCAGGAGACTTCCAGCCCTCATCCCTGGACAGTGAGGGGGAGAGTGGAGGGATGCACCCTGGGTAGGGAAGCATGAGCGGCACCTGCAGGAGGTCTGCAGGAAGTAGGCAGCTCCGGTCAGGGCAGCGGTGGAAGGTCAGTGCAGTCCTTGTCTTCCTCCCGTTTGCTGCTCATCACCACCGGAGAGGGCAAGTCCATGCGGTGGACGGAGCGTCACGGAGGCCCCTCTTGGAGGAGTCTCTGTCTTCAGGAACTAGAACCTGCGCAGGAGACACCTGGACTCCATTGCTCCAGGAGGAAGCCCATTGTCCAGGCTGACATTGGGGCAGGAAGCACACGCCTCTCTGCTTGGACTGTCTTTCTTGAGTTCGTGTAGCTGACATTACTGGTGGAGTAAACTTCTCTAGGAACTGGAGACACCGTGGCTGATCTTTAACCAGTGCTTTTGGGGAACAAAATATTTAGAAAATCCAAGGACAAAACTAGATAAACACAGAATTGACCTATCAGTGAGGCTGTGTGACCTGGTCATTGTAACTATTAATGAGGTCTAATGTCCAAGAGTGGGTACCAAAATGCATATGTGAGCGAGTCTGATCCTTTTATCTATCTCCGGGCAGCCCAGCACATTCCCAGAAGCCTGAGGTCATCGCTACGTCAGTGTAGCTCATCAAAAGCCACTAGAAACACGGCCTGGCTTTCCTCACCATTCAGGGGACTTGGCGTTACTGTTGGTGTCACTTGGCCTGAACTGGCCCAATGCAGCTGGCGACCCACAGACCACTGGGCTACCCTCCAAATGGAGCGAGATTACCATATGGACCCCTGTGTCAGCCATACTCTGGCACTGGGAACCTGTTTTTCTGAAACGATCCCACATCGACTACAGCTGTTTGTCAAAATACCAACAAGGCCAGCTGTCTGGAGAACCCTATGGCTGAGCATCCTCTTTCAGAATAAGCAAAATCACCCAAGTGTGTGTGTGTGTGTGTGTGTGTGTGTGTGTGTGTGTGTGTATGTATGTGTGTGTATGTATGTGTGTGTGTGTGTGTATGATCCTTAGTCCATGATCAGTCTGTGTATTAAGAAAGGATGCCATGAAATTTAAGCCTAAATTGAGAGGTACATGTCCAAGACATGTTTATTTACAAACTCAAACCCTCTGTGGGCATAAATGATAGCACGAATGCAACGGTGGTCCTTCTGTGGCCTTAAAGTTATAGTCTGCGTTATCAACAATGGCAGAGGAGACTGAGAGGGAGAGAAATGAAGTGAGAACAAGTCAGAAAAACTGGAGTGCCCTAAATGGGCTGAGGGGACCTCACTCAGACAGGGACCATCAGGAGGCCTCTGTAGAAGGCCTTGTTGCCACAGACAGGGTTTGGTTGGAGAGCAGAGACATTGCTCTGAGAGGGGATGTTACTTTGAGAGGGGATGTTATGGCATATCCAGTGGCCATCGCTGAGGTTTTAGGATTCCCCTTGCAGAACAATGTTCTCTGTAGGGGGTGTGGACTGTTGCCAGTAATGAGCGTTAACCTCACCTCTTCCCAGAGCACGCTGTCACAACGTCTGCTTGGAAGATGCTCAGCCATCCAGCCAAGTGTATGGTTTTTTTAAATGGACCCTGTGAGGGTGACATTGGTTAATGCCTGTGTGGGGGCCTGTGGTCCTTATGTGAGGTGAGCTCCACCCACATCAGGGACAGGACCCAGGCTGGTACCCCAGGAACAGGAAGGGGCTGTTCCTCGAACACAGGTGTAGAACTAAGGCAAGAAAAGGCTCCAAGAAGCCGATACTCAGTGCTAGGAGGGGGTGTGGCCAGGGGAAGCTTCCTGAGAAAATTTAAGAGGCCAGATAAAGAGAAAGTGAGAGGAGGTTGGTGGAGGTACACTAAGTAACACGGAGTCATTTGGGACTCAAGTCAGTTCCCGGGAGGCTTGAGGTGGGCCCTGGCATTCATCCCTGGGTAGTGAAGCCGACTTGATGAGGGGGTTGGCCACATAAGGTCTTGGGGTGACGTCCTGCTTTAAGGGATTAAGATCAACAGCGCAATCACCAAGGGGTTCACTGGGTCAGAGGCACTGCCTTCCTCGGAGCTGCAGGGCTGCCAGAGACGCCAGGGTGAGAGAGGGTGAGGGACCATGGGCTACCAAGGCCATTGGGTTGGTCACCGAGACCAAGAGCTGGGCATGAGCATCAAAGGTCCAGGCAGGATGGCCCTGGAGGACAACAGAAGAGATCAGAACTGCTCCCTGGCAACCTGGTCAGCCCACGCCAACCACGCAAATGCCTCAGACAGGCAAACCAGGGGCTCGGGGCCCAGGCCTCCACATGGCTGCTCTCTCAGGACATACGCTTGACTGTCGGCACCACATCGAACTGATGGCCATTGTCCCTGCACCTCTTCTGGCTGTTTGTCCAAAAACACAGCGACAGGAGGAGGTGCACAGACATCTCTCCCCTGCCCGGGTGACCCGCCGCCGGCCTCTCCCCTGTGGGTTCCGGGTCCTTCTCTCTCAGCTGATGGAACAGCACAAACCCCTGCAGTCACCAACGGCGGCCGTGACCTCATTAGCGCTTTCTCTTTCCTCTTTTAATTGAATGTAACGGAAAACCCCAGATGCGAAGGTCACGCGCCGGCCAGGGCAGCGTGGAAGGCTTCCACCTCCTCATGGCACTTCAATGTGCGCCTGGCGCTGCCCACGCGTCTCCTTGGTGACAGCTCACTAGCACAGTCTTCTGTGATCTCCAGATCTGTTTTTCAAGACCCATGAACCGGAACTTGGTAATCGTCCAACCTGCATAATTAAACCACCGCTAGTGCAGGGCCAGAGCACAAAGCGCCAGAACGCCAGGGCTACCTGCATGTGGGGGTGACGGGGCCAGCCAATAACGGGATTTCACAGGTGGGGGCTCCTCATGACCCCTCCCTCCAAATTGCAGTTCTATGTGGTTTTGGGCATGGTATAGGTGAGAGAGCGTTCTTACATATGTTACCGGTTCTCACTGCTAATGACCTAGGTGGGTATAAACCTGTTCTCACTGCCATTTTCTAGGCAAGAAACCGATTCAGAGAAATTAAATGCCTACGGGGAGGTGGGTGCTGAGTTGCGGGAATGCCTACAGCTCACGCTTCTAATCTGCAAGCCTTCCAGCAGCTGGGGCGGCGGTGGGGGCGGGTGAAAAGAGAGAGGAAGAGAGTGTTTCTTCACTCTTTGTTGTCGTTGAGAATTTCTGACAGTATCTTGCTGTCCACCCACGCGTTTTGGGGGGCAGCAGGAATAGAGGGCGGCTGGGGAGATCCAGAGAGGGAGCTATGGGGGGATGGAGAGAGGCCAAATTTGGGGAGAAGTGAGCCTCATCAGCCCTGAGGAAAACCCCTCCCCTCGTATTTTGGCTTCAACAAAAGAATTAAGTCTTCATTCTCAGTTATTTATAGCTGTTTTTATTGTAATAATGCTAAAAGAAAAGGATGAGACCAGACAAGATCAATGGCTTTGAAAAATATATTGACTGAGACCATCCATGACTCTTTAATCGACACTGTCACTGCTCTCCCAGGCCCCAGAGAGGATTCTGAATAACAACGCGCCGAGTGTTTGAAATTCCTCTTATGTTCTTTGACGATCACCCTGCACTCAGTGTCGGCATCAGAAACCATTTCCTGGCTCAATTAGCTTACACATGTGCAGACACAGCATTCCTTGGGAAAGTGCGTGTCCTGCCCCGAGCTTTTCTTGGGTGCCCTTGTAAGAAACATCATTTGAAGAACTAGAAACGTGTAGTAGCTGAACATGTTGCCTTTGATTCCAAAATCCTTTATATGGGAACTCAAGGGATATAATTTTCATGACTCTATACCAGAATTAAGAGCACGTCAGTTTAAACACTGCGGTGGCCTCTCTTTAGTAGAAAATAATACATATAAAACATGAGTAACTCAGGGATGAGTTCATTATTTATTGATGATCAATCAATCAGTGTAGTCATGCCAGACACTCCTATGTAAGTCATGTCGAGCCTTCAATTAATTACACACCCTCACCTGAACTTATTACTAATATTTCCAACTACATATACTCAGAGGAGAACCTTGGCATCTTTGTACTAATTGCCTGCAGTATTAGTGAGGTCACTAGACATCACAGGCCTGATACACAGCAGAGACAGCAGCAGCTGACCCACCCGTGCACAGTGGGTGTGCCAGGGTGGATGGATGGTGCATAGGAATGGACGATGGCGAGAGGACAGGGTGTTCCCACAGCCGTGGTGCCAGAGCAGCGGCGACCCAGCTCTGTGACACTAGCTGCCCTGAATTAGCCGGAGCTACAGAGGGAGGGGTGAGCTGGCAGCAGGAGTTGCTGCCATGGGGAAGATTCCTAGGAAACAAAGCGAAGAGAAGAAATGTCCTGACCTGTCCCTCCCTTCAAGCCTCTGCTCCAAACAGGAGTTGCCATGGGTCACAGCTCCCGGGCAGCCTGATGCAATGGGCGTGGATATAGGGCCCAGAAGAGGAAGGTGAGGAAAGGGGCCAGGAGGAAGTGAGCGCCCCACATCCACTCCAGCTTATTCCTGACCTCAGACCTGGATCAGCTGAGTTACTTCACAGAAGAGACACAGGATCCAGGAGGTCAAGGTCACCAACCAGTAGAGGGAGGACCCACACAATCAGGAGGATTCTCTGGTCTCTGCACCGTGCTGTCTCTCTTACTGCCCAGGGCTCACCTGCAAACTGCGTATCCTCCAGCTTTGTTCACTTAGGGCAGTGGTCAGCAAACCGCGGCTCTGGAGCTACACGCGGCCCTTTGGCCCCTTGAGTATGGCTCTTCCACAAAATACCACGTGGGGGCGCGCACGTACAGTGCAATTGAAACTCCGTGGCCCATGCGCAGAAGTCGGTTTTCTAGGCCTGGGCGAGTTGAGTCTATTTTGAAAGAAGTGGCTTTCGAAGAAGTGGGAGTGTTGGTCTCAAGTGGCTCGCAAGCCACAGCTTTCCGACCACTGCCTTAGTAACGGCACTGCCAGAGGCCAGTGGCCCAGGCCTTGCTACCTGGAGACTTGTATCTTGCCTATTCCTGGTCCTTTCTCAAACACAGAAACATACGTATACATTCACCTGTCATTGGAAGTGTCTACTTCAACTTCATCTTCCTCACACTATTATTCCTTCTTTCTCCTACATTTCATCGAACTTCCTGACTCAGCTTCCCTAACCTTCCATGTAGGGGTAAATGTGTTTGCTGAGGGTTTGTTTCTGACTTCTTATCTGAACAGCATTTTCCTGATGATTTTAATTATTTTCACCTCACCACACCACCAAAAACACTTAGCCAACAAATATTCAACTCTATTACTGGAGAGAACGTTTCTTCTGAACTTCACCTTTGAGTGGTTTTATGTGAATAACAGCAGGTGTCTCAAATTCAGCATGTCTGTGTTAGGGTTTCTCAACCTTGGCACTATGCCATTTTGGGCCATGTAATGTGTGGAACACCGAAGGGTGTAGGTTAAGGGTAGGAGGACCGTAGGGTATAGGGTCATGGTAGGAGGACCATACGGTGTAGGGTCATGGTAGGAGGACCATAGGGTATAGGTTAAGGGTTGGAAGACTGTAGGGTGTAGGTTCATGGTAGGAGGACTGTAGGGTGTAGGTTAAGGGTAGGAGGGCTGTAGGGTATAGGGTCATGGTAGGAAGACTGTAGGGTGTAGGTTCATGGTAGGAGCACTGTAGTGTAGGCACACGGATTTCTTGTAGGCACGCGGTAGCATAGTGGTTTCAGTGGCACCCTCCCATTACCCTGTTATGACAACCAAAAGGTCCCCAGACTTTCTTGATGTCCCATGAAGGGCTTAATATTGAATTTGTCTTTGCTCTTTATATCTTCATTGATTAACAAATTTGTTGCTTACTATGATTGTTAATGGCAATACCAAGCTCAACATCCCAAGGATTCAAAATTATGCCATGCTGATCTCCTCTGTGTTCTTTATACTATATTTCTAATCCTCTGCCGCATTGCTTAATAATGTCTGTACATCTCTCAAATCTATTGTGCTTTTCCATTTTTCAACGTAGGTCACGTCCTCCTGTGTTTTCATTGGACCATTGCATTCGCGTAATAATCCGGACTCCACAAATGGCCGTGTCTCACCGCGGGCACCTCTTTTCCACACAGCCCTCCCCGGTTAGTCTCCAGAGCATGTGTCAGACGTCACGGCTGCCTCTCACATGTCTGCAATGGTCTCCTCAGGCATCGATAACAGCAGCGACTCCTCAGCTGGCACTCCATGCCAGCAGACGTCCATGTATTTCCAACGTGTGGGCATTTTACCAGGTACATTGTAGACTGTTTGGATCCAAGAGTGAACAAGATTGACAGAAAAGTCTCACCTCATAGTCCTTAGAGTCTAGAAGGAAAGAAAAAGAGGGCAAATGCATAAATAAGTAACATAGAAAGTATTAAAAAGCTAAAATGGGCTATGGAAGAAATCAGCACTAGGAAGTAAGGCGTGGGATACTGGCGTGGGCGTTGTATCCATTTAGTGGTCACGGAAACCATCACTGAGGACAGAGCATGGAAGCAAAGACTCCAAGACGGCCTCTGTGGGTCCCTAAAAACTCGAGTCACACTAAAAGTCGCCTACCTCGGGGCCTCTGTCCTCCTTAGGTAATTGCACACGACACTGCCCTTGGCTGGCAGGCTTTTTTTCCTGGAGTGACTTCCATCTGAAAAAACATTTCTCTGCTAATGAGAACAAAAGTAGCTTGAGGGAAGCTAGAACTAGAACTGTATTTCTTTGCTAACTTTTCTGACATCAATTTAGACTCTTCAAAATATTGATTTTAACCTTCTCATGTCACTGCATCATTGGGAACAAATACTAGAGGAGCTGACATTCTTCGGAGATATGAAGTTATTAATATCTTTATGATACCGTTTCAAGTGTGTTAATTATTTGGAAGGCAACAAGGTGTGATGGGCAGTCAGAGTGTCTAATTCTGTGGATCTGCCCCCTGCAGGAATCAAGTTTTCAGAGTGCTATTATTGACAACTTTACATCTATTGTCTGCATTTTTCTCTGTGCACTGTCTGCAATCAGCAGAATGTGTTTCTGCAGCCAGAACTACTGAGTCTGAATTTTGTCTCTGCCATGGTCTGAGATGTCTGCCCTTGGACGTGACCCACTAATGAGAATCCTGTTGATTACATTGGACCCACCTGGCTAAGTCAGTGATTTCCCACCCCAAATTCTTTATTCAATCACGTTGTCAGGCCTTTGGATGAGGAAAGGTAACAGTCACAGGGGCCAGGGGTATTCTCAGAGGTGCAAGGACACTCTATAGGGTCAACAGCACAGCTCTACCTACCACAGTGACACACAAAAAAGAGCAAGTAAATCCGGGGCAGGCCTGGGCCCCATCATTCCCGCCTCTAATCCTGCCTCCTCCTCCTGCCTCTACGGCGGAAGCCTACTTCATCTGTTCGGAGTTTTTAATTTCTTTTTGTTTGCTTGGCACCCAACCCAGAAAAGTAATGCAAAATGGCCTCACCCCCCTCGGGCGGCGGGAGAACAGCATTGTGCTAACGGAAGATGAAGTCTGACAAGAGACGGGTTACTCGGAAAACCACGGGCACTGAAATTGCATATTATGCAAATGCACCCACACCTGACTGTGGTGGAGGGCTGGGGGGGGCGGGGTGGGATGGTGGAAGGCTGCAGAGTGACACTTTCCCCAGAACAAAAGCCTCATCTGCAAACTCCTTTTCCTCGGGCGCTTGTCGGGGGCCTGACGAGGCCCGTTGGGCCTTGATTAACGTCGCTCGTGACTTGGATGAAGCTCTGGCTTTGTACAGGCGCCTCCGAGGCCTCATACCGTGCAGCCCTTCCGCCAGGGGAGTGCCCTGTAGACAAAGGGTGGCATTTTAGTCCATTGACTTCGGGGCGCTGTCGCACCCCCTTCCACCCCCCAAAGGTCCGGGCGCCTTGGGTAACTTCGCGAGTCTGACAGGTTATAATCAGTGCTCGCAGCCAGCGGGGCTTGCCTCTGCCCAGAGGGCCTGGTGCAGGTGTAGGGTGCGCTGCGGGTGTGTGTGAGTGTGTGTGAGTGTGTGTGTGAGTGTGTGTGAGTGTGTGTGAGTGTGTGTGTGAGTGTGTGTGAGTGTGTGTGAGTGTGTGTGTGAGTGTGTGTGTGTGAGTGTGTGTGTGAGTGTGTGTGTGTGTGTGTGAGTGTGTTGTGTGTGTGTGTGTGTGCGTGTGCGTGTGTGTGTACAAACCACAGTGTTTTCCTGCTGAGAGCGTCATGTTTCACACGATGGACAGCGGAGCAGCAGGGTTAGGTCTCAGTTTCCCCAACCCCGCAATGCCACGAGTCTTCCTAGAAACACCGTCCGTCTCCGTGTTCGCCATGGAGGTGAGGGTGGGGGGGTGGGGGTGGGGGAACCCCGGCCTGCCGGGAACTCTGCGTCAGGCTGTGGACACGGTGGGTGAAGACCAGCCTTTAACATTTCCTGGGGTGGAGCCACACGGCATAGGAGCCACCCCCCAACCCCCATGTGGTGTAAGCAAATGGATGAACACAGCTCCAACCCATAAACCCTCACCCGCAGGCTGTAACTGATGAAAACATCTAAGGATGCCTTTTTTTTGAGGGGAGGGGTAAAAATTACATTAATTATGCACTCACGTATTCCTGGAAGCAATAACAGCCTAACGAGCAGCCCAAGGTAGAGAATTAGAGTCAGAAGACATTTATAGTTGAAAAGTAGAAAACATAGGAAATAATGGAGATTGAAAGCTTTTAAGTCTCTCTAAAATTTTCCATACAGCTCGCCTGGTCAACTATTTGATCTACAAATGGAAATCTGTGAATGATATGATTTCCGACCAATTTTATCATCTTTCACTTGGGCTAAACTTTCAACATTTGTGTAAATTATTTGGAAAAATTATTTTGAATTTCAAATGGTGGCACAGTCTTTAAACAAGGACAAAATTCTTTAGTTTGGAGATTAAAAATAGATTCCATTTTTTTTTTTACTTGAAAATATTAGTCAAAATCTCCAGAAGTTGTAGGCTGATTGCTTAGGAATCTGAATTTCTTGCTTTGGAAAACAGACAGTTTGTCAGAATGGTTGTCAAACCTCCAGGGCTCTCCACACTTTTTAGCACCATCTTCACTTGCAGGACAATAATTTGGAACATTTTGAATTCACAGGAGTTATATAAAATGGTGATGATGCTTTAAGGTTACAGACTAACAGAACACACTTTTCTCTGAATTTCACAGCATTTTGAATAATCCCATATCTTATCTGGGTTCTTTTGATGCTCCATAACTTCTTGAACCACAGAACAAACTGAATACAAACCAAGACCCATATCAACTCTATCATAATTTATGGAGTTAGAACCACCAAGGTGGGAGCAAATTTAATGTTGCATAAAATTGAATAATTTCTTTAATGTTCTAAAGAACACTAAAAGCTTTCTGTATACTTGACATCTAAGCTATTGATGTTTGAAAGGCTGATTTTATGCATTCATCAAAAAATGTTAATCCACACAATGTCAGAAATTGAGCTCAGTATTTCTGCTCTATTATATATCCTATATGCACAAATTCACTATTAATACAGTTTTCTTAGTATGTATGTGTTTTAAAAAAATATATTTTATTGATTTTTTTACAGAGAGGAAGGGAGAGGGATAGAGAGTTAGAAACATCGATGAGATAGAAACATCAATCAGCTGCCTTCTACACACCCCCCGCTGGGGATGTGCACTTGACCGGAATTGAACCTGGGACCCTTCAGTCTGCAGACCGATGCTCTGGCCACTGAGCCAAACCGGTTTTGGCAGTATGTGTGTGTTTTGACCTCTGTTCAGTGTTTACTTGAACTAATCCACAATACAATTTATTTAAGAAGAAACTATTATTGAAACACAGCCAAGGAAACTGGAGGTTAGGGATATGAGTTGGTCAAGTTACACAACTTGTGTAGAGTTGTGTTTAAAACATAACGTGGTTTAATTTATTATGTACCCATATGATATACCTTATGAATTTGATATTTATTTCCATACTTAAAAGTTCCCACGTAAGAGCTTTTGATCAAAAAGGAAATGTGATGTTTGCTGAGACTTGGAATTAAAAAATCTAACCAGGTCTCACCTGCTTTGGATTGGTGTAAACACATTACCATTTTCTCAATGAATAATGATTAATTTGTTTCAGAATCTTTTAGCTTGATGTTTTCTGCTTCCCCCCCTAAATTATTCAAATATTCTGAAATAACTGAAAAAAAAACCATAAATGTAAATAAATGACAAATCTGCGGACAGGAGGTTTGTTTAACACATTTTATTCAGCAAAGTAGGAGGCGCCTATGCGATGCCTCCCTAGGGAGGAGGCCACAGACGGCCTTCAAAGTGAGACGGCGGTGCTGGTGACCGCAGCCCTGGGTCTCCACCCGCCACGTGGCGAGGCGTAGCAATGATGACGTAAACGATGAGGAGGGCCATTTGTCTACTAGGAACACAAACTATTTCCAGTTAGATTAGTAAAGTAGCAGTTACAGTGTGGTATAGTCACAGATCTCAATTATAGCTGAGAAACTGAAAAGGTCAGAATCTTGCACTACCTTAGGGTTTTCCTTTACTGGGACGAATCAGGTGAAACTATTTCCTCCCCTCCCCTCCCCTCCCCTCCCCTCCCCTCCCCTCCCCTCCCCTCCCCTCCCCTCCCCTCCCCTCCCCTCCCCTCCCCTTCCTTCCCCTCCCATTCCTTTTTCCCCATGTGTCACTTTGTTGAAATTATAAGTCTTTTGAGAAAGGAAGTCCAGTTGGTACACTTTGGTTCAGACATGCTCATCTTGGCTTGGGTAGGGCAGGCAAAGTTGATTGGTAGTCCCACCAACACTGAATGCAGTGGGGAAGGAATACTGTAATGTGTCTAAGATGCTGTTACTGAAACAGATTTAATAGATGCCAAGTAGCAAGAAAGTCCTTAGCTGTCCAGTGCAAGTTCTAGTGGCATCTCTCTTTACTTCTCTATCTCTGGATTCCAAAGAACCAGAGCAAGGGAAAAGTCTAGTACAGCGGTTTCTACTTTTAAAAACTTGTAGTTTTTTTTTAAATCACTCATTCTTTCATTGTGTATATATATATTAAGCCAAAAATTCTTCTAGGATGGAGAGATCACGGAAAACCAAAATGAACTTAGGAGTCCGCGTCTCTGCCATCATGTAGCTCACAGTCTGTGGGAGAGATAATAAACCAACACACACAAGGCAGGGATCGATACCGAGGTAAAGGAAGCATGGGAGAGACAGGGTTGGAAGGAGATGCTGTTTCCGGCTAGGCACATGCAGCCAAGGGGTGAACCCCGAAAGCGAAGGGGTGAAGTGCTTGGGGAGGAAAGAGGACAAAAGTGAGAGGCGCTGGAATGAGAAGGGCCCTGTGCTGGCGAAATTGAATTTCTGGGAAATGTAGCTGGCGAGGCGGCCAGGGACATGTGAGGACTTTGGAGGCGATGATAAAAAAACGTCGAATTGTTTTTAGGAGGTGGAAAGAAAATTAGCTTCTGAGAGGAGAGTGGCGGTCGCGCCATGAGCGGAAGGCTGAGTGTGAATGGATCTGTGGGAACAGGAAGGCGATGTGCACGAGGACAAGGCGCCAGGGGCCTGTAAACACTGATGAGCTCGCAGCGTGGCCTGCGGGCCGGGGTCTCTGGGACGTGGCGGAGCCGCAGGAAGGCTGCGTTGTATTTCTCCAGGTGGCCAGGAGCCAGAGCCCTTCTTTTGGAAGGGACGCCACTGGTGATAGAAATGAGTAACGACAGAACCTTTCAAGGAGAAAGACCCAGAAATGCTAGCCCCACCGGAATTTCATTGGGGGGAAAAAAGGTGCTTAATCGAATAAATTTGGAAAGCATAGTTTTGAACAACTCTTGAAAGTTCAGAATGAACATTAAAAAGTTACTCGGTGAACTGAGTTCAACCCAGCACCTTCCAACTTCATCTGAGCAGAGAGCACATGCCCTCTTTTTCAAAGAGGAAACGTTTCCGACACAAAAGAGAGAGAGAGAGTTATTGAAGTGTTGGCCGTGGGCATAACAGCTCCAGAGGTCGGAAGTTGATTGGCACCGAAAATTAAGTGAGTGTGGAACACAAAGGCATGAAACGGAGCCTCGCTGCTAGATCAATGGTGAACAAGACTCTCATAATAAATGGAAACAATATTAATCAGGCAACAGATATTAATCATATATTCATTACCTATTTTTGGCTGGCGGATATCGATTTGAATGTGCTAACGGTAGACGGAATCCTTAAGAAGGAGGCACTCTTGGACGGCGAGGATCTACAAATAATTCAGATCTTAAATGAGATGACAAAAAGGAGCATTTGCGTAAGCTGCCAGAGGATATTAACTGCCCACCGCGCAGGGCACCCGTTTAATATTCGTCCTCAAAGGCTGGCTGTTTGTCAAACTGCGCGTAGGTTGCAGGATGGGCTTTCGGAATTTGAGAATAAATCAACTGGCAGCCAGGAGAATAAAAGCTGCACGTTACAGGAAAGTAACATGCTTATTGTCTTACCGTACACGAATTACATGAAATTAAACATAACAGGATGTTGTATAATATCAACACGAGAACAGATTGCTCCCTTCTACATATGCATGTGGAACTCAATCGAAGATAGCGATAGAGTGTCATCTTGGATCATACCTTCCCAGCCTTGGGACCCTCATTTATGTGTTTCCACCACAGCTCTTCTGTCTCATCAAGAATCCCAGTCCCTGGTTTCTATTTTTTTAAAATTCACTAATTTATTCCTCGCTCTAGGTTTTTCCTCTCCTGACAACTTTCTTTCTTTCTTTTTTTAAAAAAATATATATTTTATTGATTTTCCACAGAGAGGAAGGGAGAGGGATAGAGAGCTAGAAACGTCGATGAGAGAGAAATATCGATCAGTTGCCTCCTGCACACCCCCCACTGGGGATGTGCCCGCAACCAATGTACATGCCCTTGGCCGGAATCGAACCTGGGACCCTTCAGTCTGCAGGCTGACGCTCTATTCACTAAGCCAAACCGGTTTCGGCCTGACAACTTTCAATGAGCTGTCCTTTCAATCATTTCTTGATCAATGCCTGACCTCCCCTAACTCCTTGTCCTTGCTTCCTGGTTTCCTTTAAGACTGAGAAGGCCGGACCAGCATGCATTCTGCTTTCCCCGGCTCCTGAGCTGCTGAACACTCTCAAGGAAGGCCGTTCTGCTTATTACTTACCCTGCCCCCGGGACCCATGACACAGCTCCTTGGTTCGGATCCTGTGGGTTGTTGCCTTTGACCTTAAGGTGAGCTCTACACCAATGAATACAAGGTCCTTCATATGCGAATTCATCTTTGTTTCTCCATCTGTTTACTTACATTGCTCTGCCATCCCCCGGGTCTATCCGTAGTTTCTGGAATGGGCTATGCTGGTATGCACACAGACCTCCAGACATGAATCTCTCAGCCTGTGCGAGCTCTCTTTCTCCTTAAAGCTCTCTTTCAAGAGCATCTCACTGCTCTCCTCCTTGTGTGCATTTCCCTCCTTCCTTTCTACTCTTTGGCCCCGTACACCATTTTATACTCTTCCTGCTGTTGTTTCTTTTTCCTGGTGCTGTGACAGGCCCGTCCCTCGGCTTCCCGGGACTATGGGCACCTGGAGGGCGTGGGCTAGAGGGAATCCACCACTGTATTCCGGCGCCCGGCCCCGTGGGGAGCACCCATGGAGGAAGGAACTACATCTCTCCTCTGTGTGTACAGATGCAGCCAAGGCTCAGCAGTACATTTCCACGGCCCTCAGAGACACGCAGCAGCTTCCAGTGACAGGAAAGCCAGTGGCAGAGGAACTGAGACGCCGGTGTCTGTGCATCTTCTCTCCTCTCCTCAGCATCAGTCCTGGTGAAGAGCGCTGCAGGGGCAGGCCCCGGCCTCTTCTAATGCCGGATCCTGACGACACGGTGTCCCTCAAATGTACACAGATTTTAACAGCCAAGAACTCCATTTTTGAAAATAAAATATATTTTAATAAACATTGCTTTATAATTATTCAATGTTTGTGTATACATTTTGGGGGACACTCTATATTCGTTATTTGGGATGTGTAACAATTTGCCCTGAATTCTTGCAGCATCAAACATTTAAAGATGTTGTCTCGTGTGGATAGAATCCTGATGCAGCTGGAAGGTCTGTGACTCAAGGTCTCTCAGGCTGCTGGGCAGCACGTCCACATCTGCGAACCGGAAGGGGATGGGCGGGCACCACAGTTCAGTGGTAGAGTTACCATCTCTGGTCCCCGGGAGCCTTTGCATTCAGCTGCAGAGGATAACAAGGACTGAGCAGTTGTGCAAGATATCACAGATGGCAATAAACAGGGGAAACGGTTAGCTCGAACACCCTTCCGTCTGTGTGTGTGGTGGAGAGAGTGTGGCTTACAGGCCAGACTCCCCAAGAGCTTACGTTTTCCAACTTCCCAGCGTGTCCCCAGGGATCCATAAAGAGTTAAGACACCCACATGGCCCCAAATCCCAGGCTGCTGCATCCTGAGGATCAGATTCCTCCTCTAAGCGGAAGTGACAACAACCCGAGAGGGTGAATGTGAAGGAGAACGCAGAGTCACAGAGCGTGGCGCTGGGAGCATTTGTAAGAGAGGAAAAGAAGAGGGACTATAAACAGTATTCTCATCATGACAAACAGCAGGTCATTGAGATGCGGCCCACAAACATGCATCACAAGAAGCAGCAGAAGTAAAATCTTTGCGCTACAAAAACAACTGATGCTGGCAGGGAAAAGGTGGCTTCGGCGTGCCGCAAACGCTTGGCACCCTGACAGTGAGGAGTGACACGTTTTTTTGAATTAAAAACAATGAACAGTTCCCTTCAGAACAACAAACACCAGCTCCTGTGCTTTCAAGAAATGGAAAATCCAACAAAGAGTGGCACAAACAACAATAAAGATGACACCACGATCCAATTTGCTCTGTACTCTGCTTATTATGTGCAGGAGAATGTTTGGAGCAAAGCATAAATGAAGGAAGACCATACTTTTATTTTTTCAAACACACACACACACACACACACACACACACACACACAAACACACACACACTATTGCATGTAAACGGAGCTTCCAGCTTTGGGTGGATACACAGGAAGGTGGAGCTTACAGTTTGGGGAGGACACACAGTAAAGAGGAAACAGGTCGGAAAAGGGTGTAGGTGCGGAGGAGCTCACAAATGGAACAAGCGGGACCCCGGGACGGAGAAGAACACGGGGATGCGGCCCACGGGGAACCATCAAGGAGAGACTTGACATCTGATCTGGGAGCAGAGGACGGTGAGAGCAGCCCCAGGATGACGAGGCACGGGGCATAAATTTGAGAGGTCAACTTGGTGAGTGATTAATAAGAAATTAGGGGGGGGGGGTTGCTAAGAATGATTCTTAGTTTTGTTGTTTATTATTTTTTTAATTTTTATATGTGTGTGTGTGTGTGTGTGTGTGTGTGTGTGTGTGTGTAGGCAGCTGAGTAAATCCAGTGAAATTCTCTGAGGGAAGGAAAGGCAGAGGGAGTGATGCCTGACATGAAGATCAGGAGTTTGGACAGATGGCTTGAGAAATACTATAGCCAAGACCATTTAGGTAGTTGGATTCATGGGTCTGCAGTAAAAAACAAAACAAAACAAAACAAAACAAAACAAAACAAAACAAAACAAAACATCTACAGATAACAATGTAACTTTGGTGGGTATTAGTATTAGAAGACACAGCACCCAAACAGAAGAGAAGGGAGGCGCAGCCTCAGAGGGACCCCCATGCCTCTTACTCCATCCATCTCTTCCTGGCGGAGCAATTCTTGTTCGGTTGGGAATCTCTCTGCTTCTGGCTGATCTCCTGCAGCTCAAGCCTAACCAACAAGCAAGGAGCACCATGGGAGCGCCCGCTGTGCGCAGGGCATGCTGGGAAAACATTTGTGTTGTTAAAGGGGAGGGTTCACACTGGGAATAGTAAGACCATTATTTTATTTGCAGGGAAGGCGGAGTCTGTGGCTCTCAGAATTAGCACAGGAGGTGCGTGAGGGCATGCGCCAGGCTCACTGTTAGGTTGCACAAGGCCTGGAGCCGCCTCTCTCTGCAGACTCACAATTCTGTGTTCCCGAGTTCCTGTGGCCACGTGGAGACCAGGTTCCTGGTACGTTCTGGCGTGTGTTTGTGTGCCGGGGTTTGCTGTCTCACACAGCGCACTGTGTACCTGGGAATTCCTGCACTGGAAAAGCATACGGAGAGAGGGCACCGAGCGGATCCATAGGGATGGATGCAAGAACCAGTAAGCAGGCACACAGACAAACAGAATCCAGAGAGCAGGGTTTTGGATGCAGCCACAATGAAGGAATAAGTGGGTATTTTGCAAAACTGAAATTTAGTGAAAAATAAGGTTTACTCTTCTCTCTTTTTTTTTTTTAAATATATATTTTATTGGTTTGTTACAGAGAGGAAGGGAGAGGGATAGAGAGTTAGAAACATCCATGAGAGAGAAACATCGATCACCTGCCTCCTGCACGCCCCCCACTGGGGATGTGCCTGCAACCGAGGTCCATGCCCTTGACCGGAATCGAACCTGGGACCCTTCAGTCCCCAGGCTGAGGCTCTATCCACTGAACCAAACCGGTTTTGGCAGGTTTACTCTTCTTGATTTATACCAAAATTATTGTGGCCACGACATGCCCAGAATGGCCACCGATGGCAGAAAACAGCAGAAGACCAGCTTCCTGATGATTCCTGCCTGTGGCCTCCTCATAATGGAGACCTCGGGCTTGGTGGGCTGTGGGGCTTGTAAATCTGCGCTCTGAGGTTTTAAAAGGCCACTACTCGCCAAAGGTTCTGAGGAAGGCTGAGCGGGTTGTCAGGTCGGTTCTCTGCGTGTCATCACCGTTCCCTAAATGGAATGCTTTAGGTTTGCCGGGATGTAAAAGCTCGCCTGAAAATTTATTGCTTTGTCTATTTAATATGGTGATTTGAATAATTCCAGAAGAAAATGGAAGCACAATTATATGCTTCTTCCGAATTCAGAGCTAGTCTGACGTGCTATTTTTACACGTATTGTTAGCTCCGAGCTCAGATAGAATTCAGCATTCAAATGTGATCTCTTCAACACGGAGAGCAGCCATCTGAACTCGCAGAGAGGGTTTGAATTAGAATAATAAAATCTTATCCTAGAAATAAAGGTTCCATGTGCGGAAAGTAATAAGAATTATGAACAAGTACCGAAGAGGAAGGCGATTCTTCGGTCAGCCTTAACATAAATACGCACTTTCTTTCTCTTCATCTTCTTTCCCTCCTTGTTCAGACGTACTTCTTGTCGTAACCAGCCCAGAAGATGTGGCGAAGAAAAGTGGCCAGCGCTGCTGAGTTTCCGAGAGACCCCCCCGCGGAGCTGAGCGCTTTGGGGGCAGTTTCCTGTAAAACGTGGACGCGGGGCCCTACCAACGCCTGCGCAGGAGAGCAGGGAACCCTTAACGTCCACGAGGGAGGCTCTCTGTCAGTCACCCAGCCACACCAGCCAAATCAAGAGTCCTCTGGAAATAAAATGTGTAGTTCCGATTTGCATTCAAATGAGAATAAGAATCCTCTGCTCATATGCTCCATATAGCATGTGTTTATAATTGCCCAATGTCTACACAGGTGAAAAATATACACTTCTGTATTGCCATTTATATAATTGGCAAAGCACATAGGAATGCACTGGAAATATCATGGCCTTGTTTTTCTTTTCAAGTCCCTGAAACTCAGGAGAAATGAATGCCTGACCCATGGTCTCATAGTGTTATGCCCAGATTTCGTGATCCCCAAGGACCACCAGGGAGCCGAGTCCCATGCAGTAGCAGAAAGCCTGTATTCCACACACGCATGGGCTCAGTCCCACTTACACCAACAGCTGCGTGGCGGAAGAGAGCAAGCTTCAACAGATCAAGGGGTTTTATGGGGTGGTGATGTCACTGCCTTGGCTGACCCCGATTGATTGGGTGAGGGCTAGGGTCAGTTACAAAATGAAGGATAGCTCCGCCCTGCCCCAGAGTACAAAATGGAGTCAGGAGTTAGCCCCGCCCCTCTCAATATTTAGTGACCAGTTAGTGGAATTCTTTTAGGTCTCAAACCCCAAAAAACATTTTACTTGCTTTTTAAAAAACCATGTCATCTCTTCCATTTGATGAATTTAAAATCTTAGCATAAAATATTTTAAATGGTCAAATGTTTTGGTGAATAATAAAAATTCTTTTTTTAAAAAAATTAATTTAAGTGGCAAAGCAATTCTCCCAGTTGTATCTGTTACTTCATTCGTCTCCCATATCCTCAGGAATATGGATGTTCACTTAAAGACAATGGATTAAATACTTTCAACATTAAATATAAATTAAAAAAAAACAAAGGCAATGGATTAAAAATATTCCTGTGTGAGCCCCTTTCACATATCGTGTGGTTCAGGGCTCCTGTTCAGGAGAAGGCCGCACACAAAATGAAGAGACTAGGAAGGATTTAATTTGGGAAATGGGGGCCAGGCAGGAGTCCACCTCTAGGGGGAGGACTACCCCTGCTCTGGCCTTGCTACCACTTTATTAAGGTTCTGAGATTCATCCATGTCCTTTAGGCAGGAAACTCCAATAATAGACAATCAGCAATAATTTACATATGACTAACAGGTGGAGGCTGCTTTCACTACCAATGTCTCAACTAAACCATGAGTGATTAACTCCGACCCTTCAGAGCAATTAAGGTTGACCAGCCTTCCGGATTCCCTTTTCACATTTCTCTATTAGTGACAATGATCGGTTTCCAGCATATTATTTTAAGTAGGAAAAAATGCCTCATCGCCTGGAGATTATTATGAACTAGTAGCCTTGTGCATGAATCCATGAGCCAGTAGCTCACTGCCACCCTCCTCATAGCTTGCTGCCCTGCCCCCTCCTGTAGCTCTCTCCTGCCCTACCCCCCTGCTGATCCATGATCCAGTCATTACTCAGTCGGTCCTTATGATTCATGGAGTAACAACCATTTGCATATTACATCTTTATTATATAGGAGAGTGACTGCCTAAAGAAAAAATTGTTAGCACTTAGATGGCAATCATAAATATGTAAGATGTATGGAATGCTGATGACAGATGACTGATGATTCTTTTTATTTGGTTTGCCCTGACACAGTTGAGGAGGTATGTCATGAAATTATATTCTTAGAGGGCTCCCAAGTCCTAAGAGTGGACTCTCATACACAGCCCATTCTGGGAATCACATCTAATAAGAGACTAATTGAAACAGTTTCTAATTTCATACTATGAGGCAGGCACAGCATACATTCCTTTGTGAAAAAGAAAAGAAAGAATGCGATTTTTTAGTCCTAAGAGCAATCTTTGCAAATAGACATTTTCATCTCCTTATAGAGACGAGGAAGCAGAGACTTAACAGATTCCAAGACATTTGCCCCAAATAACAAGACTGGCCAAGGCGCAGCTAAAATTCAGATCCAGGGCTCTCTCTGCAGAAACCATGGGTTTTTCTATTAGGTTAGCAGGTGACTCATTCAAATGAGTCACACATCAGCAGTTTCCCATGATTCAAACTGACAGGTGGCTCATGGAGAATTTTTAATGCTGGCACTTTTATAGATTAGAAATAGTAAACAAACCAATCTTTAAAATGTGTCTGTGCTATCTATCTACATTTGCATACACTTACAAAGTACTGAAGCCATTTCAAGATTTTAAACTATAAGCTATTCAAAGAGTTAAAAATTCAGGGAGATGTATTTCTATGTTTAGCAACTATGCTTACTGATATGAAAACCCCAAGTAGGGAATTCTTTCTTCTGTAGAACGCCTGCCTTCAATGAAGTGTGTAAACCAAAAAAACATGTAAGTGGAGTATGAATGTGCATCATGACTTCATCTCTTCTTACCCATGTGAACTTTGTCAAATATCTCCCACCATTGCTGCGTACCAGTGTCCTTACCTTCACAGTAGGAGGGACAGCTCCATGCCGTAAGGGGAAATATTGCTGCAAAATAAGGGAAAGGCTGCTTCAGAGGCCAACGCGGGGATTTAGTGAGACTGTGCATGTCAGGTTTCATCCCCAATTTCTTCTCAGTATTTGAAAGTTTTCTTATCTGTGTCCAGGATGTTCACCTACTTTAGGGATGTGAGCTTACTCTGAGGGATATGTTTTAATAAATAGTGAATGTTAATTGCCTGCAGATCATGGTTTGTTGTATTAGTCAAGATAGTTTTTTTTTCCTTTTTCATGAACGGTAGTCGTTGGATGTGGGAAGGCAGTCTCTGGGGGTTGGTAAGAGATTGGGGAGGGAAGTTCGATTCCATAAAATTACTCAAAAGCACAGATTGGGGGAGGCTGGCCTCCTAGTAGCTGTGCTATTGGGGAGATGCAGTCCCCTGGGCTGGGAGGCCCTGTTCCTGCTGAATCCTGACATGCCAAGTGCTGCTTCCTGCAAGTGTTATGTGCTTTTTTCCCCAACTTTAACACTTCCCATTGGACACTGCTTCTGCACATTAAGATTAAGTCATTTGATGATTGGTTATCATTAAACAGTAGCCCTTCCTGGGAACTCTTATTTCTGTGGGACTCTTTAAAAAAATGATTTTCAGTTAATTATCAATTATTTCTAGGTTGCTATCATGATAATCAGATAACATTGTATTTTTATTGCCAAACTATACATTTGTATTTGTACTTTGGTTTTATAACCTTTGGATCAAAATCAATTGATTTAATAGAGGGGATCTTTGTTTTTTTTTCTTAACTTTAGTGGAATACATTTGCTGCTTTGACACAAGGGTAATTTGGTTATAGATTTCAGGAAGGACTGGGGGGCGGTAGGTAGGATGAGTGAAGGTGTAAGGCTTTCTGTCTTCCTCATCCCTGAAACAGTTTTCCTCCTGAAAGTGGGGTGCGCCTCAGCCTTGGCCTCCTTTAGCCTGTTCGCTTCCCCCACAGGAAGGCATAGTGTGAGGGAGGGGTCCCCTCTGCCCCGGGCCACTGACCTCTGCCGGCCACGGTCGCCAGCCTGCTAAGCAGCTCCCTGGTTTTCTGACGCGAGACCTTGTCTGCCTGGGAGCCTTGTCCATGATCCCGACAGAGAGGGGTGGGGTGGGATCAGGCCCCTGAGGAAGTCTCTGGTCCGGTGACACGCTCTTCAGAACAGGACAGCGTAGCCAACCCAGCACCGCAGAGGAAGGCGATGGTGGCAGAACGTGTATCCAGGGTTTTCCTGGGCCGAAGAGGAACCAACAACCTGAGCTGGAATTCTGAACCTCTGTTTGTCCTTTGTGGCAACAAGGGCAAGCCCTGAAGTTTGTGACTGATTTCCACAGGGCCCCCCGTTCTGGACTCCTCTACTTCTGGTGCCCCAAGTGGTGGGCAGGCCCTGTGTCGGTCTTTATGATCAGAGTTGAGCGTCTACTCAAATATAGGGAGTAAAAATAGCCCACTGGCCTGGACACCTTCTTGAATAAATCAGATTGTTACATGTGAAAGGGACTGCGTCTTTCCACAATTATATTCTAAAGGTTTCTGTCAAACCAGTGAGAATAGAAATGCCCTGTCCAGAAGACATGTGAGCTGCCATGTGTGTGTGTGTGTGTGTGTGTGTGTGTGTGTGTGTGTGTGTGCTCTTTATTTTTGGAGGTGGGCAAGATCATTCCTAGTGCCCTAGATGTGAGGAGTTCTGATTTTGAAGCCAAGGGAAGGTCAAATGATTGCTTTAAGGATTCTCACGCTTCGCTAAGACGCTGGATCTGATAATTGCCTGACAAACACTAAAAGCAAATGGATGTCGGCTGGGAGGGAGGCCGGGTCACACTCGGCAGGGCTCTGTCTTGCGGAAAGATGTTGTCGCTGGCGCAGTTGAAGCCAGAGCAGCGAGGGCACCGCACCTGCGGGGAAGGCAGGGGCGAGACAGGAGCTCTCCGAGCCCCGGGGGACAGCTTCTCCCCCGGCTCCCAGGAAAGAAGTGTCTTTCCGACCGGAGAGTCTTGGACCTAATATTTAGGAAGACGCGACTTTTCTTTCCATGTAGCTTTAAAGCGGCTCGCCCGCCCTGTTCTCCTCCTTTTCTCCCAGGGGTTCTGTCTGTCATGGACGCAGGTGGGTCCCCTTGTCTGGCTCATCAGCGTATGGATTACGGTGCGTTTTAACGCCAATCTGCCGAAGGTTCAAACCCCCCGCTCCCTGATGCTTGCAAGTGTTTTAATCCAGAAATAACTCTGGTCTCCTTGTCATCACGATTTCAAACGGCACACAAAAAGCCTGTCATTTCAAGCCATCTGCAGCCGGTAAACACCGCTTTCAGAACGCGACGGCGAGCCTTTGTGTAAAGCCTTTCACTGGCCTTGTATTGTTTCCTGCCCCCCAAATGCATAAAGTAACGATCTCTCCTCCAATTAACTTCCATGCCGAACGCTTCGGATGTGGGAAGACACAAAGAGAAGTTTACTGTTTATTATGTTGGCGGCGGTCCATCCACCAGTCCCTAAGGAAAGGTTAGCAAATCAGCGGGGCAGGCTGGGCAGACGGGGGGCGTTGGTTTCAGCAGGACTTTGGGGGCCACTGGAGGAACGGGGGCACTCGCACGTGCAGCTCGCCAGTGGCATTGACGTGGAGGTGCATGGACGGTTGCTGCCCGGAGCGTTAACGTAGGTGGAAACATTCACCCCCATCCGGTTGGCCGGTTCACACGAGCTCATCAGTCAATCCTCAGGTGCCCCTACCCCTTCCTTCGGCTCCAGAGAACCTGGCACATTTGTTGGTAATAGAATGGGACTGAGGAGAAGGTCAGCAGGGTTCGGGTTCAGTGGGCTTTTAGCAGCGGTCCTATGACCGTGAGGAATAATGCCTATTAACCTTTCTGGGAAACTTTTCATACATTTTGTAAAAATGAGGCCCTTGGACTCACAGAATCCTAAGTTGCTGTTTAGATTCTGCAGCTCCAAATGGAATGCAGAGTCAACACATGCTGATTTTTCGAGGGGATGAACAATGATAAACAAAACCCAGAGGCATTATGAAGGTGATGAAGCCACTTTGGCTGACAAGTACAATTGAATCCTGTTATTTGTTGTAGAATGTCAAGGAGGTCAATACCTCATCATTTTAGAGATGATGGGGGGGGTGGGGGAGGCAGAGAGAGAGAGAGGGAGAGAGAGAAGATGAATCAAGGATAAAGAAACAGCCCTATCCGGTTTGGCTCAGTGGATAGAGCATCGGCCTATGGACTCAAGGATCCCAGGTTCGATTCCCGTCGAGGGCATGTACCTTGGTTGCAGGCACATACCCACTAGGGAGTGTACAGGAGGCAGCTGATCAATGTTTCTCCCTCATTGATGTTTCTAAATATCTCTCCCTCTCCCTTGCTCTATGTAAAACATCAATAAAATATATTTTTAAAAAAGGATAAATAAACTCACACAAGGAAAAAGATGAATTCTACTAGAAGGAGTGGATAACTAAAATGTTGGCAGAGGAGAGAAGCAATAATGGAGCTAATAGCTCTGTGATGGGAAAGAAAATGATGGGAAAGGAAGGGATAGGAAGGTGGTGAAAGTGATGGGGCAGTGGGAGGGCTTCTCCGCTGCAGCATCGATGCTCGCTGCTCTGCTCCCGGGGAAGGCCGTTCGAACCCCAGCACTTGCCTACACTCTCTTGCCTTGAAACAAAAGCCTGTCTGAGCACGCTCGGAGGAGGCTGCGGGGCAGGCATGGATCTGAACTTGGGGCGCCCGCGGGTCTAGGCTGCCTCAGACAGCCGGGTGTTGGTGGGAGGCAGCCAGCAGGCCAGCTGTGAGGAGTTGGGGAAAACAGACTAAAATAAGTTGCAGCGGGGTTTCATGAGTCACAGAAATGCTCATGCATATTCATACAATCATGGCATTGAAATCCTCTCCGAAGAAGTGAAGCCCCGAAGGGGGGTGCATGTGCATAGGCAACAGGGTGTGAGCATGCGAGGAGAGCTTGTCTGTGAGCTGGACCCGGGCCGGAGGCAGCCGGCGGTGTTCCGCTCTCACATGGATGTCTTTCTCTCCCCTCCTCTCCTTCTTTCTCTCAAATAAATAAAAATATAATTTTAAAAACCCACAGAAAAGAACCTATTTTCTCTCAATATTTGTCACATATCTATTGATAACCTATGTGGGTCTATGAATTTCATTATGGTCAGAGAACCCACTTTGTATGGTTTCCATGCTTTTAAACATTTCAGGTTTGATTTATGAGTCATTACATGGTCTGTCTTCATGATGTTGCACGTGCATTTGAGGGAATTTCAGGTCTTCTATATCTTTGCTCATTTTCTGTTTACTTATTCCATTGATTACCAAGAGAGTATATTTCTTGGTATCATGGTTTCAGTCGTTTTGGTAGTGATTGCAATATGTTAACCTTAATGTACTTAGAATGAATATTCTACATCTTCAGATAAAGTGTAAACTCCTTACAACTACAAAAAATAGTAAAGGGAGTTTTGTAGTTCCAGGTATTTCTTAGGGGGGAATAAAAAAATGGGAAAGGCAGTCTCCTCCCTCTTTTCCCTCCTCCCTTTCTACCTTCCTTCCTCTTTTTGTTGAACCCTACACAAATCTATGTTTGGATGCTGGTTGCTTTAAATACCCAAAGAGAAGATTTTGTTGCCAGTGTCCTTGAAATAAATATAGTAAGTACTATGCCTTCCTATAGGCATGGGTGAGGCAGATTCATGATTAGCTAAATATCTGTTACTGTTGTAAAAGTTATAGTGCAGCCGAAACCGGTTTGGCTCAGTGGATAGAGCATCGGCCTGTGGACTGGAAGGTCCCAGGTTTGATTCCTGTCAAGAGCATGTTCATTGGTTGTGGGCACATCCCCAGTAGGGGGTGTGCAGGAGGCAGCTGGTCATGGTTTCTCTCTCATTGATGTTTCTAGCTCTCTATCCCTCTCCCTTCCTCTCTTTAAAAAAATAACATATATATTATTATATGATTATTATATATAATATATAATAATCATATAATAATATATTAATATATAATATATAATAATGATATATTATTATATAACATAATAATATATTACTATATATTATATATTAATATATAATATATATTAATATATAATATTATATATATATATTAAAGTTACAGTGCAAAGAAATAAAAACCCAGAGAATATGATGCAAATCATTTGAAATTCATATTTAATGAATGAGGTAATGGAGATAAAGCCATCAGTTATGTGTAAACATTTGGAGATCCAAATTCTGGAACACTGCTACTTGGAAACTCTTAAAGAACAACATGGAAAATGTGTGAGTGTTTTGAGCAAAGTGGGCAGATCTCATGACCTGTCCCAAAGACTGACAGAGGTTGCAAATGCCAAAGCCCCCCAAATCCCATTGATTGAATCACAAAGGAGTCAGTGGGATAATCGATGAGACCTTTGTTTTACCTACTCCTGAAGTCAAAGCTTACCAATGATCAACTTTATGCCTCTTTCAAACAACCCAACTGGTTGTTGAGTTAGAGATATCAGCCAAAATGAAAAACATCAATTTTTATTACAAGTGCAACGAAGTCAATATGCATGGATTATAAAAAGAAATAAATGAAATACTGTCAATGCATTTCATCTTTTGGTTTTTGAAGTTAGCTCTCAACAAAGTAAAGAAGTCTACGAAAATGTTTAATAACACGTAATACAACTGAAGAGAATTCTAGACGTACTGACTTCATGACAAAAGCACAACCTGGGAGTGTGGGAGGAGGCTGGGGAGAGATGGTTCCAGGCTGCCACTGCCCAGTGAGCACATTCCTTCTGCACATCGGGCTGCAGGCTGCGGGCAAAGGCGGGGCCCTCGCTAATCTACGGACATCTGTTGCTAAGATGCACTTCGTAACGTGTTTGAAGTTACCCAGCATGCAACTGCGGCATGCTTCTTGGTTGACAGTGTCTACAAGCACCGGGCTGGTGCCCAAGATCCTGCTCTCTTCACAGACAGTCTCACTCCGCACAAGCTGCGGGTGAACTTCACGTTTACCTTGGGAGCTGCCCTTTGCCACCTGGCAGTTCCCAGAATTATCTTGCTGGGAAGCTAGCTCACTGGAAAAGTCTTAGTTTATAAAGCAACGTTCTAGGAACCATGTTGTTCTAGGAACCATGTTGTTCTTGTCACTACACAATTGAAGCTAAGAGGTTAAGCAGATTGGTGTTACTGGGCTTGATTCTCTTCGTTGTCAGAACACACTGGCTGATAGCTTTCCGAACTAATATATTTTGAACCTTCTGAAGAGACTATTGCAGTGCATTCTGTAAATATCATAATATGCATCTTCATAAGCAGGGGAAGCAGAACTGAATAGAAAGCCATTTTCCTCCCGTCCTTCTGCAGACTTGACCTGCAGCAATGATTGCAAAGAGTCTTCACCTGACTTACGACTTCAAAGATACTGAGATTCACTTCTACAATTTTGATTAGGACGTTTTGGTTTTCTACCAGAAAATGTGGTGACACACGTATGCTTTACAGGAATAAGTACTCAAAATATGGAATTTCTACTAGTGCTTGATATCAGAATGCCTTACCAAGGTTACATCTTTCTTCTTACATCCAAGGTTCCTTTTTATTTTGTTGATTAATAAAAGCATTTTCTCCTGGAATTAAGGAACTTACTTTCAGACCTGCATTTCTGTTATTCAGTTAATTTATTATAACTTATGTTTCATTGGCTTATCTTATACTTACTTTTTTATATTTGAACTTAATTCTGTTGTTTGGTTTTCAGTGCATTTATTTTAATTACACATTTGGCAAGACATGTTAATTTCCCATGTTGGTTTTTCCAAAGTTCATGACAAATTCTAGTAAGTTTTGTGTGAAGCTAATACAATTTGAAAAAAAGGCAAAAAACATTTGGAAAAAGAAAATCTAGAAGGGAGTACTCATGTTGCCAAATATTTTAACTTAGTATAATATTCTTTAGTTAAAAGAGTATGCTACTGATAGATAAGTGGATAGAATAGAAAATGAAAAAATAGGTGCACATACATATGAAAGTTTAGTACATGATAAAAGTGGCATCTCAAATCATCAGAGCGTATGTGAACTTTCACCAGTAAAATAAAAGATACTCGGCAACTGGTGTTATTATTTTTTCGTAAACAAAGTTAAAATTATATCAAATATATGTACAAGAAAATAGAATATTTTCTTAATCAGTATTCCTCAACCCAGAAACTAAAAGGGTTAAAGTATTTTTGAAAAAGAATGCATTTGGAGCAATCACCAACTGCTTTATTTGAAGCTTTGTCTATAAAGCTGTGGTAGTCAAGATCGTGTGGGATGGGCGAAGGGATAGTCATAGCTACAGTGAAAAGCACAAACTCCAGGAATCAACCACCACCAACATGGCCAGTTGCTCTTTGGTAAATTTGCAAAAGCAATCCGGAGGATAAAGGGTCGTCTTTTCAAAACATGGGTTTGCACTCTCCATGCTCAAAACTATAAATCTTCTAGAATAAACATAGCAGATGCATTTCAAAGCATTGCACGAAAAATCTGGTCATGAAAGAAAACATTGAAAAATTGGATGCCATCAAAATAAAAAAAATTTTTTTTCTCTGAAAGGCACTGTTAAGAGAAAAAAGAGAAAAGTATAGACGGGAAGAAAATATTTGAAAATAACGTATCTGAGAAAGAACTTACATGCAGAATGTATAATTAGATCTGTGGTTGTTTCTTTAACACCTTTGTTCTTACAATGGATCACCTGCATCTCCTCAGGAGACAAGGGCAGCGTTTTCCCTACACGAGGGGAGTCTCTGTGCATCTTGCCCTCTAGGATTCTGGGGTGCCCTGTGGACTTCCTCTCCTCCTTCAGAAGCACTTAGGAAGCTAGTTAGGGAATTAATTCAGCTGTCCCAAGGAATCTTCAAATGTAGTCTCTTTGAGTAAAATGAATCCAAACTAGTGAGAACATGAAAGTGGAAGAATCAGTGGGGGTGGGGGTGGGGGTGAGGGTGGGGGTGGGAGTGGGGGTATCAATCCAGAATCAATTTCCGGCCATCTTAAAAGGGAAACTATGAGAGTGCAATGTTGTTTCCTTCTTAACATCTGACGACAGCCTAATCATTCTAAATTTCCATAATTGCTCCTTTTTATGAATCATCCTCGAGTCTATGGCAGCTTGTCATGATCTTTTTTCCCTCCTTTTGTGTGAAATACAGTGAATGACTTTAAAAGAGAGATTCGCAGTGGTCCGATTCCTATTATCTAATGGCTATTGTTGGGGGAAAATGGAAAGCTTACAATGATAAAAAAAAACAAAAAACAACAACACCACACACACACACAAAACAACCCACCCACACCTGTGCTTTGCAAAGCAGAATCTCGGTGCCTCGGGAGGGAGAAAAGCTGATTAGGGGTGAGGAGAGAGTGGGAGGACAACCACCCGAGGCGCCTGGCATTGTGATGGCCAGCGCCACCTGGACGGCGGTGTCAGGGGCCCATCACCAGCTGGTGGCGGCGAAGGCTCGCAGGGTGTGCCCACCGGCATTTCCGTGCCGACGTGCCCTTTCCCCACGCGGGCGCCGTGGAGGCGGTGGTACTGTTCTGCGGAGATAAACGACAGGGGGCAGAGTTCACGTCCACAAGAAGGACGTCTGCTCTTTCGCTCTAATTCTTTTTGACATCCACGCTTTTCTAATTGATTGGATGGGGTCCTGCTTCGTCATATATGAATTACAAGCCAAAGGTTTTAGATCCATTTATTCTGATTTACTGAGAAGCATTCTTGGTCTTTTCAGTTGCATTTAATTTCCAATGTGCCCCAGTTGCTCTAAAAAAAGAAAGAAAACCGCCCTGTTTTGGACAGTGCATTATACCATTTCCTTGATTATGAAAGCATGCTCGTCTCACCTCAGAGGGACTGGAACCAGGGCTGCCTTTGGACCCCAAGGGCACAAACAATCCATCCATCTCACCGCAGGGACCTGAGCTGCCTGGTTAGCAGAGACGGGAGCGTCTGACCCGGAGGCAGCGGCATGGAGGCAGTGGCAGTCGTTCAGAGTGTGGCTGCTCAGGGGGCATGCGGGGCTGAGGACCACACCCCAGTTAACCTGCAGTGTGACCTCGGCCAGATTACTCCTCTCTCTGCATCTCATTTCCTGATCTCTCAAAGGAGTCCGAGTAAGGGCTTCATGGGCGCCTGGGGAAGACAGAATGCGTTAACGGATGTCAATCACTTTGCAGTGATTGGTGCATATTGAGTAGACTATTGAAGTGATGTTACCTTACATTACATTCTCTGAACCAGCTTCCTTGCCTTGAGACAGACTCGGGAGCCCTTTCCTTCCCTTCATCGCCTCATGGAGAACAGTTACTCACCAGAGTGATTACTTCAGGGTTTCCACCCGAGCCTGCATTTCGCCCTCCACTCCTTTCCCTCTCACGCTCAGCACCCCGCTCTCTCTCCCTCAGAGTCCCCATGTCTCTTCCCGGCCTTTCCTTGCGATGCAGTGTTAGTGTATCTGCAATGCTTCGTGTTCCATGGGCTTTCCAATCATGAGGAGTGCCTCCGCGTGCTCACCTGGAAGGCCGGGACCCGTGTGAGGGACGTGGCGCACCCACCGCGGAGCCAGGCCCGGGAACGCCGTCACGCCCAGCCTCATGGAGGGCTTGTAGGCCCGGCTCACACCTGAGTTTCACCGACTGTCCTGCTGACAGAGAAACAGAAATAAGACTCATACGTGGAGGGAACATGCACAGATTTAAGCTAAATGGAAAAACGATAATTCTAAGAGTCAAAAGTTAGATTCACTGGATTTATAACAAATTTTGAAAATACATATACAATACATAATTTAGTGCGTGTGTGTGTGTGTGTGTGTGTGTGTGTGTGTGTAGTGGAAGTCACGGGATGGTAGGTGGGAAAATAAAATTTTAAGTCCCTCTTTCTGTGAGCTTTTTATTTATTTAAATTACTACTATTATTATTATTACTATTGTTCCCATTGATTTTTAAAGATAGTGGAAGGGAGGGGATGCGGAGAGAGAAAGAGAGAGAGATCTATGTGAGAGAGACACATCGATTGGTAGCCTCCAGCACAAACCCGGACTGGGGCTGCGGATCAAACCTGCAACCCTTCTGTGTGCAGGCTAATGCCCTAGCCACTGATCCACACGGCCGGGGTGAGGTTGTTTTTTACTGAAATTACCATGCAAGCAGGTGCCCACCCTAGTGCAGGTGGGCCTTGTCTGATCGGCTGAGGCTTCAATGGAGCGAGGCTGACCCTCGCTCCAGCAGGAGAGCGTCTGCCCGCTGCCCGCCTCTGAAAGGAGTGGCCGCTCTCTCCCGCCTGCAGACCAGAAGGAACATTGACTCACTCTTTCTCTCTTTGTTCACCCTCCCCTCAGGATGTTTTTCCATTGATTTCTAGAGAGTGGAAGAGAGAGGAAAAGACAGAGAGAAACATCGGTGTGAGAGACACACATAGATTTGTTGCCTCCTGCTCGTACCCAGGGCCTGAGCCAGGGAGGAGCCTGCAACCAAGGCAAATGCCCTTGACCGGAATCAAACCCGGGACGCTTCAGGCCACAGGTCAATGCTCTACCCACTGAGCCACACCAGCTAAGGCTCTGTGAGTGTTTTCAATGTCAAACACGGGTGTACCAATTAATAATGCAGATTTGGTAATCAAAGAAAACACAATAATTTCAATAGAAACATCAAAAGTGCTTTATTCAAAGTAATAAAGTGTCAAACTCAAAAACAACTTGCAGAAAGATTAAACATTGCTCAGCAAACAATTTCGGATCGTTTACAAGCAATGGGAAAGATTTTAAAGGATGGTGTTCCTGTCTCATGGGTATCGGCTCAGACTGGACTCTGCAGGACTCACATCCCAAAAGGTAGTGACTGCACGTCAAAAACCTCTATCGGCCCTGACCAGTGTGGCTCAGTGGATAGAGCTTTGGCCTGCGGACTGAAGGGTCGGTCCCAGGTTTGGTTCTGGTCGAGGGAACATACCTTGGTTTCAGGCACATCCCCAGTAGGGGGCGTGCAGGAGGCGGTTGGTTGATCAATGTTTCTCTCTCATTAATGTTTCTCACCCTCTGTCCCTCTCCCTTCTTCTTTGTAAAAAAAAAAAAAAAAAAAAAAAAAAAAATCAATAAAATATATATATTTAAAAACCCACCTTCTATCGTGTGTGTGTGAAACACGAGGATAGTCATAATCAATTTGTTAAAAATATGAAATTGCCTTCGATATTTTTACAGTAGAACAAGATTTTTGTAAAAACGCAGAAATTAGGTATCTGACCTCAGCTTTCAATAAAGTATTGCACCTGCAAACATCAGCATTAAGCACGCATGGCCTGTTCACGTGTGGTTCCTGGTAAAGGGCCCGAGATGAGGAGGAACTTTGCATGATCTGCTTTCTGTCTCTGACATTTACTGATCCTTTAATCACACCACAGTTACTTACCTTCTCGGAGCGTGCTTCCTGCCCTGGCCGAGAGGCTGTACCTGAGGAGGGGCCGTGTGAGCAGCGTAATCCGGCTCCTGGGTTGCAGCAGGAAGTCAATAAGTGGATCTCTTGCTCTTACAATTTTAATTTTATGATAAAATAAGTGATGGAGTTTCTTTTAGGAGCCACTGGCTGGGATAGACTAGGACAGCGGTTGGCAAACTCATTAGCCAACAGAGCCAAATACCAACAGGACAACGATTGAAATTTCTTTTGAGAACCAAATTTTTTAAACTTACACTTCTTCTAATGCCACTTCTTAAAAATAGACTCCCCCAGGCCGTGGTATTTTGTGGAAGAGCCACACTCAAGGGGCCGAAGAGCCGCAGTTTGCCGACCACAGGACTAGGAGACTTACAGACGACTCAGCGGCCCACAGACTTGGTCAGCACACAGTCTGATGACGGGCAGATGGGTGGACAGGGCTAGACAGAGGGCCCCTGTGGGGGTGGGGCTCTGTGGACAGACCAAAGGCATTCATGGGCCACGTGGTATCACCACCTGATATTTTTTCTTAAAGAAAAAAATTATTTAAATTCTGGTCATGTCAGATGGACCGTCAGAACAAGGTCTGGGTCACAGTCTGCTTGAGGGCCACATGCATTCAGTATGGGGAACCCTAACCCCAAACTGAGACGGGAGGGCAAGACGGGCCAAGAAGAGCGAGCGCAGTCACATAGAATATCTCTTCTAAGGAACCATTTTGGTCAAAATCCTCCCCCAACACATTTTGTTTACTGATTCACTCAATTCAAAATTCATATCTCGTGATTTAAAATTATATCTCGTGTAGAGCGATTATTTTCACCTAAAATTATTCATGCATACAATGGGGGTTATGGGATTTGTAGAAATAAATCAAGATGGCATTTTTAAAAACAAGTGAACAGTATTTCAATGTACTTTAAACATGTTATACCTCCTAATTGTACATAACCCTTGATATCTCTTAACGTTATTATCATTCTATCCTCACACAGCATGATTGAACGCACGCATTATAATTTAGCGTCTTTCTTTAACACTTTGTGAGGCAGCAAATTGAAGGTTTGGTTCTGAGGGTGTTTTATTCCATTGATTAAAATTAGGGGCTGCCAGCGCTGAAGAGGCAGCCTCGGCGCCGGGCAGCTATAAATGGAAGACACGTGTGGCTCGCTCGGCGCTGCCCCGCCCGGCCGGACGCGGCACTTTCCTTGCCTCTGTGTTTTGACATCTCTGAGACTGTTCCCTGTCCTTCTCTCTAACATTTCTTGATCCAATAAGAAGTGGTCCTTTGAAGACATTTTTAACCTCGAATGCAGCACAAGGATAAAAGTCCTATTGCAGAATGGGGAAATGACTCGCATGGACATTGCTCCAAAGAAGATCTACTCATGGCACTCATGTCCAAGATACTCTCATGGACATTTCTCCACAGAAGATCTACCACATGCAAAGATGCTGCTCACCACTGGTCCCAGGGCTAGCTAGGCACACACCGTGAGAGCCACGTCACTGCGCCAGCAGGCCCTCGCTCGGCACACAAAGCCAACACACACACCCCACCCAGGAGGCCACAGGCATCGGTGAGGATAGGGAGAACTAGGCCCGTGCCTAGTGCTGGTGGGACTAGCAAGTAGTTCGCTCACGGTGGAGCAAACGGGTTTGGCATTTTGTTAAACATGGAAATCACCATGTGACCCAGCAATGCTACACCTAAATGCATAACCAAAGGCCTTGACATGAGATACTTCGGCAAATCCTTGCACATGAATGTTCATGGGAGTGCTATTCACCACAGCTAAAAGGTGAGGCCAGTCAAATGTCCACCGAGGAGTGAATGGACAGACCAGTTGTGGCATGCCCATACAAGGGAATATAACTCGGCCATAAAATGCACTGATACAGACTACAACGTGGATGGGCCTGGAAAACATTGCTAAGTGAAAGAAGCCAGACACAAAGGCCGCATGGCATATGATTCTGCATATAGACTAGGTAAACGCACAGAAGCAGGAGCAGATGTGTCTTCTGGGACGAGGGAGTGCGAGGAATAGTGAGTGACTACTTCATCAATGCAGGGTTTGGTTTGGGGATGATGAAATGCTTTGAAATCAGACAGAGATGGTGGTTGCACAAAATTGTGAATGCAGTTGGTGCCACTGAATTTTCATTTAAAATAATTTATGTTATGTGAATTTTACCTTAATGAAAAAAAATCAAGTTGTATACATATGATGTGTATGTTAAAATTAAAATGTATAAATATATCTGGTTCATGGGAAAAGTAAACAAAATAAAGCACTAGCTAAAATGACTTTAACAAGTGAAAGCAGTTATTAACCAAAACATTGCAAAAATAGAAACTAAATGAGAAGCACATATCAAAACAAAGACACTTAAAACACTCATATGTATTTATTTTTACAAACTCCTATAAAAAGAAGTTAGAAAACTTAAATGGCATAACAGATTTTTTCTAAATGGCACATAGGAAAATGTGAAAACTTGGATGTCATCACGGCTAAGAAAATACGATTTATATAAGTTGAATCCAGTCGAGATAGAAAACTTAAATATCAAGAACAATCAGACCAAAAAATGTAAGAGATTAACATGAGCAAGCATATGAATTTAGTTATGGGGAAAGAAATGCAAAAAGCGTTCCCAGAGAAACATCTTAACCTCTATTCCCCTTCCCTTCATTTTCCTGTAGGTTCTTTCTTTGAAACCTTCATACGTAATGAACTTTGCTGAGGCTCCATTTGCATTCAAGCAGTTGTCATAGGCAGACTCCTTGGCTTTTATGTTTTTAGGTTTTATCCACAGTCTCAACAGGGATCCGGCGTGAGAAAAGCAAAAGACAGTCGAGTTCAATCAGTGCCGATGCAGGAGGATGTGTCCAAGGTCCAGGAGTGTTACACTCGCCTAGGAACAAAGGCCTTGTGCGGGCGAGAACAATTAAAACAATTCTGTGTTGTTGAGTTGATGTCGGTGGGAAGGGATGGAATATGAAGATGAAAAGTTTGCAATAAACAACTTGGAGGGAGTTTCATCAGGAGAGCAGAACAGTTTCCCAGTGTTTCGTGAAGCAAACCGGCTCTGTCCACTCTGCTTGGGTCCCGAGGATACAGTCTCAGAGGAAGCGGACACGGTCTACCTTTCTAACCCAGATCTTCTGATCACGGTGAAGACAGTAGGTTCAAAACAACTGGAGACGGACTGGCTAAGGAGTTGAAAGAAACCAGCGAAGTAGCCAGCCAACCCCTCCAGGACATGTAAGAGAAAGCATCTCACGATTTGGCCAGTGCAGTCTCGAAGGCAAGACCAGCCACATGCTTTGCAGGGCTCAGTGCAAAGTGAAATTGTCAGGACCCCTGTGTAAAGATTTCTAGAATTTCAAGGACACAGAGTATTGAGCCAAGTGTGAGCCTGTCTGAGGGCAGAGTTCTCTGTTGGCAAAGCAGGCCACATTTGGGGAAGATTCGGGTTTTGAGGGAGCCAATTGGTCATTCATCCATCCACCTCTGTGTCTAGGCCAGTGTGCGCGGGGAGGAAGCGGCTGAGGCTCTGTCCTGTGGAACTCCCACTGCGTGGAAGAGCAGGTGGTAAACACATCCACATCCTAGGTCAGTGGTGAGAGACATGTTTAAAAAAAAAATCAAGCAGTGGATTGGACAGAGAGTGAGGAGACTGTTTTATTTTGGAAATTGTGTTCTACAAAATCCTCCCTGCCGGTGAGATTTCGGTAGAGACAAGAAAGAAGGGAGGGATGGAGCCAGGTATGCACCCATGGGCAGAGGGTAGAGCGGGGCCATCAGCCCTGGGAGTGTGCTTTTGGGAGCAATGCAGCAAAGACCGAGAGGATGGGACCAAGTGGGAGGACAGCGGACACAGCCTCGTGGAGGTCAGGGCTACATGTTCTAACCCTCTAACCAGGCTGTGGTCTTTCCGGCAACCGGCCCGCATCTGGTGCTGTGGAGGCACGTTCACGTTCAAGCGTTTTAGAGGGTCCCGTGTCAGGGATCCAGAACACCCCTCCTAAATGCCCTCTCCTTTCTGTCCCTTCTCTCTACTCCTCCCTCCACTCCTCCTTCCTCTGGCTCCTCTCCTTTCCCACCGGACCCCCACACCTGGTCCCTGGCCTCTCCTCCTCCTGATCCTCCTCATTGTCTGGGAAATACCTTTGTGTTATGTTCACTACAGCAGCTGCGTCCTCCCTGGGCAGACACGCTGGGGTCCGCTCAGGGCGCTGCTCTGCACAATCCCCTAGCGCCCCAGCTTCCCGCTCAGACTCGTCTCCGCAGTTAGTAAGCGTGGCCGGAACTCCCCCCTCTTCCAAAAACGTCGCTTCTTCCCAATGCTCTAGGGCTGGGCACTCCTCACCACTCCCCGCACAGTTTGATTTGCCAGCTGTTCCTCCCTGCCACTCCGCGGAGGCTCCGCCATCTGCCTGCCAAGTAGAAAACGGGCATAAAAATACGCGTTTCACCCAGCAACATGCACACTGCGGCCTCCGTGCTGACCTGGCCTGCAGGTGTGGTCCCCGCGCAGGGCAGCCTTTCCGTGGCTCACCCAGGGACAGCCAATTCCCACGTCAGGAAACCGTGAGTGACAGGAACCCAGCCTCCGGAGCGGTGGCAGGGAGCAGGAAGAGCGACACAGAGGGCAGCTGCTGACAAGCCGGGGGTGAGGCTCTCCTCTGGCCTCCCAGGCTTGTTATCAATGCCCCTGTCTCCGTCCCCGGGGCTCTCACTGGGACCGGGGAGAACGCCGGGAGGAGAGGCTGCGCTCTGTTCAGGCCGCAGACAGCTCCGCAGGGAGAACCGGCGCCTCAAAGGTCTAGACTTGCGTCTTAAGAATTCTCCTGTGATTTCATCTTCCTTCTCATCGCTCACTTCATCTTTAGGATCGCCTATAAGACAGCACTGCTTATGTCAAACTCTCCCGCGCACATTCGGTAGGAAACATTTGCACACTAATTGGCTGGTGGATGAAAGGCGGTGTTAGGTCTGTGGGCGCTGGGAAGGCAAGTTTCTCCACTCAGAGAGGCTGCTCCAAGAAGATTTTAATGTCATAAAACATTCAAGTGTGCTGAGCACAGAGAAGGGGCTGATCCCGCTGTCCCCACGAGACACAGCGGCTCTTTGGGAGGCACTGGGCCCTCGCTGCCACTGACGCTCAGACGAGGGGTACGCGGTCCTTCAGCCCAGGTGTGGGGGGGTCTGTAGCCACACTCACCGTGGGATGACTGTGAACCATGCCCTTCTGCTGTCGTGTGCACTCAGGTCAATCAAGGGTCCTGCTCTGAGCCCTAAGCTCTGGAAGACCCAGGCCCGGCTCTAGAAGATTCTTCCTGGGCTCTGCCCTTTACCAGGGGACAAGTGTCCATGATGCTAACAGGAGGACATGGTATCTACCACCTTCTAGATCAGCCGGGGTGGATCTGCCTGTTTGGCTGTTCTATCCGGCCCGCGGAGCCAAAAGAGCGGAGGGTTCTCTTGCTCTCCCCTCCGCTCCTTCACCAGCAGCCCAAGAGGAGAGTGCCAGCGTGGTCAGGTTGCTTTTGTTCCGGCCCTCCGTCCAGTTTAAGAACCCGTTGTGGCCCTCAAGTCAAAAAGTTTGCCCACCCCTGTCTAGATCCTGCTCTGGGAACCTGAGACACTGGAGTTAAGGGGCCTGGGATTTCTCCTGGAGCTTGTGCAGTGGGCAGACTGGGGTGGGTGTGGACACCTTCACCCTGGGCGGTGCGGGCTGGGCTGGGGCTTGTCCGTGGCCGCTGGTGTGTCCAAACATGTGACTGCCACCCCGTGGAGACGGCAGGGACCCCGGGGGAAGAGCGGTGTGCGGGTTGCCTACCCTCACGTGGTCTCGCTCCACGCCTTACAGATGTTGGGAGAGATGGTCCCGGTCACGGTCAGCCCAGAGGCACCGTTTCCTGACTAAAGCCTGTGTTCCTGGTTTCCCTTCTGTCTGTTCTCCAGACAGAAGCCAGAAGGGGGTCTAAAAGGAAAGTCAAATCAACGCCTCCCATGATCCCTCTGGGGTGAGAAGGAGTGCGGCTCTTCCCCGTGTCTGTGTCTCCGGACACTGCACCCTGCGCGGCCACACCAAGTCCTCTGTTCCGCCCCTGCCCCCTCCGGTCCAGGGTTGCAGAAATCCCGCTCTCTCTCAGGTCATGCCCCAGACACCTTAATCCTCATCTTTTTAAAACAAAATATTTTATTGATTTCTTACAGAGAGGAAGAGAGAGGGATAGAGAGTTAGAAACATCGATGAGAGAGAATCATCGATTAGCGATCAGCTGCCTCTTGCACACCTCCCACTGGGGATGTGCCAGGAACCAAGGTATGTGCCCTTGACTGGAATCGAACCCAGGACCTTTCAGTCCACAAGCCGACGCTTTATCCATTGAGCCACACCAGTTTCGGCTCCATCCTCATCTTAATGAGAGAAATGGTTAGACGGCCTTTCCGCCGTGCCTGGAGCCTCCTGCCTCCCGAGGCTTGAATACAGCACTAGGACGCATAGTTAAGGGCATGCCGTGGCCTGGCTGAAGCCCTCGGAGGAAACGGTGTGCTTCTTGCCAACGGCTGTGTCTGTTCGAGGACCCCACTTGACAAACAGGCATGAAACATAACCAGACTCAGCAAGCGCCCATCCCTCCGCCCTTAGCTCTTCTCTCCTTTGAGCCACCAGAAGGAAGCTGGGTTCATGAGTGTCAAAATACACATGCAAAACGTCTCTACCCAGATCTCCTCTGTGCCTGTTAGGAGCTGGTCTTATTTATTTCATTGCACTGCACTGACTTTTCTTCCAGCGGAACTGCGGGCCGCAGGAGTTGGAATAATTGCTTTGTCATCAGTAATTCATTTTCATTTCTGGGTACTTAAAGATGAAGGCAAAATGAAACAGCTACCCGCACGGAAGCCACGCTTGGGGAGAAGATGGATTCCACGTGTTCTGAAACCCGCCAGGCCAGATCCCGCGATGGGCGGTTCCTGCCGGACGTGGATGCTGCGTCCGAGGAAAAGGGGAAGCCACTCCAGCGAGCATCACCCTTGGTCTCAGAGACACGGAAGGGCTCTGGGGGCGTTGTCCCTTTACACCCTGAGTGACAGTGCCTGCAGGTGGGGTGCTGGCGGCGAGAGGGCAGGGCCTAGCCTCCGGCTCTGCCAACTGGAAGGTGCCCACTGCCCTTTTCCGGAGCCACACCTGCTTCCTGGCCAAGGAGGCACCTCCCCGTGAACCCCTCTTCTCCCGGGAGAGCCCGGCGTGGATGGCATGGAAGAGCTGCCATCTTTATTTCCCGCAGGAAAGAGCAGTTGTTCGCTTTAATCGCTTTGGGTGATGATCGCCTACCACTCGTGGCTTATTGTCCTCCTACCAAACCGAATCCCCGCAGCGGCTGCAGAGATAGTACCCCGACAACGGCGTTGGTAATGGCACCCCAAGCCGGGGGCAGTAAGGCCCTGACAGCCAGAGGCAGGAGCGGGGCCGCCCCTGCCGTGAATCAGCCCGCCTCGAGGATTAACAAGGGGATCAGAATGCAAATGGCCCGGACGCGACAGTGGAAAGCGCATCATTTTATTCCTCAGGAAAAATGAGCTGTCTTAGGTGGATATGTTTATCATGAGGGCAATAAGTCAAACACTACCCTGTTTCCCAAAAAATAAGACAGTGTCTTATATTAAGTTTTACTCCCAAAGATGCGCTAGGTCTTATTTTCAGGGGATGTCTTATGTTTCCATGAAGTAGGTCTTATTTTCAGAGGATGTCTTATTTTCGGGGAATCACGGTAGGTAAGCTTCAGGCCGCGTCCCTTCTGGCTCGTGGCCGTGGTCTGTGTGGGGAAGCGGCATGGGTACACCCGGGAGCTTCCGGCTGCGAGGGCTGGGACTCGCCTGGCTGGGAGCGGACTGGATTGTGTAACCACCTGCCCCGGGAGGACTCTTCTTTTTCAGAACTTAAAAACACATCTTGCCGAAACCGGTTTGGCTCAGTGGATAGAGCGTCGGCCTGCGGACTGAAGGGTCCCAGGTTCAATTCCGGTCAAGGGCATGTACCATGGTTTTGGGCACATCCCCAGTGGGAGGTGTGCAGGAGGAGGCTGATCGATGATTCTCCCTCATTGATGTTTCTAACTCTCTGTCCCTCTCCCTTCCTCTCTGTAAAAAATCAATTAACTCCCCCCTACCCCCAAACACACAAACAAATCTAAACTCTGTCATTTTTTAAACTTCATTCTCATCGCTGACACTATCACAGAGGTCCCCATGATTCCCCTTCGCCTGTCTCCACCCAACCCCCTCCTCCCCTCCCTCTGGCCATCACCTCTGCTGTCTGTGCCCGTGGGTGACTCAGTCATGTCCTTTGGCCAATCCCTTCACCTTCTTTTTCCTAGCCCGCCCCTCTGGCAGCTGTCAGTCTGTCCCATGTCGCCATGCCTCTGGCCCCACTTTGTCAGTTTACTGTGTTCATTCGATTCCTCACTTTGAACCTTCCCATCTCAGCACCAGGTTTGCAGGGTGGGGAAGGCGTCAGGGATTATGGTATGCCCTGGAGGGAGGGGCATGCGGTCTTCGAACCGGATTGATTCTGGTTGGTTTTCTTATTGTTGCTGGGTTCTCTACTGCCAATGCACCCCTCATGACATGCACTGGGGGGGCTGCTCCCTCCAACACCCATCACCCAGGGAATGCGGCCAAGGCGCATAGATCCCAACCTCCACCCTGACCCCAGGGTTTGGGACAAGGGTGGAGGTCACACGGCACATCCTCCCTCGCTTAACATCAGCATCTGATGCTCCAGCCTCATCAGCAGTTCTGTTTCCCGAGCAGGGGAGACGTCTGGCCTACATTTGAGCGGATGATAGATTTCAGCAAAGCAGTGTCTCATTTACCTGGTGAGTGAGTGTTCTCCGTGTCACTCCTCTGCTTATCAGCTTAAACACAAGAGCAATGTGTTCCCCAGCCATTAGGAGAAAAAGTTGTGAGCACAGTTGTATTTATCATGCAGCGTTACCATTTTCATTCCAAAATTTTGCTAAGACATGTCGACACTCATTTGGGAATATGGGAGTCGTTCTCGGAAGATGGATGGAAATGAGATAATGCAGTTTTTAAAGCACTACGTAAACTTTAAAACGGCACATAATGCAAAGTGCTGTGGTTATGAGTGAGCATCTAGGCACCTCATTTCCCCTCGGCGACAGCGAACTTCAGGAAAGCCGAGGAGTCAATGCCGAGGAGTCTGTGAGTCAGGAAATCCCTGGGTACTCAGAGCTGGGTAGAAGGAGAAGCTGCCGAGCTCACGTGATTATATTCTTCCCTTTGATTCTATTTCTGGCCCCCCTTTTTTATTTCACTCTTAATATATTAATTCATGCATTTACCTATATTTCTGGCAGCCATGCTATAAGCACTACCATGTCCCTTGTCATGTCACTCCATGGAAATGCTTCGATTTGATGGCATTTGGGAGCATCTGAACAGACTTTATGACAGGTGCGTTGTTTTAGGAAGCTGGGCGTTTCCCTCCTCATTATTTTATTCTTTATTGTTGGTAATCTCACCCTAGCATATTTTTTCCATTGGTTTTTAGAGAAAGTGGAAGAGAGGGGGGTAGAGAGGGGAAGAGGAAGAGAGAGAGAGAGAGAGAGAGAGAGAGAGAGAGAGAGAGAGAGAGAAAGAGAAAGAGATGTGAGGAGTAAAGAGTCAAGATGTCTTCTGAAAATAAAAGTAAACCATAACAATTGAACCTAAAGAGCAAAGGGAAGATGTTTAAATAATGGAAACGTGGTTTCTACACTCAAAATGTTAACCTCTAAGAGGTGGGGGTGGACACAGACTAAAGGAGAAAGACTTGTTCACCAAATAAGCTATGGTTGAACTATTTTATCCTAAACAAAGGGTAAGAATTAGAATCAAAGAGAGGAGAAATAGATTTATGATGGGGATGTCGAGGATTAAGTGAGGTTTAAAAAAAAGGAAGAAAACAGATTTCTCAGTGAGGTAGAGAATGAGAATGAGGGTAAAAAGAAGGAATTGTAGGGTAATAATAATAATAATGGATTTCACAGGGATTGTGTGAGGGGGTTGACTATGTTTGAATCTTCTTCCTTTTATTTTATTTAAAAAATATATTTTATTGATTTTTTACAGAGAGAAATGGAGAGGGATAAAGAGTTAGAAACATCAATGAGAGAGAGAGAGAGAGAAACATCAATCAGCTGCCTCCTGCACATCCTCTACTGGAAATGTGCCCGCAACCAAGGTACATGCCCTTGACCGGAATCGAACCTGGGACCCTTCAGTCCAAAGGCCGACGCTCTATCCACCGATTCTTTAAATTTAGGACTCAGGTAGTTTCAGATATTTCAGTTGGTCATAAATTTTAACTAGACTAGATTTTTAATATGCCATTTGAGATACTGGTTAAATATATGCAATGATTATTTCCTTGATGAAATTAAATTTAGTGTGGAAAATTAAATATTTGACAATATCAACACTAACAGGCTGAGTAACATGAATCTGCCAGGGAAATATATGTCACTGCTGTGTACACAATAGTAGTTTGACCTCTATCAGTTCAGGAATTTTGGTGTAATAGTAACCCCTTTCATAAATGCAGTATTAAAATCATAAGCATTATGAAGTTATGAAGTTATGTAATGCATTGTACATAACGTTCCAATGGCACGGGTGTTTTCACTTTAACATTTCCTTTCTGGAAGAGAGACTGGCTGAAAATCCTCCTGTTTGTTGAGCTGTGAAAGGTTAAACCCGCTGACCAAACTGCATGTCCATTTACTTAGGAGATAGCAGTGAGAACATGGGAAGTAAGATAGATACCACTCAGGCATCGTTGATCCGTAAACCGTGCTTTTCCTGAGACGTTAACTCTCTTCACATGTGACATCTTTAGATGAGGCCTGGCGGTTCTGACGTTTTAGGCTGTTGCATGACCCTCAGTCCACTTGATAGTCGCCTGGGAATGCCCCATTGGAATTCACGCCGGCCCTCTGGCCGGCCATCTTATTTGCGGCTGAGCTGACTTCTGAGTGCCAAGCCTGACATCTGGATTTTACACATCAAAGCAAGCCGAGGCCGTCTTCGAGATGTCAGAGTGTGGTGGCAAGGGCACTGGGCTCTTCAGTATCCAGTCATTCTTGGCAGAGTCATCTCCTCATAGCAACATGACCGTGGTCCCTGTTTCCTTGCTGGCTGTCAACCAGGGTCTGCTCTGCTCTATCCACAGGTCCTTGCCACGTGACTCCTACTCTTGCAATAGCTTAGCTTTTCTCTAAGGCCAGTAGGAGAGCATCTCCCTGATGTGTCACATGTTTTCGGAAGGTCTCACTCAATTGGGTTTGGCCCAACCAGAATTAATCTCCCTTTTGAGCCACTCAAAGGCAACTGATTAGCATCTCCCAAATAGGAGTGACATCCCTTCATATCCGCTTGCTCTGATGACAAGAGGTGGCTAGACACTGAGTGGCCAGATTATTATGACCACCCCATTAGTACTTCATAAGGCTAAGCTTTTGCCTTCAACACTGAGGCAATTCTTTTTGGCAGTGACTCCACGCAATGCTGAAAGATAATGCAAAGAATCTGACACCATGCCTGATGGATAGCACTGTCCAGTTCTGTGAGATTGGATGGTTGTGGGACCAGCTGCCTGATGGCTCTTTTAACTGCGTCCCACAAATGCTCAATCAGATTGAGATCTGGTGATTGTGGGGGCCACCTAAGCAAGGCAAAATCTCCCTCATGTTCTTGAAACCACTCCTGCACAATATGAGCACCGTGGCATGGCGCATTGTCTTGTTGGAAGAAGCCATCTGCATTGGGATGCGCCATCAACATGACAGGATGAACTTGACCAGCAACCATACTTAGGTGTGTTGTGCTATTCAGATGTTGTTCCACACAAATTAAAGGGCCCAGATCATGCCAGGCAAACATGCCCCAAACCATAACACTGGCTCCACCAGCTTGAAGGGTTGTACTCACGCATGTGGGGTGCATACTTTCATGCTGTTTCCACCAAATTCTCACTCTGCCATCTGCATGATGCAACTGGAAACATGATTCATTGAACCACATGACTTTTTTCCAATGCTCCACTGTCCAATCCTTGTAATCCTGTGAGAATTGGAGACGTTTTATCTTGGTAACTGCAGACAGCAAAGGTGTTTGAACAGGCCTTCAGCTTCCATATCCCATACGATGCAGTGTATGGCTAATTTGCCTACCAATGGCAGATAGTCATAATAATCTAGCCACTGCGTGCAGATGGCATGTATACCAGGGCATAGGAACATTGGGTGGGTGCGATACTGCCTCCCACAGGGTGACTGTTCCAAGGTTTCTCTCTAATTCTCTAAATTTCCCGGTGCTGTGAAGAGTGTAACGTGCAAAATATCAGATGCTCTTATAGTGGGACTGTTCACTGTATGGTTTCCAACAAATCCAGCATGAGGCAACTCTGATGTGGCTCTGGGAAGCCTTGACTAAGTCTACCTTGCTGTTATCTTCCTAATGCGGTGGCACATGCTTCCTCGGGCAAGGATTGTTAGAGTGGTCAGAGGCATGCTTAGTTCTCTGGTCAACTTCCTACCCAACTCCTGAGGCAGTGTCATAGGATGGGACCCTGAGCCTCTCTGGCACATTCTTTCTTGACTCCCCATGGTATGTGCTTCAGACAAACTCCTGAAGTAGACTTACAAATCTTCAAAACAGGCTGTTGAGCCCTGAGGAGAAGTCTGGTGTGTTGCTATGGCTACTTCACTTCACAGTCACATTATGCCAGTGGGGGAATGAGCAAGTCAAGTTCTGGGGGTACACGTTAGTCTGCAGTGGGGTTCCTTGCTTTGAGAGCAGGGTTCCTCACTCATGAGTTGCTACAAATATGAAATATCAGGACATAATGCTACCTTTAATAACAGCAACAGAAAGTGAAACTGACATTAAATCACGCTGGTGATCAAGCCAGAGCCATCACAACATAGCACGCGGGATGGATGTATGTGATTCCCGTTTATCACTTTCAGTGTGCTTAATGAGTTCGGAGACAAGGTCATCTGCAGAGGAATAAAGAGAAGTATTGGGTACGGGGGATGCACTGAAGTTCGAAAAGGCTGTAAAAAGACAAAATGAGTTTGTCGGGAGTGGGCAAGTGAACTACAGAATAACACTAAGGTCAGAATATCCCATTAAGAACACAGTCAACATCCAATTAACATCCAATTAAGAACACAGTGACAGAAACTGTATCTTTAAAGGTGACTTGGTTTCTTACTCTTTGGACCTGGCTTAATCACATAAAATACCGACTTCTGTTTCCTCCCGTGTCAGAAATCCATTCTACTTTACATGACAACTTTCTTGAACACTTATCAATGGCAGAACACTAAAATAATTCTTATAAAATTGATTTTATGGTTATATTGTTATAATTTTTTTAAAATTCTGTATACTGAGTCAAATGATTTATTTTGCTGTTTTTTTTTTATATTTGTATTGATTTCAGAGAGGAAGAGAGAGAGAGAGAGAGAGATAACCAGAAACATCAGTGATGAGAGAGAACTATTGATTGGCTGCCTCCTACACCCCCTCCCGCCCCCCACTAGGGATCAAGCCCGCAGCCAGGGCATGTGCCCTGACCTCGAATCGAACTGCAACCTCCTGGTTCACATGCGCATCCACTGAGCCATCCAGCTGGGCTTATTTTGCTACTTTTATCTGTTGTTTCTGGATCGGGTCCCTTGGACTTTATCGTTACTTCTTGATTATTTTCCCATCAGCCTCTTCTAACAAGCAGTTCCTGGTACTCATGAGCTGGTCCCGTCACCTCTGTGTGGCAGACACAGACCTGGGTTCCGGACACAGGCTGTGCGCTTGGAAGGAAAGATGGTCCTGCCCGTTGGCTCCTCCATGGAAGGGGAAGCTCAGGGTTTATTGCCGTGAGCATCTCAGCATGCTTGTTACTCAGCGGCTCACTTTGCTCAATTTGTTTAATATTTATGATAGTCTTACTTGATGTAAGACACTCAAAGTAGTTTTACAATTCGATTTAGAAAATAATTTTAGCACAGAAAGAGGAAAAAGTAATTTTGTAATAAGTTTTAAAAACAAAAAGAAGCCCCAGCCAGTTTGGCCCAGTGGATAGAGCGTCGGCCTGTGGATTGAAGGGTCCCGTGTTTGATTCCAACCAAGGGCACATGCCCTGGTTGCGGGCTTGATTCCCAGTAGGTGGTGTGCAGGAGGCAGCTGACCAGTGATTCTCTCTCATCACTGATGTTTCTATTTTTCCCTCTCCCTTCCTCTCTGAAATCAATAATAATAATAAAAAAAAAATGAAAAAAAGTAGGAATGATGGCTTTTGGCGTGCTTAGTACCAGTATCTTTTTCTTCATTCTCACATGCATATTTTAAAACTAACTCAATTGTGAAGTGAATTGATGTCTCATGAGGCAAATAAAAAATGATTTCATTGGCCAATGTCTGAAAGAACTTTCATTACTGTACAGACGTGGAATAGGGAACCGAACCTAGAAAAGAGAGCGAATGTAGCACAGAGGAGGCACAGTGTGTAAACAGCAGATACCATAAATCAGGCCTAACGCTCCAAGTCTGTGTATAAATTGTTTACAGTAATCTCGCTATAAACCCAACAAAAGGGAAACGGTCTAAATTTATAGGACATTTAAGTTAATGTTGTTATACAGGGTCATTTTGCAAAGAGTTACAGCTCCAAGGTACAGGGTGAGTCCATACTCTTTCCTTATAATTTACCTCCAGGAAACATAAGCCTCCGGCGCATTTGCAAGATCAAGAGGCTGGAGAGCACGGGGAGGTGCCGGGCCAGGGAGTTATAAGGGAGCTGCTTGCTGCCTGGAGTGGAGGCTCAGAACACAGGCTGTGCTGACAGACACTTTGCCTTCAGATTTGGCTGCAGATTGCAGAATTAATGCTGCAGGGCTGAAGGAAATAGGACATTGAAGCAGTTCCCTGAAAAAAAAAAAGAAAGAAAGCACCGAGAGCAAGGTGCACTGAACCCCAACAATGAAACCTCCTTCTCTGAGTCTACGGGAAATACTTCAAAGCCGACTGTTTTAATCAACTCACGGCCCAAAAAAGAGGCGTGGGAATGTGACGATCCTCTTCTTTTCCTTCAGGACTACGACCGAAGTGCCTCTAATCCAACCCTCAGGTCTGCCGTGACTGGGTCCTGACACGCTTTCCACCCATCCTTCCCACTATGGCTCAGTTTTCTCCCCAAACCATGCCAAGTGCAATCCAACCAACCGCCTGGCAGCCCGTGTGTGCTTCCTCGGCTGGTTTCTTCTCAGGTGAATAAAGTCCCCCAACACCATGACGTCCAACCTGAGACAAAAAGTCTTTCAGATTTCACCATCATCTTTTTGTTATTATTAGTTATTGAGACTGAACAAAATCCAACCATGCCACACATGTCAGAAGCTCTTAGATGTGCTTGGATAGGCTGTTTGACAAAGTTTAGCCTGAAATTTAAACACATAGAACCTCTCTACCTCTTCTCTCTCTCTCTCTCTCTCTCTCTCTCTCTCTCTCTCTCTCTCACACACACACACACACATACACACACACACACACACACACACACTTGCTAGATATTCAACAGAAATATCTAAAGGTTCATCAAGCTCTATACATTTCATACATAAAATAAAATAGTAGGCAGCCAGGAAGGAGGACAGTGCAGCGCCTGTGAAAGAAATTGTGTGGAACGAGCTCACTTAACAATAGCAGTGTTCACCTCTGGGCACAGCTTTCAAGAGACTTCCTTGTAGAGGGCTTAAGTTTGCTCCTCTCTACCTGGTAATATACAAGCTGCAATTCACGGTGAATATTAAACCCCGCCATTCTTATGTGTATTTACAATGTGAAATATACATGTAGAAACAGACTAAATGTAAGTATAATGGGTTTTGTCCATTTCTCTTGTTTGTTTGTTTGTTTATTTATTTATTTTCTGCGTTTGTTATTGTTTTGGTTCAGAACATTCCTGCATGCACTTCTCTCTTGCCAGGCACAGGTTTTCTGTGGCTTAAACCGGCTGCACCGCCTCCACTCACCAGGGCAGGTGGCGAATCAGGCCTGAGGAATCCTCGCCCCCTGGATTGCCTGGATGGAAGCATGCGACTCAAGCTCCCTGGGTCAGACTTCCTTCAAGGACTCGCAAAGAGGCCCTTTCTGTGGATTGGGGGCGTGTCCGGGGTCCAGCAGTCCTGCTTATGGCATGAGCAGCGAGCCCATGTACCGAATGTGGCCATCAGACAGGGACAGGCCGGTGCCCTGCATCGCTCTGGGCATTCGCTGTGGCATAGCTTCCCTCGTCTCCATGCTGGGCGGTGGGGAAATGTGTTTGCTTTCGCTTCAGTTGATCTGAGTTGAACTTGGGTCCTTCGGTCCTGCAGGTCTTTGTCCTCCTCTTCACTAGCACGCTGCTGTCAGTGTGCCCGTCTGCCTGTAAGTCCAACCTGAGGTTGACGCGTTGGTCCAGCTGCAATGACTGCTAATAATGAATGAGGATAAATATGCTCCAAATTACATCCCTTTATATTTTTCTTCCAACTTAGTAGTGCTTTGCTCCGTTGTGTCCAAAGTTGCTCTTATGTCATTTTATATTTCTTTATTTAAACTTATAAGTAGTTTGCTCTACTGCCTCCAAATTTGTTGAAGTTTATCTTGAATTCACACTTTATCTGCTTTTTATAAAAATTCTGATTTGAAAGATTCAGTCATCTCTCAAGCTGCCGAGATATTTCAGGTAATTGTTCCGAAAGGATCCGTGGGTGTTTCACTTCCTTAGTCCTCGCTTGTCTAAGTGCCTTTGTTCCCACACATGAATGATGGCTTGTCTGAGGATAAAATATTTGCCTTGCAATACAAAATTCTTTGAAGCAGTGGATACAGGATTTGTGGAAGTCTGAAGCCAAACATTTTTTTCTTTTGTAGAAATGTAATTTGATTTAGGACTCATAATCTTTTAAATTAATTGCATGGTAGTTCCACCTCTATTAAAGAAATTGAATTTGTAATAAAAAAGTACCTAAGAAATTTAAACATATCTGACTTCCACAGTGAATTCTGTTGAATCTGTAGATAGAAATAATCGCAATGTTGCCTGAGCTCTTCCGGAGCTCAGGGGATAAGAGATCATCCCTTCAGTCTTTGCTTTCAGGGCCCATCATAAATAACATTGATATGAGGACGTGACGGGCACTGGGCCTGATTCTGACCTTAAAAAGTCAGACACCTGCAAAAGTGAGATGCCACAACTCTTTATAGATATTAAAAAAATGGGATCCCAAGACACGAGGAACCAGGAGGAAACCAAAGTGGCTTTCTGTCTGGAGGTCATTTCCAGATAGAAGCACAGGGAGGAATTACCTACACAGAGTAAAACAACCCTGCCAAAGCGAGGAGGTAGAGAAGAGCATTCTGGGAGTGGACATAGCTGACCTTTTGCAGCAGGCAAAGTGGGGAGGCTTGCAAAGAGTTGCATAGAGTTACACTAAAGCAGTGTTTCCCAAAGTGTGGTACGCGTATCCCCAGGGGTACAGGAAGAGTTTGGTGGGGGTACGCATTGCACTGGAGTTTGGTGGGGATATGCACTGCACCATGCTTAGCTGCGCCTAATTCTACGTTCTCATGAGTCAAGTCAAGGCAGTCTTGTGAGGCGTGAGATGGTCCGGTGTGCAAATAAATGTTATTTGTAATATAACTTTTATTTATATTTTATTATGAATAATTTTATTTTTCATTTATTATTATTTTGTGTATGTACCAAAAAAATAAAAAAATAAATATATTTTGATTGTTATTAAAATACATCCTTTTTTTTTGACGAGGGGGTACTCAGTGTTGCAAAAATTATAGAAAGGGGTACACGTGTCAAAAGTTTGGGAAAGACTGCTCTAAAGTCTTGGTTTTCTCCTTAGAGGCACTGGAGAGGGATGTTTTGGGATCTGGGAGAGACCAGCCACTGGGGACCTGTGAGACTCACACATATACTGAGAGTGGAAACCTCAGAGAAACCAAGGTGAAGACAGGACACCCAGGAAACGGGTGCTAAATGAGGTAATTCCAAGTCAAACCCATTCAATGCCAATGCCTAAAACAAGGCTCAGAGACACCGGGCAGAACTAGCTGCCTTCTGAGGAAGAATACCACCAGCTTTGGAACCCACATGACCACAATCTAGATTCTTTAAAATATTGTACTAATGAGGCCAATCTGAGGACAATAAGTTACATAACCAGGAAAAAGAAATATAAGAAGACCCCAAAACTGTCTACAGACAAATTAATAATCATGTTTTTCTTTATCTTCTGTAATAGAGAATATATTTATAATGTGATTTAATGTTCTTGTTTGCTGGTGTCATTATCTCTGTCATTTCAAAATCTTTTTTTATTGATTGAATTATAGCTGATAATTTGGGAGGGGGGTGTATACCTTGTAATGAGTTGAGAAATGAAAGACAAAAAACACAAAATAACTTTTAGAGATAAAAAATAATCCTATCTAAGAAAGAGGGAATATGCTAATTGTCTGCCCTGCCCTCAAAGATGGCAGCACCCGCAATTAATAAGGAAGAATAAGCTAACTGACTGCCCCATCCTCGAAGATGGTGGCACCCAGAGCCAATAAGGAGGGAGTATGTTAATTGCTGCCACACCCTCAAAAATGGTAGCACCTACAACCAATAAGGAGGGGATATGCTAATTGACTGCCGTGCCCTCAAAGATGTGAGCACCCACAGCCATAAGATGACAGTGCCCATTCTCCTCTGCCCCACTGGGGTGGCAGGCATGCCTGCCTCTGGAGTCACCCAATCCCCTCAGTCCCCAACCTCCCAGGCCTGGCCAGAGGCACAGGCAAGCCTTGGATGGTGGCTGCCCAGCCTCCCAGGGCTGCCCAAGGCTCAGGTAACCAGGGCCAGCCGAGGCTTGGGCTGCAGGCAGTGGCAGCAGCAGAGGTGTGATGGGCATCACCTTCCCCTGATTGCCCAGTCGCCTCCTGTCCCTGAGGGCTCCCAGACTGTGAGAGGGGGCAGGCTGGGCTGAGGGACCCCCCATCCAGTGTATAAATTTTTTACCTCTTGTCTAAAATAAGATGTAAACAATAGAAGATTGACAGCAACCGATTAAAGATTGAAGGAGAGATGCTCAGAAAATTACAGACAAACAAAAAGAAGCTAAGAGAAAAAGAGACACAAAGAGAAATATAATTGGGGGGAAAAAGGCCAGAATACCAATTGCCTGTGGAAAATATTTAGCAATGTAAATGTGTGGAACCCTCCTGTCTGACCGCGCTGGCTGGAATGCTATGATTTTGTAGGTTACCCAGCTTCATCATCACCAGTGTTGCTGTCACTCCTTTTTCAGCGTCCTGGGCAGAAGTATAGTCAGAGGCTATTTTTTTGGAATCAAAGTTCCAAATCATGGTAGCTCCACCACGATGGCAGAATGCGACCCATCATCTCTCTGTTACTTATTTATTCCCACAGTATAAGGAGGGCAATAATGCATTCTATTCATTCATCTGCATGTCGAAACTTTGAATGAAAAGGCGTGGTATAATTTACAGAAACGTCTCAAGCATGCTATGAGGCTGGAAAGTATAAAATAATCTATGGTAAAGGATAATAAGGAGAAAACCATCATAAGGTCTTAAATAATTGTTCCGGACTGGAGAGCAAACAAAATATGTCCCCAAGAGAAGAACAAAACATTTTCTCAGGTAAAGAACACAGAGGTTCGAAGGGAAGTTATTCCCCCGAGTCCTCCTGAGAGAGGCAAGCTGTGATATACTAGACACCCCGAAATAGCATCCCCCAAATAAATACACGCTCTATGTGGATACGGGGACTGTATGCGTTCCTCTATGAAAGATGAGGACACGGACTCAAACTCAGTAGCACATGAAGGAAAGATAACTTTCCCTCAAACAAGCCCCTCAAACAAACAAAAAATCCGTATACGTCATTCTCTTTTTTGATTTTTGAATAATCTGTAGAAGATAGGCAGCAATGGAGGGCCAAGGACTGCATGTCATTCAATCGACTTGGTGAAGAAATTAGCTTCAAACCTGTTAGTTAACCTGAGGAAGAGGAGTGTGTGTGCCATGCACATGGAAGCCATAGGGTATCAGGAGCCAAGGCCAGAGTGCAGAGTACTGGAACATGAAAGCTGGAAACAATATACGGTCGCATAGATGCATGTGAACTAAAGCACCCCGAAGGGTTCTGGAACCTCAATATATGCTCATCTCAATTTTGTATCATTAGGGAACGCTGGTCACATCTAAGTGAGGAGTCAAGTTTCCCCTACTCCCGAGGAAGCAGAGTATCAGAGGCCTTCTGGGAAAGTGCTACAAGCCTCACACGGGTGCTGTGAAAGCCACAGGCCATCAGGTCTTAAATGTGTTCATGAAGTCTACAGATTTATATACTCTAAATGGTCTTGAGTGGAAACAGACTCACAGATACAGAGAACAGACGGGCAACTGTCAGAGGGGCCGAGGGTGGGAGCTGGGTGAGATGGGGGAAGGGGTTTAGCAAAGGAAAAAAGGAAGATTCAGGGACACCGAGAGCAGTGTGGTGATGGGCATAAGGAAGGAGGTGTGGGGGGAGGTAGAAGAAGTTAAAGGGGGGCTAACCAATGATGGAAGGAGACTTGACTTGGGTTGGTAAACACACAGAGCAATATACAGATGATGTATTATAGAATTGTACACCTAAAGCCAATATAGTTCTATTATTCAATGTCACCCCAATAAATTCAATGTGAAAATAATGAAATGGAAAATAAATAGAGGCATAAACATTTTCATCAAGTCTGCAGATTTACATATTCTCATTGGTCTTCATGTTGGTCTTTGAATATGACACTATATATTAGATTCTCCTTTGTAAGTTCAATAATCTAACTCTTAACTTCCTGTCTATGTATTGCGGTCACTCTAAGGAACTGGAAGCTTCTACTGGTATGACCGAACAAAGTACATTATTTATATAGTTCCTGATCACATGCCCGACAGCAGCTACTTTCCTGTATGAGGCAGGAAAACAGCTTCGCCCACTGTACGCTGGCTACCTGCGCCCTTGGGTGGAGATATGATGACCTGGGTTTAAAAGAAAAATTATTTCAGAGAGAGGAAAGGAGAGGGAGAGATAGAAACACTGACTAGAAAGAATCATCTATCTGCTGTCTCCTGCACGCCCCCTACTGGATTTGCATCCACAACTGGGCATGCGCCCTGACCATGAATTGAAGCAGGAATCTCCTGGCTCCTGGGCTGACGCTCAACCACTGAGCCCCACCGGTCAGGCATGGCCTGGATGTTTGACACCCATTACATTTTACTGATGACGAAGTTATTATTAGAAGAGTTAAGAAGATATTACCAATTCTGATTAATGGATAATTTTTACTTTTCTTTTCCCATTCTTTCATGAGAAACTAGAACAACCTTGGAGGTCAACGTGAGTGACGTTCGGTAAGATGGGACCTTTATGCTTACGGAAGAGATGGTGCCCACCTCAGTGGCTGCTCTCATGAGTTTCTCCTGGAAGAGGAAAAAGCACCAAAATGCAATGAAATTAGAACCATGTTCCACAAGTAAATTTTCTTTTTATTATTATTCCTCCTCTGCCCTTGAGGTGAACTGTAAGATAATTAAGCATCTTGCCATAAGCCCATTAACCAAAGCATTATTCTTTAAAGCTGCAAATTTCACTTTAAATATTACAAAAATATTACACTTTTACTTAGAGGGGAACTGGTCTTCAACACAGATCAGCCTGTCTTTGATGAGAAGTCCGCTCTGGAAGAAACCACATACTTCTGATATTGCCTATGCATTTGAAATGACAGCTCCTGTAGAATTTCGGAAAACGCGAGTGTCCAAAGACTACAAGTCAATATCCGACACGGAACTGGGTTGACTGGTGGGCGCTGGGGACACACATTTCTATTAGCAACTCTCTGACAACAAGTTTCCAGCTGACAGCCCTTTAGAAATCCGACTCCCGAATTCTCCAAGCCTCACTGCGCATCACACCCCACCCAGAGGCCTGGCAGTGCTCCCCCAGGTGGCGCCCTATTGCAATCCCTTGTGATAGAGGAAAATCAATCAGACCGGCCGCACAGGCGCAGCAGCGGAGATGGATGGTTCAGGTGCGGAAGAAATCACCGTTATTGACTGCGCGGATGATACTAATAGAATATCGCCGCATCTCCTGGAAGTGTGGGTTGTGACAGGTCTCAGGCCTCAGAGCAGAGACCAAATGAGGCCTTTCTCAGGGGGAGGAAGTGGGAAGGTCTGGTGTTTGCTTTTGAGTTTCTGGGAAAGGCCGCGGAGAAGGCTGATGTGACTGTTGGAACAGGAGGCACCGGGCCCACATTTGAGGAAAATAGGACCACCTGTAATTATGTTTCATTGCTTTCTGTTCCTTTTCACTTGAAAATTCCATCTAAGATCATCTTTCTTCCAAAGAAAAACACCCTCTAGTGTTTCCTTTAGGACAGACCTGTGGGCTGCAAATGTTCTCACATTCTGTTTGTGCGGAAATTTCCTCTTCTAGCTTGAATTCTAGGATGGCAGTTATTTTTTCTACCTACTATTACCTTCTGACCTTGTTTGTTTGAAAATTGGGACATCTTTCTTCTTTCTATTCTCTCTTAGAGGTAGTTGGTCTTCTCTCTCTCTCTTTCTCTCTCTCTCTCTCTCTCTCTCTCTCTCTCCTCTCTCATCTGCACTTTTGCAGGTCCTTGCTGTGGATTTACTTGTATTTCTCTGACTTCAGGTTGCGATGCTGGCCTTCTGGGGGCTGTGGCTCAGGACCTCCCACTGGATTCTGGAAGTTCTCAGTCAATTCACACCTCTTGCCTTTTGGGTCTCTAAGTACATATATTTGTTCCTTCACCCTATGCCTCTGCACTTCTTTCTATCCACAGTGTTTCTAATAGCAGTTACTTGTTTTCAGTTCTATATTTTTAATCTGGGTCATTGTTCAGATTCTTTCTTTTCCAACTTTGCTGAGGAATAAGTGACAAATCGAACTATATATATATATATATATATATATATATATTATACAATGTGATGGCTTGATACACATATACATTATAGAATGATCATCAAGATCGAGAAAATGAAAACATTCTTCACACCACATAGGTGACTCCTTTTCGAGTGAGTAGCGAGAATGCGTGGGAACTACAGCTGGCAAGTATATAATACTCTGCTGTAACTATATTCACCATAACTGTGAATAGATCCTAAAGCTATTCGATGAGAAAGTTTTTACCCTTTGACCTACATCTTCCTATTTCCCTCCCCCCAGTCCCTGGCAACCACCATTCTGTTCTGCACGTATTCACCACCACGTGTACAATCATGTGTAGAAGCATTATTTGTAGTAGCACACATCAAGGAACAGCCCAGGTATTCATCCACAGAAGACTGGCAAAACAGATCAGTATAGACACATGCAGTTGAGCAAGGGCACTTTGCTCATTAGATTTCACAAGTAAGTGAGATCATAGGGTGCTTGTCTTTCTCTGACTGGCAGATTTCACTTACTATACTACTCTCCATGTTGTCGCAAAAGATAAAATCTTCTTTATTTATTGCCCAGTAGTATTCCATTGTGGAAATGTACCACAGCATTTTTATCCACTCATCTGCTGAAGTCTTGGATGACAGGATTAAGAAAAAAACAAAACAAAAACCCACACAAACAAACTCAGAGATGCAGACAACAGTATGGTGGTGACCAGAGGGGAGCGGGGTGCGGAGGTAGGAGAAGATAAAGGGGGACCAATGGTGATGGACCCAGGTGGGACTCGAGATGCACAATGCAGGGCACGTCCTCACGGGGCGCCTTGCACTCTGTCCTGAACCGGTTCACTGCTCCTGGGTCTCCTGTGGTCTCGTCCTTGACTTTCTCTCCCATTTCATCAGCATGTACTTCCCCACCGTCTTCAGAAAGGTACAAGGGAAATCAACATTTTGTGACTTTAAGCATCACACTCTCTAATAACTTGACTAGAGATATAATTCTAGGTTGAATATTAGAGCACTTCAGAATTTTTAATGAGGGATTTTATTATCTTCTTGCTTCCACTGCTATATTTATATTTGCCCTCTGAGAGGTGACAGCACCCTCCACCCCCTCCCCGCCCTCTTTCTTCTCTCTCTCTCACTGGGTGTATGTCTGGAAGCCTGTAGAATCTTCTCTTAGTTATAACGATTGCTTTGGAATTTCCGAATGATACACTTTTCTAAGTATGCAGGGCCTGTTTAATTGTTAATAGAACCCCCTGAGACTTACTTCATTAACGATGTCCTCTTTCATTCACTTCTGCTGTGGTTGTGGCAGAATCCTTACCATTCCGAGCGCGAGCCTCCTGGCACGTACTTTGCTGTGTGTTCTATCTTTTCCTTCCCCCCCCCCCCCCTCCATCCTGGGAGTCAGAGAGGAGCGCCTTTATTGAGCTCTTTATTTCTGCTCCAGCCTTTCTAACTGCCAAGGGCTCTTTGCTGTTCTCCTTGCTGTCCTGAGGAGGCAGTATCACTTGTGTTTACGAAGATGTTAATGATGGAGCTGCAGTGTTTTTCTCTGCCAGGAATGCTCCGATTTCATATTTCTTTGTCTCTTTCTTGCACATCACCCTTTCCCCCGCTGTCCAGAGAGCTCTGGCTGGGCGTTCACTGTGTAACTTGGGGGATGAAGAATCGTCGGCAAGTCAGGACACGTGTATTCGGCTTCTTGTATCCAAGCTCCGCTGTGAGCTGATGAGGATGGGCTGTGTGCGGGGGGACTCTCATTTCTAGGGTTCCTTGTTGCCCTTTGGCTTATTGGAAGCAGAGAGAAGAAAATACAATATTCTGACTCACATGGCGGACTGACGGCCAGTGGAGGAGGAGGTCTAGGGGCCTCTGCATTCAGGGTTCACTCCAACAAAGCTCCCGTGAGCCCTCTATTTTTGTCAAGGTATCGATACTCTCCGCTGAGTCAGCTCTTCTCCAGCCCAGAGATGCATTTTATTCTCCGAGGAAGTTAGCCAGTGTCATTCGTTATGTGGCCACAAGGGCTTGGAGGAGGGAATGGGCATGTGTGTGGGGAGCGGAGAGCGGCCACAGCATTTGGACAGGTTCAAGCCTCAGACTACTGAGAAGACACAGTCCTCTTGTGGCAAAGCCACATGCAGGTCCCAACTGGAGGACAGAGCCCTCTCGGCACAATCACGGCCAATGCCTATGGCTGTAAGCTTGACCTTGTGGTCCGCATCTGTGGTCCCAGGTGGCTGAGTGACGTGGGCTTGAGAGAGCTCAGGTGCATGGAATTGAGTAGACATGAAACCTGTGAGAAGGTTGTGACCACACCCTTACTTTGCCCGGTGAAATCTGGCTGTAAAACAAAGACTTGGCTTGCAGGTGTGGTCTCTGCTCTCCATCAGAGAAGCTGTGTCCCGCCAAGACCCAGCTTCATTCTCTCGTCTGTCTTTTCTAAATCCTTTACCACCCCAACCGCCCCCCACATTAAGTTCATCCTTGGCCGTGCTGGCGTGGCACACACGTGCAGGATTCATAAGCCACTTTCACCCACTCCACAGTATGTCCACCTCCCCACCCCATCTGTACCATCCCACCAGCTGGCCCCCCTGGGGAATCAGTGCTTCCAGATCCCCCCACCAAAAAGGGGGAAGCAGCGGCCTAGGAGAGCCCGCAGTCAGAGCTGAGGAGCAGAACGCTGTAAGCCAGGCACATGGGAGCGGGGAGCTGGACGAGTTAAATGGGGGGGCTGCAGAGGTTTGCCGAATAGAGAGAACCCCAAAGAAACAGCGGGGCCCCGGGCCGGCAGGAAGGGGCCGAGGGGAGGCCATGCTGGCTGTGATGACAGCGGGGTGTGCAGGGCTGTCTGAGAGCAGCGGGGGCCCTTAGCTGGGATGAGTGACAGTCGGGGAGAAGCCCGGGAGTCACAGCTCCGCCTCCCACTCCCCGCCTCCTGCCGGACTGCCTCCTGGCTGACCCCAACGAGGGGCCAGCGCATCAGAGGGCACCATGCCGTGGTCCCCGGGGGAGCTCTCTGGAGCCAAGGGCAGGCCACGAGGATGGCATGGAATTTGTGCAGGGCCTGGAGGGCGTCCCGGGAGGCCCACCTGGTCTGCGTCCAGCACCCGGGCCGGGCCGCGTCAGCTGAGGGGCCTGGGTCATGTCCGCCAGTCACACCCTCTGGAAATCTCCGTCTTTTGCCGCTTCCTGAGCTTTTTGTATCAGGAGATAAAGTGGAAAGGCAGCTGGGTCTTATAAAACTTATTTGCTGAAAGCCTCTTTTTAAATTACACATTTCGCAGCCTGCCACCTCTGCGGCCCCTGCTGGACAGGCTCTCTGTCTGGCTTTCTCCCCGGACGCTTCTTGACACGCAGATGACACAATTTCCCGCGGTCGGCCTGGAGGCACCTCTGCGGACAGCTCAGACGCCAGCGATCATTCTTCCTGAACTGCCCGACAGCCTCCCATCTCCACTCCGCGCCAGGCCAGTGCCCCCGCGGCCAGTGACGCCTTCCCTGGCGGTGGTGTCACGGGTGCGAGGACCCTGATGACCAGGGACAGGCCTGGGGCCCATTGCACCGAAACCGACTGAGTCTCCATGGGGAAGCATTGTAGCCTGGGCATCGCTGAGTCTGTATTCACAAGTTTCCAGACAGCCTTTGCATATGAGTATGTCTTTAGTAACACACACACACACACACACACACACACACACACACACATCTATCTATCATCTATCTATACACACACACACACACACACACTGAGTGGCCAGATTATGATCTCTGAACACATAATAATCTGGCCACTCAGTATATATATATATATATATATATATATACTGAGTGGCCAGTATATATATTAGAGGCCCAGTGCATGAATTTGTGCATGGGTGGGATCCAGCCAGTTGGCCAGGGGGAGGGGGGAAGGGACATGGGCGTTTGGCCGGCCTGCATGCTGGTCGAACTTCTGGTCCAGGGGACAATTTTCATATTATCCTTTTATTATATAGGATAGACACTGAGTGGCCAGATTATTATGCGTTCAGAAATCATCATCATCTGGCCGTATACATACACTGGTACATATACCAGTGTATCTTCACCCCTGATGCTTCCTGGGGTGAAGGCGCTAACAGCTGGTCAGGCAGCGCGCCCATGGGCCCTGCCCAGAAGCCCGCATCCAGAGTCCAGCGGAGCTGCTGGAGAACGAGGCGAGCATGCCCCACCCACACACAGGGCTGCTAACTTCCCGTTGGCCGCTTCCTGTCTGTGTGAGGGGTGCCAGGTGCTGCTGGGCACAGAGGCGCCTGGGCCCTGCTGGGAGGCGGTAGGGTGCGTCCAGGGGTTGCGAAGTGGGGTCCCACGGGGAAGGTGCCCTGAGAGCTGGGGGGTGGGGCTCTCCCGGCCTCTGAGGACTCCGGGCATTTTGACTTTGAGAAAACAGAGTCTGAAGAGCACTTGAGTAGCTGCCAGAGCTGATTAAAAATGAGGCCTTTAAACCGCGCCGTGGAGCGGCCCCCGCTAAATGGAAACATCAGCCGAGGCTCGAGCCGCGCCTCCAAACGGGCTGGGATTGATGGAGTGAATTAGCGCCGCGTTCCCGCGGCATGTGCTCGGCACCAGAGGGAAAGGAGGCTCGGTCCCCACCAGCCTCTCGCCTTGCTGTCAGCATGTGGGAGGACGTAGGCCGGACCTCAGCCGCTCTGGGGCCTGCGGGCAGCGGGCGGTGGGCTGGGAGGGGCGGCCACAGGAGGGGAGAGTGTACAAAGTGGCTCCTTATGTGGGGCGGGAGTCCTCTCAAACCCCTCGATGCTCCAGTCCCCAAAACCCTCCACCTTGGGAGCAGACATCGGCCCCCGGGGAAAAGCACAGAGAAAGGAGCTGGCGGTGCCCTGGCCAGTCCGGTGCCAGCCAGGTCCTCCTTTGGTTTCTTTAAGGCGTGATGGATGTGTTCACTGTATGGAAAGGAAGCGGAACACGAGGTGAGAAGTGTGAGCTGTTTTTCAATAAAGAATGAAGCTTCAGCCGAAACCTGTTTGGCTCAGTGGTAGAGCGTCGGTCTGTGGACTGAAGGGTCCCAGGTTTGATTCCGGTCAAGGGCATGTACCTTGGTTGCGGGCACATCCCCAGTAGGGGGTGTGCAAGAGGCAGCTGATCAATGATTCTCCCTCATCGACGTTTCTAACTCTCTATCCCTCTCCCTTCTTCTATAAAATAGCAATTATATATATATATATATATATATATATATATATATATATATTTTTTTTTTTTTTTTTTAAAGAGTGAAGCTTCAGAGGGTGATGTCACACTCCCTGAGCGCGCAGTGAGCTCTGAAGGAGCGGCGGTCCAGGAGGGGGGCTGCTGTGCTCGGAGGTCTCTCTGAGGCCGTCGCCTGCCTGAGTGTCTGGGCTAGGAGTCTCTGAGCAAAACGGCTCACACGTCTGCTCACTCAGATTTGTGCTTTTGGAGCATAATATCAATGACCAATGATAACCCTTTAGTTACCCATAAAATTAGTGCTCAATACATTGATGCACGTTACACACACACACACACACACACACACACACACACACACACCCACACACACACACAGAAGGGAGGCTTATTATTGGGTTCAGTGTTTCACGGTTGTGTCAGTGGGACAGGAGCACACGCCCGTGGTGAGGGGGAGATAAGGGAAGCTAACGGGTAGAGGCGCCATGGAGAGCCCGCAATCCTTTGGCCCTCAGCACCCACGTCTCAGCTCCGGCAGACGGTGGGCATGTACGTTGGCCCGAATTCCCCTGAGAAGACCCCCTGTCTATGTCTGCTCTTTAGAGTGGTAGGGTGAGAGGTCGGAGAGGTAGGTGAGAGGTCGGAGAGGTAGGTGAGAGGTCGGGGAGGTAGGGTGAGGAGGCCCACTCACTGGAAACAGTAGAAGTGGGTGTGTTAGAGCGGGAAACAGCCCCCCACCCGCTAGGATTCTGCTCCCCCACAGACTCACTGTGGGGGAGAAGCAGTGTTCTCTCTCCCATCTTATAGAACATTTAAAAATACTGGTGAAGAATACCGTTCCCTGATGTTCTAAAACACGGTGGTACATGTTAGACATAGAAAATAATTCCAAGGGGCAAAGTGGTCTTATCCCAGATTTGAGAGAGAGAGAGAGAGAATTGGATGTTATGTTAACAGATAGGATTCAACATTAATCGTTTTGGCCATATTAGCCATGATGACCAGGTGCTTACATGCAGAGATAGGCGGTGGTCTATGACTGCATTTGCATGTGGAAGACCAGCCTCTGTGTGCTTGTATGAGCTCTATCATTGCTCATCATGGCGCAGATAAGCTCACACGTTTAATTTTTTAAAACTTCCTCAAACTGAATGATACATGTGTGTATTTTTTCTAGGAACATACCACCATGATTCAGAGTTCTATTTTTCTAAATTCTGTTTTTTCTCCTAGCACTATGTACAGTTAATTCATGGATAGCAAGTGCTTCTGGATTCCCAAATTAAGAACTAATGCTTGCCGGGGTCAAATTTTACATGTTTTAATCAAGGCTCAGAATGATCATCACGATTCTCCTAAAATGTCCTCTGGATCTCTGAACAGATGCGTGAGAGAGGATGACAAGGAAGGGAGGATACACCCTGAAATATTAGTGTGTAGCCACCGGAAGAGCAGTCCTTGTAATGCCAGCTATCCAAAGCTGTGACGGATGTTGGCTTGACTGGCCATCCATTCAATGTGCATTTGTGCAAGGCAGACGTGCGGCTGGAAAACAGAGCTGGAAGTGTTGGTCTCTCGTGAATGGCATCAACACATAGTAGAGAAACTGACAATATCTTAAGTAATGAATCCCTCCCTAAAAGAGCATGTATTGACTCACACTGGTACTTTTATTTTTGCCTTGAAAATAATTTGAATTTTGCATGAGGATTTGCAAGAGATTTGGTTGACTTCATTTATTTTTTACAAATTTCATCATTACATTGACTAATTATCAAAATGATCTGAGTCTGGTGACCTGGGCTTCCGACCCACGTTAACTCCACTTGTGGAAAGGGTTTTATATGGGTTGCATTAGTTCAAGTCAGAACAGTTTTGCTCTTGGAATTAAACAGTCTTTATTCAAGCTCAGTATTTTACTCCAAGAATGGATTTCTATGATTTGTCTTTAATAGTTACACATTGATTTTAAGGAGTTGTCCTACACTCTTTATAATTATGTCTCCTTATCCTAATTTGCCCCATTTATCATTATACTCATCTTCTTTATCCTTATCCTAATTTTTCCATATTACTGAATTTAGAGGAAAGTAAGATGTTGGGTACTGACAGTTTTTAGGTGAGTCTAAGTTTTATTATGATACAAACAATTATTCTAACACTAGAGGCCCGATGCATGAAGATTCCTGCAAGAATGGGCCTTCCTTACCCTAGCTGTCGGCACTGCCTTAGCTCTGGCTGGAGCCGCCTTTTCACTCTGGCCGGGAGCTAACACCCTCCCACACTGTTCAGAGGCCCTGAGTGGCTGGGGCAGTGTGGAACACCTGTGTCATTGCCATGGTGACCATGCAAGTATTCCACCCTGTCCCTGGCCACTTGGCACATTCATATGCAAATTAACCTGCCATCTTTGTTGAATTAATTTGCATACTCACTCCTGTTTGGCTATTGGGCATCGTGAAGGTGCAGTCAATTTGCATCTTACTCTTTCAGTGTTTCCCAAACTTTTGACTTATGTGTACCCCTTGTATAACTTTTGTAACGCTGAGTACCCCTTGTCAAAAAAAATGGATGTATTTTAATAACAATCAAAATATATTTATTTTTTCTTTTTTTGGTACATACACAAAATAATAATAATAAACAAAAAATAAAATTATTCATAATAAAATATAAATAAAAGTTATATTATAAATATAATAAGTAAGGGTGGTAGGGTGAGAGGTCGGAGAGGTAGGTGAAAGGTATAAAATAAATAAAAGTTATATTATAAATAACATTTATTTACACACTGGACCATCTCACGCCTCACAAGACTGTCTTGACTTGACTCATGAGAACGTAGAATTAGGCGCAGCTAAGCACGATGCAGTGCATATCTCCATCAAACTTAGGTGCAATGTGTACCCCCACCCAACTCTTCCCGTACCCCTGGGGGTATGCGTACCACACTTTGGGAAACACTGGCTGTAGATCATATCCAAGAAACCTGCAGCACACAATGCACAGATGGGACTTGTGATTCTGTGTTTAATATGCCAGTGCACCTTTTTGGCCATAGGTGTATGTTTTTAACAGGAAAATAGTCATGCAGCCAAGGAAACGTCTTTACTTCTTTCCTCCTCTGAATTCTGTAGCAGCAGGAAGCCATTTTAACCCTCATTCCTGGGCTGACGCTGCTGTTATTAACTTTCTACTTTCAATGTGAGAGCGATCATGTCAGGAGTGGGAGCCTTTCAATTGACGTCCCAGGAAGCACTTTGCTTTCTACACTGAGTAGCCAGATTATGATGATCTCTGAACGCATAATAATCTGGCCACACACACACACACTGAGTGGCCAGATTATTATATATATAATGTAATACAAATTAGAGGCCTGATGCATGAATTCATACATGGGTGGGGTCCAGCCAGCCCAGCCAGGGGGAGGGGACATGGATGGTTGGCCGGCCTGCCTGCTGGTCGAACTCCTGGTCGTGGAGACAATTTGCATATTGGCCTTTTATTCTATAGGATATACACTGAGTGGCCAGATTATTATGCGTTCAGAGATCATCATCATCTGGCCACTCAGTGTATTTGCAAGTCCCGGGCTGCAGCGTTTTTACCTTGTCAAGCGATGCACTTCGGAGAGCCTCTCAGATGCCAGAAACACAAGCCGGAGACTCAGGTTCTTGGTAAAGATGCGAGACACGGAGTTCTTCTGCACTGGCTTGGAAAACTGAACTCGACAGAGTGTGGCAATAAAATAAAAGTCATTTTCCTTCTCTGTTCGGGAAGTATAAAGCTTCACCATTGTATTAGTTAGAAACGGGAAGACATTACATAAGTATAAAGATGACTTCCAGCTTCCACTCGGGGAAATTACCCCAGAGACAGACAGCAGACTGTCATTCCAGCTTTCATCTTGTGGACACGTGTCTATTATGTGGGGGTCAGTTAGACACTCGGAAACCGGACCTCGGAGGTCTCGGGCTGAGCTGTTGACACATTCAGTGTTTTGAACGTCCTCTGCTCAGGCGATTGAGTGGCTGGATGACAAAGGATATCTGCATTGAAATGGAGGAGAGGCTCACAACCAGGGAAGTGTCGGATGAAGCTCACAGAAGTCCATGTTATTAGATGCACGTGCAGTTTGAGCTGGGAGCTGGAGAAAGCTGGCAGTAGTGTTGTTCCTGGCAACGATAAAGCCAGGCACTGATTAAAAGGATGAGGCGGGTTTTAATCAGTAAGAACTGCCATGCTACAGAAGAGAGTCCAGCATGAACTCAGCTTTGATGTGTACATAGGTGACTGGGCTTTCAAAGGGGAGAATGAGAGAACCGGGAGAGAAGCGAGCAGGGAAGGTGAGCAGTTACACAAGGAGATAAGGAGGGTTGGTCCATGTGACACCCACCTCATTGAACTGGGCATCTCCCCTCCCCCAGAGAGTGGGAGACAGGGCGCTGTCCAAAACATACAGCTGGTAGGTCTTGGCTGGAACATATATCGGATTCTGCGGGCAGTCTTGAGTTCCTCCTTGCTTTAGGGCGGGCCTAGGTCAGTGGTAATCAAACTCATTAGTCAACAGAGCCAAATATCAACAGCACAATGATTGAAATTTCTTTTGAGAGCCCAAAACCGACTTCTGTGCATGGGCCAGGAAGTTTCAATTGCACTGTACCTGCGTGCCCACAGATGGTATTTTGTGGAAGAGCCACACTCAAGGGGCCAAAGAGCCTCATGTGGCTCGCAAGCCGCAGTTTGCTGAATACTGGCCTAGGTCATCCTAGAGATGCAGCCTCGAGCTGTTAGAAGCTTTTTAAAAATATATATTTTATTGATTTTTTTTTTACAGGTGAGGAAGAGAGAGGGACAGAGAGTTAGAAACATCAATGAGAGAGAAACATCGACCATCCACCACTGAGGATGCGCCCCAAACCAATGTACTGGAATAAAACCTGGGACCCTTCAGTCCTCAGGCCAACGCCTTATCCACTGAACCACACAGGTTTTGACTGTTAGAAGCTTTGTGAGTGTTTGTTCATGTAGGTAGAGGCTGAGGGGGCTTAGTCGAGGAGAGAACAGAGGAGCCTGGCTTGAGTTTGCTCAGGAGGAAAAAGATTATCCCTCTCCTTACAAGGAAAATGCCCAAGAACTGAAAATCACAGTTCATCAGGAAACCGATGCCTCGGAGCAGAGGACTAGCCGGAAATCCAGTGAGACTGAGTTCTGCAGCCCAAAACAGGTACAAGGGCTTTTGCTAAGTTGGACAAATGTCACCAAACACCATACAAGGGGGTGGAAGATCTAGCTGCACATCCACAACCAACCGCCACAAGTGCAGTGTGGGCCAGCGCCTGTTGTCTCAGACGCGGCGGGGTTTGACTCTCTTCGAGGCCACATTGCATCCAGAAGAGAGCCAAGACCCTCGTGAAGTCCAGGCCCAGAGGCCAGGCTACAGCGCCCACCCACCCACCACTGAGGCTTCATCAGAACATGGGTAAAGGTTCCCCCTCCTGCCCCCACAGCCACACTGATAAGTCCGGGGATTGAGTAGCCTGCGTGTTGGGAGAGCAGAGAGAGAGAGAGAGAGAGAGAGAGAGAGAGAGAGAGAGAGAGAGAAGTTCCTCTGGGGTGGACCCAAACCCGAGCCCAGAGTAAACACTGCGGGAACCCCTCTGGCAAGTTTGCTCAAGCCACAGGCACTATCTGTACCGGGGATTGAAAGGCTGTGGTGCCTGAAGGTAACCATAGCAACAACAGACTTCAAACCCGGGCCAACTCCGAAGACATTGACACAAATCCAGGAAGCCAAGCCCCAAGAAAAGGAAATGCGTGCTCACCTTGAAGTACAGCCCCGACTTACCTGGGTCGTGCGGGAGGTGTCTTTCCACAAAAAATGTAAAGCAAACAAATAGGCTAGAAATAGCACAGCCGGAGGAGCGAACGTCGTCAGAAGCCGGCTGAGAGGGGAGATGTTGAAACTGTCAGATGAAGGCCCTTGTGCAAAATGTTGACACCATGCAAGATTGAACAGCTTGTTCCCTCAGGAAAATGGAAACCCCAAGAAATAATGAAGCGAATGTGCCGGAAACAGACACAAGAAACTATTCTGATTGTCTCATCACAGAACAAGAAGAGCCATATCGAAAAAAACCCAAACATACAGCTCCCTCAATTCACAGAGGATATGACTATCTATGGCATAAACCCCCAAGCACCTACAAACATACCTCTAAGAATTAATATGAATTTGGTAAGGTCGCCAGTGAGAAGACGGATATACAAAAGCAGTCCTATTTCTATATATCAGCAATGACAACGGGAACTACATTATTTCTAGTAGCACCAAAAAAAAAAAAAAAAGAACTATGAGAGAGGAAATTGCCTCCTTGAATACTCGGCGCAGGGGACAAGGATCGGAACGTTTGTCTTAGGTTGTCCTGACCCGCGCTGAGGTTCAGTGTGCCCTCACTTAGAGGGGTTTTCATTCAGGTCCGCTCTGTACCCTGTGCTTCTCACACACAATCGGGAGGCAGGTACAAAGGGTTAATGTATGCAGACTCCCTTTACCCTTAAGGCATCCAGAGTTTGAACAGTCCCACTGGTGGATGTACAGCCTTTAAGAATGTGTTAAAGTTATACCTCAATGCCTACGTATTTTTGTGTTTGTTAATGCCTATTTTTATGAGATACAATGGACATTGTGTAAGTTGAAGGTGTACAACATCTGATGCACTTAGATGGAGCAACATGATTGCTACCGTAAGCTAACACTCCATCATACTACATGACTGAAATTTATTTTTTAGAGGGAAACATTTAAGATTCACTCTCCCAGCAACTTTAAAATATATATATATATATTTTATTGATTTTTTTTACAGAGAGGAAGAGGGAGGGATAGAGAGTCAGAAACATCGATGAGAGAGAAACATTGATCAGCTGCCTCTTGCACACCCCCTACTGGGGAGGTGCCTGCAACCAAGGTACATGCCCTTGACCGGAATCGAACCCAGGACCCTTCAGTCCTCAGGCCAACGCTCTATCCATTGAGCCAAACCGGTCTCGACTCTCCCAGCAACGTTTATGTACATACGCAGTGTTGTTAGCTGTCATCACAACTCTGGGCATTGGGTCTCCAGCAGGTAATTTACCTTACAACTGGAAGCTTGGGCCTTTTGGCCAACATCCTCCCGATTCTCTCACCCTTTCCCCAGACCTGGCACCCACTATCCTCTCTGTTTCTACAAGCTTGCCTTTTAGGATTCCACATATAAGTAACATCACACAGTATGTGCATGTGCCTCCTCGGTCCCATTGGTCACAGTCAGCACAATGCCCTCACCCTCAGTCCATCCATGTTGTCTCCAAAGGCGGGCTTTCCTCCCTTAGTGGTTAGATAATACGTCTCTCTCTCTCTCTCTCTCTCTCTCTCTCTCTCTCTCTCTCTCTCTCTCTTTCCTCCCTCCCTCTCATTTATTTTATCCATCCAATGATATATATATCACACTTACTTTATCCATTCATCTGTTGTCAGACACGTAGGCTGTTTTCATATCTTAGCTACTGCAAACGATGCTGCAAGGAACTTGGGGTTTGCAGATATCTTTTCAACATTCTGTCTTTAATTCTTTTAAAAAAATATATTTTATTGATTTTCCACAGAGAGGAAGGGAGAGGGATAGAAAGCTAGAAACATCGATGAGAGAGAAACATCGACCAGCTGCCTCCTGCACACCCCCTACTGGGGATCTGCCCGCAACCAATGTACATGCCCTTGACCAGAATCGAACCTGGGACCCTTCCGTCCACAGACCGAAGCTCTATCCACTGAATCAAACCGGTTTGGGCTGTCTTTAATTCTTTTATGTAGATTTCTAGAAGTGGTATTTCTGGATCATATGGTAGTTCTATTTTTCTTTTTTCTTTTTGGGGAACATCCATACTGTTCTCCCCAGTGACTAAAACACTTTACATTCCCACCAACAGTGCCTAGAGATTCCCTTTTACCCACGCCTTTACCGGCCTGGGTCTCTGGTCTTCGTGGGGGTAGCCATTCCAACGGGTGAGGTGAGAGCTCTCTGGCTTCAGTGCAGCACGCTGATGATTCATGATGCTGAGGATCTTTTCATGAGTCTGTTGGTCCCTTGTATGTCTTCTTTGGGAAAAAACCCCATCAGATCTGCTGTTCATTTTTAAATTAGATTTTTTTAGTTGTATGAATTACTTATATATATTTGCATATTAACCCCTTCTCAGATATATGGTTTGCAAATATTTCCCCCATTTAATATGCTGCCTGTTCATTTTGCTGGTGGTGTCCTTTGCTTTACAGAAGCTTTTCAGTTTGATACGGTCTTTCTCTTGGTCTTCACTCTTTCCTGCTTTAAGGCTCACTCTCCCAATAATTTTGTTCCATCTGGATAACTCCCATTAATGTTTCTTTTCATTTGGAATCCTGGCCTTCAACTTTTGAAGAAACCTCCCTAAAATGTAGTTTCTGATAATTAGGATATCAATGTTAAATTAAAGTGTCTATAAGGCAATGATATGAGATCATACTGGTGTAAAGAACCCAGCAAATGTTAGCATGCCTCTGCACCTTAAGGAAAAATTCCTAACTATCCTAAAATATAATATTTGCCAAGCCCCAAAGTATTTCCCATGCTGCGTATTTAAAATTTTCATATACTGCATCTTGCATAATATTGCTTTAATTTTTATGTAGGTACTCACATAATTTATATATTTAAATTTGTATATAAATGGTTATTATATTACATTTCTACATAGATTTTTTTCTTCATGTATATTTGCTTCCTAATCCCAATGGGATTTGCATTGTTGTCTTCTTCCATACAGATTTTGTTACTGATTACAAGACAATATTAAAACAGTATCATTAAATATTAATATTTAATATTATCTTATTAAAATGTGCTGGAGAAGTTGAGGCTGATGAAATTGGATATATGTGGGTGCTCTCAGAAGAGAATTTTGATTATGAAAGAGGGATGAAACTGATGGCACCAATAAACTGAAAACCAATAGCACCCATAGAAATCCCGTCACAGACATTTACGAGGTACTGGAGAGCCTACAGACCAGTGTGTGCAAACCTCAAGTCTTCAAGTTCATGGACACAACCAGTGTTCTTCTTCTCCCCCCACCCCCACACCCCTAAATGCAGAAGCAATGACGGCTGACGACCTGCCAGGTGTGGTGAGGGCACAGGGGCAGTCAGCAGGTTGGGGGCTGGCAACACGTGGCTCAGGAAAAGCAGAGATTTCTGGACCAGAGATTGAGAGATGGCCTCCGGGAACCAGAAGAGCAGAGAAGTCACTAGGAAAACAATCATTTCTTCAGAAACATCTGACCCAACACAGACATATCCTACCTCTTTGAAGTCCCAAATATGGCGACCATTCCTCTCTAAGACAGGAGTAAAATCATCACAAAAGAGCCCTCAAAGCCTGCTGCGACTTCCCTCAAGGCTCCATATCCCATCTCTGAGACTCAGATGCCTGTGCCATTTTTTTTTTTACTATTTTTTAAATTTAGAGGGTCTATGCTTTGCTTAAAAAAACAACCCTCTTGCCCTTTTCTGTATGGCATACATATGAAGTGTTTTAAAACCCAGCAAGACATCCCATTACCGCGGCGTTTGAAGCCACAAGCAGAGGGGGAATGAAGCCGCTGTATGCAGAAGCAGCGGCGGAGGCCTCGACTGGGCAGCGCGCATTACTGTCACCAGGTCCGGGGGAGCGCGCAGCGTGGCTTCCCACGGCTCACGCTGGCTTCCTCTTCCTCCTCATTGAATACACATTCACCCACTCTCCTTCCTGCCCGAACCTTCGGGAAGCACACTGCAGGTGCCGTTTCTGCATTGCTTTTCTGCAAGGCGAGTGCTCTCACGCACTCCATTTGCAATGCTCCCCGCGCTGGTGGGCTTGAGACAGTGAGCGCCATCCCCTTTGAAACATCATCGACCAAACAGATGCTCAGAGAGGGGGCAAAGCACAGCTACTTGTAATTAGGGAAGAAGACAGAAAGTATTATCTTTCTCCAAGCATGGCGATCTCTCTCCTTTGTCAATCTGCCTGCCTTGTTTGAGTATTCATGATGACAGCACTGGAATGAACATTACGAATTGGACATCTGGTGAATAATAATGCTTCGCTTTTGTTAATGCTGTAAACAACATACTATTTAAAACATTGAATGGAACTATGATCCCTTCCCACGGTGAGGAAGAAGATGGGTGCGACGGACACTCCTTTGTGGGTGCCAGACTGTGGGCTGCTTCAGAGATGCCGGATCAGGCACCTGGGAGCGGCCATCGCTGATGGTCCTTGTGGAGAAGTGATGGACAGGAGGCCTTAAAAATGCAAATTAGACCCAAGTAAAAGAACACTATATTTAACATATGAAACCCGTTCTGAGGTCTCCATAGCAACTACTAAATGTTAAGCATAAATGATGTGATCAGAGCTATCAACGATGGCTTTCTTTCAGCCTCAGCAATTTCTAACCCGATGACGAGACAGCTCCCCCCTCCCCCAAGACCATCTTCCCCAGAGACCTCTGCACAATCATCAGAGCAGCTTTTATCTAGGATTGGCAATTCGGATGAATAATTTTGGAAGGAAACACGTTGTTTTAATGTAAGTGGAACCTGGGATTAATCTGTCTGTTAAAGAAGACGTGCGTGTATGAGCTTTGGCTGCTGGAGACCGTGATGACCTTGCACGAAAGAGAAGTTGGGGGGAAAGCCTTTCATTGTTTCATTGCACCCCCTCCTCCCATCCCACTTCAGCCATGAAAACCACGGATCAATCAGTTCTACTCTTTACATTATTTTGTGTGAGATAAGTGTGTGTGTGTGTGTGTGTGTGTGTGAAATACATTTTCTTGAAGCATTGCTTATCGTGCTTTGGTTTCAATATCAAAAGTGACTCAGTTGTTCATAAAGTCCCAGACTGAGCATGGGTTGCTGTGCATTTTGCACACCTTTGGGTTGAGGGAGTACACACGTGCTCTGCAACTGCAAACAGATAACACCCAGTTTCCTGCAGTTCTCTTCAGCCCCATACGGAGTCACGGCCGGCACCTTTGCAGGTGGCTTCGTGTACTTCTGTGGGCTCTGGTAAAGCGAGCTCCGAGAGACCTAGCTGGACCAGAGACGTCGACTCAGGCAGTCCATAAAAAGCTGTCGGTGCAAATAAATTTAAGTACCAGAGAATATTAAATTTGGGTGTAAAAACCCAGCTATATGAAAATGACTCAGACAAAAAAGGAAAGAGAGGCTTTCTTTTGGGGAATTTCTTCTGGGGAACATGCATATTCCATACGTGCCAGCAGTGTAATTGAAAGCCCCAAACTCACCAGCAAAGTGCCGCAGATAACCACTGGCACAAGGACAGAATCAAATCTTGATGTGGCCACCTGTACAGAAGAATGAAAAGAGGCTTGCGCATGTCCAGCCAACAAGACATTTCCGTTCTACAGCCTGTGAGTCAGGAAATGACCCTCTGTGCCCACTGCAGTGGGTGTGTATCAGGTGTGTGTCGTGCATATCAGACATCTCTGACCTCTTATAATCTCTCCAGATTACATCAGGGAGTAGGTAAAAGACTCCGAAAGAAAGCTAAATTAGTGGCTCTCAGGGTAGTGGGCTTTTTACAAGGCCTGCTAGGATACTAAGAGAAAATCTTGAGAAAAATAATGAACGGGAAACTTTAAAAGTAAAGAGGGTTCCAGGAAAGCATGGAATACACAATGTGGCTACCTTTCATCTTGTTACTCAGCCCAGGGGCAGGTTGCATTAGAGATGCAAGGTGAATCAGGCACAGGGCCCACTAGGATAAAAGCCATTGGCGTTATCTGACTAATTGAGGCATTAATAATTATAATGATCGGTCTTGTAGAAAATAGAAAATCCCCAACGAAGCCAGGGGTGAACAGGAGTGCAATGCTAATTTGGTTGACTTTCTTAAACCCTTATTGACTTTTAAATTGCCCTTCGTGAGTGGCCCAAGTTCACAATTCCAGAAAGTCTTGGCATAGCACTCAGCGTCTACGCTCTACCATGACCGATCTCAGTTCTGTGGAGTGGAGTGGACGTTGATGTGTGTAGGTGGACTTTAGAGGTTGGAAGGAATGAGAAGAGATGTCCTAATTCCACAGGCAAAGGTCTTTGAGGGTCTAGGATGCTTACCCACAAATGGAAGCAAAGAGCAGCCGTTAAAGTGTGGGGTAATGGAGGCACATTAAAGGGTATACCCACAACTCTCTTGCAGAGACCTCGTCCTGACTCAGAGACTGGGGTTCCACCGGAAAACAATAATCTTAATCTGAAACTTGTCAAGTTGTTTTAAGTGGGAATCACTCTGTCACAGGGGACGGAGCCGTTGCCTTTTGGGGAGATGAATTGTCATTCATCCTTTGATCTCGTCTGATTGGATGTCCAATTGGGTGTCTGTGCACCTAGCTTTACTCCTAAAAGAAGAAAAGGGGTGGAACTCAGGGTTCTGTACAAAAATAATTTTCTTCCTTCCTATTTTCCTGCTTCGCCTTGGGCTAAAGATGGTAAATCATAACATGGAAATTAGAACCATCTGTTGGCCAGATAAAGAACTTGAGAGAATTTAGCAACAAAAATAGGGAATAATGCATTCTAGAACTTGTCTCAAACCATGGGAAAAATACAAAATGTCTACTTTTCTTGACAAAGATATATATTGTGTTCTATGTACTTAGTCATATTTTCTAACATTTATTTTCTCTTAACATATCTTTTGTTAGTTTTGTTAGTTCAGTCATAGAGTTTACTCCAATAAAGCGAACTTCACCCAGGCATATTCTCTGGAAAGGAGTTTAATGATGTATCATCATGCTTATTATAAGATGGTTTATAATGCTTTCTGATTTAAAAAAATCAGTAACTCATTATTCAAGGGTTCTGGAGACGTAAAACAAAACAAAACAAAACAAAAACCACAACTTGAGCTTCTGGGTGGTGGTGGTTACGTTGCTTTATGGAGTTCACTTTCGTGAAGAAGCGTCCCTGTGTTTACTGATCCTTCTGGTATATGCCCCACCGTGGATGAGTAAATGGTGGGCATGTGTTGGTCAGCGCCAGGACCAGAGCACTGCTGGCTGCCACTGAAGAGGCTGGATTTACACTGAGAGCTCCCATCTGGACTCTTCCTGTAAAGCATAGTCAGTGCCATGAAAGGCAGAGCCATCAAAGGAGCCTGTGACAGATGTCTGCACAGGGTCCTCTCTCTGCTTCAGTTGTAGTCTCAGCTAAGAAGAATTACAGCAAAAGGGAGCATGCCCAAAGGGATAAGGGGCGTGCCCTTAACAAGAGACCCCCCTACCCCCGGGGCCAAAGACGATGCCCGAAGCCACCCAGCAGCAGACAACGTGTGTGACCCGTCCTGGACCGGGGCCGCTCCTCAGAGACTCAGGGACCGGGGTTTTTACTGGGGCTGCTGGTCTCCCTCTGCCCAGCACGTCCCCAGGTCCCAGCTTCCAGCAGAAGGGCAGGTGTTCAGCACAAACCATGTCTGTGCACCAACGATGTGGGCACAGTGAGCCACTCCTGGCCTTCAGGGAACATTTCAAGTAAGAGCAGGAAATGCACATAACACGAGTTCCCCGGGGTGGGCCCAGGGGCCTGCCTGCCAGTAGGACTTTCTCAGGGTGAGGTTCTTAAGCCTGCTCTAGGAGCTTTGTGCTGCTCAGATCCCATTGCAACAATGCACTACTGACCCCCTAAATTGGGGGTAAGAGGGGTGCCAAGCGTCAAGCTTTGTCCAATGGAAGGAGGGGTCTGTTTCTTTCGGGTGAGTTGCCAATACTGGAAACACAGAAGCCACAAAAAATCCTTGTATCCCCCACTCAGCAGTTACTTTCCCATGGTATTTTCCATTCAAACCTTTACCCATGTTTTTAATTCAAACTCCCCCTCCCTTTTTCTGTTTTCATCGTTATTTTATCACAGTGGCTCACAGATGCCATTTAAATGTGGACTTTCCTTCTTGAATATAAAGTGGGCTGTTTGCTCATTTACAAACATTTGAGGAGCATCACATTTTCAAAGTTCTGAAAATAGGTGTCGGTTCAATTACACTTTAGAAATGCGATACTTTCAGGTAATTTAAATCAAGGCAACTCATATATTAAATGTCCCCATGCAATTAGTCCGCGGCCTTGGTGCTCCATGACAATGGGGCTCATAGCAAGTCAGCTGCGGAGGGAAGCGTACTCCTGGGTTAGAATTCAGTGCGCCCCCGTGAGAGGTGATCAATCCCGTGACAGAATCAGAAGGTGCAGACCCCCCTCGTTTATCCAGAGGCCGAGGTGAGCCCGGGTGAAACGGGTTAGCAGATGCTCTCGCTGCCTGGCCCCCGGGCAGCTGTAGGTCATCGCGGTGAGCTAATTGCCTGCCTCCCTCTGGACTCCGGCCGCCCCCCAGTGGGACAGACATCCAATGGAGACGCCCACGGCCAGAGGGAGGCACCTGGGATTTCCTGTGCAGAGCAGCCTGCCACCAAGTAGAAGAGAGAAAGGAGGAAACCTCTCTTGTTGTTTAGTGCATGTGGGACACCTTCGCACCCTCACTCAGCTGAGCGGGCGTCATGGACAGCAGGAGGGCAGCAAGGAGACGGAAGTCAGTAAGGATGCGAGTGTTTCATGCTAGGGGAGCAGCTGCATTCGCCAGGGTCCTGGGGGGCAATGGGGAGTTCAGTGCCACGCTGAGGCTCCGAGTGCCGAGCCAGCGGGCCCACCAGCCCCCTGGGACCTCCGGTCAGCCACCTGGGCCGCAGCCTCCTTGGAGAGACCCTGCTTTACAAGGTGCGGCCGCCCTGCACAGCAGGTAGTCCCTGCGGGGGTTTGTTCCCCTGGCGCAGTCTTGTCCCCAAAGCTCATAGAAGAATAGATGGGGGCAATGGTAGCTCGGGGCCCCCCTAAGGGTCTGGATGCCTGATACTTACCGTGGAGGACAAAGGTATGTATGTGGCCCCAGAGAGGAAGAGGGGGAAGACCAACGTCTGCTTCTTCAAAGCTCAGATGCCGCCTTGAATTATGAAAATGCACTGCACTGTGTAAAAGGGAATCAAGTTAAGAGCAAGGTTTTGAAAGGGAAAATGTTATAATTCAGTGGCAACCCATCCCAGGGTGGTTAAGAAAAGATAAAACCAGCCCACTAGCCCTGCTCAGAGACCTTCACCTGGTCTGATAGGTAATGTTTTATGCCACAGAAGATTTGTTTTTTTTTTCTTCCTCGATTAGCTGCTCTGAGAGTAGATGTCAAGGTCATGTAACTCAGGGCCCTGTCTTCCTCTCGGCAATGCTGTGGAGCCATTCTGGGCATCAGGCATGACGGGGACTCATGGTGATGTATCCATATTAGCAGCACAGATCTTGCTAACTTCCTGCTGTGACATTTTGCCCGCCATTGCCATCAGCACATCCAGAAAATACTCAGTTTTGCAGCAAAGGTTCTCTAACTTTCAGTACTTCCTCTGCTCAGACCTGTCATGTGACACATCCCTTATGTGTCACTCAAGCCCGCAACAGGCAGAATGCAACACCCCCCACTCTCCTCCCTGAGACACCTCAGCGGGCAGAGCCCCCATTACAAACCCCAGGGAAGGTCATCCGCAGGTGAGCAGGCCGGCGCCCCCATAGCAATGCTGTCCTGAGGAACGGCCACGCTCAGGCTCGGAGACCAGGCTGCCCAGAGGCCGGGCCACACTCCCGCACGCACTAGTGGGGCAGGTTACGTAACTGTTCTGTGTGTTTGCTTCCTTGACTGAAAACTGGTGATGAGATGGTCTCCATGTGCTATTGGGCTGTGAGAATTAAACAAGTTAGTGACTTGTTAAATGTTGAAAACTGTGCTTGGCACAAGGTATGCACACAGTCACCGATAGGCACTGCTGACCCGTTCCCAATGTGACTGCCAAGTCCCTGGGAGGGAGGGGTTTTCACACTGTGTCCTCTGCTGCTTCCGCTTGTAACAGGTGTTCAATGAGAGCAGATGAATGGGTGGATGGATGGATGGATGGATGGGACATGTGTCGTTTTTTTAATTTACATAATTTTATTGATTTTAGAGAAGAAGGGAGAGAGATAGAAACATCAATGTGAGAGAAAATCACTGATCAGCAGCCTCCTGCATGCCCCACACTGGGGATCAAACCCACAACTCAGGCATGTGCCCTGATTTAGAATCGAATCGTGACCTCCTGGTCATAGGTCCACATTCAACCACTGTGCCACGCCAGCCAGGGAACACTGGTGTCGTCTTAAGGCTGACTTCTTCACATACGGAACCCTTGTTCTAAACAATTTTAGGATTCAACTATGCATGATTCCTGAACCCTGTCTTCACAAACAGGCAGTTTTACCTCATTATCTGTATAATCCTCTTTTACTTATTTATTTTTTTTAAATTTACTTAGATTTATTTATTTATTTTTGCCTTAGCCAAGGATATTTTTTTCCAATTATTTATTTTATTTTATTTTAAAATAAATCTGTATTGTTCATATTATTACAAATGTTCCTCATTTTCCCCCCCTCCATTGCTCTCCTCCACCAAATTTCCATCGGAAGAGACTGAACATAAACTGCACCTATGGATGAGGACAATGGGGGATAGAGAAAGGGCAGAGAGTGGGATGGAAACTTGGTGGAGTATAATACTCTTTTAAAATCCATGACACTCATTAAATGTGGCTTTAGTATGTCATCTTCATGTTTGTATAAAAAAAGAACTCATTCACAGTTTCAAGTAGTCAAACTGATAACTAAATAGCAAGTATGTAAAATCATACGAAGAAATATATTCACCCAATGGATGATCTTAAAAATTTGGAAAAATCTCCATATTTTCATGGAAAAGTTAGAAAATAAAGGTACTCTTGGACAAGAGGTCCATTCACATGGAACATTTGTTTTCTGGGGACAGAAACCAAATAAAACTTTGCCAACACCCACCCACATCTTAAAAACAGAAAGCAATGAAAAAGTTATGCTGAGCAAGAAGGGATCATTGTTTCCGGGGCAAGAGGGCTGGTTTTTACCCTGTAGGTAATGGCTTATAATATAAGCATCCCCAAAGCTCTGAAAAATACAGACATCAAGCACTCACTTTGGTTTTGTTGAAGCCACACATGTCCAATGGTGGATGCTACAGAGACTCTGGACCCTAAGATAGTTGGAACATTCTGCAAGTGTCCCCCCCCTCTCCCCAACATCCCGTGTGGTTCAGGGTTTGAGTTCTGGAGGAGGCCACACACAAATAAAACTGACTAGACAAGAAAATATTAATTTGGGAATTGGGGACCAGGTGGAAGACCAAGAGAGGACTACCGTTTGCTCTGGCTTTGCCATTTATTCAGATTTGGGACCCACCCACAGTCCTTAGGCAGACAGTTCCAATGACAGCCCATTAGCAAGGATTGCATAAGACTAAAAAGGTGGAAGCTGCTTCAGCTCCCTTCATCTCCACCAGACAGTGGATGCATGGCTCTGACCCTTGCCAGAGCCTCAAGATTCACCAGCCTTCCGGACTCCTTGTCCACACCTCTCTGCTAGTGAAGGCAGTGGGCAGCTTCCAACAACACCCCACTTCTAAGCTGTAGGGCCAGGTAAATTAAAGCAAAGAAAACGTGCTCCCCAAAGAGTGTATATTTTTTTCCTAAGACTTTTAAAATCTTCACTCTGAATATGCGGCACATATCAATTATACATATGCATATTTAAGTTAAAGTAGAACTGCCATAAAACATTATGCTAGTTTCAGGTGTACAACTCAGTGGTTAGACACCTGTATACCTTACAAAAGTGATCACCCCAAGTCTAGTAGTCTCCTGTCACCATAAAAAGCTAGTATGGTTTTACTGACCACATTCCCCATATCCTTGTCACTTGTTCAATAATCTTAAATCTGCACATCTTAACTCCTCCCTCTTTCTTGCCCATCCCCTCATGCCCACCCTCTGGTAACCATCAGTTTGTTCTCTCTTTCTGTGAGTCTGTTTCTATTAGCCTTTTTTTTTTTTTAAGATTTCAAATATAAGTTAATCATATGGCGTTTGTCTTTGCCTTTCTTTATCATCCTGCATAATACCTTCTAGGTCCATCCATGTTGCCGCAAATGGCAATATTCCATCTGTTTTTATGGCCGAGTAATATTTCATTGTGTATAAGGAGGATATATCTTTTATCCACTCACCTATCAACAAGCACGTAGGTTGTTTCCACGTGCTGGCAGTTGTAAATAATGCTACAATGAACATAGAGGTGCGGACATTTTTTCGAATTAGTGTTTTCAATTTCTTGAGCTAAATACCCAGCAGTGGAACTGCGGGGCAAAGGAATCCATCATTTGTATTCTGGTTCCATTAGCCGTGGCGTTTGGGAAGTGGCGCATATATCTCTCACATGAAAACTATGATGACAAAGGTCTTCCATCATAAAACAAGGGGAAGCTGACATTGTTATTTCTTTTGAGGGGCCTGCAGCCATCTGTTTAGCTGGGCTCCAGCGAATGTGCGAATACAGACAGGAAGTCACAGAGCCACCCACATGGTTGTAGGCTGGGATGTACCCTCGGTCAGACAGAGCGAAGTGATGGTGGGTATCGTTGTAGCTTAGGAAGCGTACCTCTCTTTCTCTGCTGCCTATAAACACATCAAGAAGAAAGGTAGGCAGCTTTTGAAGAACTCATTTTATTTATTTTTTATTAAAAATACATTTTATTGAATTTTTTACAGAGACGAAGGGAGAGGGATAGAGAGTTAGAAACACTGATGAGAGAGAAACATTGGTGAGCTGCCTCCTGCACACCTCCTACTGGGGATGTGCCCGCAACCAACGTACATTGACCGGAATTGAACCTGGGACCCTTGAGTTTGCAGGCAAGCCTGAGCCAAATTGGTTAGGGCTGAAGAACCCATTTTGAAGTGTACCAACCTGTTTTCAGTTGCATTGAATTATACTTCACAGAAGAGCTCTTTAAAATTTGGTTGCGTGCTGCATACATTTTGGGGGGAAACTGTAATAAAATGGTGTGATGACTGAAGCCCCATGCCTTCTCAGCTTTAGGAAAGTGTTCATATTGAAAACAAAGCCTGCAAAGAAGAGGGCACAGCGGTTTACCTCAGCAGAAGCAAAGGCGGGCGGAAGGCGGTGAATAATGGCAGCTCAGGGGGCACCCAGGAGTGCCTTCAGGATGCTTCAAGCAGCAGGGAGGGTCTCCCGAGGAAACGCCGGCGTGCGGTTCAATAATTTGTATTCTGCAGCTGATTAGAATGGAGTTGAGAGGGTCTATAATTTTGTAGGATCTAAATTTGGGGAAACATTCAAAAAAGAACAAATTGATAATCTATTTGATGAATTTTGCTCTGTAATAGTGCTTGTGAAGAAAGGTTCACTGTAAGGGGACAGATTGAAAACATCCCTGAAAGCATTTGGGCTGAAATATTGACACATTTCCATATGAAAATATTTGAATTGTCGATGTCTCCACTTGGCACAATGTCCCCCCTGAGCTCACCAGTTGTCTCACATCTGTAAGGAGGACATTTTTTCCTCCGTGGTCTTCAGAAGAGAGTCGATGAAGCTGTCAGCATCTTCGAATTTATTTACCATAAATTGTGATGGTGGAGAGGATTATAGGTGATTTCCTACAAACGGATTAAAACGTGGAGAGCATCTTTTACACCTGACAATCTTCAAAGAGATACCCAGGAGCGAGGAGGAGACTCGGATTTGGCTAAGCCCCTGGACATCGCGTGGGCTTGCTGAACCTGTCCTGAACATTCAACTCTGGTGCTGCCTACACTGGCTGCGCTGCTTGTGAAAATTCAGCTTGGCCATCAAAGACAAACCAAAACAAATGGCATGGGTGAAATTTTAAAATGCTACATGTAGATAGATAGTAGGTAGTGAAGTGAATTAGGAATCAATCCAGGATACACGTTGACATGTTTAGATAAATTATGTGCAACACAGGTGTGTAAAGGAAGGCAAAGGAGAGCCAAGAGGAGCCACATTCCTGGGACACTGAATGTGGCTGAGGCCCTCGGGGTCCATGAGGTATTATGTGATACACTCATTAGTGACACCCCTCTGGACCCACGTGCTTCCTGGCCAAGGAACCCAGACAACATCCACACCTTCTCATCACCTTCGGCAGAAAGCCACAGGCCACCGGCCTTCCGAATCCTCCCTGTACCTCCCCTCCCCCATCAGCCTGAATTCTGATGCTTGAGCTGCAACTGCAGCAGGAGAGACACGCACGGGCCACGTGTGCTCCGTGTTCAGGGTCTGAGCTTTCTCCCTGTTGTTTCACCTACAACAAGATCATATGTGCGACTCCCTTGTGGGTACCAGGACCCAGGGCGAGAAAAGAAAGAGAGAATGATGAGAAACTCCCAAACAAACTGTTTATTCAAGAGGCCAAGTTAACCTGGAAGAGAGTAAGATCTAATTAGCAAATGACTAAATGATCTTGAAAAAAATGTTCACTACCGGGAAGTTATTTGAACTGAGAAAATTGAACTTAGTTATAAAATTGCATTTCATATTTCTGCATATCAAGCTTCTGAAAGCGAATGCAAATCCCACTCTATGTTTATGTAAGTAAGTATACTGGAATTATTAAGAAATTTAGTGACGGCGGGACTGCAGGTAAATTCTATTTTGTGTGCTGTATTTACTCTACACAATGCATCTTATAGTGGAAATGCACACATTTGGAGCTATCAGGAAAGGAAATGCTACTGTTAAAAATAAAATTTAACAAAAACCATGGCCCAGTGAGGTGTATACAGCCCCTTGGAAGTGGCACACCTGGTTAGTTTTACTGGAACACGAGAGAGCTTCGGCATCAGAATCGCCAAGTGGTTATTTGAGTCATCTCTGCTGACTCTGCGTCACTGGCCTTATCCTGTGGCTATTCTCTCCTGCTCATCTCTCAGGTGGTGGCCTGGTCGATGGAGAGTCCTTTGGGAAAGGTCTGATTCAAAGTCTCAGTAACACACAGGCGATGGTACAACCGCCAAATACATAGAAAGAGAGGAGAGCGGCATCTTGGGTAGGGAAGAGAGCCAGGGGTTGTGGCAAAGGCCGGGAGCAGTGTTCCTCTCGGATGGCTGGGGGCCAGCAGGGAGCTGTTCCAAATGTGTTTGGTTCCCCCCCCGACTCTTCTTTGTGCAAAGTGAATGCTTCATCTGTGCGTTCACTAGCGCTGCTCCTAAGCTACAACGATACCCACCGCCACCTCGCTCTGTCTGACCGAGGGTACCTCCCAGCGCACAAACATGCGGGCGGCTCTGTGACTTCATGTCTGTATCCGCACATCCGCTGGAGCCCAGCTGAATCGATGGCTTCAGGCATCTCAAAAGAAATAACAATGTCAGCTTCCCCCTTGTTTTATGATGGAAAATCTTTGCCATCATAGTTTTCACGTGAAAGATATATTTGCCACTTCCCAAATGCCAAGTCTAATAGAACCAGAATACAAATGATAGATTTCTTTGTAGCCATCAACTCTTTAAGTTTATGACATGATGTGACATACCTATTTGTCATGATAAACTCAGCCCTTTTACTGATGTCTGGAAGCTTTGATGTTTTGAAGTGCAGGAAATAGTCTGGCTGTATTCTGAAGTGTACAAATTTTATAGCACGTATCACGTCAGGCCTCATGGGTAGTTCAATGCTACCAGTGGTACACCTGCACACATATTTCACTATAATAGCAAGATTTATCAAATCGTTGTACTTTAAGTGGAAATAAACTTTCAAGGATAACCAAAAGAAAGTGATGTAATCGGAGAGGACCCAAAATGGCAGCCATTGCTCCCCTTAACACATGCTGTATCGTTAGTCCAAGCTTTGCTCTTATAATAAACCAAGATTACTGGGAAACGTAGACCATAGACCATAGGTCGTGTCTACATAACTCAGAGGATGTGGGGAACATGCAGAGGCCCGCTGCCTTTTGGCTACGTCCTGGTTATGCTTAGAACTCAATGTTTCTGAGGAAGAGGGATGAAAGCTGTCGCTCCCATTTTGTATGAAAAATGGGGTGGGCCCCGGGGATGCCACTTTTAGGAAATTCCTAGCTCTGGATCATGGTGGAAGGATCAAGAGATTTATGCACAAACTAGCTGGACCCAGACGGGATGTGAGTTGTGACGCCGGTTCGGACAGATGGCCCAGAATATGCCATTGATGTTGCGTGGAGCCCCTACGGGCCCCTCCTGACCAAGCCCCTCCAGAAGAAACTCACAGAAACCCCTTTTGCTGAGGCCTCAGGCGGTGCAGGCTGAGGGTGACACGTGGTGCGACCTTTGCCCCAACTTTCTGCACAGTCAAGGGCCTCCCCTGAATGGGCCCCGACCCATTGCAATGGTTCTTTCCTCTTGCATGGCTCCCCCCACCCCCGAGTTGCCCCACGCTGAGTGCTCATGCCTCTTGGCACCCACTCCATCCCAGCCCCGCCCTGGGCAGGGAGAATGCCCAGGTACTTGGTGCATGCAGGGCCCCTCCGCTGTGCAGTCTGCTTCCATTTGGTGTGTTTCTCTGCGAGTTTCTCCTGGGGGCACGTGGTCAGGAGGTACTGGTAGGGCTCCGGGCAGCACCAATTGCATACTGTGGGCCACGTGTCTGAAACGATGCCACAGCTCGCCTCCTGTCTGGGCCAAGCTAGTTTGCACATACCCCTCTCGTTCCCTCTGCCGTGAATCCAAAGCTAGGAATGTCACATCAGTGATGCCCTCCCGGGGCCCACCCCCTTTCTCATACAGACTGGGGGCAACAGATTTCGTCCCTCCTTCCATGAAGCATTGAGCTCTAACCATAACTGGGGCATAGCCTCAGCGCTGACCCCAGTGGCCTGAAGCGGTGGCCACGGGCCGTGGGCAGCAGCGGCCCTGCTCTTGGAGTTGACCTTGATGCATGTTTTTCTTCACTGGCCTTGCAGCTTCCGGAGTGTTTCTCTTCATGGGGTTGGTGTCACGGCTTCAAGATATCCCCTTCAGCCCTAACCGGTTTGGCTCAGTGGATAGAGAGCATCGACCTGTGGACTCAAGGGTCCCAGGTTCGATTCCAGCCAAGGGCATGTACCTTGGTTGTGGGCACATCCCCAGTAGGAGGTGTGCAGGAGGCGGCTGATCGATGTGTCTCTCTCATCGATGTTTCCAACTCTCTACCCCTATCCCTTCTTCTCTCTAAAAAAATCAATATATATATATATATATATATATATATATATATATATATATATATTTTAAATAGGTATCTCCCACAGCTCCATGCAAAAGAGAATGGCTGAGAGAGCTGGCTATCCCATCGGCACTGGAACTTCCTAAAGGCGGGGTCGGGTCATGGGAGAGGAAGGCGGTTGCTCTATTTCATCGTTTTGTAAACATGTTTTCGGCATGTTCATTTCCAAAGGCAGGCCATGGCGTTGGTGAGCCGTGTGCTCCTGCCGACGGCCAGAGAAGAGGATCTGCGTTCTGGGGCCTGTTTAGTCAGACTGCTATGAACTCTGCAGATGGAAAATTCCAGCACTGCACGTGCCAGATAGAGGAGGGAGGGGATGTGAGGGAACAGGATGGTGGTTGTGCAATTTAAGATGTATTCACAAATTGTTCACAAATGATAAAAGATTTTTAGCTAACGGTCCTCAATGAATCGGCATTACTTACACTGCCAGAAAGAACAGCGTAGGAAACGGAGCCAAAGGCAGCTGCTATTGAGGCTAAACAATGCCACATAACAAGTAACCCTTGTAGACTCATTGAGATCAGAGCCTGCCTGGATTAAAGCATTTGCATGCATTTTTATGGTGCCGGCTTGAAAACAAAAATGATTAGAACTGTAATAATAAAGCACTAAATTGGGGAATTAAGGTCTCACAAATGACCACTTCTGGACACTTAGCTCTGATTTAGAATCATTTTTATGTTTAGTGTATATATTTTCATTTAAACTCTATTAAATTTTTAGTCATTTCCTGGGTTTTCCAGACAGACAATTGCATTTCTCAATCTAGTTTCCCATTCTTTTTTTTGGTAATAATCATACATCCTATGCTCATTTCATATGTTATTCATCAGCTATGCATTTCCGAGTCACTTAAAATAATAAAGATGTTGAAAACCACTAGTGATGCCACATTTTAAAAGCAATAGCCCTAGTATTTTGCCATAGAATAAAATAATAATTAAACACACATATCCCTAGTTATAAATAGGAATTATCCTTTGTTCCAACTTTGAAAAGTTTTTTTTATTCCCCTTTAACGAGGGAGTGTATTTAATTGCATTGACTAACTCCCGAGACAATGAGATCTGCCTGTTGGGTTTGTGTATTATAGAAACAGATCCCCAAATACGATGCTAGGCTTGCATTCCTTGCCCAAATCCTACTTGGTCTTGGTAGATTATTTTTTAATATACCATTGAATTTAATTTTCTTGCATTTTAATTTATTTTTAATTGCAATCTTAATTGGGATTGGCTTATCATTTCCTATTTTTGCACTTCCTTGAAGGGTTTAAAAGTGCATTATTCACATATTGCTTACGGTATAACGAAAGGCCAAAGTCAAAGCCCCGGCTTATTTCTTTCCTCGAATTATCTAGGTCTTAAGTTCCTCTACTGTCCAGCCAACTCGGCTTTGGGGAATAGAAAAGCATGTCTTCTGCTCGGATGTGTCTTCACTGTATGTGCCACGGGGACTCCAGGACTGTCCTAGGTTCTATCGGGCCGATGGTCCCCACTTTCCGGTCCCCTCATTCAAATGTGCTGACCTGTGTTTGCTGGGTTCTGATCCGTGTGATGTTTCTGCCCTTAGAGAAAGGCCCTTCTAGGAGGCAGGAACAATTGCAAGGCAGTTGTAAGTCTACGAAGCATAACATTTTCCAGGAGCAAAGAGGTCAGTAGGCTTGGACTTCAGAGCGTGAGGCAAAGCATGGCGGGTGGCGAACCGGACAGAGCATGCAGGGCTGCGAGGTCTCCGGTAATGCTATTGGTCTTCATCCTATGAGACTTGCAAAGGCATTTCTTACCAAAAAACATCAACCAACTATATTGCAGAGGAAATAGGATTCTGAATAGCAAAGAATAAGAAACCTAGACGATAATTCAAGGTATTTATAATTCATGATAACTCATGAATGGTTGAGGAGAAGGTGAGGGTCTATGGGACAATTAGAGAGAATTTTCCGGATAAAATCAAGAAGACTATAAAGATAATGCAGAGAGTTAGGGTGTGGTGTCTGCGTGGATTCCCAGATTCCCCACTTGTTTCAGGGGGATAGGGAGCCATAAACTGAGACAGGGAACCCCGGGATCATGCCAGGCCTGGTGACAGGGAGAGACACCCCGAGTTTAGTGCTGTAGATGTTGTGTTTGAAATGACACTGTGTTCTGTGTGCATGGGCATGTGCCTTAGAGGAGAGGACCAGCCTGGAGATAACAGAAATATTGAGTCAGGCTGAGAAAAAACACACAAAACAACCCCAAATAGTAGAAAACCAAACCACCTCCGCCCCCTTCTTCCCAAGTGGCATGCAGATAAAATAACGTACATTCTAGACAAGGTACTGAATGGCTACCCACATCCAAAGTGTTATGAGCACCCTTTCAAGCACAAAACACATCTTCTTGTGTCAATAAAAACCGCTTAATAAGACAATATTTAAAATTGTAAAAGGTATACTAAGTATCCACTTTAAAATATCTTAGCTGCCTTAAAGAAAAGTCGGTAGAGAACTATAATAAACACATTTACAGCGGCTTGGAAAGCAGATCTTAAAACACTTCTATTGGATCTGCATTAGCAGTCATTTCCGAAACCCTCCCAGCGAGTGCATTTGGGACCGGAAAAGCATGACACCCCAGTAAATATCTATATCTTGCTTATGCATTTGCACGAGTATCTTTGAAATCATTTTGCAAGAGAACTTAAAGCTATTTTTTGTTGTTCTCTTCAATGCTGCATGTTACTGCTTTTTGATATATTTGACTCAGCTCTATGATGGGTGGTATGGCATTGCCAATGTTTTCAATTGTAAACAATGATTAAAAGTAATTTTTATACATACCATCTTTCTATTTATAGGATACATAGTTAAAGGTAAAATTACTGCTGGCCAAAGGTATAACATGTGGAAGTTTGGTCCCAGAAGCACCACCCTAATTTTCTTTCCTGAACTGTATATGCCAATTGGTATAGTTAAGTGTTTTCTTCATAAATAATTTACAAATTTGTTCTTAGCTTTAGTAATTGAATTATTTACTTTTTAAAATCAAGTTACCATTTGTAGGCTTTGTTCCAAATTTTACTCCCAAGAGGAAGATGTAAAGTTGGCTGTTTATCTGGTAAGCAAGAGTGTCCTTAAACTTCGTGACATTTGCCAATATTTTAGGTGACAAGGCATGTGAACTACATTTAACGTGCCTCACAATTAAGACTGGCAAAGCCAAGTAATGTTTAACAGTCATTTATGGTTCCTGTTCTGTGAATTGTGTTCTTACTCTTTGCTTGTGTTTTCTATCAGGTTATTTATTGTTTTTTCTTATAAAGTTAATTATATGCTATAGAGATTGGAGCCTGGGCTTCCTGGAATTTAGCCTGCTGTAACAAATGTCACATGAGTCCAACTTGTTTTTTTAAATATCAGCAAACAATTGTTCCCAAAGATTTTACTGAATAAAGTATTCATTTTTTTTGGTTAATATTTCTATCTGATACTATAGTGATACCATGCTGAGCACTGTGTTTCAATCGTTATGTATATATTCACTGGAGTTGTTCTCTCATCATTTCTTTTTGTTTTCAGAACTTTTTGATTATTCTCTCTGGCATTTTGATAAACTTATCTTCCCATTTTGTGGGCTGGCTTGGATATTTTGAATCTCTTTTACTGGTTGATGCATTGTTTGAATTGTTATGTCTTTGTGGTTATGTTGCTTTACATAAGCCTTCATATAAATGGATATAAGTATTACTAGAGGCCTGGTACATGAAATTCATGCATAGGAGGGGGTCCCTTCAGCCCAGCCTGCACCCTTTCCAATCCAGGACCCCTCGGGGGATGTCCAACTGCCAGTTTAGGCTGATCCCTGGCAGTCAGACATCCCTCTCACAATCCTGGACCACTGACTCCTAATTGCTCACCTGCCTGCCAGTCCGGTTGCTCCCAACTGCTCCCCCTGCCAGCCTGGTCACCCCTCATGGCTGGCCTGGTCACCCATGCAGCCTGCTGTTCAGTCGTTTGCTCATCCCTCATTAACCCCCCTGCCAGCCTGGTCTCCCCACACAGCCTGCTTGTTCAGTTGTTTGGTCGTCCCTCACTAGCCCCCCCTACTGGCCTGGTCGTAGGCAGCCATCTTGTGATGGCCTAAGGGTTAATTTGCATATCACCTCTTTATTATATAGGATATGATACCAAGTTGAAGTGTTTTGTTTTTTGTTTCAGATCTAAAAGTTTAATAATTTATGTTGTCAGATTTTATATATCAAATAGTATTTTGTAATTGTATTTTAAATGATTAAATATTTACCTCCAGTATTTGAATGCAGTTTTGACACTTCTTTGCTCATTGCCTGAAGGTTTTTCCTCAGTATTTCCCAATATTAGATTTCAAATCTTTGGATATGTTTTGGAACACAAATAGTGTCACTTAGAAGCTCACTACTCTCAGCATATATTAATGCCAGACTCGTTGTTTCTTCATTTGGACCATAAGGTGATAGAACTCAGTCACTGAGCTTATATTAGAATATAAGAAGCTTTGGAAAGAATATGTTAAGAAACCACAGTTTATGGCAGAAACCCACAGAAGATGCATGGAGGGCTTTTCTTTCTCTTCCTGACATACGCAATTGGGTGTCACGAGACATTTATAAAGTGGGAGAACTGAGATTATTTAGCAAATAAAATGAATAAATGCAAAGATAAAATGACTTATGATAGATGGAAATGCATTGTGTTCTAACAATCATTAACTGCTCCAAACCAGCTCCATAAAACTTGGGTTTGGAAACTGCAGGTCTTGGATTCTGGCATGTCGTTAATTTCCACCCCTTCTCTGTAGATGAACATGCGTCTCCATGTAATGTGCAGTTCATCAATTTGATTAGCAATTTCGGTGCAAAATCTAACAACTTAATCATGTTGCTGGGAGAAAAGCAACACCAGAGCTGATCCCGCCAGGAGCAGAGGTGGGCCCTGCCGTCGGATAGTTCGGGGGCTGCAGGCAGGACCGAGACGCCCCCGTGGCGTCCACGCCACTCGCCGGTGGGAACACTCGGACTTCACACTCCTCAGCATCTCCATCAGCCAGGACCCGTCTTCAGAAGCCCACTGCCATTAACCCAGGGCCCTGGCACGGACATCTGCAAGCCAGCGGGAGGGGCTCGGTGGGTTCGCTCCCCAGTGAAACAGTGAATTGTATGCACGTGTATGAAAACAACAGCAACAGCCAAACAGCAACCCCGAATCATTTAAAACATCTGGAAATGGTCCTAGAAGCAACTGGCATGTACAGAACCATCTATTAAGATTTCTAAACATTTGCCAAGAAAGATAAACGTTGATGGCATCTGAGCCAAGCTTGCTCCCTCCTTCTTCCCTCCAAGCTCAGGAAGTGCGATCCCACTCCAGACTGCCACCTCCCAGCCACCGGGCTCTCTTCCCAAGAAGAAAAGACCTTCCAAGTTCCCATCCTGCCTCCCCCTGCAGGGAGGCTGAGTCCTGGCGGTGACTGAGAGACGGGAGTCCCTTCTGCCCATCCCCGCTGATGGGATGACCTTGGGGGCAGGATGTTGAACATTCCCATCGCGTAACCCTGGCGCCGAAGACGGGGATTCTTATGCCAGAGAGGACCAGCCAAGGGGGCTTGGGCTGCTGGGAGCTCCTCCACCGGCCGTGAAGCTCTGGGAGCAGGTGGCACTCAGAGGGAGCAGCCACTGCCCGCTCCCAGCTCCCGAGCCGGCTGGTGCGGAGACAGTCCTGCCAGGAGAAGGCAGCACGGGCCCACGGCTCCACGCTCTCAGGAAGGAAGGACTTTATTGAAACCGGAAGAACTTCCAGCCAGAAGGCGTCCTGGAGGAGAGACAGGAGGCGGCCAAAGGCCTGGGGAGGAGATGGATGGCCATAAGTCTTATCCTATGACTTCCCCCACAACCTAAAACAGCTCTCTTTGCTCTATCTGGTTTTTTGAATTTTTATGGATTCGGAGGATTATTAAAATTATATATCTTATTTTTCTTATTCTGAAATATAATTCTGATAATCCTATGTTTGAGAAGTAATTTTGTATAACTTTACTTTAGGTGTGAATCTTACAAATATCATGCATTTGAATTCTGTTACTTTTAAAAATCAAAAGATTTTCTCTTTTTTTATAAAAAGAATTTTTTTCATTAAAATGTGTTTGTGACTGAGAAAATTCAAGAATCAGGATTTTTTATTTCCCACTTTTTTAGTCACTGTTGATTATTTTCTTTGTTTCTATTTTTTCCAATTTTGACGACTTTTTTTTTTTTTAACATACTGGTTGTTATATGTTTTTTTTCCAAAATCTTTTTAATATCTTTATTTTCCCCCCTTATTTTAATTATCAGGTTTTTTGTGTGAAATAAAAGCATTCCAAGTATTTCTCTCTTTCCCCCAACTAAGTTTTATTAATAAATTGTCATCTCACTTATGAGAAACAGTTGCTTCTCCCAGATCTCTTCAGCCCAACTTGGCAAGTGTGTGCGCTGCTCCATCTCTGCCGTTCCCCTGACGGCTCCCTGACAGCTGAGCGAGGGAGCGGAGATTTGTGCCCAGATGTCAGTGTGAGCCCGTGGTGATCAGCTCTGCGGCTCAGCCCGGCTCCCGCTAGCTCCCTATTTAAGGACTCGCTGCTCCTCGCCGCAGCTGGGAACATGTATCCTGGCCCAGAAATGAGCCTCCCTCTGTTTTCCTTACCATCCTGGGGCCAAGCCTGCGGGCAGCAGGAGAGAGCGGGGACAGGGTTTGCAATCCCGGGTGGTCTTGTTTTCCAAGCTGAATTCCATATTTTTGTAGTAACCGACGTGGCTGTGAAATGCAACATGCTTTTCATTCTCAAAACACATGGGGAGAGCAAATAGGAAAGGGGTTGGTGTTTGGTGCGATTTGCATATTTTCGGATGATGCTTTACATTTGCATGTTTTCCCTCTTATAGGGCTGTGTCCACACTGAGCCCAGTGTTGAGAGGAGGTGGAGGGGGTCCATGGAGTGAGAGCAAGTCGTAGGTGAAACCATCCTTCCCACAATGCCGTAGGGCGTTCCTGTGAGCAGGGGGCTTGGGAGGAAACAAAATCAGAAACATTACTACATGCAAAGTGTCTCCGATTAGTGTTCTGATGGTACAGGTGGAGACATTGGACGGAAGGGGCTGATAAAGTGCTTGCCTAGCCAGTGATGAGGAATTCAAATTTGGATTTATCTGATTCTGATGCTCCTGACTTTGACATTGTTCCAAAAACACCTCCTCCCTTGGAGTCCCTGCGAGTGTCCCCACCCTCCTGTTTCCCGGTTACTGATGCTGCTAATGATAAAGTCTCCAGAATCAAAGTGCATCCGTCTTGTGACTCCTCATGGGGATTCAGTTATCAATAAAAACTTAGTTCACAACTGTTGCCCAAATATATTTCTAAGAAAACGTTAAAAGTGCGTTTGGAAACAAGCTGTATAAATTCTCCAAAACCCAGATACCGCCAGAAGGACTTGCCATAAATATATTTGATGATTATTACTAAATTCTCACCATGTGGGAAGCCATATGGAAAACGCAAAAAATGAATGGGTGGGGTATCAAACACCCTGTGATTTCTTCATGGTCCCAAATTGACGTAATCATGACTAGAGCTACAGAGAGGCACATTATTATTATTTTTAAGAAGAGACATGTTCTGTTTCCAGTCAATAGGAAGAGGCCCTATTTCTCCTTGATTCTCTTCTTAAAAGTAACCATCCCTGAATATAACACAACAAACAGACACAGACAGCCTTTGAAGGGTGGGAGAGAGGGGGCTGCTTAGGGGGCTCAGGACTGGAGGGATGATGCTCAGGAGTTTTACTAGGTTATTTTATTTTATTTTATTTTATTTTATTTTATTTTATTTTATTATTTTACTTTTTGCCAATCTCACCAGCAAGCCTGAAGTCAGTGTGGGAGAGAATCCACAAGAGCAAGGACTCTAGGGGTGGCTCACTGGAAACATTCACCGTAACAACCTCCTGCAGGGGAAATGAGGTGGCACACAGAGGTGTGATTCTCGGCCATAAGAGGAAACATGTTATCTGCAAGAAGCAGTGGAAAACAAGAACACTACCCCAACTTCCCGGAGGTACTAGGACTGTGAAAGGGGGAAAATCTATATCTATCTATCTATCTATCTATCTATCATCTATCTATCTATATCTATCATCTATCTATCATCTATCTATCTATCTATCTATCTATCTATCTATCTATCTATCTATCATCTATCTATCTATCTATCATCATCATCTATCTCTCTATCTCTCTATCTATCTATAAAAGCCTAAGCTACCATCAGACTGTGTCAACTGTCTGACTGGTAGCTATGACATGCAATGACCACCAGGGGGCAGAAGCTCAATGCAGGAGCTGCAGAGCTGCAGTGACTTGGCAGCTGCAGTTCTTGGGTGAGGAACCTGGAAGCAGAGAGGAGGGAGCCCGATTCCAGGGTACGTCACCTGAGAACCGCCCTCTCACAATTCAGAACCCCTTGGAGGATGTTGGAGAGCTGGTTTCAGCCTGATCCCCACAGACCAGGCCGAGGGACCCCACCGGTGCGTGAATCCGTGCACCGAGCCTCAAATATAAAATAAAACAAAATAAATGTAAAGGGAAATATACCGAAGAAGTGGAATGCTTAAGATATACTCAAGTTTCTGTAAAATTGAGGAGGTGGGGATTTCCATCAACCTGTCATGACCGATGGGGAGTTATAGTAAATGCTCATTATTATAAAAATTATAATAATAAATAAGAAAGTAAGTGGTGAATTTTTGAATTCCTCTGTGTGGAGTTTGAGAACAGTAAAAAACAAACTCAAGCCAGAAGTTAGAAGACAATAAGGCTTAACCAATAATTAATGCAATCGCCTTTGGTTGGAGTTCCACCTGAAAAGTTGATTTAATGTGGGTTAAATATGAGTTTTGACATTAAAAAGAACTGCAGTTCAAAGACCATTAATAACAACTATAATAAATGACAGTGTCTTCAGGGAGGAAGCATTCAATGAGGTGTCACAGAGGCCAACAGAATACCTGAGATCCATTAACTTCTTAATTAATTATATGGTGAAAGAAAATAGGCCTCAAATGAATGAAATTCTCTGTTGATAAGCAATGAGGGATGGTGACAACATTAGTAAAGATGCCAAGTACAAACCGACCTAAAGGAATGAGGAGTTTAAGCACATTTTGCAAAAAAGCCCTTGCTTTCATAATGGACAAAATTAGGGGGAAAAAAAGATATTAGGATATGTAGGAATTTGAAAAATTGGTGTAATTTTTATGACATATATTTGTATATTAAGCTAGAAGGAAAAGGCGTGCAATGAAATTGGTTATCAAATGACGAAACTGAACTAAGTAGACCTAGACAGATGGTCTCAGCCCAGTGTGCATCTCAGATAATGTGTAGATCTATGCTTATGCGTCTATAAAATGGGCATAATGCTAACACATTCCGTTCTGAAATAAATACACACAAATTATGTATTTCCTAGTATAACAGAGTGACCAATATCACGTGATTGCCATTGTCATCTGTGAGACTCTCTCTTCTTGCCCAAGTTGTGAAAAGAGTCTAGGGGAGATGCAGTGCCATGTCTGCTCACCAGCTGTCACCTGTGGAGTGTGGCCACGGAACCACGTACCCAGGCCCGTGGCTGCACAGGCATCACTGCAGGACCGGAGGCCCCACGGGTTCCAACGTCCTCTGTGCACAATGGATTTTATGCAAAATTAAAATGTCATCACTTTGCTAACCTAAGGTGTTACAATGTAATGGTGGCTTCCCTTGGATATTGGTCAATGTCCATTGCTTTGTAATTCTAAAGCTGTGCTCTGGTCATGACTCAGCAATCCCTCAACTTGCAACACTGCAGCAAGTGTTTCAGCAAGGAGAGAAATAAATTATATTTAGACATTACATCATTGACTGAGATTCCTACATTAAGTCAAGTATATTCCACGCTGTTCTTTTATAGACAAACTATACGAGAAATACGACCTGTATTTTACACAGAGACTACAGCGATAACACTCTGAAGAGGTGTGAGTTTGAGACAGAGCTGGGCCCATCTTTGTGCTGGGTCTACATTAAATAAAAAACACATTGAGATAATCTTGTTTCATTTATGATCTTCCCATTCCATTTTTCAGAAGAAAAATATTGACAGACATCCCAGGGGAAGTGAGAAGAGTGAAGTAACACACTGAAATCATTGCAAACAGACCGGGCAGGAAAATGGTTCTTCCTGGAGCTGGATATTTTTTGCAGAGATGGCTGTCCATCGTATGCCTCTTTCATTGGGAGCATGTAAAGCATCCTAGTGTTTCTGGAATAAGGTGCTTTTATGGGATTAGGACTCCAAGGGCAGGTGGCACTGTTCAGATGGTAGTGACATGAAGGGGTCAGGGACGCAGGGACGGGATCTTTGCAAGGCCTCTGAGGGAGAGAGGTCGGTAACAGGGCATGACCCAACCTACAGGGCACGGGCTTGACTTATCCTTAATGATGTTCAGATGCTGCCTCAGAGCAAATCCCTGAATATTGAGGATATTCAGGAGAATACCCCTATTATTTTTGCCCCCTTGGCATCCATGAAAGAAGGCAGAGAGATTGCTGCAAGACATTGGTGGGGACAAGACACAGTATCTGAGCTCCTCTTTTTTTTATTATAAGGCTCTCTCCTTGATGTTGCACATGGAGCCTGATATGTACATTGTAAAGTACCTGGAACACAGTATGCCCTGAATGAGAGGCATTCTGAAGATGGTAAATGAATTGGCTCTTTCCATTTTGTTCTCACTCCCCACTTTTTTTTTTCTTCTAGAACAAAGTGAAGGTAAGAGTGTGTCACGATATGATGAACGAGGAGAGAGGTTTTATCCTTAATATGTAATTTAATGCTTTGTTAGGATCCAAAAATATAATTTAGCTGATGAGAACTAGAATTCAAAATGCATTACACAAACAAATCATAAATCACAGAATACTGAGAGAGGAAAATTGATTAATCAATCTGTTGTTGAAAATAACAAACAAACTCCCTCAAAAAGCATCTCTAAAGTTCCAACGGGGAAAATTGTGATTAATGCAGTGTGCACACCCACTCGATTTTAAGAAAAGATAGAAATGAAGGCTTTCTTGATAAATGAAGACAATTGAGAAGAGAATGGAAGTGAAATGCAAAGACACTAAAAAAGAAGGGCTTCTTAGCCTTCTGGTCAACCTACTGGGCATGGCTCTCCTCTCGTGGAACGAGGAGGAAGGCGAGGCGCATTACTCCTGGTGCTTATGGTCTGGCTTAGGGGGTCACTGAAGAGAATGTACGAGGCAGATCCCCTCTTTTTCTCCAGGTGAAGCACCTTGGGTACCTGATGCCCCTTGCTTGGTGTTCTTGTCATTGATACTTTATCTTATGGTCAATGCCACATGAATCATTTTAAATCTCTGGGTTATAATTTTTTATATATATATTTAAAAGAGAAGGAGGGCATGAGATCCTGGAGAAGAAGATTCTGTGGGATCACCCTTGACACCTGGCTCATTCTGTCAGGACTTCAAAGTCTGGAGCTGTGACCCTAGAGGGTTGTCTATTTCTGTGGAAGGTGCTATTTCATAGGACACGGGCATTCAAAGATAAGCAAGGCAAGTCAGAACACTAGCAATATTGGGGAAAATACCTCAATCACAAAATATATTTTTTAAAAGATACCACTGCATGAACCACATCATAAAACGAGTGGCTGCATTGCAAGCCTTTCCTTGGCCAGCACCTGGCAGGGGTGGTTGGCCAGCAGCCTCCCGCCAGGACCTGTGTTGAATGACCGAGGGTGGATTCCCAGCACACATCCCATAAATCCACTCCATGGAACCATCACATGTTGCTAAAATAACTGCATGTAATCAACTCAAACCGACATCAGCAAGGAAGGGAGTCACTTCTTTCATTCATGAGGCAAATCTGGAAGAGAGGATGTCTCAGGGATGTTCCAGGACTCCATGCATCAAAAAACAATGGTTAAGAATGAAGTCAGCTGAAACCGGTTTGGCTCAGTGGTAGAGCGACGGTCTGTGGACTGAAGGGTTCGATTCGGGTCAAGGGCATGTACCTTGGTTGCAGGCACATCCCGGTAGGGGGTGTGCAAGAGGCGGCTGGTCGATGTTTCTCTCTCATGGACGTTTCTAGCTCTCTATCTCTCTCCCTTCCTCTCTGTAAAATATCAATAAAATATATAATTTTTTTAAAAAGAATGAAGTCAATGTCGAGGATGCTGGGGGGATGCAGAAGGGTATAGCGTTTCCATTATGCATGGAAATAATCTACTGTAGCCTGGCTCACAGCCTCTTCTTTATCTGGGGAAACCGAGTCACAAAAGAGGTGGTTAGCAACGATGATCTCCATTGCTTGGCCACGAGTCTCTCCGCAGGAAAGGCTTTGCATCGTTCAAGACGTAGCATGGGTTCATTCATTGTCTTGCTCTCGTTGATGTCAGATCCACTGCATCCAGCATGCCAGCCCTGGCCGTGTCGGCAAAGAGTAGATGGCAGTGCTCACCTGCCCCTCCCTTAATTCAAGGGCCGGCGGTCTGTGTGCACTAAATACTCTCTCCCACCATGTAGACAGGGCTTCCATCTCCACCCGCTTGTCAAGTGTCATGGATTCCTAAAAGAGTATCTTTGGTGTGGGAGCCCGCTGGCTCTTCTCACCCAGCAGGTGACAGTGCAGGGAATGTGACAGTGTAATCTCAGAGAACTCTGTGGGCTCATCAGAAAATGTCCTATCTAGGGGAGAAGGCCCCTAGATGGGACGGGAAGCAGTGTGGGGTGTGTTGTCATCTTACCGTCGTTACAAGGCACTGCCGCAGTTGAGACCCATTTAAGAGGGACTTTCGACGACAGAGAGATGCCCCAAGGCAGTGTCTATGCCCCCTCACATGCCAGAGGCTATTATCCTGAAGGGAAACGTCACCCTAAAGAGGTCCAACAGGGATTTGGAGAATGGAGACTTTCTGACGATTTGGGGGGCCTGGAAAAACACCAGTTGTTCCTCTGCTAAGGAGGTTCCTTCCTCAGCAGTTACCTGAATCTGGGTCTGGAAGAAGCCCAGCATTAAAATTCAAAAGCTTCTCCAGCTGTGCTCCCCGTCAGCCAGCCTGTTTATTTTTAGGGTTCGTGGTGTCCCGCCGGAGATATTGATGTTGGAGTCTCTCTGGGAGAGTTACGGAGGTGAGCTGAGGCCCAGTGTGCTGAGCTTCCCATGTGATACCCCGGGACCCCTGCCTGCCTGCTCCCTCTCTCCCTCCTAGCACGGACATCGAATTCCCAGCCAGCTCAAGCCCACCAACTTTCAGCTACACACACACACACACACACACACACACGGGCACGGAGTCCTGGCTGGTCCCTGCAGCCTGCTTTGCTCAGTTTGATTTACAGACCATATGAGAGCCTTTGCCCATTCCACTTAAGGAACATAAATACGTCTTAACCTCGCAGTACCCACAGACAGCATTTTCTCTTACCCTCTTACATCAAAGCTTTCCCTGAGGCACCGCCACACAGTTTGGTGGTTTCATCTGGAGAAAACAAAAGTCAGTAATACTGACCCTGGATTTGAATCTCCATCAACCCTTCAACTGGGGAAATAATTTTCTCACATTTACTGGCCTCATGTTAGAGTGCAGCGTTGAGTCCAAGTTGGACGGTCTGTGGCCGTGAAATTCCTCCATATCTGTAGGGAAGTCAAGTGGTAAGGAAACACTCCAGTAGCTGGCTCTCCAATCTCTGATTTAACTTGTTCTGAAATTTAGCTTCTTCAGGATCTTCTTAAGGTGAAGTGGCTCAGCAGGAGCCAAATAAAAGTGGAGTGCCCCTTCTCATCGAGGTGTGAGAGCCTCTCGTCTCCATTTCCTTTCCTAGGTCCTTCTTTCGCCCTGGTCTTAATTATTATTATTTTTTTTAATTTGGATCCCTAAGGAGATCAGAGCCCATGAACAGTGCCAAGTTCTACCTGATGAAGAATTCGCTCTGCCTTTCACCGCCACATTATAAATGAGAGGAGAGGGCAGGTGCTGAACACGCATTCTATACCGAGCTTCTGGGGTGTGAGGTGAATAACAGACTCTGTCCCAAGGGTGGCTGAAGCCTGCTGGGGAGGTGAAATATCAGCAGCATCAGAGGAACTCGGATTAGCCAGACGCTGTGCTTCTAGCAGCTTATCGCATCATGGCGGCCATCTTAGGAAGCAGACACTATTATTACCTCTTCCATGGATGTGGACAGTAAAACACATGGGCTTAGGTCCCTGATCTAAGATAACCAGGGTAACAAAAGGTGGAACTGGAATAAGAATGCAGGGGTCGGATTCCAGAACCTGCCTCTTAGCCACTATGGTCAACTAACTGTGTCTCCAAGAGCAATTTGTGTCTGTACAGAAGCGTCCACTGTCCTGACAGCAGGTTACATGGAAGGGGCATGGCAGTGCTCCTCTGCCAGGGCACGGCTGCTGCCCGTGTGGCGTGGAGAAGGTATCAGGATTGGTTTCCTAAAAATTCCCCCGGAGCCAATGGAGAGCAGGTCCCTGTGATTTTCTGACTTCTCCCCCCTCCAAGCCTTTGCTGCAGGAGATCAACGGCAGGTCCTTCCCCTGCACCTGTGACTCGCCTTTGCCTGCAGCTGAGATGCTTCCTCTTCTTCATGCCTCTTTCCTAACCCCTTCTCAGGTGACCACGTTTCTCTCTTTTCCATTGTAGCCAATCATCTTGACATCATTAAATGAATTTACCTTGAGCCAATCGGCATTTTAACGGAAGTCAGGTTTGTGTAGAAGGCATTGAAATAAGGGTAGCAACATTTAAGTTTAATCACCTGTTTAATGGAACACTTCCCGAGGGCCTAGGGAACTGTCAGTGACATTAAAGGCTGTTTAACTGCTTAAGGACCATTAATCTGGGTGGTAACACACCCTGGATTTCAGGGGCAGGCTGAATGAAGTTAGAGTCGCGTTGTGAGGGGATACTTGCTGGATTGACTTGGAGAGAATACAAGGAGATAAAAACAAAGAATCATGTAGTCCAGATAACCAGGAAAACAAGGAGAAATAGTTGGCAGGGAAGGAGTGGCCAAATGCGTGCATACAGGAAAAGTGGACTACTTGCAGACCCTTTTCTTTAAAGGAACCTTTGCAAAACATGGATTTCCTCTGTCCCATGATCTCACAAGTTTGGCTCTGAAGGAAAGCTCATGTGCCCATGGGTGTCCACAGGTGTTTACTTGGTCTTACTTTTAGCGTCCCTCTTCATGCAGCTTGGTACCAAACTGTTTGCAAATAGCACCATTTCTCCGGGTATATCTCCATGGGGCCAGCTCCAATGTGCACTCTGTTTCAGGCAGGGTACACATTGTCTTCTTCAGCTTCTGTTTCCCAGCCTGTGGATTGCCTTTGTTCTTGTGATCTGAGAGGCACAAGTTGTGTTAATATGCTCGCATCACTAAGGGGGAAATAAGCGAAGTGATTGAAACTTCAGGCCAGGAAGAGGGCGAAAAGATAGCCAAGCCAATGGAAAGATGTCACAGCGGGAAGGGGAACTTATTCCCAGGGGACACTGCCCTGCTCACCATGAGTCCATGCAGAGACCTCACAAACGTCTCAGGATAAAATCCTCAGAGCACTTCAGGCTGGCATAGGGGCAGGCAAGGACAACTGTGTCTCAAAGAGTCAGGTAGACCAGAAGGAAGAGCCAAAGATCAGACAGGGCATGTTACCAAGCATTGTCTGATGCTTGTGTTGGCCTATATGTTTGAGAAAGAGTTTGGGCCATCATTCACAATATTCTGTAATTTAGACAAAAATCTGTAATGAGAGATTGGAGCATTTCTGCTCTTTCCCTAAGAATAGGTTCTCAACCATTCTGGAGAAATGGGAATTCAAAATATGAATTAAGTTTAACATTAGAAAAATAAAATTAGGTGTTTTTATGTCCAAGTTGTCAATAGAATTTCACACCTACTATATACCGAAACACTCAAAGAGATACATTTGACTATGAATTCTACCATCCAAAGCTAACCACTGTTAAGACATTGATATGCTTCTTTCCTATTTACTTTCCTTAGACATATATCTCTTGTGTTAACAGTAAAAACAAACAAACAAACAAACAAAAAACCAAAACATAGCAGCATTGAATATTAGTTACCTCTGTATGTCTTCATGGGTACATGTCTAACCACACACCTCACACCTCTATGGCTACAGTGCATGTTTCTATGAAAAGATAGAGAAGAACAAAGAGGAGATGAGTTAGTTGGCATTTCTGGTTCATATTTGAGAGTAAAAGTGAGGGATATCAGTGTATCAAAGGACCCTGGTTCCATTAAAGATCTTAACGGATAAGAAACTCCCATTGTCAGGCAATTTTCAAGAAAATTTCTGGAAGTTACTATCTAGTACATAATTGTATCTGCATTTGAATTTTGCTGCATGCAAACTCATGTAACACATTGCTCAAAGGTCCTCTCGGTGCTATAACTTGTGTAGGTTGTGCTTTTGGGAAATCTCCAGGTAAGGGAGGATCACACCTCAGAGAAAGAACAGCTGGTGCCAGGATGCAGGCAACAGGAAAAACACCCCCAATGGGTCATGTCGGCTGCTCGCCCACTGATCACTGCACTTACTCCTTCTCTCTGCTAAGATGACCGAAGTTTGCTCTTTAACTTACGCCTCAATCATCTTATCCAGGTGTGACCTCAGTTGAGTCAAGGTGATTCCTACTAATTATATTGTTAGCTCAGAAGTTGAGCCAATTGTATTCAGTTATATGTGAGGGGAGGTTTGCTAGAAGCTTCTAAAAAAGGTCAGAGTGACAGAGAGTCAACCTTCCTCCCCTCCTGGGCACCAAAAGAGAAAGGTGTCTCCCCAGGTGCTCCCGGTATCCATTTCCCCTCAGTGAAAGAGACCAGGTGTATGCTAGCTCTGGCCGTCCACAGCACAGGAGGAAGTGCCGATACCTGCTTCTCCAAGGACCTGTGTCCTGGAGTCTTCTCCTGAACCACCCCCCGTTCTGCACACCTGGCACCTCCTCGGCCCCCCTGTCTGGCTGCCCCACCTTTTTCATAAGACAGAACCTCCTCCCATAGTCACGGAAGCCCCTTAGGCGTAAAAACATAAGGAGAGCTACACAGCTACTCTCACTTATATTCCATGAATAAAGGCAGAACTCTGAGCCACTACGGAAGACTTTCCAAATCCAGACCAATGGGTCATTGACACTGCCTCTCCCAGGGGTAGCCACCTCAGGGCGCGGTGTGGCTTTCTGCCTACCTGGGATACACAGTGAGTTCTTTGTTTTGTTGACAAGAGGGACTGATTCTGGAAGCTGATAACCCTCTTGAGCCCATGCACTTGTTCTATACTGCCGGAAACACGAGTGTTTCTCCTGGCTTAAATCTGGTAAGATATTTGAAAAGACTTAATAACATTTTGGATCAAAAATTTGGTAAAGGCAGAAGGTAGAGAAACAGAGCCTTAGAAGGATTTCCAAGGCCTTCTCCCCAGAGCTAAAATGAGACCGGGTACCCAGAGGGACAAAAAGCAACAGAGGGGATGTGGTTGGACAGGTAGGTCAACCTATGAAGTTGCTTACGTTATACCCATTTCTTCAACTGTCTGATCTTACAGGTCTTGGTGGAATGAGGAATGCGGCTCTGAAGGAAGTTCCAAGTCCACTTGGCATTGCCACCCTCATTTCCCCAGAATGAAGGAAAACACAAGAAATGAGGCGCTTTGTTTCATTTTTAAGTTCAAACTACTGCTTTGGCCCCGACTCCCTTGGACAAGGACACATATAAATCTTAATTGTCTCCTCCATAAATATTAATAAGAAAAAGCCATGCCATTGGAATAGATACCTTTGACTTACCACCCCACCTGTCTCATGGTTGAAAATATAAAACACAGACGGGGAGGTTTCAGTTAGCTCTCTCTGTACGCTTACGTGTGCTGTGTGGCGCTCCTACCCCTGGGCGGCCTTGCTCATTTGTAGAAGCGCTCTATTTGGTTGGCCTACAAAGTAAGCGCTTAGCTAAAAATCCTCAAAATACATAATGGAAACGAACCCGAATGCTTTTCCAGATCTCGCCATCTGGGAAGATATTTGACAGGAAAGCTGGCGAGAGGCGGCTTTGTCAAACAGGTGTCTTTGGAGTTATTATCATCTATTGCACCCCGGGCCATTGCCATTGCAGGGGACTGGGCAGTAAATACCGCAGACAGAGGATGCGCTTCAGGAAGGTTATATTTAAAAGCAGTGATCATGTAAAAATAAAATACGTGGCTTCGCGGAGGTTGGCACACTCATGAAGGAAACTGAACCAGGGAGGGGGCCTATGGGAGGGGAGTCATGAGTGGCCACCACGTAGCAGTGACAGGTCAGTCAGAAGTGGTACTGGACTCAGACAGGAGCAGGGGAGTACACGCCAGGAAGCGCTGCAGGAGCTGCAGGCGGAGAGAAGAGCTAACGCAGACGCGCCCAGGAAAGAGCAGGCCTGCTGTGCTCACAGGGGGAGACACACAGAGCACAGGGAAGCATGCGTGCAGTTACACACACATGCACACACACACACACACACACACACACACGGTCAGAGAGAGCTGGGGAAGGGGCTGCACACCACAAAGGGTCTGCAGGACCTGGAAAACGATGATCCTGCCTTTGGCCACTTGAATCCAGGGAAATGCAGACTGCGGTGGGGGTCTGGGGTGGGGTGGGGATGGAGCTTATTTTGCGGGACCTCAGCCATCAGCAGTGATGTGATGGGCTAGGAGAGCCTGGCACTCAGATCGCGCTTCTCACGGCCAGCGCCCACGGCCATCCCCCTGGCGGTCCCCAAGGCTGTGGCCGGGCGGGCCACTGCGGGTCTTATTATGAGAGCAGGATGCTCCTCGGTAACCCCCAGCGGGGACTCTGGCCAAACAGGGCTCATTTCTCACAAGTCCTGCCTCTGCAACGGATGCCCTGGCAAGCGAAGCTTGCTGTCCGTCACTTATGCAACTGCAGAAGCCAGCGTCTTGGTCTGTTGTTTTCAGAAATGGCCACTTGCTCCCAGCTTGCTTTGCAACGTGGCTCTGCAGCTCTTTCCGAGGGGCTAGCCTGGGAGGCTGTGCTAGGCGGCTCTCACTGCCCCAACCGAGCAACATGGCCCGGCGGCTTCACAGAAATGTGCTTCTCCTTGTCCTGAGGCTGCGTGTCCCACATCACAGGTATGTGATATAGTGCATGTGCACACACACACAGGCACACACATGCACACACACAGAGGTGGTTTTCTAACCTGAACGTTACCGTGACCTAAAATAGACAAACTGACCCTGTAGTGCTGATAAAGGAGCAGAAGGTCAGGGGGCTGCCCGGCCAGCCGGCGGGGGAGCTGCTGTCTTTTACAACAAGGCCTGCGCCGCGGAGGCCCCTGCACCATGCTTGGCTCCTAAATCATTATTCACCCCGCTGACCAGGAGCGGCTAGTGAACAGGGATTCACATCATTAACGCACACTGTGTTCCCCCGGAAGGGCCTGGAGGGCAGTTGTCATGAGATAAAACGCATGCATGCTCTTCAGGAAGTTTAAGTTCTGCAATTCCGTCTAATTTTCTCTAGTGAATAAAGTATTTTGCTTCTGCTGACAAAAAGGGGCAAATGTCTGCACCTTCTCCCTCGACGGGCATCTTGTGCATGCCTACCTGCTGAGAGAGTGGCATCATATTTGTAATTTCACTTATCTTTTTTTTTTTTTTTTTAATCCACAGAGAGGAACGAAGAGGGATAGAGAGCTAGAAACGTCGATGAGGGAGAAACATTGACCAGCTGCCTCTTGCACACCTCCTACTGGGGATGTGCCCGCAACCAATGTACATGCCCTTGACCGGAATAGAACCTGGGACCCTTCAGTCTGCAGGCCGATGCTCTATTCACTGAGCAACACCGGTTTCAGCTGTAATTTCACGTATCTTCAAGGAGAGGCGCCAGCTCACTCGCTTCTATTTGTGATGTTCTTTGTCTGGACGGGGCTTCAGACGCCACGGGCTCTCTAAACACCGCGGCTGCCTTCCAGAGGGCGCCCGGTTGTCTCCAATCAAGCCCAGGACGTATTTAAATGTTAAGTAGATGCTGTTTCTGATTACCGCCTCTGAAGGTTTTCCTGCCTGCCACCAAACATAACAAAGTCAGACTTAATTGATTTATTCAAAGTTCAAAACAGTCCTCCTGTCTACCACCTCAAGAAGTCCATTAGCCCGGCCGCCCGTTCTGCATATGGTCTCTGCGGCTACAGACCCGGGACCCTGCCCTTCGTCACAGAAGAGCCGCAGCTCAGACGGAGGCGGGAGGAGCGGGCGGTCACCCTGGGGGTCCCCCACGCCCCTCGAGAAGCGGCAGTTGTCCCAGAGCCCACCCGAGGTCTCTGGCTTGCAAAGTCTGAAGGTCAATCTTTGCTGCTCTCGACAGGGCGATGCCTGGGTTTCTAACCATGACCTCCCTGGGTGCTCAGTGTTTCCTGAGGACAGAGGCCGGCCCGGGGCCCTGGGTGCCGGGTGCTCTTCTGTTCCTTCCTCCCGGATCAGCAAACGGGGTGTCAGTGTTGCAGTTCCAAGCCCAGCCCCTAAGAGGGAACCTTCATGGGAGCAAATCTGGATGCATATCGCCTCATTCTCCCGCTCCCACCCTGGAATCCAGCCCCAGAGCAACCTCACCCCACAGTCAACAAGGACTCCACCTGCAAAACAGGTGGCAGCGGGGTGCCTGAGGCAGGAACCCCTCCAGTGCGGGATGTCCGTCCTCAGGGCTCCGGTGTGACCCCCCGGTCAGCCTCCCGTGTTCTGGCCTGCGAAGGTGCACCCAGTCCTCGTGGGAAAGCCATCGCTGCGGTCACGGACCTCCTGAGCTCCTGCGGGCAGGGACACTGCTGGCAGTCACGTGTTTCCTGACACTTTCATCATCAGGACGTTAGCGAATAGGACAGCGCAGATAACACAAAGCAAAGGTGAGGACGGAAATCATTCTTACGAGTCTCTCTCCACCTGCCTGGACCGAGGTCCACAGAGAATTGTGCCTGGGGATATGAGAGGATAGCATACACACTCCCACACCCTCGGGCAGAGGGAATATCTTTGTAAACCAACTTCTGCTAACGGCCTCCTAATGTGTTTCCTTTGCAGAGAGCACGACTCCTTTGAATCCTCTAACCATGTCTACGGTGAAGAAACTAGTTTAACTCTCATAGCATTTAGTTTCCCAGATTCCTTGAGCGCTGGTGGGGAACAGAGGTCCAGTCTGTCTGCACACTTCCCCAGTCGGCGGGGTAAGAGGAAGCCCAGGGAACCTCCAGGAAGGTCTCATTGGATGCAGACATTGTCTCCGGTCCAAGGGGAGAGGAGTGTGGCTTTCCCCCAAAAGAGGCATTGCGGGGTTCACCCACCCTACCCCTATCAGAGGGTCTGATTCCATTTATGACAATTCTTTTAAGCATTTTTGCTTTTTATTCATTTTTTAAAAAAATATGTTTTATTTATTTATTTATTTATTTATTACAGAGAGGAAGGGAGAAGGATAGAGAGTTAGAAACATTGATGTGCCCACAACCAAGGTACATGCCCTTGACCGGGAATCAAACCTGGGACCCTTGAGTCCGCAGGCTAACACTCTATCCACTGAACCAAAACAGTTAGGGCCATTTTTGCTTTTTTTTTTTTTTAAAAAAAAAAAAACCAACTCAAAACTTCCTAAAAATTGCCAACTGACAATCACTTCCCAGGGTTTTACAGAGACTTGGGAATTTTCTACAAAGACATTGCTCCAACGATGCGTGGTTGTCAGTCGACAGGCACTGGGCCGGAGGCTGGCACAGTGCTGTCACGCGGGCAGGAGGTAGACCAGCAGTCCGGAGCACAGACTCGGGTACTGGATTGCCAACGCTGCTCTGAGGAGCCCCTTTGGAGCCGCCGTCGGAGCCTCCTCTGGGCAAGCAGCGAGCGGAGCCAGCCTTCCCGGGAGCTCAGGGCACCAGCTCCGGCCTTGGCGGCCTCGAGTTCCGCCCCAGGCCAGCCTGCTGCGGTCCCCCCTGGCATGCCCGGGTGAGCTCACCGTGACACTTCTTGACACACCGTGCGTGCTGTTTCTTTCTGTCCCTGTTCTCCGGATAAATATAGGATTTCTGTTGCAAAGGGTATTGATTCTTTCAAGCACCATAAATTCTCCCCAAGAAAAGAAACACATCCAAGTAAAGAAACTAAGCCTTACTTTCTCTCTGCAATCTAAAAAACAAAAACCCGTGTATTTTAGGGGAAGGACAGCCTGGGACACCTTCCCAGAAAGGACTGACAGTTAGATTTGTTTTAGTTTTAAGACATAGCTCACCCATTGTAGCCCAATACTAATTGATGCCTAAGGATCCTGAACCGCTCCCTGCGTGTACCTTTTGTTGTGTTCTATTAAACTTTATATTTTGAGATAAATGTTTTTCTTAAGGGATGAGATTGCAAATCCGAATGCCTTCTCAAGAAAAATATGTTAGAACTTTATTGCGACAGTAAAACGTGGTATTTTCCTGGATATTAAGCAACAGGCCACTTATGTGAAAGCATATGCTTGGTACTAAAAGACTCCACATGCGAACGCGTACCAAGTCTGGCGTTTTAACCAATGTTCTCGCTACTGCCCTTTGGAAAACGCATAGAAATAAAACCTGTTGTAAAAAATAAGTGAGTGAATGACTGTACCGGGCGCTGCGGCTTCCTGCGCCCCGCTGGCGAGTGCTGGCCGCCGTGGCCGCCCTCGCTTCCTCACGCATTAGCATGAGCATGCCCCCGAGGCCGCTGCCCGCTGGTGCCCGCTGGTGCGGCATCACAGGAGGCCCGGGAGTCTGGCACTCCAGTAACCGCAGGACGTATTCCCATTCATCCCCGCTCTGGGACTCCGGTAACCGCAGGGTGTTTCTGTGTCTGGGAATGTGAGGGCAGGGGGAATGCGGGATGCACCTTAAACATCTGTGTTGGAGCCCGGCTGGTGTGGGTCAGCAGGTGAGCATCGGCCTATGAGCCAGGAGGTGGTGGTTGGATTCCTGTCAGGGCACAGGCCCCTGCTGTGGGCTCGATCTCTAGTAGGGGGCGTGCAGGAGGCAGCCGATCAGTGATTCTCTCCCCCACGGATGTTTCTATCTCTCTCTCCTTCTCCCTTCCTCTCTGAAGTCAATAACAATATATATTACATAAAGAGAGTCACACAAGACAGAGGGGGCTACAGGCATTAAAACAACTTTAAACATTTAAAAGAAATGTTAACTTTTTCTAAACCAGGTCCAGAGCAGCTCTCTCTGCTCCGTAAGGAAAAGGGCCCATCGTCAACATGGCGATGCTAGGCGCCTGCTCCCAGCTGTGACCCTCCCTCCCTCCCTCCTCCCCCAGCTGTGGTCCTCCCTCCCTCCTCCCCCAGCTGTGGCCCTCCTTCCCTCCTCCCCCAGCTGTGGTCCTCCCACCCTCCTCCCCCAGCTGTGGTCCTCCCACCCTCCTCCCCCAGCTGTAGTCCTCCCCCCCCAGCTGTGGTCCTCCCTCCCTCTTCCCCCAGCTGTGGTCCTCCCTCCCTTCTCTCTCAGGCCCGGATGGGATGCTCACCCACAGAGGCCTCGCTCCCTGAAAGGAGGCTGACCACCAGGGGGCAGGACGTGGAGCCCGGCGCAGGCACCCATAGGTGGGCAGTCTGCCTTTCCTTCCCTCCTCCAGCTCATGCGCAGGCCCAGGTACTGGCAGGTCAGAGGAGTCCCCCGGAGCTCGCCGAGCCGTCCGTCCCGACCTCAGCCTTTGGCTGGCGTCCAGGGCAAACGGCAAAGGCGGCCCGCGAGCCAGGCTGGCACGTGTTTTTTATCCCTTAGACCGTTGGTTAAGTTTATTTCCTCCTCGCAGCGCAAGTCCAGAGCCCGGCCTTCTGCAAATATTTGCTAAAACGACTAACAAGTGGCACGCGCTCCGTGCTGCGAAGGACTGAGTCGGGATCAGTGTGCCATGGAGATGTTTTAACACCTCAGTAAAGAGCACCGCATTCAGTAGGCAGAAGCTGCATACAGAAGGCCCCTTAGACAGCGACAGTGAGCACAGTACACTCCAAATGGAACTAAGACTTATGTCTCAGGTAGTGTATTGTTTGTTTGTTTTTTAATCCTACATTTGCCATTAAGTTTAGTAAACAGGGCCTCCAGTTCCTATAACTGTGTGATGTTGGCAATGACATGTATCTTATTATTGCTTTAGTTAAGCTATACATTACACAAGGCCCCTAACCTAATATCTACTCCCTTCTAAATAAATGGAAGCTATGATTACCATACTTATCATTTTTATTGTTACCATTTTATAATGTTATAAATCAGAATGAGCCTCAAATTCTTCTTGCCAGGAGATAGACATAATTTTTGTTTAAATTTAAAGGGAAATTATTATTCACATAACATTCCATAAAATTAAAACTCATAAGATATTTACCTTTCCAAACTTTACGTGAATAAGATTTTAAACCCTAAGGAAGAACAGGATGGCCGGTACCTTTGGCTGGGTACAGTTTATGAAAACAGACACAGATTCCAGCGATAAGTGCAGAAGTGAGAACGTGGTTGGCAGCTCACAGGACAGATAAAGTTCAGTTCTCTTCATGCACCCAAAGCTCTCACAGCCCACGGTGCAAATGGCTGACTACCAGAGGAAGAGCCAACGGTGAAAGCAGGCATTTTTCAGGTTTCATGGATGTGAAATGACAAACACCTACTGCACATGTGAAGCTCCCCTCTCTTAGAGAGCCACATCTCCAAACCACAGTGAGGCACCCCTCGCCAGCCCGACCCATTGGCACCGCTGCCCTGATGGAGTTCTGACGGGGTTGCCAGGGAAACCCCACAGCGAGGCTCTCTGAGCTCAGAGGGCACATCCTTCTCCGGCGTTTCTCCGGCGAGCGCATTTCCGTCTCCTCTATCCCAAGATGCGTTAGAAACATTGCCTTTTAAAGATAGACTCTGGGAAGAATCCATCAGAATCTCGTATGCACACTGCGTGACTATGTAACAGAGATATTTTCTGGAGTGCGATCCAGAGGCTGTAGCTCTCTGGGGTGAACATTGTGGACCTCTAGAGATCAAACATAGATCTGGCTTAAACCCTGAAATACAGAGACCAAGGAAATAGCAAAAACTATTAATGAAAAAGTTCCATAAATTCTGTAGAAACGACGAGATGAGTGACAGCAATAGGGCAACCGATGCAGATGGCTCCATGGCTCCAAACGAGCAGCTGTGGGTGGGCGGCTGGTTTTAGGAGACATGACTGCCCCCCACGGAACAGTTCACCAGGGGTAGCGGCTCATGAGGTGCAGATGCCGATCAGCCAGAACCAAAAGGAATCGGAACCGGTTGGTAAGGCCATTCCGCTGTGTGCTGGCTGGGGGTCAGCTCTGTCGGGACCCTGAACCCCTTCCCTGCATGGCATGGGAGATTCTACCTAGGACGACAGGCTAGATTGCACCTGACAGGTGACTAACACAGGGATGCATCCCTTTGGAAAGTAACAGCCTGAGTTTGCACAGAACAGGTAATTTACCTACTCAAAATAGGTAGACAATGATAGATAGGTGACAGCTGTATAGGTAGGCAGATAGATGATAGATAGCAATACAGATAGATGTCAATAGATAGATACAGTAGATAGATAATATAAATAGACTAGAGGCCGGGTGCAGGAAATCTGTGCGCCCTGTACCCCCTCGCAATCCGGGAGCCCTCGGGGGATGTCCGCCCACTGGCTTAGGCCACTCTCATCACTGCTGCTGAGCTAGCCAGCCATAACCCTGGGTTTAGGCTGAGCCCCACTCTCCCCGTAGGAGCACAACGACCACCAGGGGGCGGCTCCTGCATTGAGCGTCTGCCCCCTGGTGGTCAGTGCATATCATAGTGACCCGTCTTTCTGCTGTTTGGTTGATTTCCATACTAGCCTTTTATTATATAGTATTATATAGGATAATATATAGATATCAATAGATAAGGTAGTTAGATAATATAAGTACATAGATAGATAGATAGATAGATAGATAGATAGATGATAGATAGATAATCTCGGTCCTGATCACTGTTCCCAGGCTGAATATTTTATAAGCACCACATCCATAGCAATCACATCCTTGTAAATAAATAAACCAAATCAAACTCTATATTTTCTGAAAGAGGAGATGAATGTGTATCTTTTACATTTTGTATTGCATGGTATTTCTGTATTGTATTTCTAGCCAATTATTTCAAGAAAAATTACTGGATTTTTTTTGAAGTGTTTTCTCTGTTGAAGATTCATTTAGTATTTTTTAAATGTATCATTCTTGGTTTATAGTTTACATTATTTTAGTATTTTTTTCTCTGAGTTTTATATCCCTTCTATGCAAGTCTAATTATCCCTGATATATGCTAGGTTCTAATATTTGGTACGAACTTTACTCCTTCATTTCTATTCTTTTTATTTCAGAATATATTAAAGAGTTATGCCTTTATTTTATTAATGACCATTAGAATCTTTTTGTCAGGTTATATAAAGTATCTCATTAGGCTTTTAATTAAAAATGCACTCAATCTATAACTTAACTTGGAAAGAGCTGTCACATCTTCATGCATCCTTTCAAGTTACAATTAGGCACATCATGGGTTTTCGTGCTAGCCAGAGGCCATAAAGAATTTCCTTATTACGCAGTGCGCTCGGCGGCCCCGGTCTGTCTCCTGCTACAACAGTGTTTGTGGGAACAGACGCAGGGACGCCCCTTCTTCCAGCCCCCGACTCCTCCAGCGTCTCCCCCTTCAGAGCCACCTCCCAGACCAGCCAACACACCATGTGTGCCTCCTTAACTCCTACTGCTCAACAGCCATGAGCTCCCACACGGGTCAGAGCCACCCCACTGAGGTGGAGGCCCCTCAACCGCCTGGCCTGCCTCTGTGCCTCCACACCCCCTCTCTGGGCTTCTGTTCCCACCGCCGCCTGTGGCCCTGGGGGGTGGGGGGGCTTCTTCCTGAGCTGGGGGGGGGGAGGATGAGCGTGAGGACAAGGGCACTGAGTATCTTAAACAAGCCAACCCAGCGGGTGGCCACCTTCCCTAGGACAGGAGCCCTGGCATGAGGGGTTGACCCTCAGGACGCCATGGATGCGCCTGGCCTTGGAGAGCACCTGACCCCAGCCCCTTCTGTAGGCCCTGGTTCTCCCCGCACAGACCCAGCTCTGTGACTTCCGGCAGAACCATTTCCGGGTCGAGGAGGTGAAACTCATGGGGCAGAGGGGCCACACCTGCCGCAGCTCCGCAGTTGGTTGCCCCCAGGCTGGGCTGTGAGTGTCTCTTCCCAAGGCTCCCCGCAAGCACAACCAGGAGCCCCCGGAGCCCAGAGGCCTGGGAGGGGCCCCTCTGCACCCTCCTGGGTCTGGCTTTTGCCTCAGCCTCTCCCCGAAACTACTAGTCATTCTTTTCAGCACCTGAACCCCTCTCCCATGCATTGGACCAAATGAAACAATAAAGCTTTTTGCAGTTAAAGAAAAAGAAAAAAATGAAAGAATGCTCTTACTACTATTTAATGCTTGGATCTTCTTATAAATAAATGGTAGCTAAGATTACTATAGCTGCCATTCTGGGCAGGCTTACACACAGATCGTGTGATAAAACAATATGGTAAGTGTTTTGTTGTTGTTGTTCCTTTATTTGTCATAAATACTGTTCCCCCCCCCCCTATAAACAAACAAACAAAAATCCCAATATAGCATGAGTCTAGAGAAGGTGCATATAGGATGGGTCTTAGAGTTGAGCAAAAATAAAGAAGTCTTACTTCACAAATTCTTGTGGAAAATGTGTGCTTTTAAAGTAAATAGCGAGCTTACAAAGTCCTGAAAATCTCAGTATACTTATATTAAAAAGATTTTTAATTCATTACAAATTAAAAAGATTTTTAATTCATTACTAAAATTCATTTAGTCAGGATCTAATTCATTTAGTCATTAGATCCTGACTAAACAGAGCTGTCCAGACAGAAGAATTAGTGATTTTGAAGACAAATTTGAATAATGCCTAGAGTTTAATAGCCAACTACCGATGTTAGTTTCTTAGTCCTCACAAAAACGCAATGGCAATCCCAGGGAACGTAAGGTGATGGGGGCATGGGGAAGACTAGCTGGGTGAGACAGAGAAATGCTCAACATTGCCTTTCCAACGTTTTTGTAAATCTGAAATTATTGCAAAATAAGTCATCATGTAAAAATAATGAGGACATATTATGCAAACACTTCATGCCAATACATTTGACAACTCAAAAAATATACAGATCTCTTGCAAATCATATGCTGAGCCTCATACTTGCTTTTTATTCTTTGGTTTCCATATTTATGGATTCTTTTGCTATCATTGTCTTATTTATCCAGATAATCACCTTTAAAGGTGTAATTTAATTTTAGCAAAGGCAGGTTATAAAATTACTGTAGGGATTTAACTTCTATTGATAGATTGTAATAGGTTAGTAATATCCCACACTCCCAGGCATATTCAGCAGCGTCGTCCAGATATGTGAGGTGAGAACGTTCTGTGGCTCAGCGTGGGAAACTCTCCCACGTGTACACTGGAGACACAAAAGATAATGTCAAGGCCGGCCCGTGGGTCACTCTGCCACCTCCTTTATTCTTTCCGCAGGAAGTCATTGCATGCCTCATGGATGCTAGACAGAGCCCCAGAGACTGAGCAGAGGGAGTAACCCTCTGGAAGCGTGCATCTCAGTGGTGGGTGGACAATGACAAGCAAACAGCTGGAAGCATGGCCCAGGCCCACACCGGCTCATGGTATCGGAGCAGCATGAGGACAAGGCGCTTCCTCCCCGTGGCCAAGGATGTGGCATGGGGACATCACACTCAGGTGAACGTTGGGCCTCACCGCGGACCAGACCTCAGAAGCGGGTGCCACCACAAGGCAAAGAGTTTCCCTCTGGTTTCTCGGGGAAACCACCTGCTGGGGAAGGCGGAGCAGAGAAGTCTCTGGAAACCACCTGTGAGTGGAGCTCAGGTGATGCTGACCGACGGAACGAGTGGAAATAACATGTGCAGCTGGGCAGGGCTCTGGCTCCGCAGGGACGCATGCCTCTCCCTCTAGCTGTCTGCGTCTTTGGACGCTGCCCCGGGAGGCTCGTGGCCGACACCTGCTCCCCCGCCCGCTCCCCGGGATCCTCGGCCCGTGTCCTCAGGTCACAAGTCGGGGTTGCAGAGGGGCTCATGGGGGCCTTGCCGATGGGTCAGCAGCACGCAGAGCGGCATCCGTGTCTTGGGAACCGAAGGGAGAGGCTAGGAAATCAGCCCGTGACCAGTGCATGTGCTCAGCGGCTTCACGGAGGCAATTTCATTTTCCTTTCATGCAGGAATCGATCGTCGTTTTGTCATTTTAGAGTTAGGTCACTAAGCTGTTCCAACAGCCGGCGTGGTCTGCTATTCTAAGCGTCAGGATGAGTATTTCTAGGAATTGGTCATTAGAGCAGATCATTTAACTCCAAAATGTTGCTTTCAACCTTCATCACAATCAGCAAAACTTGCTCTGTATATATGTATGTATGTATGAATGTATGTATGAATGTGTGTATGAATGTATGTGTGTATGTAAAGAAACAAACTCATCCACTTATGTTTCCCCTCCACAAACAAAACATGGGACCTGAAAACTCTATCATTTTATCATAAAAAATGGTGCACTTCACTGCCACCAGGAAATCAAGTGCAGCAAATTTCTGTTCCTACAGCGGTTTGGAGGGACTGACCTCCCGAAGCTATGTCCTGTGCCCATGTCCTTGTGCCTATGTCCTGTGCCCATGTCCTTGTGCCTATGTCCTTTGCCTATGTCTGTGGTGGCAGGCAAGTCAGAAGGCCAGCTGACACGGGTGGTCTAGCCGCCACTCAAGGGCTTGGGCTCTGTCCATGAGAAGCTAATGAGCCATCAAGGGGCTCAGACTCACCACCCCGGCCCAGGAGAGCTATGTTCCGACACACTGACCCCGTCACTAATGACTTAGCGTCATCCCACACTCCCTGGATCTGGCTGAATTTGTGACACAATAGTTGCTTCCCAACGATTGTGACATGTGATTCCCTGTAAGTGAGCAGGAGAGCAGCACTGCAGTTAAAACAGGTGAATGTGCTTTTAATCGGTTTCCCGGGAGGACGGGGAGGACTGACTAAAAATCCCCAATATCCTTTGCGGCGGTCTCTTTGGACAAAGCTACTTGAAGGTCCATTTTTTCCATCCCCCAAATAATTTCAATAGTAATCCCTTTTTTTAAAAGTCTTTTACAGAGTTTCATGTTTTGAATTTTTGTCCCAAAGTCCTTAGTGATATTTATGACATCTACACTACACACCTCCATTGAGTTTGCTCACAAGGCACTCACTAATGTGCTTTACGTACAGATTTCTGATGCTCAGTCGGGAGAAAGCTGGAGCCTAGGGTGGAATGCAGACCTGTGTTTGCTCATGGAGGGCTTCCAGGTAACAATTCTGTGTTGCTTGGGGTTGCTGAGTGCAGTGTTGTGTTTGCACCATTTGGTTTTGAGTTAGGTAGTGTTAATTGCAGGGATAGGAATGGAGAGGGAAGGCAGGGGGGCTCTCTCAGGCCCAGCTCCGCAGGCTTCCACTGGGAGGAGAAAGCTGAGAAAGGGTGAGTCGGTGTTTGCATAAAGCCTCTGGGACACCCAGAGGTAACCGGTCATGGCTGCACAGCAAAAGAGACAAATTCTTCCCGTTTCTGTTCGGAAATGTACCAGGCCTTCGGAAAGAGAAACCCAAGGAATAAATACAATCGTGCCTGGTTTCCCCCCAGAGCTGTCCCTTTCCTCGGGGGCACTGGGAACCACCCTTCCTGCCAATTCTGACCTTGACCATCAGTCACTACGGGCAGCGGTGGACATGCCCTTGTGTGGCTGAGGGACAGAAAATAGTGAAGGCGGCAGGAATGAAAGAACGTGAAAAGGAGTTAGTGGCTCACCCTTGTCTGTTCCAAGAAATAATGTAGCAGCCCTTGAAGGTCCTCACGGGTTCTGGTGGCAGAAGCGTTGTGAGTGGAGAAAACAGGATATTCTATAAAAGCTGTACCAATGGCATCTATTGGTGAAAAGTTAAGATCATTCATAAAACTTAGCCTTTAAGAATAAAGCTTGGCTTTGTTGGGTCAGAGTATCTTTCCACACCTTTATCTACCTGTCTGTCTATTATCTTTCTACTGCCTTTACCTGGGTCAAGATGGAGACTCTTTTCCCAGCACTAACGGTCTTTAATCAGGCAAGAGGGTCCATCTTGTCTTTGTTATTTCCTCTTGGCCAAGAGGGGAGTTTTGTGAACACTTGATAAGTGAAGTTATCAATATGAATATACTGTGATTTATTATTTTTTCTTAGATATTTTAATAATTGGTTCTCATTCTTTTATTCTTAACATTTAAAAAATATATTTTATTGTTTTTTTTACAGAGAGGAAGAGAGAGGGATAGAGAGTTAGAAACATCTATGAGCGAGAATCATCCATCAGCTGTCTCTTGCACACCCCCTACTGGGGATGTGTCTGCAACCAAGGTACATGCCCTTGCCCGGAATTGAACCTCAGACCTTTCAGTACGCAGGCCGATGCTCTGTCCATTGAGCCAGACGGGTTTTGGCTGGTTCTCATTCTTATGGGTAATTTAATTTTAATACCCGTTCTTATTGGTAATTTTAATTTTAATAGGATTTTATATCCTGTTTAGTAAGTATTTTTTTTTTCTAGTTCTAGTTTACAAAGTCACCATATTCCATCTTTTTCTAGAGGAATTACATTTTTACCTTCAAGCCTTTGGTCCATCTCTAATTTTTTTGTGTGTCTGAATGGTAAAATAGGCTTTTTTTCACAATGGCAAAAACAATGCAAATGCATGTTCATTAATGTTAAAATTTGGTAATATTTTTGCTTTGCACATTGAAATGCCAAACAAGAGTGCAAATTGATGAATCACGAAAAGCATCAATGAATAAATGTGGTAAGTATAGCACTGAGCAAAAAATACCAGTCACAGAATAACACCCACGTTATAGTTTCATTTATATGAAATTTTAAAGCAGGCAAACTGAGCAATATATTTAGAAGCACAGATGTAATTTAAAAAGCCAAGGAAATAGTTCTCATGGATTTTAGGAACGTGAGATCCCTGGGAAGGCGGAAGGCAGCCATAGCAGAGTGCAATGTGGAAGTCGGTGAAGAGGCTGATCAAAATGGATTTTTCAACGTGGGTGGCTGGCTGTTTTCCTCTTAATCAAATAAATTTACACTTTTTCTTCCTATGGGCTACCTGGAAAAATAAACAGGAATTTTTTTAACAGCAAAAACACAAAGTGGGAAAACCTCAGTGACATAAGTGAACAAACAGTGGAATGATACTTGAAGTTGTTATGAAAAATACATCTTGGGGATTCATTTTTTTTTTTTTGGTTTATTTTCAGCATCTGGAAAATGCGTTGGACTTATGCATCAGTAGAATAACTATTTTTCCCATATATTTCATAAATAGTGCAAATAAGAAATATCTAAATGTGCAGGTCCTTTCTGTGGCAATGGGTAGCAGCTAAACAATGAACAGGTTTGTAATAATTAAAATGGCTCCTCATTGCTGTCACAGTCCTCTGGGCAAACCTCCTTCCTGCAAGTTCAGAAGCCCCACCCTCAGGCGCTGAGGTGGAATTCTCTGAGCCGCCAGCAGACACAACACTTCCAACCTGGAGTCTCAACCGTTAGGGTGATGAGATGTGATGGTTTACTGAACTTTCCCTAGCTGGCCACGCCTGGCCAAACTCTTCTCTTGAATTTCCAGGATGATGTCATTCCTTTGCATTTAAATAAAAAGAAATTGGCACGTGCTTCTTTTTTCCTTAATTTAAATAAGAAGCCACTTGAAGGCTACTCCGGAGTGAGTCACCTCTGGAAGCGTGTTGTCTGTGTTAGGGGTTCTACAACATGACTCCGCATCACAGTCGCCTGACGGTCATGCAAAACACTGGTGCCTGATCTCTCCCCAAGAAAATGAAGGGTCATTGGTCTTGGATGTGAAAAGGCCTGAGGGGTTTTGAAAGCTCAGTGATTCCAACAGGCAGTCAAGTTCGAGCACCGGTGCGCTTCATCATCTGCTTATACATGTAGCAGGATCTTCCAATAAATAAGCGATTATTCATTGTTAATGTCCAGTTATTATATCTTGGCATTGAAAAAAGAACTAAGCAGCACTAGAAAAAATAATCGCTCAGTCATTCCCGAACAGAATGCCATTTAGTATTTGAAACTTTTCATTGTATTTGATTTCAATCCAAGGAGACAGACTCATTTTTCCCATTAATTAGGATTTCTAGTTGGTGGTTTCTAAATTATTGTGAGTTAGAAGATATAATACCTAGAATTCTTTAATCAATGAGTGACTCTTAAAGTTGTCCAGAATCCTTCCATGTGGCCCAAGGAGACTGTCCCCTGTGTGTGCAGATACAGGGACACATCAAACCTGGGAACACACACCACGAAATCCACGTGTGCAGAGTCCATTGCAATGTCTGCAGCATCTCAAATACAAAAAGAAAACCTCACCAGGATGGTGTGGCTCAGTGGGTGAGCATTGACCCATGAACCAGGAGATCACAGTTTGATTCTTGGTCAGGGCACATGCCTCAGTTGTGGGATGTGCAGGAGGCAGCCGATCAATGATTCTCTCATCATTGATGTTTCTATCTCTCTTCTCTTCTCTCTTTCTGAAATCAATAAAAACATGTGTGTGTTTTTAAAAGAAAAATTCAAATTTTAACAAAAAATAGTTGTAATATTTATCAAATTATTGTCTTGTGTTCATTTTAAAGATCATAAAATGGCTAATTTTGCCAAAACCGGTTTGGCTCAGTGGATAGAGCGTCAGCCTGTGGACTGAAGGTTCCCAGATTCGATTCCCATCAAGGGCATGTACCTTCTTTGTGGGCACATCCCCATAGGGGGCGTGCAAGAGGCAGCTGATCAATGACTCGCTCTCTCATTGGTGTTTCTAACTCTATCTCTCTTCCTTCCTCTCTGTAAAATATCAATAATATTTTAAAATGGCTAATTTTATGCAGTTTGATGCCCCTCAGTCCTTTCATGATGTTGATGTTCACTAAACTTTGAACATTATAGTTTTGGTGGTCACTGATACATTAATTATATAAATGAATTGAAGTAATGAGCTAAATAGAAACTAATAACAACGGGAGCTTGGAAATTGTTAAGCAGAGAGCCAGAGAGTTCACCTCCAGGGCTGCAGCTGTGTGTGTCCTTCTGGAAAAACCCTTCCCAGCCCAAGTCATGTGAATTCACCAGGAAGTCCGTCAAAAGGAGTGCTCCTGACAACATGTCCAACCTGTCCTTTTCCTTCTTAATGTGCATTTTGAAATCATTGTAGATTCACAGGCAGGGATAAGAGATGATACAGGAAGATTTCACATAGTCCTCTCACGTTTTTGTTTTTTTAAATATATTTTATTGATTTTTCACAAAGAGGAAGAGAGAATCATTGATCAGCTGCCTCCTGCACACCCCCTACTAGGGATGTGCCCGCAAACAAGATACATGCCCTTGACTGGAATTGAACCTGGGTCCTTCTAGTCTACATACCACTGAGTCTGCTCTATCCACTGAGCCAAACTGGTTTCCGCTCCACATTTTCCTAATGGAGACATCTTGCCTATTATAAAACCACTGTCACAGCCAGGAAGTTGATTATTGCTACACCCACCGCCCTTATTTAGATTTAACAGGCACTCACGTGTGTGCAATTTTACAAAATATGTAGGTTCCTTTGACCAGCACTGCAGTCAACATTCAGGACATTTTTCTCACTGCAAAGACGTCCTAGGATGTGCTCTCCCAGACAGACCACCTCATCCCCTCTGCTTCCCTACCTCCTGGCCCCAGGCACCTGTTCTCCATGTCTACGCAGCTATCATTTTCAGATTGTTACACAGATGACATCATATGATAACATTTCTGAGAAATCATATGATAAGCTGAAACTGGTTTGGCTCAGTGGATAGAGCAACAAAACATTTTGATGAAAATACACAAAGGGTGCATCCCCGGTAGGGGGTGTGCAAGAGGCAGCTGGTTGATGATTCTCTCTCATTGACGTTTCTAACTCTCTATCCCTCTCTCTTCCTCTCTATAAAAAATCAATAAAATATATTTAAAAAAAGAAATCATAGGATAACATGTCTTTTTTTCCACTCATTATAATTTCTTGGAGTGATAGTTCCTTTTTTGTGCTTGTCAATTGTTCTTTCCTTCTATCGGCAGGAACCTTTCCATGGAGTGGAGGTACCACTGACTGTTTCAACATTCGCCTGTTGGGAGGCGTGTGAGTTGCTTTTAATTCGGGACTATGGAATCAAGGTGTTATCAACGTTGTGCACAGGTTCCTGTGTGTACATAGGCTTTATTCTCTAAGACACGCCCGTGGGGGCCATTTCCAGGTTGCGTGTGTACTTTGGAAGAAGCTGCCATTTCACATACCCAACACTGACTTATGAGCTTCTCGGCGTTCTTGCCACCCTTTGTGTATTTTCACCAAAATGTTTTGTACGGAAGCCATCTGATTGGGTCTGTTGTGACAGCTTGTTTAGAACTCTCTCTTCGCTAATGGTTGGGAAGCACACTCCACTTGCTAGCTTGCCATCTGTATCTCTTTGGTGCAACATCTCGTCATGCTTTTTAGTTTATTCCCCCCCCCATTTCTAAATGGATTATTCTTTTGTATTTGTTTATTTCCTTATTGTTGAGAGAATAAATATTTATTCGTATTTCACCTAATTACAATCACTTGTAAAGTTCATAGGGCAGAGTTTTTTATTAACTAGTTTTTAAATATCTAACTCACAAATGAAACAAACATTTTGTTTATTAAACCTCACTATCAGATAGCCTTTTCTCCAAATCTCCATTCAGTTGATTGCAAGGGAAGGTCTAGATATACCACACATACCAGTTCAATGGCAGAGCGAGACCTTTGTGTGGGTTAAGATCAATGGAACCAAAAGACCAGTCTCCAAAGTCAAAGCAGTGAGTCCTCAGTTCTCTACCCTCTTCATGTCAACACCCCTCCCCCTTTAAAAAAGACTACTGCCAAGTTCCTTAACTTGCTCCAACATGCACCAGCCTACAACATGTGGCAATGAAAACCCCCTACGTTCCTTCATCTCTCCATCTTGATTTCTTATTTCTTCTGATGCGCAGGCCACCTTTCGCTACCTGTGACAGTCACTCTCATGGTGATCTATGCTTTGCACAGCCAGTTTCCCCTTGAGATTTCCAGTTAGCTTTGCCCACATCCCCATTCATGGAGCAGCATTGACAACTCTGATGTTCTAAACCTGAACTTGTTGGAGGAAAGCATTTTCACAGCATTTCAAAGTCATGGACTAGTCCAAAGGCTTAATTGTTCTCTGTTTATAGCAGGTCTCTTCTCAATTAGCAGTCCATGAAAAAAAGGGATAGGTTCTGCCATGTAAACAAATCTTCACTCTGGCTCAGGCTCATCCTCTTGGGATGAATTGAAATCTGTGAAGGCCTATCTTGCCTGAGTGTTTCCTTTCTCAGCCTTAAGATATGACCTGTCAACAACCAAGATTAAATCTGGAGTTTGGAGGAGACGTCTAATAAATCTGGTCGAGGCGTAGGCAATTCTCAATCAGAGGAGAGAGTCATTGGGTCTCTCCAGATAAAGAGACAAGACCAGTGAAATTTAAGGTGTTATCACAGTGGATAGTAATGTGTGCGACATACAGTATTAAAATGCCATAAGAGCTAAAGCTGCATACTGAAAAATGTGGCAAATTTCAGTAAGCAGCAAGGATTATATAGCAAAGGGGTCACAGTGCTGAAGAGGCATCCTAAAATTAGATTATAGCACAAACCTTCACTTATTTGTCTGCTGCTACGATAGCCCTTGACAAGGAAAATAGGATTTTGCTCCTAGATTAAAAAGAAAAAAAAAGACTGAAGTAATATGCTGGTATATCAATTTTTTAAAAGTTAAGTCAGAATCAAGGCTTTGTCCAGATGGATCCTGTGGAAAATAGTCTTAAAATTTATAAATGAAGAAGGAGAGTGGGAGGAGATGTTAAAGAACTGATTTTTAAAGTCCCAAAATACCATTCGCATTCACATTGAGGGGGAGAATCACTCCCCAAGAATTGTAATGTCAGTTGTGTTTGGTGATTATAAAAACATGGGAAAGCCTTTGCCTGCGATAGCCATTGAGAACCAGAAAAGCTCTTTATGGCTTATTAATAAATAGCCTAAATTAGTTTTGAGTGGCTTATACTTAGTTTATCAGGAGAGGGAGATATTTAACTCTTTGGGATTGTCTTTGTTCAGGCTTCAGTATAACAAAATACCACAGACTTGGTGGTTTACAGACAACAGAAGTCCAAGAGCAGGTGCTGGCGTGGCTGAGAGAGGGCCTCCTTCTGGGTTACAGGCTTCTCATCGTGTCCTCCCATGGGGAAGGGGCTGGGAGTTTTGTGTGATCTCTGACAAGTGCACTGATCCCACTCCTGCAGGTTCCATTTTGTGAGCTGATCGCTTCCCCAAAGACCCCCTCTATTCCTACCTTCTCTTCCGGGATTAGGTTTTAAACATAGGCATTCTGTGGAGTCACAAATGTCTAGACTGCAGGATTAATTATGATCCTGGAAAATATTTATTCAGACAAGACTGCACATTTTCTTTAAAACCTACATTGAGGTAACCAGTATATGTTTAGGGGTCATTTTTATCTTGAGAATATAGCAGACTTTTGTTCACACAGTATTTAAGGGTGGAATCTCCGGGAAATTTAAGATCCCCTTCCATCCTGGTGAACAACCTGTGAAAAAGAGGGGTCTACAGAGGCACCACTGTGGAGGTGAATTGCTGAGGTTCATAAAAAGAGTCAAATCATTATCCATTATCTTGACCTAAAGCAACACTGAAGAAAGCAAAGCAAAGATCTATAACAATAAAACGTGTTGCTTTAGTACTGTCTATAAAGTAATACCATGGTTTTTCACAGCACGACACACATTTTGTGGGGATCTTTACATCAGCATCGTGTAGGCTACCTGTAATAATAATTGGGCATACATTTCAGGTCATTTTATATCTAAAAAACAAGTTCTGATTTGGGCACACTCATATCAGAAATTCATTGTCTAGATTAGCTGTCAGTTGACTACGAATAGAAGAGTTCTTAAGGGTCTCCAAAAAAAAAAAAAAAAAACGCCATTGGAGGAGCATCTGTTTTTGAAGAATCTGTTTGCATTTGCCTCGGAGAATGCAAACCGCTAATCTAGCGAAAGGGATGTCATGGGAGGAAGGCCTTCCTGTTGGAGGGTCCGACAGGGTAGTCACGGGTGAGGCTGAGGAGCCACTGAGGCTGAGGGAGAGCTGGTGGCAGGGGCAGGGTTGAGATTGTAGAGCTTGTATCAACAGCATTTGTGCACGGCTGTCTTTTAACACTCAGAGAGCTTTCCTCTGGTGAGTTCCAGGGCAGACTAGCAAAGTGGATTGTGATTCCTTCTCAGAGGAAGATACGCCTCATGAGAGAGTGCTTAAATAGATAGACTTTTACTAATCTGCCCTTTCATTTTTTTTCTTCAGATTTTTTAGCTTCTGTTTGGCAATTTTATTTTCAACGTCCTTTTTGTTTATATCATGTACAGGTATTTTTATGAATTATTTTCCTCCATCAGTGCTTAACAACTCAGGGGAAAGAATCTAGTACTGTAGGTGATCGGCATATCAGTAAGTCTTTTTCTTTTGTTCTTAAATTTTAGGAAGATGTACTGTGAGGAGATTGACAACACAGTTTTCTAAAAAAACATTCAAGCATTCGTTTGGATAGTTAATCCTTTATGTCTGGTCTAAGGTCATTCACAAAAAGTAAGTGAAGAGCTGAGTTCACATTTCTTCATAATCTTTTCTTGAATGGTATGTAAAGATTAATTATCCCTCAAGTCTCTGAAGAATGTTTGGCAATGGATTAGTATTCAATATATTTGCACAAGAAAGCTTTGGGAATAGCCTCCAAAATACGTTGTCCAATGGCTATAGCATTTCAAAATCTCTGAATTTCTCATTATCTCCCCACTCTGAATTTGCATCTATCAGATGTTCCTACTAACATCTGAAACCATTTATAGATCTCTGATAGTCTTGGATTACATGTTCCTAAGGCTATTCCAAATTTCTCTGTAAATACTTGTTTTTCTTACTTAGGCTTTAAAAGTCTTTGGTATAAGCTGTCAGCTCAGAGGGAGACTAGGGCTGAAATACCCATGGGGCCCCAGTCTGCTAGAAATGGATTTAAATATAGGAACCTCTTAAGCTTTGCCAGTTCCTGTCTGAGCCATAGGAGAATGTAGATGAGGAAGAGGAGCAGAGATAGAAAAATCGAGCCTAAGATAGAAGTGGAGGAATATCAGACTAAGGGTCACCAAGTTCCAGTTGTCTTTTGGGATAACCCAAAAAAGATATAACTTCAAATATTCTACATTTTTATTTCCCTTTGCTAAACTATTTCATAATAAAGTGATTTGTGTATCTGAATTTCCTTTGGAAACGTCTTTATTCCACTAAAAAAATGCAGGCTAATTAATGAAATTTTACTCCTGTTCTGTTCTTTAAAACGTTCCTGGTCCCAATAATAGCGTGGCAAGGAACAGTGTGAGGAAAACCTTATTTCAACATCTTGCATTTCAGACTTCCACCAATCACAGTCTCAACAACCTGTGATTCTCAGTCCAGAAAAGCTTAGAGAAGAGATCTCACTGAGAACGAGGTGCTCCCAGACAATCCAGTACAAAAATGACCTTATGATTTATTGATAACTGACCCAAAGCAAAATTTGTCCAAAGGACTCAAGCCCAGAAGTACCTTGTGCACACCGTAGGCTCTTAGCCGGTTCCAGAAACCAATGGAATAATATCTGTTCTTCCCTACTACATTCTCCTGCATCCCCACAACAAACAGAAGGACAAACAGGAGCTGTTTGGCCTGGAGTGGGATTGGGATGTCATAGGAAATGGCTCTTGATGCCCACAGGCTGCTGTGGGAGGTGTCCAGTTTACACCCTTCATTTCCCATCTAACCTTCGGAGTTCTAACTTAGGAACGAGCTTAGTAAGAAATCAACTTATCACCAGCAGAGGAGATGGCCATAAGTTAGAATGATCCGAAAAGTTGTTGCATCTGTCAATGGTCGATACGTTGTTCTGAAAAGGGACCAATCAAACATTACAAAATAATTTCTGGAAAAAGAAATGTGCACTAATGATAAAAATAAGTAGAAGAGAAAACACATGGATGGCATAATAATAGAGTGGTAGAACTAAAAAGATAGATGATTTGAAAGATCAAGTCATGCAATTGACCCACCAACATAGATGATGCAAGAGATGAAAATACGTGAGAAATCTTAAAGAGTATGGAGCTTCAGGAAGAGAAACTCAATGGAACGCAGAGGGATAAATAAAGATCCAGGAGTAGCCTACTTAGCAGCCAACTGTTCTTTCATACACCAGACACACGTCGGAACCGCCCACCATGAGGAGGGTGACCATGAAAGACCCAAGCCTGATGTAGCTTTGTAATTACACAATTCCAAACTCTACCGAAACTCCTTAACCTTCCCCGAGACATAAGCTGGTTACATAAACAGCATTGGGAGGTCACTAATAATATATGATTTGTATATGAGATATGATTTCCTCTCAGTAGGAAATCAATTCAGCAAGTCCTTCAAAATTCTGAGGAAAATGACTTTTTTAATATGTAAACTCAAATTAGCAATTAAGTATGGAGATAAGTGCTCTATATGCATTTTTTTTACATTCAGATTCTTAGTGAATATTGCCTTTTCACTGTATATATAATTGACTGGTTCTTTCTTAATAGCTCTATATTTGTATAATCCAAGTGTTAGCTAAGGTCACCCAGTTCTTTGCAATTTAAGTTAATTTGGCTCTAGTACCCAATTCTTCTGGGACTTAACTGTTTCACAGTCATTTCCAATTCCTCCGTTCCTGTTTTAGCTGGCCTCTTAATCTCGCTCTTGTTTTATTTCAATTGGCTGCCATTCTCTTTATTATGCACAGCAATTGAGCTCTTGACTTTGTACTTACATTGTGCCTGCCTTTGTCTAGCAAAAGAATCTTTAAAGTTTTTGCTAAAACAAAGGGTTATAGGTTCTGGGCCTCACTTCTGAGCAACAAAAAAGAAATGCCGTAGCTTTGAGATGGGAAGCTTTTATACTCTCCTGGCCCTCACATCTCTGTAAGTGGATGGAAACGCCATATGTTGAGGGTAAGTTTCAGAACGTAGGGAGTTACCTCACCCACCAGCACCGTCTTCCTCTTAGAAAACAAAAGAAGCATTACTCAGCATCTCTTTAAAAATAATTTTGTCCATCCCTCCAATGACCAATTAATGTACGGGGCATTCTTGATAGTTTGTGCATGGAAATGTACCAATGTTTTCAACTGAATTACATCTAATACGTGTTTAGGTATATTTGACAAGCTAGTTTTGAAATCCACTGCAGTGTGACTCTGTGGTAACTTCTCGGAGAACATCCATTTTAAGGAAAAGCAAGCAGCCAGACCAATACAGTCCAATAAGGAAGGAAGATATGAACTTACTTAAGAGCAAAATGTAAGAGGCAGAATGGGAGTGAGGTCACTTATGTAAGTGACTGCTGGTAATGATGTCCTGAATCCTTCAGGGGAGAAGGAAAAGCAACAGATACCTAATGAGCTACTTTACTTTGCATCCAGTGTCTGGCAAAGCCTTGATGGATGTCCACTTACAGGGACATTCAGATCCAAGTCGCTCTGATGATTTCTTCCTTTTGAACTATGAGGACTTTATTGATAAAGTAGAGACTGTTTCTCTCTCCTGAAAATCTTTTCGATGAGTGCAATTTATTTGAAATTTAAAATATCTAAGTTTTGTTTCTTGAGCTGAACCAATGTTTCATATCTAAAAAACAAAAATCCAAAACTAAACAAAAAATATCAATTTCCTGAAGTTATCAGCATGGATTTGGAGTGCAATAATTCTGTCCCTTTTGTGTGAACAGCAGGATTGAATAAAATAATTTTGGACCTTTCTGCTATATAATAAAAGCCTAATATGCTAAGTGTCTGGTAGTCTTGTCAGCCATTCAACCAATCATAGGATAGTATGCTAATGATATGCTAAGGCTGCTCAATGGCTCACTATGACGTGCACTGACCACCAGGGGGCAGATGCTATGACTAGTAGGTTAGCTTGCTTATGGGGTCTGAGCAAGATGGGCCGGACACACCCAGGAGCCCTTCTGCAGTCCCTTCCTGGCTGGCTAACTCCTGCATGACTCCCCAGCCCCAAACGTGCACCAGTGGGGCCCCTCAGCCTGATCTGCATCCTCTCACAATTCAAAACTCCTTGGGGGATGCTGGTGAGCTGGTTTCAGCTTGATACCACAGGCCAGGCCAAGGGACCCTTCTGGTGCACAAATTCGTGCACTGAGTCTTTATAAATAAATAAATAAATAAATAAATAAATAAATAAAACTCCCGGAATATCCACAAGAAATTTTGAGAGAATCTCTTCTTAGAAAGATCAGAAAATTTATTTTTATTTCAATTAGGTAATAAAAACTCTCAAATAACTTTATTAAATGAGTCTATTTTTTAATAAAGCACATATGCTTTGCTGGAAATTAAATACAGCATTTTAAGATAATTTTGCTATTAGTATTCAAGGTCAAAAAATAGCAGAATGGCAGAGAAGGAAGATTCAATATATCTGTCAAAAATATAAAATTTACAATGAAAAGTTACTTATCACTAATTGCTTTGAAATATTGAAATATTAGGCATATGTGCTGTGGGGCTTACTCATCAAACACTTGCACACAATCTGCTCCTGTGAGTTGTCTAGTGAAGACATCAGGGTGGGGTGGGGTGTGCTGAATGAGCAATGAATTATGGGAGTTTTCTTGGGCATGAAAAGTGCACACAGGTCAGGAGATCTACTTGATGAGAAATGAAAACATTTGCTCAGAAGTTCAACATGAGAGATGGATTTATTTTCTTTCTTTCTTTCTTTTTTTTTAATACATTTTATTGATTTTTTACAGAGAGGAAGAGAGAGGGATAGAATTAGAAACATCGATGGGAGAGAATCATTGATCAGTTGCCTCTTGCACACCCCCTACTGGGGATGTGCCCGCAACCAAGGTACATGCCCTTGACTGGAATCAAACCCGGGACCTTTCAGTCGGTAGGCTGACGCTCTATCCATTGAGCCAAACCGGTTTCGGCGAGATTGATTTATTTTCAACTCAGTATGATTCCTTATTTGCTGCTTTCCATCTGTGGAATTCTGGCAAATGGGTCCGTGGTATCTTCTAAAAATAGGCTTGTCCTGCCCTCGTCAGTTTGGCACAGCGGAGAGAGGGATGGCCTGCATAGTGAAGGGCCTCACGTTTGATTTCAGTCAAGGGCACAAGTCCGGGTTTCAGGCTTGATCCCCGGTGTGGGGCGTGCAGGAAGCAGCCGATCAATGATTCTCTCTCATCATTGATGTTTCTCTCTCTCCCTCTCCCCTCCTCTTTGAAATCAATAAAAATATTTTAAAAGATAAGTGAAATAAAAATAGTCTTGTCCTGGCCATGTTCAAAGGAGAATTGTCTGGAGAAAGAATTACTATGTACAAAAGAGGAATTTGAAGAAACTCATTTCTCAGTGAAGATCCTTTTATGTTACGAAGCCCATTCTGAATCATCCTCACTGCATTTTGGACATAAAAATTAAATTCAAAAATAAAAGCATGTGCAGAACACCGACTTTCTGACTTGGTACTACCCGTCAGTAGCTGAAGGGCTTTGTATGACTTGATTGTACTTTACAACAGCGCAAATGTCTGTATTGAACAAGCACTCCAGGTGGGAAGTTCATTCCAGGCTGGGAATTCAATAGCAGGTAAGCTAAGTTCTCGGTGGCATTAGACACTGTGGATCTTACACAAGGTTGTTTTCCGAGGTGGAAGGCGGTGTCTGTCCGGATCTAGTCAGGAAAGTGGGAATGATATCACGCATTTCTGACAGAGGGCATTTAATGCAGGGAACGGAGACAGCTGCTGAGAGACTACGGGCTGGGCGGCTTAGACCTTTAAGGCAGGCTCATTTTGCACAGGTGACTCAAAGGATTCAAGCAAAACAAACAAAGGGAACAGAACAGGACAAAGAAAGGGAAAACAGGTGGGAACCTGCGCCTGCTGGACTCTCGCGGCCAGGAAAGCGAACGCCAAGACAACGTGCCTCCTCCCTCTTTCGCTCCATATCCCTGTAGGGTCTCCAGTTGGCAGGCCCTAACAGGAAGCTGGCTGCCAAGAGAGCAAGGGGACTGGAGTTTGCAGAACCCAAGGCAGCCTCGCAGAAGGCAGGCCAGGAAAGGTGGGGTTCGTGTGGAGGAGCACTAGGTTAACCGCCCCGGAGGGGAGAGGCATGCCTTTTCCTCCCCGAGTCTCCCTACCAATTAGTGCTCAGAACACTGGGTCCCCCATCGCTTACTACCTGTGTGAGACTGGTGAACCCAATGCGACAAATGAACCGATGAGAGGCACAGAGGACTGCCCTACACTGGTCTGTAGAACATGCCAGATACTGCAACGTTTTACCGCTGATGGGACTGTTTCTGTGGTTATGAACCTCGATAAATCAAATGCATGTAAGATTGAAATGAGCTTTTGCTAGTGAGAGAGAGAGAGAGAGAGAGAGAGAGAGAGAGAGAGAGAGAAGCAGGTAAGCCTTTGTGAACCCTCGCAGACAGGCGTTGGGTTATGCAGGCGCAGAGAGCCTCACGTGTGGAAGGGTTATTGGATTCTAATCAAAGAGTTTTTTAAGGTGATGAAGTGCAATCATTAGTAATGGGCTAAGTGAATGCCTCATGACATAAAAATTGCACCCAATTGATTAATTAGGAGAAAAAAACCCTTTTTATTCTTAATGCAGAGCTGATGAATTGCCTTCTGGGCTAACACAAGGATCCCATTACTCTGCATGGCCTGCCATCCACAGCGCTCCGAGCACTGCCAGTGCTGAGCTCTGATTCCATTTCCTTTGTGTTAAAGGCCTTTTGCTCTTTCTATCTGCAGTATCCCAATATCGAATTTCATGGTCCTTTTTTCTCTTCGCTTCATTTACTTAGACACAAACAGATGTGTTCAAAAGCATTTTTTTGTTTTGCTAGGAGACAGAATCTTATGCACAAGTGAAATATATGAAAAATAAGAGAACTTGAACTTGAGCTGACATGTTGGTGAAAGCATCAGGTACGTGCCCAGCGGCCCATTTGCTCCAGACAACCCCCAAAGCCCCCCTCAGTGCCTCGGGGCTAGGAGGAAACAGCCTAGGAGGGCAGTCCCACAAAGCACGCTGTTTCATGATGTCTGTGTTACTTTCCTGTTCTAAGGGTGGTGCCCTAGCTCCTTCTTCCCTCGACATTTAATATTTGGAATTCTTCTGTAAGAAAGATTTGTACCTATGTACTTATTTTATTTAGTTATTTGCTCATTTATTGATATCCGTAGAGTTTTATGCTATTTATTTTACTCTCTGTGATATAAACCAAAACAATAATTATTTTTTAAATTGATTTTACTTATTTATTATTTCTCTTACTGTGTAACTTTTAAGATGTATTCTAACCAGGCCTAGATTTTGCTCCTAACTCTATGAAACAATCACAGTTAGAGGCAGTTCAGAAGGAGACTTTGAGGAGAGAAGGGAAACTATGGCAAGTTCTGGAAGGCCACATGGATGGTCCAGGGTTCTTGCCAGCTTATCACAAAACTGTTGGACAGCTCCTTACTGAGAGCTACTCAAACTCAGCATGTTTACAACAGTTTCACTGTGGCCCTGGCCAGTGTGGTTCAGTTGGTTGAGCGTCATCCTGTTCACCAAGAGATTGCCAATTCAATTCCCCATCAGGGCATATGCCCAGGTTTTGGGCTCAGTCCCAGGTCAGGGTGCATACAGAAGGCAACTGATCGATATTTCTCTCTCATATTGTTGTTGTTTTTTTCTTCTCTCTCTCCCTTTTCCTCCCTCTCTTTTTCTCTTCCTTTCCCTCTAAAATCAATAGAAACGTATTTAAAAATCATTTCCCCTTCATTTCTCCTTTTATAAAAATCAACTAAGTCATTATGATCACCTCTCTCCTACCGGCATCAGAACCAGGAAGCCAATGGGACCCCCTTTTCCTCTCTTACCACCAACACTTTGAACTTAATCATTTGTCCCTTGGATCATTGATACCCTTCCAATTACAGGAGATTTAAGGTTACCGATTTGGATGGTAAATTAAAGACCCACAAGGATATTGTTAATATTATACAGAGCCATATGAATGAAGACAACACACAATACCCCATAAGAGAGATAACATGTTACAAATGAAAACCCAAAGCATTCTTCACCAAGTATCTCAATAAAAACAAAATTGAAAAACGGGGTAAGGAGAAAAACAATTCTGAGCAAAACCCAAGACAGCTGCTACTTGACCCACTCCTATACACCAACCAACAGCTGGGGCCCGGTCTATGGTCAGGACTTCACTTGTGCTTGTTGGCTGGTTGAAAGTATAAATAAATGATTAAATCATCAATTCGTAACAGTTGTGAAACTTCTGGAGACATTTCCAGGGGTGGGGACCTGCTTCCGGGAGTGCCTCCTTCAGTCCCATGTCCTGCAAATGGGTGGCGACTCCATGTAGTGAAAGAGCAGGTGGCTTACCTGCGGCCCTGCCTCAGCCCCTTTGAGAAACCCCACTGCGCTCCTGCCTGAGTCTGTTCTAGAAAGCTCCTCACGCTCAGGACCTGCCTCAGGCTCCTACCAAATCTTGTCAAATTCAATTAGATTTTAGGCAATCTCTTCCCTTGATTAAATTACTCTCAGGAAGGTGTTCATTTTAGAAGATGAGCTTGTTGAAGACGTTACTTAATTGGAAGGGTACATTTGGAGATATTTTTGAGCTGCATGGTTATTTATATAAGCTCTGAATATATAACGTCCTAGCCTGTGTCTTTCAGGCTTCCCCTGGAAGCACCTTGAAAAGGTAGAGACAAGGACATCCTGACATTGCAATAAAGTCTTGTTGCTTTCTTATTTTTAATGATAATTATAAACAGCCTTCTGCTTCATAGCACTTCTTGTGACTTGGGAACAGCTGAATTACTAAGTGGATAGAATGGCACACCATGAAGATGGGCTGAATAAGTAATTGTGATGATTTACTGAAGGGTAAGTTTTTGAGAAGTCCTATGAAAGAGCACTCATGTCTGCATACAAACACACACACACACAGATGCACACGCACACAGAAACACACACACACACACACACACACACACACACACACACAACCCAACTCTCTAGTCTAAAAAGTCCCCTATCATCCATATAACAAGATGAAGAAAATCAGAATATGTCTCCTCAAATGTCTCTTTGACATGATAATTATTTTGAACGGAAGAAATTAAGGAGCAGCAAATACAAAAAATAAAAAGTAAAAAATAAAATCCCTGCCCTCTCTCTATTTGCCTTCCAGCTGAGCACAAATGTTCATAAGTGTCCCTCTTTCTCCTCTCTCTACCTGGAAGGACAAAAGTTAATTACCCAAGACAATTTGAGACCCTTCTCACCTACAGAGGGCACCAGAGGAATCTAAATAACAAACTAGCCTTTATCTACAACTAGATGGGCTGAGTAAGTAAGTATTCTTTCAAAGCTAAGACTCTTTTTAAAATAAATATATTTTAATTGATTTCAGAGAGGGAGAGAGAAATACAAAACATCAACCTTGAGAGAAAATCATTGATCGGCTTCCTCCTGCATGTCCCCCTCTGGGGATCCAGGATGTGTGTAACCAGGAAATGGAACGTGACCTGCTGGTTCATAGGCTGACACTCAATCACTGAGCTATGCCAGCCAGGCCAAAGCTAAGAACCTTAAAAAAATTCCTCTATTTCCAATGGAGGAAAAGAGATCATTCTTCCATGTAAGTTCCTAGCAAATTACCAGATCCTTTATTATTCTAAAAATATCTTAATGTCAATAGTTGGGATATTAAATCAAATATTTCCATTATACATAGTTAAGCAAAGAGAGAAAAAGTTAATTTTTCTAAATGACCAGAATTGAGATGTTCTGAAAGTTATTCCTGGCCTGAAACATAAAAACATGTATATATGTATTAATGAATAATGCTAAATATAATAAAAGTGCTAGCAGTTAAGACAGAGAGCCTTGAGAATTTTGGTAGTTGAAAATATGTTGTTATGTTTATTTGTTTGTTTGTTTGTTTTTAAAGAATTGATTGTAGAGAAAGAACATATCCAGGGAGAGGCTGATGAGTCAAGAGAAGGAGAGAGCCAGGCATGGTGACCAACAAGGAAGAATAAGAAAGTAAGATATATTCAGAGAAACAAGGTAGTCTAGAAATCAAAGTTAGGGTTTAAAAGTATGAAAAGAGACAATGTTAGCGTCAGTGAAATAAAGTGTCCCAAATAAATAAGATAAATAATATGATTTGTGTCAATAGAAATGAGCAGTGTACATTATTTTTAAGATCATACTGATTGAATGGGTCAGTTGACCCTTTTTGAAAAGCTCGGTTAACAGGAGCAATATCTTAGAAAATTAAAATATGTAGGGGGAAAAATTATTCCTCTTTTCTCTTATGCGTTTGGCTGAGAATCCTGTAACAAAAGATGGGATAAAAAGAGAAAACCAAACAGAAGTTTATTCACCCGTGTATCCAGGGAAAATGAGTAACTCAAAAAGATAGCTTAGAATGCAGGCTTATGTAGCAACAACAAAGCACAATAAATCTGTAGAGAAATGACAGGACAAAAGAAAGCAATTTTAAAGCCTCCAAAGGTGATAATTTGTGAGGAAGTAAATCTATATGAAATGAATGACAGATAAGGCTAGTTAGTAAAGATCATTATGCAAATTCCCCTGGATCTGAAATTCACTCCAGTGATTGACTTCCGTCCTGTCCTTTCAAGATTTTTGTTTCACTTTAAGGCACATGGTGGGGGAGATAGAGGGTGGGGGAGAAAGACTGTTCTCTTTGTGTCTACCACTCAGTTGCTTTCATGCAAAATAGTCTTTATGCTACAGTGGCATATTTTGGGGTTGCATCTTCTATCTACCGCCATTCAATTACCTGGAAATTCAACCTCAAAAGTAACCTTAGTATACTAATGCAATCCTGGTCATATTGAGAAATTTACTAAAACAAATATAAATCTTTTCATATTTTGGTGGAAAGCAAACTGAAGTAGGAACGTATATCATGCATGCAGCTTTTGCTGGTATGTTTTTGTCGTTTACTGAGTTATTTGAAATGTATCTTCATAAATACTGAGTTCAGAATGTAAGTGATTTTACTAATTTAAAATTTAGATGGCAAATAAATCCATACCTGGCATGCCTTCCTCCAAGAGAAAATGAAAACTGTACATGGCGGTGGGAGACAGGGACTTAGAGTTGATGGAACACTCACTGAGTGGTAGAGATGGTTCTGGAAAGGGCATCCATACAAGAGTGACATCCAGTCTGTACATAATTTTAAGAGACTAGAGCCCGAGAAAGTGGTACTGAAGCAAAAAGTACAGAGCAGCCCTTCCAGAAAACCTGGAGACACAGTATCCTATCTAATGAAAGAGTAATATGCAAATTGGCTGTCACTCAAACACACAAGATGGCTGCCCCTATGTGGTCAAAGATGGCTGTCCCATGTGGACACAAGATGGCCAGGACAAGATGGCTGGCAGGGGAGGGCAGTTGTGGACAATCAGGCCAGCAGGGGAGGGCATTAGAGAGGGACCAAGCCTGCAAGGGAGGGGAGTTGGGGGCAATCAGGCCTGCAGGGAAGGGCAGTTAGGGATGAGCAGGCCTGCAGGGGAGGGCAGTTAGGCATTGATCAGGCTGGCAGGGGAGAGGTTAGGGAGTGATCAGGTGGTAGGCAGAAGCAGTTAGGGGCAATGAGGCAGGCAGGCAGGCAGGCAAGCAGTTGGGAGCCAGCAGTCCTGGATTATGAGAGGGGTCCCAGATTGGAGAGGGTGTAGCCAGGGCTGAGGGACACACACACACACCCCATGCACGAATTTCATGCACCGGGCCTCTAGTAGAAAATATATTTTAAAAGAAGAGTAAGGTTTCTCCATGATGGTGAGAGCATTATTATGAGGTTCAGGATAGTTTACAACTTCAAGGTTTTAAAAAAATAAACCCAAAAGTTAGAAACATATTTTTCCAAGCTCTCTGGACAATTTATTGATGTTTTCTGCAATATTTGTTAAGGCAAAACATCTTCAAACACCATTTAACTGGAAAGAAAGGCTCACACTAAACAGTGGTGAGGCCACCATGGACTCAGAATCTCGAGCTAAAAAGGGGCATGGCGAGGGCGGGAAGAAAGAGCATTTCTGAGTGACCCTGTTCCCAGGAGGCCTTCTCGAGCCTCTAAAGTGCCCGTCCACATCATAATGCCTTTGCTGCCCTGACCTGCAGGTCATTTTATTGTCTGATTTCAGGAGCTGCAACTGCAGATGGAAGGTACAGGAGAGCAAATTACACTGTAGGAGATACAGTCCAGATCTCACACCGGAATAAACACCAATGCACCTGTTAATAAATATTCGAAGTCAAGTGGAAAGTTTAATGTCACCACCATAAAATGTTAAGTCTAGTCAGACAGAGGTCCTAAATGAGGATTAAAAACTGGGTGAAATGTCTGCATGTCTAGCAGACTTGCTACTGTGATAAATGCAACTCCTGACTCATTCACCCTCTCGATATTGTATGCCCTTGGCACTCCTACCACACACATATATTATCTGGGTAAAAAGAGGCATGGTGATTGATTATTTTGTCATTACCAGATTTTTCTCTGGGTAGAGGATTATTAGGATGTAGGGAAATAGGGTGGCTAGCACCCAAATACCAGGGATTCAGGATATAAGAGTTCTCAAGTTCACAAGGCGTGCTTCAGAAATGGTCTAAGCACACTAACTAATGGCTGAACAATCACCATTTGGGGTATATGAACATTCAGATCATTGTGCCTTATAACGGAGGACATAGATTTATGTGACCTGAAAAATGGCAGCTGAGATATGGTCTACCCTGGAAAATATTCCATCCATGGTTGAAAAGAATATATATGCTATTGTGGTTGGGTAGAGTATTCTCTATAGAATTTTTAGACCTCGCTGCTTGATTGTGGTTTTCAATATCTTGATTTTCTTACTTATCTTCTGTCTGGTTGTCTATCCACTATTGAAAGCGAGACATTAAAATTTCAAACAGTTATTGTATAACTTTTTATTCTCTTTTTACTTATGGCTATTTTTGGTTCATGAATCTTGAGTCTATTACTAGGTGTGTAAATATTTATAGTTATTATATTTTCTTGTTCTATCGGAGCTTTTATTAATATTTAATATTCTTCTTTGTCTTTTGTAAATGTTTTAAAGTCTCCTGTCTAATATCAATATAGTCACCCCTGTTCTCTGTTGATTATTTGCATTGAACATATTTGGCCATCCTTTCACAACCCATTTAAAAAATCAGCAAAAGACTTGAATAAACATGTCTAAAGAATAAATACAAAAGTTCAATAAAAACATGGAAAGAGCCGAAACCAGTTTGGCTCAGTGGTAGAGCATCGGTCTGCGGACTGAAAGGTCCCGGGTTCGATTCCAGACAAGGGCATGTACCTTGGTTGCGGGCACATCCCCAGTAGGGGGTGTGCAAGAGGCAGCTGATCGATGATTCTCTCTCATTGATGTTTCTAACTCTCTATCCCTCTTCCTTTCTTTCTGTAAAAAAATCAATAAACATTTAAAAAAAAAACAAAGAAAAACAGAAAGCAACAACTGTTGGTGAGGAAGAATAAAAATTGGAGCCGTGTGGATGAGAACGTAAATTGGGACAGCGATGGTGAAACACATTATGGCAGTTTTTCAAAAATTAAAAATGGGACTACCGTGTATTCCAGCAATTTCTCTTCTGGCTTCATACCCACATAATTGCAAGCAGGGTTCAAAAGAGATCTTTATGCAACCATGTTCATAGCAGCATAATAGCAAACACGTGCAAGTAACCCCAGTGTTCATTGCAGACGAGTGGGTAAGCAAGAGGTGCACATACAGGGTAAACCAAACTGAAATGGAGTCCCTTATGTCAAGAAGAAAATGGGAACTCCACACAGGCACATAAAATAAACAAACAAAAACACCCTTAAACCAACCTCACAGGAACTCCCCGCTCTTCTCCGAAATCAACAGAGAAACCAACCAAGCCCCAAAGGGAGTCCCTTCACGGCATCCCTGGACTTTCTTTGTTTCCCAGACTCAGCTACCATGATCCCAAAGAGAAGTACCGCGAGGCTACCAACCGGCTGGAGAAGCCACACAACACGCCGCGCACTCCGTAAGGATGCCTTAGCCTGCGAGCGCCTCTGAGCCCGTCCCTCCAGCAGCCCCGAGCCTCCCAGCTTGCGGAGCAGAGGCCTGGCAACGAACTCCCCTTTGCTGCGTTACTGTATTCAGTTTACAGGGTTTTGTTTTTGACACACACAATGGGTAATTATTAAGAGCGAAAAAGGAAAGAAATGTTGACATATGCTACAACACGGATGAATTTCAATGGCATAATGCTAAGTGGAATAAGGCAATCACAAAAAACCCAAACGCCATTCGATTTCAAGTATACAAGGGGCTTTGGGTAGCAGACCAGCAGACCCGGATGGGGGAATAAGGTTTTGCCAGATGCTATAGGGAGGGGATCTAGGGAGTTGCTTCATGGTGAGTGAGTTACAGTTTTAAAAAGATGAAACAAGTTGTGGAGATGCATGGTGGTGAGGATCACACATGGTTGAAGTATTTGATAGCATTGAACTCTGCAGATTAAAATACCGTTTGTGTATTTTACCACCATCAAAAAAAGGGGGGAATGCAGCATCATTTTCCTGAGTAGCACATTGTTATGCTTCATGACTTTCAGGTTTGCAAAGACAAAATGAAAATACGAAATGAGTAATTTTAGAAGAAAAAGAATAAAATAAACTCACAAAAAAAGGGAGGAAAAGAAATGCACGCACACATCTGCTTACTGTGTGCCACTGTGTCTAGACTCCGGTAGCAAAAAAAAGGAAAGTTTCTTGGGTTTAATTCTTTTACACCAGGAAACATTTTTGGAAAGGCCAGCACTGTCAACTGATTTAGATCCATCAGAAGAATTCTATTACGAAATGGCAGCTGGCTAGCAGCCTTTCCTAAAAACTCTTCCAAATTCCAAGTGAAACAGGCCATACAGAAGAGAAATGTGGGAAATAAAAACCCCCCAAACAGGGTTGCCAGTCACCCTAATGGCAGAACACTGGCCTGTCTCCACGCTCAGGCAGATGGAGCAGAATGGAAAGTAAACCATCTCTAGGCCCACGCGTGGCTGGGCTCCACGTGGTGAACTGTGGCCAGTACACAGAGCGGCAATATTCCCCTTCCAGGGCCCGACCCGCCGTAGTTTTGTCTTCCCACCTCTTCCCCCAGCCACTGCACCACCATCATTTTCCTTCCAGGATGTGGTTCCATCCCCAACTCTTTGGGAAAAGGTCCAGTGCTTATCTGCATTTCTTGTCAGAGCGTCTTCCCTGGCCACCACCTCTCCCTCCTATACTCTGGACTTTCTCTTTGGGACTGTTCATATCGCCAACCTTTATAACCATGTTTAATTTCACAGATTGGTTCCCTCCTGGGGAAGCTCCTTGCAGCTGGGAGAACTGGTGGTTTGTTCCAGCTGGTGATAGTCAGACCCCGAATCCCCTCACAGAGCAGGTGCACTAGGATAGTTTCAGTGATAAATGCTACCTTGGTCCCTCTGAGATGTGGATCTCCTATCACCCAGAGCAATCCCCTCAATGACCTAGAAGCCATCTCTCTCACATGCAGGCACTGCCCCAGCTGGGTTTTCTCAGTGGATAGTGTAGGCCTGTGGATGGAAGGGTCGGGGTTCGATTCCAGTCAATGACAAATACCTCAGTTGCAGGCTCCTCCCCACCCTGGGCCCTGGTCAATGTGATTCACATTGATATGTCTCTCTGTCTTTCTTTTTCTCTCTTCTACTCTCTCTAAAAATCAATGGAAAATATCCCTAGTGAAGATTTAAAAATTAATTAATTGATTGATTGATTGATTTAAAAAATGCAAACACCGGTGTAGACAGATGGCTTCACTCTGGCTCCCAGTCCCTGTGAGCGGGTAAGAGGCTAACTTCAGTGGGTACTCTGCTCCGACTACACCATGACGTCCTGTCATAAGATATGAAGAGTTTGTTTCTCCTCCTGATGTACCAAAAATCAAATCCTGATAGTCTAATCACACAGTCAACCCCCTCACACACACACACACACACACACACACACACACACACACACACACTCATTGCCCTTCCTTTAGCACAGCCCAGCATTTAAAACCTTCCCGCTTTTGCTTAGGAAGAGTTGACCTCAGCTCACACTGGGTTCTCGGCCCTCTTACAGTGTTATTCTTGAAAAAAAGCTCTATCACCTTTAAGTTCTGTTTGGCTTTTGTTACCTTTGATAGTGGAAGTTTTTATTAATTTTATTTTTGTAGGGGAGCCCTAATATCTGTTTAGGGCTCCCTCCGAAGAGTTGAGGTGACTCCTGTAGAGAAGCATCTTCCAACGTTCTGCCCAAGCAGTGAGGACCTGCCTGCCAGCCCCCTGCTGCGGGCACGGAGGCCCGGCAGGGTGAGCCTCCCGCGGACAGCACCGAGCTCGCTCCCCACTGCCAGCCCAGGCTTTATTCTCTCACACTGAGAACTCTTCTAAGCTCGGTCCTCTCTGCCCCTTCAAGTTACTGTTCTCCCTTCTCATCAGCAAAGCATAAAAAAACACCAATAAAAATGAACAAAGGATAGAAATAAATAACATAACAAGAGCAAACAATAGGAGGCAGACATTAATAACAATCTTTCAGTGTTGCTGAATTTACAGGCATATGACCATGTAGCCAACCAGAAAGAGCAGTAAATTAGCTGTCAAGATCTTTAAATTGCACCCGCTCTCTGATTCAGCAATTCCACCTTTGGAATCTAGCCCTATGCGAGCTGCTCAGCAGTCACAGGCTTTGCCTGTTTGGGCATTATAGAGTGTTATTTACAATGACATTTTTCTTTTAATGAAAGCAATCTAAATGTAAACACACCACACACACACACACAGATTCCCTCTGACTAATTAACTTAAAAGCAGTAAGATCACTATGATTTCTTTAAACACGTTTAAAATGTTGACTTTATCTCTCATTAAGAATATTGCAATCATTTTTCTTCTGGCGTCTCTCCTGTGTTTTGAGGTTGTCTGCAGCGGGCCTGCAGGTCCTAGGAAGTAAAACCTGTGACAGTGCATTTTCAGAAAACTTTTCATCAACTGATAGGAATGGCATGGCCCCACGAAGGACGTGTTTTTCTTCAGAGGTGCGTATTTCAGACTGAACACGTTGAGTTGTGACAAACTACACACTTAAAAATCCAGCATATCCTCATTTGGGGATGCGTCGGTGTTAATGGAAAATGTTAAATGGCGATTTGTCAGAGTTCCCTGCAGAGCGGTCCCATAATTACACCCAGGGCGCGGTCCGCAAGGATCTGCCGTTAGTGATTGCGGCCTGCCAGAGTGCACAGCGTCCCTCCCGCCGCACCGGGCACCAGAAGGCGCTAGAAAGGGATATTATCTTAGGATCACACCGTGAAATGGAAACTTCTTATGTATTCTGTTTTCATAAGTTTGTCTACTTAATTTCAGCCATTGGACGGAAGTATATGGAGATTGTGCAGTGTACAAATGAAAAGCATAAGACAGTTCACCTTATAGTCTTAAAATGAAGACAGCTTGCTGCCAGCCAGTGTTTACCCACACTGCGGTGCTGTAACCCTCCCTCCAAGTACATCACAGAGTGAAGGCACTATTTTGTAGCCTAAAATATTCTGGAAACAGATCCAGCGGAAAGCATTATTCTACTGTACGTCTTCTTCTAGCTTCACGGGGCGGTTACTTGCCTGGGATGTGGTTCATTTCTCCCCTTGAACTGAAACCATGTGCCCTCTGCAAAACTTTCTTGGCCATTGCCTAAAATAATTATAATTACCTTGCATGTTTAAATGCTACATTTATATAAATACACACAACTATTCATTACATTTATATGATATACAATTTATTTATATACAGTATATTTTAATAGACTATGACTTATAAACATGAATATATTAACATGTGAATGTAAATGATGATTATCACATGCAATTTGATTTATATATTTTTTTAATCATCATGAAAATTTGTTCTAATCATAACTCTACGAAGGTTACTTTTTAAAAAAAATATATTTTATTGATGTTTTACAGAGAGGAAGGGAGAGAGATAGAGAGCTAGAAACATCAATGAGAGAGAAACATCAACCAGCTGCCTCTTGCACACCCCCCACTGGGGATGTGCCCGCAACCAAGTACATGCCCTTGACCGGAATCGAACCCGGGATCTTTCCGTCCACAGACCTATGCTCCACCACTGAGCCAAACCAGTTTCGGCTCTACAAAGGTTATTCTTTTTTTATATATATATTTTTTTATTGATATTTTTTACAGAGAGGAAGGGAGAGAGATAGAGAGCTAGAAACGTCAATGAGAGAGATACATCGACCAGCTGCCTCTTGCACACCTACTGGGGGTGTGCCCGCAACCAATGTACATGCCCTTGACCGGAATCAAACCTGGGACCCTTCAGTCCGCAGACCGATGCTCTACCACTGAGCCAAACCGGTTTCGGCCAAAGGTTATTCTTATTGTATGTTGGCTATGCACTGTGAGAAAGAATACAGGCTGCCTATTTTAAAAACACACACACACCGCAAACCCAGATATGAGGTCAGAAGAGCTCTCCGACAGTCACTGGAAAGTAAGCCCTTGGGCTGACATCACAGAACAAAACCAACAGTTCCCTGGAGGGCGAGGACTCCTCGGTGTGTGATGTAATTCTGTGAACCCTGTGGAACGCAGTGTTTCCAGCGTTGCCTTCATGCTGCGTTCGCCGTATGCCACGCACAGGGGCTTAGAACACCAACTCCTTTTCTTACCGCGCCAGGGGTCAGAGGGCTGACGTGGGTCTCACCAGGTAAAGATCAGGTTGTCGGCAGGGTACATGTCTCTCCGGAGGACTGAGCAAGAGATGTTTCATTGCTTTCTGCAGCTCGTAGGGCCACCTGCATGCCTGACTCACACCTGTTCCTACATCCTCAGAGCCAGCACGGGCCAAGTTCTTCTCATATGTATGATTCTCCCTTCCACTCCAGCCACCCTAGTGAGTGCAGTGGGTCCACCTGCATCTAGAGAGCTGCCCCGTCCTGAGAGCAGATGGTTAGACATCTTAATTCCAGCTGAAACCTTGATTTCTCTCGGACACATTCTTGGCATAGTCACAGCTTGTGGGCATTAGGAGGTAGACATCTTGGGGACGGCAATTATTCTGCACCTGACCAATTTAAATCATTTCTGTCATTGATTTAGGATAAAAATGTTGACATTTCCTTGATAGAAATATTCTACAACTAGGAGTACACAAGTGTGTAAATATAGAAAAATGCAAGTAGAACAAACATCATTATGTTGGATATTATGAGTAGCTGATTAGAAATAAAGTCAAATTCCCATAAGATATTCACTCAAAACACTTGTTTCTTAAAAATGGGAAGAGTTTGGGGAGGAATGAGGTGAATGACACGCTGAGATAAAGCTGGCTGAGAGAAAAACATTAACGTGGAAGAGAGTTGGAGTTTCCAGGGTGTTGAGTCAGCTTGCTAAACTCTCCCGTTGTACTTGTCCTTAGAGACAGAGCCAGTACACGATGATCCTCACGGAGGCCAGGCACTTTTCCTCCCGGAGCCGGCTGTCTTGTGCTGGACCTATCAGCCCTCACACCAAAAAGGAGGTCAGAGACAGAGATGGCAGAGGAGAAGAGATGTGGCCAAGTCAGGGTCATTGCTCTTTGTCCAGGGGGTAAGCGTCTCAAAAGATGCTTCACTTCTATTTTAAAATTTTAATAATATTAACAATGACATGAATAATTAGGCACTTCAAAGGCGAGTAGATGGAGGTTGTCAGGTTGTGTTTGTCCCAAATCACATAGCGCAAAAGGGGCATCGAATAAGGATTTAATCCCAAGCTCCTGGGTCTCAGGCTGTGCCAAGCAGGAAAAGTGTCATGGGGTCTCCACCTGCTTTCCCAGGTCTCTCAGGAAGGTAGACCGTTAAGCTGAGTTGAGTCCCAAACACCATTCGAACTGCCCCTGAGACAGACAACAATGGCATTTCTTGGGACGCGGCCCACACTGAGAGGGTGATTTAAAGCCCAGAGACCTCCTCTTCCATCACTCAGCCAGAGACAGGGACCCTCAGAACCAGGCGCATGCCCACCCAGGGGACAGACCTCATTGGGAATGTCTGTCTCTCAGGAAGCTCTGTTCATTGACTTAACCTCCTCCTGGGCGAGCCCAGGCACTGGGACATGGTTGGGTTTGAAGGGGACTTTGCCCTTCCTTGAGGTCCCTTCCCGTGAGCTCCTGGGGGTGAGCCTGCAGAGCTGTAGCGGGAGCAGGTTCCGATGCAGCCTGGTGCTCAAAGGGCCTGGGCTCGCAGGCCATTCTTAGCAGCACCAGACGCCATGGCCTCCAAACACTGCGTCAGGCAAGCATCCTTCTCACGCCGAGAGCCCTCTGGCTGTCGTCATACCCGGGCAGTCTTGAGGACCCGCTTCCTTCATCACATCGACTGTTAGTAAAATGCCCTTTATCTAGACCCCCCACCCCACCCCCTGCCCCCAAGCTTTTGCGAGATGAGGAGAGCAGCAGTGGGCATTGCCAGTGCCTCCTGCCTGTGCACTTGGCCTTTGTGAAGGCCGCACTAGGAACTGCCTCCCAGGCAACCTGGATTGTCTGGGAGGAGAAACACCCCTGGCGGGTCCGTGCTCTGTTTAACCTGCTCAGCCATGTTTGCTCCGAGGCTGCCGCCACCTGCCGTGCTGGGTGAGGAGGGTTTTGTTTAATTCATGGCACCAAGGGTAGAGCTCTATACACATTAACGTCTCCCTACATTTATTGCCACGCTTTCCGTTCAACTCAACAAGCATTTACTGATGCAGCGATGCCCGTTGGTAAAATATTCATGACTCCCCGCCTTACCCAGACAGGTTCACATTACACTGCCCTTAGAGCTCCGTCCACGGGGGGTTTGCAGGCTTGAAATGCTGACCACTCTCTAGACTTTGTAAATTTGTTCTCAGCTTGTTCAAAGTGGTACATATGAGTCACGAAGAAGGAGGTAGGCAAGCCATCAAATTACTGCAGCCTTCCCCTGGGGGGCCAGGCAGCCAGAGAACCCCAGCCGGGGCGTGAGTCATGGCTGCAGACCAAGTGCCTCAGTGTCTTCAAAAGAAGCTGCGGCATGTCCAGAGACGGCCCTGTGAGCGCCCTCATTCTGCCGGAATGACCTCTCAGTGACCCTCATTTGATAACCTACCCTTACCTATAAAGCCGTGCATTTGCAGACCATCCCAGTGGGAGAACCTGTTTCAGAGAGCACCCCGTGCCTGAGCCCTATAACTTCACGCAGAACCGTTGCGGTGCGGTGTGTGGGTAGAGGGAGAAAGATTGCTGGGAGTCTCCATCTCATTAAGCAGACACACCCACGCTCCTGTGGCCTGATTTAACTGGGCCTGCTGTAGCCATGGTCCTCTGTTTATCCTTATGTATTCTTGGTTCTCACCCAGTCCTATAACTCCACCATTCCCCAACTCCGTTCTAGGCAGGTTTGATTTGCTTTAACTCCTATGTTTAACCCTGATTTCACCCCTTGGACCCACCAGTTCAAAACAGCTCCCCTCATTTGATGCCCCATGACTCTTTGCTGCAACTTCCATGGTCTCTCCTCACTTCTCTCCGCTCCCCTGATTCCAGATTATTCCAATCTTTCCTCAAAAAGACAGTCCTTGTCTCCACAGAAGGCTTCTTTCCTGAGCAAGCTAGAAATATCAGTCTGTTTGGTGCAAGTTGTCCCAAAGCATTCTCATTCTCTCAGTGCTCGCCGCGACCCGAAGCCCTGTTCTACGTGAAGCTAAAGGAGTGGACCCCACGGAGGACCTCCTCGCACTGGGACTGGAGAAGAAGAACAGGGGGCAGTGGGGCTGGGAGGAAGAAAGGTTGAGGTGAGCCTCACGTCTCCATTCAGGAGAGATCCTGGGCGAGAGGGAGGCCGTGTAGCGGAGCAAAAACTGATTCTTGCAGGAGGAAGAGGGGGTTGGTGAAGATCTGGGGACGCCGCGGAGCAAACAATAAAATGACAAAACAAAATCAGTCTGGGATTTTTTTTTTAAAGCATAATGAGAGACATTTTAAATGAAGAGCCTCATCAATTGTCTTCTTTGTTTCTGCCTCTTGCCATTTAGTCTGTGTCTTTCTGTCACTTTCCTCCTATTTTTCTATTTTGAGTCTTTTGAATTAACTCTATTTACCCATCTGTCTTGCCATCTCCTTCACCTATCTATCCAAGCAATCTAATGAATATTGTTTCTGTTCCATTTCGATCTACTTAGTTGTTAATCCAATGATAAAGCAAGGGCCTGATTTGAATTATCATTTGTAGTTTAACCTTTCCACAAATGAAAGAAGAATCTCTTTCAGGTAAGAACAATTTCCATTCCAATAACTGACAAGCCATGGCATGCTTAAATGGACTCCCCCTAATCCTCCAAATGAGGTAGAGAGATTAGACAGAACAGGAATTAATAGATCATGGATCTTGAAGGAGTAAAATGTTCTTTAATTTAATTCGCACCTTAGCCCTGATGGACTCTGATAGCATCTGGAAGCTTAGGAATGGAAAAGTACAGAGGGTAGAAGCACAGCTAGCAATAGCTTTGAAGTTGAACATCATAGAGCAGAGGAAAAAGCCACTGTAGTGAATGGCAACGTATAGACTACAGTGAAGCAAAGGGTAATATTTTTGAAAACACTTCTTGGGGAATTCAGCTGATTTCAGCCCAGAATGTAATAACATATAACATGCATATGGCAAACCACATCCTCCTTAACCAGTATTTCAGATATTAAAAAGAACAAAGGAAGGAACTTTCAGAGAAAAACACAGTCATCATATTTCACAGTGCCATATAGATTAAACACCCAACGACACTTCCTCCTTCAACGAGGCTATTTCCACTTTACTCTGTTGGGCACTAATCTGATAGTTCTCTTCTGTAGCTACGTAAGATATAGAAAAGATATTGTATTATCCAAATCTTAAATGGATAAGTGTTTTTCAAGACCTATCTATATATATAAAAGCATAATATGCAAATCGAGCAGATGGCAGAATGGCTGGTCTGCTATGATGCTCACTGACCACAGGGGGAAGACACTCAATGAAGGAGCTTGAGACAACATCTTCATCCCTCCCCCCCTGTCAGCAGGCTCTGATCACCTGATGGGGAACTGGGAACTGTGGGCAGATGGCAGTGGATTCAGGTGGTGCCAGGACCCAGATCCCCCCGCCGGTCACCCCACACATAGAGAGCGACTGGTGGCTGCGGTGGTGGGGGGAGGGGCCAGCTGCTGGCAACCAGGGAAGATCGACCCTGATCATAGGCCAGGCCTAGGGACCCTGCCTGTGCACAAATTCTAGTCTGTAATAATTAGTATGCTGTAATTCATAGTGTAATCAATGTATGTGACGTTTTGGTAAGCTTTCCAATTAAATATAATCAGAACCAAATCATGATACTAAGGTATCACTCAGATATGTGTAGCATGCAGGTCTGAAGTCAAGTATTTCTGCAAATGAGATTGTCCTCTGAAGTATAAACAAACTGAACCAATTTTTTTTATTTTTTTGCCAGTGAAATTTCAAGTATTTCTCTATGTTCCTCTCACCACTCTGTAGCAGAGGAAGCAAAAGGGAAGAGGGAAAGATTAGGCATGCCTTTGGAGGCAGCTGAATGTGGACTCAAAGCCTGGCTGTGCAGATGGATTCCAGGGAGAGCTGTCCTTCGAATTCTTATGACCTGCACTGCAAGGTGCTCAGCGTAACTTCAATACAGAAAATCCTTTCGAGCTTCAAATTTGAATTCTGTATATTACAGTTTATTTACCAGGCAAGGAGTCCTGGGTTTTTTCCTTTTTCTTTAAACGACCCTAATCTCCAAATTGTAATAGAAGCAACGTGATGTAAGGTAGTGTTTTTCCTTTCCTTTTCCCGGAGAAAGAGTTTCTGGCCACTGGACAGGAGTCATCAGCATTGTGTGCTCAGCGCTGGCTGAGGATGCTCACCCTGGGGCAGGCTGTGGAGGGGGCTGTTGCTACTCCCCCTCACACACCGACTGGTGGTAAACTCTCTTTCCGGTGGTCTGGAATTGGTGTATAATCCCTTAGTATAAAACTGCAGGAAATTGTAGCTGCAACAAGGACCAGTGGAAATCCCCATGCAGCTTCCACCTGGGTGGGGCAATTCCTTACTTGAGCTTGTTCATGGGCCTGTCGAGACAGTGCCCTCTCCCTCCCACAGGACCAATCCCTGCAGGGTTTGTGCATTGGAGGGGGTTCAGAAAGTCCCACGTGAACTTACAAAGCATAATGTAGTTGGATGGATGATTGATTTGGAATCAGACACGACACAATTTAAATCCTGGCTATGTGATTTCATAGCTGAGTGTCTTACAACGATTATGTGACTTTTCCTGTAAAGTAAAAATAATCGTTTTACATACCTTCCAAGGTTCTTATAAAGATGAAACAGGATTGCTGAAACCAGTTTGACTCAGTGGATAGAGCATCCGTCTGTAGACTGAAGGGTCCCGGGTTCGATTCCGGTCAAGGGCATGTAACTTGGTTGCGGGCACATCCCCAGTAGGGGGTGTGCAAGAGGCAGCTGATCAATGATTCTCTCTCGTTGATGTTTCTAACTCTCTATCCCTCTCTCTTTCTCTCTGTAAAAAATAAATAAAAAAATATTTTTTAAAAAATGAAACAGGATTAACACAAAGAAATAATAAGTGGTTATTATAATAACGTGAAAAATGCATATTCACTAAAAAATACATAATACTAAGTTAGTTGGAGGAGTTTACTTCTTTATGTGATAAAGGCAATTACAACAGAGAAAACAAATGGAGTTGTAAGGATTATATTATTATACTAGAGGCTCAGTGCACAAAATCATTCACTCTGGTCTGGGGATCCCTCAGCCTGGCCTGCGCCCTCTTGCAGTCCAGGAGCCCTTGGGGGGTGACCAGCTGCTTCGGAGGCCAGAGAGGCTCCCAGCACTGCTGCTGGGCTCGCCAGCTGTGAGCACAGATTCTGCCTGAGCGGCACGCCCCCTGTGGGAGCGCACTGACCACCAGGGGGCAGCTCCCGCATTGAGCATCTGCCCCCTGGTGGTCAGTACACAGCATAGTGACCCGTCTTTCCACTGTTTGGTCTGTTTGCATATTAGCCTTTTATTATATAGGACATATGTGTGTGTGTGTGTGTGTGTGTAGATTATGTATGTATAACAATGTCACACACTAATATGGCAATGAATTGAACACAAACACCCACTCACAAACTTGTACACCCAAGGGCACTTAATATATATTTTCCTTTAGGTTTTTTTTTTGTTTTCTTTTTGAGGGGGGTAGTAGCCTCTACCCACTTCCCACACCATGATCCTCAGCTACCACTTAAGTCCCATCAATCTCTTCTGCTCTGCCTCCTGTAGCACTTACAGACTCCATCTCAACATGGATTCATCAGATTTTAGATAGAATTTCAAACTTAGGGTAAAATGGCAAAATAGCACGGTGAATTCCCATAGTTCTCGTACTGAAATTTACCAGGCATTAAGGTTTTTCACAGTTTGCTAGTCATTCTCTCTGTGTCGGAAACATTTGAGAGTGATTTGGAGAGGACATGACCCTCTCCCCTGAAAAGTCAGTGTATATTTACTGAGAACAAGAACAAAGGTTTTCTCTGTAGTTTCCTGTAAATTGCTGCCTGTGAACAGGCTCAGTAAGCCCCTTGTTTTAGAAACACTTGGGTGTGTGGGGGGTGTAGGGGGGAGGAACTGATCTGCTTTAACCTGCACATTCCTGCCCACCTGGCTCGGCTCTCAGTGAAGTTCTGTGGGGTAGGGTCCAGCAATCAGCACATTTTCAATCTGGGAAGCACAAGGACTTTAGCACAAAATGTTCAAAGTCACTATTTTACAGCTTAAAACCATACATACCGCATAGGGAAGGCATTAACAGTGGAAGGCGATATTGATGAGAGAGAAGCCAAATGATTGCACAAAATATGCATGAAAACAGCTGAGTTTAATGTTACAGGGAAAGCTTTCTGCTAAAATGTATGCTTTTTTATTTTTATTGTGGCTTAGGGTTGAGTTTCAGTTTGAAAAGATGAAAGATTGTGAAATAGATATGACAGTGCTGTGGCGAGGGTGCAGACCAATATGAGCGTGTTTAATATCACAGAACGAAAGCTTTAAACACGGTTCAAATGGAAACGTTTTTAATATCATCCAAATTGCATGTACGCTCTCGCCAATAGAGTAGAATCCTTGAACACATTGATGCACGCGACACAGTGGGAAACGTTACGTCTTTTGCATGCTTTTATTTTTGGAGTCACTCTCTTCCACCCTGGGACACAAGAAGCATCTCCACCCGCATCCGTCATCGCTGGGTGGATTCGTGACACGCCCTTCCCGCTGCTGTCGGGGAGCGCCTAGAGCATCGGTCCACGGTGCCGGGCCAGGTGTCACCACGTCTGCCAGGCTAGAGGGTAAAATGGACTTTGCTGCCATGGACAGCGTTCAGTTGGATGGAGGGGGGCCGCCCTGGAGCCGTGGGGTTAGATTGTTTTCAGAAGGAAAGCACCGTCTGTGAGAGCGTCTGTGGGCCCCGCGCGGAACTCCTCTGCTCACTCCAGGGGAGCTGGACTCTGAGGTGCCCGCTCAGCCACAGAGGGAGATCACAATTCCTCTGGCTTCCCTCCGCGTCTTTAAACAGGAAGGGTTTCCTCTGGTGCGTCAGACTGGAGACCTTCCAAGGAGAAGGAGCAGGACACGGGCTGCTCCCGTGGCGCCGCAGTTGCCCAGATCTGCACACAGTAGGCACTCAACAACTGACGGCAGAATCACAATGACCAATTCATGAGACGTGGCTTTCCCGCCAGATTTATCTTTTCTCGGGAATAATTTACAACAAAAGGAAATTTCCACCACAATGGTTTTGAAGTTGTCATGCCTAAAAGAAGAGGTTGTGTTTTTTTTTGTGTTTTTTTTTAATAACTGGACATGTCAAATAGTTCATATTCCTTTACATTCACATGTAGGCATGTTGTTGTTGTTATGCATTTATAATGTTTTATAATTTTGATATGAAAGTTCATAGAAATGATTTACTTCACCTTTTTTTAAAAAAAAACCTGAGTTTTGAAAAATCTATTCACAAGAAAACATGAAAGTTATACTTTAATTAAAATATAAAGATATTTTATATTTTAAATTTAAATTTAAAGCTGAAACCGGTTTGGCTCAGTGGATAGAGCGTTGGCCTGCGGACTAGAAGGTCCCGGGTTCAATTCTGGTCAAGGGCATGTGCCTTGGTTTCGGACACATCCCCAGTAGGGATGTGCAAGAGGCAGCTGATCGATGTTTCTCTCTCATCGATGTTTCTAATTCTCTATCCCTCTGTCTTCCTCTCTGTAAAAAAATCAATAAAATATATTTTTTAAAAATAAAAATAAAATATAAAGATATCATCGTTTCATGCTACTCAGTAGCAATCTATGTTCTCTACATGTGCTCCATGGGAAAGACCACGTGGCGTTGTACTTGGCATTGGTGCTTGTAAGTTGGAAACCTGTGAAGGTCGGAGATGCAGTGTTCCTGAGCTCCCCAACTAAACAGTGACATTCATTGCAAAGCACATGAATTATTAATGGCTTTTGAATTATCATTGCCCTTAGGTTTCTCAGATTTGCTGAACATTCTCACATTTTGTAAATCCTTGAGCCTTCATTTGCAAAACGTGGCACTTCAGGTCAGCGCAGCCCTCAGCGCCGACTCGGGGGGCCAGGCAGGTGACGCACGAATCCCGACCCGCTCTCCACTGCTGATGAGTTCGCTGCCCATCTCACCAGCTGGAAGTCCCTTCAAGTGCCAGGTGGACGCTCTCTAGCAACCTAAGGGCCATCAGCTCCGAGGAAGCCACTCGCAACAGATGGGTCCCACTGAACCTCTTCCTTCCCAGGCTGCTGCTGGAGCTGGCGTTTCCTGGGATGGCTTTCGGTCCAGTTTTGCCGGGACACTTTGAGTAAATGTCTCAATACAACTTACCCTTTCCCGTAGGTTGCTTTTTCAAAGCATAGTGCTATACTGATTAGTTATAGGAGAGATCTTCAAACATGAGTAGTTAATTACTACTAAAGTCATGCCACTACCTCCCCTTACTATTTGGGGTGCAGTGGGGGGAAGCCGGGCACATTTCTCAGGGCACCCCTGTGAGATGTCTCTCTCCACACACAGTGGGCCTTGGAGGGCAACTCTCTCCTCCTTCATATTTCCTCACGGATTCATTGATATGCAACTTGTATTTATGCTTACCTTCCATCTTCTCATTCACTCAGGAGGGGATTTCCATTTCAACATTAGAAAGATCCATATTTCCCAACTGAGGGGAGATATCTCCTTTTTTGTCAAAACCTAGTTTGCCGGTGAAATAAGAAAAACGCTCTCTCCAGCATGTTAAGAAGCTGAATAAGCAAAAAGAGCTAGAAGTTCTTCAATGCAGAGTTCTGCTCTGCTGAGCCTGCGTCCAGGGCAAGCCCTCGCTGCAGGCCCAACTCATATCCCAGCCCTTAAGGCAGTAAGTACTGGGCCAACGTATTAGGCAGCCATAGTCATGTCTTCATTCATCTTCAGAAGGCACCGAAGCCACCCACATTGGCTGAATTTAGTGATCTGAGTCTTGGTAATTATTGAAATGTAACTTCATTTTAAATCTGAAGTCCCAAATCTGGATTTAGGCAAAGCTGAAACTTTTGGTTTCTCTTGATCCAAATGAAATTGTATCTTTGACCCAAAAAAGAAGTAAAGATATTGGTTTGTAATTTTGTAGTGCGGGTGAATGTCTTTTCCATGAGTCATGTGAGTAAAATGCACCACAGAGCATGCTGGGAGGAACCATTCTGGGAAACACATGGTCCCCTCTCTGTGCACAGCATGTCAACCTCTCCTGGTCCCTGCACCTCAGGAAGCTGAGATCTAAACTTCATGACCAAACGCTGTATCTCAGGCAAGACCCAGGTTTCTGTGCATTCGGCACCTCAGATTCTCTTTTGAGAAATGAATCTAAAAAGAGTAGCTTTCTACTAACTTTCCCGTAAAGGGGAACCAAAGTGCAGAATGACAAGCTCTCAGGAGCACAGGCAGAGGGGACTCAATATCCATAAGCACCATTCTTGCAGCCTGGCCGAGGGGACACCAGGGTCTTTATACTGAACTAGAGGCCCAGTGCATGAAATTTGTCCATGGTTAGAATCCCTAGGCCTGGCCAGCCATCAGAACCATCCAAGCCTTCACACTGCCAGCTGGGGCCTTCCCGTGTTCCTTTCTTTCCCCCTTTTCCCCCCCTGGTGGTCAGCACACATCATAGCGAGCAATTGAACTCCCAGTCTCCCAGGTGAAATCCGGAGGGGAACTTTGCATATTAGCCTTTTATATATACAGAGGTCCTTATTTACATTCCCCATGTCAAAGCTCGGAGCCCTGGTGCCTGTCTCCCCCACTTCTCTCAGAACCCCCGGTACCAACAGTTACCTGTCTGCTTGGCTATATTCTCCCCCTCCCCCCATTAGAGTAAAAGCTGACTGTCACATTGGTGTCAGCTTTGTCCTGAGCCCAAGCTGGAATGGCCTCCTGAAGGGTCATCGCACCTGTTTTTAGTGAATGAAAGTCATAGTGATTTCATTTGCTAATATGAACTGGCAATATTCAGTTAATTGTATCAGATGCCACAATGAGGCTTTTAAAAATTATTTTTCTTTTAAAGCCTTACCTGATGATATGTTTTTATTGATTTGAGAGAGAGTGGAAGGGAGAGAGAGAAAGAGGAAGTGGTATGAGAGGAAAACTTTGATTAGTTGCCTCCCAGATGCTCTCTGACCAGGGACTGAACCCACAACCTAGGTATGTGCCCTGACCAGGAATGGCACCCACATCCTTTTGGTGCACAAGATGATGCTTCTACCAGCCGAGCCAGCCACCCAGGGCACACAATGAGGCTTTCTTAATGTGTTTTATGTTATTTGGCTTCCTTCTTTTATGTGTGCACATATAGGATGACACACATGTAGGAATTCTCTGAATTTGTGTTGTTGACCTTTACGACATGCAGGGATTGCACGGGTCAGATTTCCCATGCTGCCCCAGTCATGAGGCAGCAAATCCCTGCCAGCATTTCTTCTTCAGGATGACGAGAGGGTCCAGTTACAGGTCAGGACACGCTCCCCTGCACACCCCTTCTTCTCATGCTCTTTGTCTTTGGCACCAACATCTTCGCCGTGACCCCATTCGCCTCCCCTCATCTCAGCTGGCATTTGCTCCACCTGTCTCATACCAGGAGGCACTTGGTGAAATACGTCCCTGCTGCGAAGCGGCAAAAGTCGTGTTTTCTTTATATTTTACAAAACCCCTCTTCCTAGTTACGTTTTCCACAAGCATAGCCTGTCTTGAATCACTGCATGACCTTGCCGAGATTTAGAATCACCGAACCTTATCATTCCCGTGGGCCTGCCTGGTATCCAGTTGAACCCAATGCAGAAAATGTCCCTCCAGCACCCCTGACAAATGGCCGTGCAGCCCTCGCTGTGTTTCTGCGGTGACAGGGCGCTCAATAACTCACGAGGCAGCAAATCCCATGGCTGATGGCCCTGAGAGCATCCTCTATTTCGTCAATGGACGCCTCCCTGCAACTTCCCCCGGCAGCAGCTCGGGGCTGGAGATGGAAAGGTGTGCCTCTGAGGAAGAGCACTCACTCCCTGCAGACCGACCGTACGGGAAATGGACCTTGCGTCTCTCAGCCTCCTGTCCAGAGCGATGGCAGCTCCTGCTTAGTCACCATCACTATTTTTTTTTCTTTTTCTTTTTCCTTTGTTAATCCTCACCCAAGGATATTTTTCTGTTGGTTTTTAGAGGGCGTGGAAAAGAAAGGGAAAGACATAGAAACAATGATGTGAGAGAGGCACATCGATTGGTTGGTTGCCTCCTGCATGCTCTCCAACCAGGGTCAGGGAACCTGCAACCAAGGTACATGTCTTTAACCGAAATCCACCCCGGGACCCTTCAGTCCTTGGGCCGCTGCTCTATCCACTGAGCAACACTGGCCAGGGCAGTCATTATCACTCTTGCATGCAGCTCAAACTGAATGTTCTGGACATAACAGAACTTCCCCAGACTGACCCGCCATCCATCAAGCATCATCCTCTCAGGCTGCACTGGTTTTATTATTAACCACTTCATTTATCCTCCAATCACTTAACAGAGTTGTTGCCTCTTAAGCCAGGAGCTGAGGAAAATAAATTAGAGAAGGTTTACAGTTTCCTCACATGCAAAAGAGCAATACTAGGTCCAGGATTAACTTTACTTAATAGAGTGGAAGGGAGAAAGAGAGAGAAAGAGTAACAATGATGTGAGAGAACATTATTAAAACTTTAAAATGTTTATCATGTCCCTTAATTCCTCAAGATATTATTTAAAATCACACTACACATACCCATGTGTATGAATTACTAAATTAATGTTTAATACTTTTTTTCATAAATATAAGATGTTGAAAATTATTCTCAATGACAATAGTAGATAACCTTCATTGGTCAATGGCTTATAAATATTGGCCTAATTAATCCATATCAAAATGCTGCTAGGAATGAGCCATTATTACCTTCCTTTCAGAAATTAGGGAAACTGATATATGAGAAAAACATGGCGCAGGTGACATATGAAAGCAGACTTTGGGATTCTAAAGATCCTGTGTCCCTCTTGTCAGGCTGGGCCACATGTGTACAACCCAGAGGGCATGTAACACATGCCTTGAGTAAGTGGGACGTGTTCTTTGGTATCAGGAGAAGGCAAGCTGGGACTTTAGGAGTAAGACAATTGAGTGGCTGGGAAGTCCAGCTGATGCACATGAAACCCAAGATGGTTTTGAGGGTTTCTGAGGACACTTTCCACCTTGTCTCTCCTATCCCTTAGGCAGCCGCTCTGTCTGGGCTGCACTTTTCATAATCACAGAGTCCCCAATATGTGTCCCTTTCCTCACGTGTTCCGGAAATCTCTGAAGTTCACTTGAACGATATTTAGAAACCAAAACCTGACACAGATGTTGGATATTAAAGCTACAATGACAACTCTCAACAAATGTGTGGAAAAGGAGGTTTATTAGAAAGTGTCAGCTTCAGTAGAGGGTCTGCAATCAAAGGTAGCCAGGCTGGCTCTGGGGTTGAAGGCATTCTTAGGTTGTATAGTATAAAACCACGTGATTTCCTCCAAAGTTGGTAATCACAGAGGTCCTTCTCGGGAGAAGTCAGGAATTGCTTGTGATGGAAGAGCTGTCTGGGCTGTAATTTTAGGCTCTACTGGCTGGCTGTGAGTCCTGAAGACTGGATACTACTTGGGCTATGCCCCTGCCTGGTGCTGGAGTGCCAACCAAGCCTTCCGCTGTCACCGAAGAGTGGCTGGCTTGGTTGGTGATGGTTTGGGGTGTTGCCCTGAGTGTGATCCCTGTGTGTACCTGACAGGCAGCGAGCCTGAAAGCAAGAGAAAAGTCAGAGTGACCACATTTCCCATTCTCACTTTTGTTGCCTGCCTGTCCGGTAAGCAGCACGTTAGACAGTTTGTCTTGATGTTCACGATCTTGTTAGGAGCTAGGAAGTGGGATCCTCCTAAGTCAGTTTTAAATTTGAACAGACTCAGGCTTTCTCAGTGACTTGCACTATCATTTCGGAAGTCTCAGCTTTGCAGCTGGTTGATCTGGGATCAGTGATGGCATGAACACCATGGAGGTGCAATGCTAGCATTTTTCTCCATTCGAGAGGAATTTCAGATGCAGATGCAGACAGTACAGGAAAACCTCCACACTGGGGCTCCAACATTTTCTGTGTGTTGTATCAACTCTTTCAAAATCTGGGGCGTGCTCCTAAGGCAGTGGTCAGAAAACTCATTGGTCAACAGAGCCAAATATCAACAGAACAACGATTGAAATTTCATTTGAGAGCTGAAAACTGACCTGCGCATGGGCCACAAAGTTTCAATCGCACTGTACATGCACGCCGCATGTGGTATTTTGTGGAAGAGCCACATTCAAGGGGCCAAAGAGTCACATGTGGCTCGCGAGCAGCAGTTTACCGACCACAGTCTTAAGGCAATAAAGAATAGTCCTTGAAGAAAATACAAAGTCTTATCTTTGGGCACACTAATATTCTGAGGAATACATTTTTTTCAGCAGTGCCATTTAACATTCACACATACAAGTAGAACGCATATGTACCTTAAAAAATATGTGCAAATATACACTAATCCTACCCAACAATTTCTGGGAGATTTTAAAAAAAATAAATTCATTAGTGAGAAGATTTTAGAATAGAGATGGGTAAAACCCTTCAAGTAATAAAAGTCCCTGATGATTACTGATAATTATAATACCATGTTGTTCTCATCGGATCCTTAATTGACATTGAATTCTAGTAATTTCCTTAGTAAACGTTATGTGAAGAAACGTTTCTAATGGAGATTCTGTAAAGCAGAACATAAACCTAATTCTCCCCCCCCACCCCCCAGCCCCAATTTCTGTTTTGACATTGCTCATTCCTACCGCGTAGCTCAGTCTTCATCAAGGACCACAAAGACTAGCCTGCCACAAACAGGTTGATGGAGGTGAAGATAGGCTGTATCTTTCTGAACTTGATTACTGGTCAGTAAAGAGGAACTTCCATGTTACACTGCATCAGCCAGACAATTCTTTCCCCACCAGAGCTTTAGATAGTCCACCTTCCCGAGCTCCCATATTCACAGTAGTCACCGTATACTTTCAATGATGATGCTAACCGTTTTTTCAAGGGCAGAGATAATGGAGAATCCGCCCTTACCCATTTGTGCTCAATGATATTTTGTCTTTGTTTTCTTGTAATTTGTGTCCCCAGTGTGTATCATTACTAACAAGGTCATTACAGATAGGCAGCAATCAGAAAAAAAATTAGTGGTGATATAATATTTGCATTATGGATGAGATGTCAAGCAGCATTTTGTGTGTGCATTCTGCTCACTTCAGCCAGAATTAGTGGAATTGTGAGATACAGAAATCAGGGGCAGTATTGGTGGGGTTTTGTACAGCCCCGGTAGGCTGGTGAGATACAGAATTGAGGTGTCCATAGTTTCTGCACAGCAAGGACTCAAGTTCAGTCTCAGGGACAGTGAACTACATAAGTGAATGAACATGATTGATAGGGGTGTGGCATTTCAGTTGCTCCACCCTCCCTCTAAAACAGTGACTGATCAGCATGCCCAGATATTCAGTAGCTTCGTGAAAACCAACCGATCATTTGGTATATTTGTGGGAACACATCATGACTTTGTAGTCCACAACCCAAATGTCAAACTCCTCTGGGTCTAAGGCCCAAGTAGAATATACTGTACTTTTTCAGATTTTAGAACTTGGATACACATAATCAGGCATGCTTGAAAGGCAGGCAGAGCAGTGAGGGCACCTCAAACATAAAGAGAACAGCTACATAGAGGTGAGACAGAAAGATGGTAGACCAGACACACCTCTGCCTCCCAGGCACATGGAACACGGAGTGAAGATAAGCCCTTTATGCTCCAGTCGCAGGTAGAAGAGAGCGACAGCGTGTCACAGGCAGTGCTGCCTGAGGAGATGTATAATGGAGATGACAAAGCCAACTGTGCTCTGATGTCACAAAGCCCTGAGCCCTGGTGAAGCACTGACCAGCTCTTCAGACCCTATGAAAAGGTATGTTCTCTCAAAAACTCACTTAGGTGAGGAGAGCCAGCAGAAGACCCAGCGTGTTGGAAATCCTTTGTGGGATGCAAGTATGTGGAATGATTATCCCGTCATTCTATCCTATCAGACTATCTAAGACTCCCTCTCTGAGTGGTACATAGCATTCAATCTCAAAACCACACCAGAACTAAGTACTATTATTATGGATGTTACATCATTACTATTTTATTATATTGATCGCACTACAAGGGAGTATGATTTGAATTGGGCATCCCAATGACTATATTTTAATTCTTCCATAAATTACAATGCAGTGTGTAATGCACACAAGTAGCACAAAGGACTGAATACTTTTACCTATAGGGTTTTAGAATATGTCCCAGAGATGATGGCATGTGGATGAGGCATTTTAAGTAAAGTCTCATAGAATTAGCTTCACTGGCTAACTTCAAATATTTACATACTGTATTTTGATTTTTTTAATTGAGTTAAATACTCTTTAATAACACCCCAATTGGGCAAAGAGTCAAGTATCGTCTGAACAGATGGTACAGATAAACTAGACTGACATCAAAACTGTGGACAGAAATTCATGGCTTCTCCAAGTTTGTTTATGTTTGATTTACAAATATCTGTAGGGTCCAGGCAGAAGCAAATATGGACAAGAACAGGGAGGCCTTGCGGCCTAGGGCCTGGGTGGGGTTTCTCGGGAGGACTGTGCTGAGGGATCACAAGGACTGAGTCAATGCCAGACTGGATCACTCATTTAGACCAATAGAGTCCCCAGACTCAGCCGGTGAGAAAATTAATACCAGAACAATTTGATAGCTATCTAGATGCTTTGATAAAAAAACATTAAATTATGAAACAACAAAAATATAACATTGAATTCTAGAAGTTAAAATTCTAAGTCACTTACTTGAAAAACTTCTACAGACATTTAATAGCATCTTGGCTCTTTTAATAACTTGGGCTTCATGCATTCCTTAAAGATTCAGCAATGTCAACTGAAAATAGTTTTGTTTGATTGGTTTTATTGTTTGTTTGCCACCCCCCTTTTTCTGCCTTTGTGTGTGTGTGTGTGTGTGTGTGTGTGTATGGCACTCTAATATGACCCCAGTGAAAACATAAAGTAAATATGAGAGCAAAAGAATAAAAGATTTTCAGAGTTCCATTTGCAGAATTCCTTAGAATGGGTAGGCAATATGTATTGCTCAATGACATTTAAATTTAAGAAATGTCAGATATCTTGATTTTTCAAAATCAAAGTAATAAATAGACTTAGAGAGAGAAGTCTAATATTCCTTTCCTCCCCTCCCCCCAAAAAACAAAACAAAACAAAACAAAACAAACAAACAAACAAAAAACATGGGATGTTGTCTACGAGGGTTGGGTAGAAAACTTGGAGATTTAACAGTGTCTGACTATAGCTGTGATGCTCAGCTTTTTTTCCTTGATGTTGAATTATGTTCCTGCCAGGTTTGGTCTTTTCTGTAAGCCTTTTGCTGTTGGACAAGGTGGGATGCCTTGCTGAGCCTGCGGGTTGGACACAGGTGGTTGGCAGGAGCTGGGGTGAGCAATATAGTTCCATTTCCCCAGGCAGCTACCTAACGCCTGACTTGTTAGCTGGGTCCAGGTCTCTGCCCTTGGACAACAGCGTCATATCTACCCGTCAACTCTCCTGAAGCCACACCCTCTGTCTCCTGTTTTCCCTGCCTTTTATTCCAAAGGATAATTTGGACGGAATTCCTTGTGGATTCAGATTTGAGGACTTAAGGACTTGGATTTAGGAAAAGGTCCCCCTTTCCCAACGCAATGGCTAGTTTCCCAAAGAGGAAAAAAAAAAAAAAAGCTGTGTGTCATTCATCATACTTGGTAGATTAAACTTTCAATTGTTAAAAAAAGATCTCTAAGTGAAAATAAAAATCTTACATGCTAGGGGAGAAATATTTCTAAGTGCATTATTTTTCTAGCTGGTTAAAGAGTTAGTGAATGGTTATTTTAAACACACACACACATACACCAGAAATTTCATGGCAGTCTGAAGTTGATACGTTCTACCATAACAATACAGGGTGTAGGGTATTGAATAATGCAACACGCTCGAATTACTTCCATTTTCTGAATGATAAATTCAATTTAATTAACTCTGACTTTGAATACTGCGGACTTCAAATGAGTTTTTAAAAATATCTTACCACTGCTCTCTCGCCCTTATGTAGCCTGCCATATTTTGAGTGCTTTCTCCTTCGAGAATATCAAATTTATTACCCAAAGCATTTGCAGAAGAGAAGAAACTTTCTTCTTTACTAAATCACTCTCAGCAGAGATCATTTTCAAGCTAATGAAGTCTTAGCATTTTCCAAACAATGCTTAGGGAAACGTGGAAGGAGAGAACAGTAAATCTCCTTTCTGTGAAGAACGTTATGGAATGTAAATAGTATTCACTAGATATTCATAAAGATAGCAGTTACATATGAACACACACCCACCAGCTTAAAACCTCATTATTCAAAAGACTCATCATCTCAGAATGCATTATAATTTTCAGGAATGCCAGACAGCTACTAATAGATTGTGTTGTTGAAAATGATGTGTTTTCAAGAATGCTTGTCGTTAACAAAACAGAAAGAAGGTTTTATAGTGTCCTTGCATGACCTTAAATTCTAACAGCATTCTCTAGGATCATTTTTAGTAGGCCAGGATGAAATCACTGTTCATCAACACCAAGTTCTCTGAGGAAATTTAGGGGCAGGGTCATTAAGAAAGTTAATGAAAACACTCACAGTGACTCGAGATGTTCTCATTGTGGGATCATTCAGATTGAGCGATGCATCACAAGACTCGTTAATTATAGAGAAACCTGAAAATATATAACATTCACATACCATTTAATAGCAGCTCTGTCTAGAATATTTCACTTCACAAAGGGCTGCAGAAACACAGCACAATGCATTCTGGGTTAGGAGCTTTAAGACATGCGTTGTCTCCCTCTGCCATTTATAAGGATAACTAGAGGCCCAATGCACCAAATTTATGCAAGAGTAGGCCTCCCTTCCCCCTGACTGCTGGAGCTGGCGTCCCTCTGGCACTGGAACCCGGGCTTCCTTCACAGCTCTGGCTTCGTCTGGAAGGACATACAGAAGGTCTAATTAGCATATTGCTCTTTAATATTATAGATAGGTTTGACTTGATCATGATGATAACAAGGTTATCATGTATTGAGCCTATACTACATGCCAAGTTCTGTTTTAATATCACAAGTTAGGCACTTCATAGACATATTTTACTACATTCTGTCCACATCCCCATATGATAAAAAATATACTTCAACTGCCTGGTAGGACTGGCACATATAAGGTAAGTTAGAGCCTTTTCACCCCAGGTTCTTTCGGTAATGCTCTCCTATATTTGAGAATGAAAAGTACATTAAACTCCCTTTCCTGCAAAGAATGCATTTCATTTGTCCTAGTGGGTTGGCTGACCTGAAAATACACTTGGGTCCTTCATGTACTTGTAATCACATTTGATGTAATACAGAAAGCAGAGACAGGCAGCCTGTGCATACATAGAGTTCAAGAACTCTAAGGAAGAAAGTAATGGAAAAATTATGTGCTTGCTTTACAGACTTGAACTTTAAGGTATGTGCAAAGGATGAATGGTTCTGAAATGTAACAAGGAACAATGAAGTTCCGGGAACATCCTTTATGAATTCCTGAAGGCTGGGCCACAAAATGATTTCTTGCCTTCAAGAAAATGTTCTGCAATTTAAACTATGGACATTCAAATAATGAACAAAGTTCTGTACAATGCACTTGGTCCATGTCACCAGAAAGCAAAATGAATGGACCTTCTAAACAATTCTCCTAGCATGTGTCATTTTTAATGCTTTTATTCTAATCCTTACAATAATTCCATAAGAAAAACAAGTAGAGATAAAAAAGAAAGCTTTGGATCTAAAACCTTTTCTCAAAATAATTTTTAAAAAGCAGTACAGAGTGTTGAAATATTAAGATATACATGGGAAAGAAAAAATTCATACCCCAACATTGAGATAAATATTACATCAAGATATAAATGTCTTGGTTATATCCTTCATGGTTACACACACACACACACACACACAGGTGTTTGTGTGTGTGTTAATAACTATTAAACTACACACACACAGGTGTGTGTGTGTGTGTGTGTGTGTGTAGTTTAATAGTTATTACATAATTATTATGTACTTAGAATTATGTTAAATATTTTAATATTATTTATGTAATAATTATTACATAAATATTATTATGTAAAAATAATAAAATTTAATATTATGCAATAGTTATTACATAATTATTATGTATTTGAAATTATGTTAAATATTTTACATGATGTGTCTTTTTCCACAAAATTTATACTAATAAAAGGGTAATATGCTAATTAGAGTGGACATCTTCTGGACGTCCATCCGGATGTCCATCAGGACAAAGCTACAGTGGCTGCAAGGGCTGAGGGTAGACAGCCAGTGCCCCAGTGGCAGGCAGTGGCAGCAGCAGTGGGGTGATGGGGGCAGCACCTTCCCCTGATCAGCCTGGTTGCCTCCCACAGAGAGAGGCCAGACTGCACTGTCAGTAGGACATCCTCTGAGGGCTCCCGGACTGTGAGAGGGGGCAGGCCAGACTGAGGGACCCCTCCAGTGCACAAATTTTCATGCACCGGGCCTCTAGTAACCATATAAAAGAGAAGCTATTTTCAACTCCATTTGAGGAAAGAGAAAACAGACAAAAAGAATTTGAATAATTTGCTTAAGTCAAGCAAGAGTTAAATTACAACTGGAATTTGAACAAAGCAAGAAACCTTAGAAAATAATGTGTTGAGTTTCCCATGTGGAGTGTCTTCTGTCTGCCTCTCTTTCCATATATTCACTTAGATCATTCTGTTCCTATTTCATCACCATTGTATCCCTTTTGTTACCTTACGTGGTTAAAACACCTATGCATTTCTGTTTCAAATATCTTTATCTATGCTTCACTACTCTCTGCGGCTGCCTGCTGCATCCTGGGTCAATATTTCTTTGTCTTAAACCTTGCTTTGTGTGCATGTTCTTTAAAGTAGTTGAGTTATTCTTAGGTTAGTCCTCTGGTATTTGTTGTCATAAGTAATATAATTTGTCTTACTTTTCCCAATCTTGTTTCATTGTTTTTAATTTGCTCCCATTTTCACTCTTATGTTAGGGATGTGGGAGTTGTGCTGAGCAAGGATAACATTATCTTTCAAAAACATAATCGAGTCATTGTTGGCTATGGCCTGTGTTAATAATTAAACACGCTTCCCAGAATATGTGTAAACCAATCCATGATGCTGCAATAATTACACATTTATCCTTCTCGTCTACTGTCTATCTGTTTCCCTGTTTATTGGGTCCGCTTGCGATCTCTCTCTGTCCACTCGGGCAGCCAGCATGCTGTGTGTGGCAGGCGACACATCTGGCTTTTTCAGCTGTTCACCAATGGCCACCCTGGGGCAGTGTCGTAGTATCTGGGTGGGAGAGAGTGAATGTACTTTCTCAAGTCGTTTTACCTTATTTACTCTTTCATGTTATGAACTACTAGTAGAGGCAAAATAAACTCAACATAATAATAGCCAGAGAATATTCAAAGGAGATCAAGTAAATTGTATGATGGAGGTCAAGGTTTTAAAAAGGAGACTAGGAAATCTGTTTCTCAAATCTGAGAAGCAGAATTCTTTTTTTTTTTAATACATCTTTATTGTTCATATTATTAAAAATGTTCCTCATTCCCCCCCCCCATTGCTCCCCTACACCAAGTTTCCATTCAATTCTCTGCCCTTTCCCCATCCCCCATTGTCCTCATCCATAGGTGCAGTTTATGTTCAGTCTCTTCCCGCCCCACCCCACTCCCCATTTCCCCGAGAATCATCAGTCCACTCCCCTTCCATACCTCTGATTCTATTATATTCACCAGTTAATATTGTTCATGATTTTTACTTCCCTTGGTTTTTAGACTCACTTGTTGATAGTTACGTGTTTGCTCATAATTTTTATCTTTATTTTCTTCCTCTTCCTAAAGAACCCCTTTTAGCAATTCATATAATTCTGGCTTGGCAGTGATGAATTCCTTTAGCTTAAATTTATTTGTGAAGCTCTTTATCTGGCCTTCGATTCTGAGTGATAGCTTTGCTGGGTAGAGTATTTTTGGCTGTAGGTTCTTGTTATTCATCACCTTGAATATTTCTTGCCATTCCCATCTGGCCTGCATGGTTTCTGTTGAGAAATCAGCTGACAGTCGTATAGGTGCCCCTTTATAGGTAACTACCTGCTTTTGTCTTGCTGCTTTTAATATTCTCTCTTTGTCTTTAGCTCTTGGAATTTTAATTATGATGTGTCTTGGTGTGGTTCTTTTTGGATTCCTTTTGTTTGGGGTTCTGTGTGCTTCCTGGACGTGTAAGTCTATTTCTTTCACCAGGTGGGGGAAGTTTTCTGTCACTATTTCTTTCAATATGTTTTCAGTATCTTGCTCTCTGTCATCTTCTGGGATGCCCATAATTCTGATGTTGGTTCGCTTGAAGTTGTCCCAGAGGTTTCTCACACCATCTTCAACTTTCTGGATTCTCTTGTCTTCTTGCTTCTGTGGAGGAGTGTCCTCTGGCTCTTTGTGTTGCAAATATTGGACTTGATTCTTACAATCTTCCAATCTGTTTTTAGGACTCTGTATAATATTATTTATTTCAGAGATTGTATTCTTTATTTCTAGTTGACCCTTCATTATTTCTTGTTGATCCCTTATCATATCCTCATAGGTCTCATTTATTTTATCGGCCTTTTCTAAGAGATTGTTGAACAACCTTATAAGCGTGGCTTTGAACTCTATATCCAGTCGCTTTTTGTCCTCCGTTTCTTTCGTTTGTGATCTGTTTCCTCGGTTCGGCATTTTCGCTGCTTCCCTGAGTTGGTAGGTTGGGAGGATCAGCTGTGTCTATGCCAGGAGACAACCTTATTCCACTAGACTTGGAAACCTGCAAAAGCCTCTCTGAGTTCAGCTTGGATGGGGCAGTTTCAGGGTGGAGCCTACAGCCTTGGCTTCTGGTTAGCCCCGCCCTCGGAGGTTCCTGAGTCTCAGTGTTCCTCAGTGTCCTTTGGTACTCGCTGCAAGCACCTCTGAGAGAAAGGCGCCCTAGAGCTTCGCCTGCTACCAGACAGTGTAGTCTTTCCCCCAACAAGCCCACAATTGGGGTTCAGAGCAGTTGGAAGTGGGGTTAAGAACAGTCCGGAGCTTATGTCTCCTTCCTGCTAGGGCAATCTCACGGCCCAAACAGTCTGTCCTCTGTGCGCACAATGTGCACGACTCAGGGGCTCTGCTTTTCGCCGTTCCCCTGAGCTTCTGTCTTACAGCCCAGATTCCCCCTGTATGAGGCTGGAGCCCAAGGGTCTTGCCCAGGACTGGGGTTCAGTGCAGTCAGAACTGGGGCTCAGCACAGTCCTGAGCTTTTGAGTCCTTCCCGCTGGGGCAATCCAGCAGCTCAGCGAACAGTCCCTCCTCTGCGCGCAATGTGCGCGACTCTGGGGCTCTGCCTTTCCGCTCCGCTGAGCTTCCGCCTTACAGCCCAGATTCCCTCTGTGTGAGCCTGGACCCCAGGGTCTCGCCCAGAACTGGGGTTCAGTGCAGTCGGAGTTGGGGTTCAGCACAGTCCGGAGCTTTTATCTCCTTCCCGCAAGGGAACGCCAGCCAGGCACTCAGCCGCCCCTCCTCTCCGGCTCCGTCCTCTCCCCGAGCGCGCGTGCACTGTGTCTCCGTACCTTAGGCTGTTACAGCTCCTCTGGTTTTCCTTCTGGTTTTCGCTTTCCTTCTAGTTGTAGAATTTCCAGTCAGTCAACTTTCCTGTAGTTCTGGATAGTGTCCACTCTATATTTTAGTTGTATTTTTTGAAATTGTTGAGTGCGGCTGCAGTTAGGCTTTTACCTCTGCCGCCATCTTGTTGTGACCCCCTGAGAAGCAGAATTCTGGTGGATTAGTGAGATTACAGAATAAATTGTTTCTAGAGGAGAAAAATTACAACGATGAAATGAGAAGGATCATGCATTTAACTGGCACAGCTGGACTCCCCAGAGAGTTTTGAACGCAGAGCTGAAGCGTGCTCTCCAGAAGAGCTGGCGTTGGCATGGGTTCGGGAAGATGAATACTCTTTCCCCAGGGACCGGGGTCTGATGGTTTAACTACTCTGAAGTGTGCCAGGTGCCATCTTAGTATAGATCAACTTCTAACTAGACCTACGTGAATTCAGTTATTTTGTTGTTGTTTTTGTTAATCTTCCCCCGAGGACGTTTCCATTGATTTTTAGAGAGAGAGGAACAGAGAGGGAGAGACAGGTCAGTGTGAGTGAAATGCATGGATTGGTTGCCTTCTGCACACACCGGCTCGGGGAGGAGCCTGCTGCCAAAGTACGTGCCCTTGACTGGATTCAAACCTGAAACCCTTTGGTCCACAGCCTGATGCTCTACCCGTTGAGCCAAACTGGCTAGTGCTGAATTCAGTTATTTATTTTTCATAAACTCATAGCCCATTTTTCATTGTTGGCAAGTGAATTGTTGTCCAAAAGGATGCTCAAGTTTCCTATACAGCTCATGGCTCGTTGCTTGCATGGTGTGGCATCACAAAAATCCCACTGTGTGGCCTGTGCCGGGAGGGGTCTTGTTTCCCTGTAAGGGGCTGAGTTTCCTGAGCTCGGCCTCTGCCATGGCTCCCCCGCTCTCCCACCCCGAGAGGAGCGCCTGCCACCTGCTCCAGCGCGGGCAGGGATGCCTCCTGGCCAGTGCCTCTTGCTAACAAACAGCAGTCTACCAGGCGTTCTAACGTCCTGTGTTGGCATCTCAGATGCTCCTAGAAGTGAATTTCTGTTCCTAACACTAACGTTTCATCAGTCTTCCTCGTTAAAACGTGCCGTTGGGACAACCATCTGCTGGGCTGATGCTTCGGGCCTGCAGAGGGAGCTGCTGGCTTACGGGCTGGGTGAGCATCCACCTGTCACAGGGCAGCAACGGGACGTCTGCCTAGGGTCGTTCTGAGTGCACTCAGAGCATCTGACAGCTGAGCCGTTTTCTACCAACTTAAAAAAAAAAAAAAAAAGGTATGCTAGAAGGAATTAAGATGGCTCCCGCCTCGTGTGGGTGAACAGTGCAGTTACAAGAGTAATGAATGATTCCTTTAAATAAACAAGTTACCTTTTTATTGTGTCCCCCCCCCCCCAGTCTCTCTCATTGTATAATTTAAGTCATTTCTAATTCTCCCTGATTTCAGAGCTACCTTTTTCAGAATGAAAGCGTTAGAGAACCATGTTGAAAGGGATCGCGGCAGCTGGCTGTACAGGAAATGCTGCCATTAGTGGTTCCTCTCGGTTGGACAATTTTACAGAAAATGTTTACAACGGGCCCTGCCCGTCTGCATGGACTGAGAGCCTCCATCCTGGTGGGAAAAGGAAGAAAACAGACGTTGTTTTCAAGGCACACTCATCTTCATCCACTGCGTTGATGCGAGAAAGGAAGTAAGAGGGGACCTTGTGTTTTGGTTTTTTTTTTTTCGTCCAAAGAGTCTGAGGGAAGGACCAAGCACGGGTGCTCACAATGAAGACAGCCTCCCAGGCCCCGGAAGGGGAGGCGCCGGGAGGAGGGCCCCTCTGTGAACGCACGGCTGGATTTCACTGGGATGCTGGCCCGCAGGCGGCCAGAACTGCAGGGCTCGGGAGTCCGGCTGACGTGGTGCAGGCTCCACGTGTGGCCCTTGGGCGCTGTCCAGAGCTGTCATTTCCATTCCACTCCATTCTTCAACAACCTGAAGACCTGCGTATTATGGCGGATTCCCTTTTGGGGATGTGACAGTGAGGAATTAGAGGAAGTTATCTTTTGTCCCCACAGTCATCCTGCTCCGAAGACTAAAATGCACTGGTGTGCCCTTACCCGGAGTTCTCCCGTTTCTCTCCCCCACACCTACAGATATAAACAAACAGATTCCCGAGTACCCTTCCTGTGTCACCAGTGATCACAGACCAAATTAACCACGTTATTTCATTCCTCATGTTGTCAGCGGCGATGGGTTTGAGAAGGGCTCAGCCGGTGGCACTTGCTTGGGATCTTGTGTAAAGTCAGTGAGACGCAGGCCGGGACCGCAGTCAGCTCCCATCGCCAAGCACGGCCGCAGCGGGCCACGGTGCCCGCCTCTCCGGTGGGAAGTGATGCCGCGTCTGCGGAGAGCGCAGGAGGAGGAGTGGAGTGTGGAGGGGAGGGACCTGGCTGTGACTCTGACACAAGTCGCTCGGCTTCTCCCACACGAGCTGGGTCCTCGCAGAGGGAGTGTCTCCGGAGGAACAGGAGGAAGATGGAGGGCATTTTATGAACTGGCCTCAACGTCACATGACATCATCTCAGCCATTCTCAATTAATCAAACAGTCACAAGCTTGCCCGGAGTCATGGGGTGAGATATAAATTGCACATCTTAATGGGAAGAATGTCAAAATACATTTCTACATTGCCGCGATGTAGAACAGTGTGTCGACCTCATTAACATCAATACCTTGTCCAGTCACCAATAATTCACTAAGGTCCCAATGCACTGAGAGACATGTTGGAATGATATTATTTTTCTCAACTTTTCAGGTTTGCATGCAAATTTAGCCTATTCTGAAAGATTATGTACACCACAAGTGAAACTGATAGCCATCTATATGTATGTGTATGTATTGTGTACAGTGTATGTGTATCTACCTCTATATCTATCATCTATATATTTTCATTATTTGATGAAATTCCCCCTCTTCTCCCTGAGCAGGCTTCATTCTCCATTACTGACCATCGGCCAAAGAGCCAGTTACTTGGGTAGAACTAATGGTAACATGTCATTGACATATGTGGTCTTCACATGACATCTACATGATCTTATTTTTTAAGGACTTCATACTATATCAGGAATCAACAATAATGTTCTTTTTTTGTTCCTGATTATGTTGAACATTAACACAGTGTTTTACATTGGGCCTACCCAGGTTATCCAATCCAGGAAGGTCTCCAGTTAAGGTCAGCTGATTACCACCTTCGTTACCCATTCCCAGGGAATATGAGGTATTCACAAATTCACAGGGTTTGAACACGAACCACAGATGAGGAAGAAAAAGATTCAAATGCTTCAAAATAAAACTAGGAGAATTTTAGGTTCAAAATAAAACTGGAGAGATAAAACTCAAGAAGCATTCATTCATACTTTATTAATAAATAAATATTTATTTTTAATCAAATAAAAATATGACATTTTTGGTCATGAATACCATTAGCATCATTCTATCTACCACACTTCTGATTTTGCTGGAGTGTATCATTTCTTTTTCTTCTTCTTTTTAAAAAAATATTTTTATTGATCTTTTACAGAGAAGAAGGGAGAGGTATAGAGAGCTAGAAACATCAATGAGAGAGAAACATCGACCAGCTGCCTCCTGCACATACCCCACTGGGGATGTGCCCACAACCAAGGTACATGCCCTTGACCAGAATCGAACCTGGGACCTTTCAGTCCACAGGCCAACGTTCTTTCCACTGAGCCAAACTAGATTCAGCATCTGTTTCTTTCTTGTTAGAATTTATTACAGACTCAAGTCTTCCAAACTCTCATTCACCTAGTCTATTATTTTTTTTGTTTCTAGGACAATCCTTCCCATGGTTCTTTCATCTCACAATATGAATAGTCTAATGATTGGAAATATCCTGTAATGAGAAGTATTGCCTCAGAACACAAAGATGTTACAGGGATTCAAGCATTGATTGAGAAACATGAGATCATGACAAAAATTCTATGAAAGCTGGTGAAGCGGTTGGACTAAGAAGAGTTCCATATTGAACAACATGTCAGAAAAGAAGGGAAGGATCCATTCTTGGCCAATGGCTTGTCCTTCTGAGCGTGAGCGGCGAATCACGTAACTTTGGATTGTGGGAGGACTAAAATAGGTCCAGGCCGCCTCCTCTCAGAGACCCCTTCCTCTCTAGTGGTAATTAGATGGTTTTCAAGTGTTATATTCCTAAATCTGCAAATTAGACTGAATGTGACCCAGTTTATCACAGCCAAGTGGGCAAACTTTGTCAACGAGACAGCACTGAGCATTTAAGCACTTGAGCATTGAGCATGGTATCTCCCTCAGCTGGGTTAGTAGTCTTGTTTAGTCGACTTGTCTCTTTCTTAGAATCTAAGTTCTAGAATACTATAAAATGATGGAGGTACTTCATAAAAAATTAAAAATTATTTGCAAATTGCCCACTCACGTTACTGTCATTGTCACAAAGGTGCATCTTTTAAGGCAAAGTCCCAAAGGGTAGTGAGAAATGATAAACCATACCTCCTGCTCTGAAAGGAGAAAACCCGTTATTCCCCTGCCACGGGACCATCACTCCTGCTCTGCCAGGTCGCCTACATCCATATTCTGTTGGACAACAGCATGCTCCTTCCGTTTTGAGAGGCGTTTCTGACAGACACTTGTCTGGAAGGTTAGGAAGTCTGCTGAAATTTACGTAAAAAAAGATCAGAGAAAATAAAGTGGGTTTCCAGCAGCGAGAAGGCACATGGTAGACCGACCAATGGGTGCGCCCGCCCGGAAGTTCTGCTGCCTTCGAGGGAAGAGCTGCCGCTTAACCTGTCATCTCTTTTGTGTGCTCCAAGCAAGACAGGCTCTGTTTTCATCCACGACTCCCAAGTGCTCTGTGAAGAGCCGCCGTGGTCCACTTCCTCTTGATTCCTAAACGTTGCCCTTCTGCCCCAGAAACTCTTCCTGCAGCGAAGTCCCTTTTTGGCAAAGCGTGCTGAGCAGTTTGTGCAAGCAAGCAGACAGCTACCCACACAACAGGCCCCTCGACGTGAGGGAAAGACAACGCCGCCGCGGTCCGGGTCCTGTATCTCATTCTGTCATTCTTTCCCAATTTGGAGCTCTCTGGCGTCTGCGCTGGTTGATCTTCCCACCTCACCGTAGGCTCGTATTTATTTTCTCCCCGCAGCCTACTCCGCAGTCAGCCACAATGAAGATGGAATTATCTTGTCAGAAACTGTAACATTAAATTACTCTGGGGAAGCATGCAGGTGCAAAACATGTTGTTCTTTAATGCAAATTCTGGGATTCTAATCCAAACACAGCCTGCTTGCATAGCTACTCCACAGACTAAAAATAAAAATGATGTATTCAAGATTGCATGTGTGTGTACGTATTTAAATGTAGTTCAGTGGGAAAAAAAATGTCCTTCTAGATAAGAATAGAAATGTCTAATTTTGTTTTTCAATGTCCTGGACCTTGGTGATTTACCTACTCATCACAATCAACAGTACTTTTAGTGTCAGAAAAAAATGGGGTTTCTAGAATCAGAACCTGACATCCTACCAATTATGTTTAACAATAACAATCGGACAAATATTGCCACAAGGACAAAGTATTCAAATGGCAGTAAACTATATCCTTTGAGTACCATTGATTTATAGAGTTTTTCAGCAAGGTTTGCAAAAGGTTCTTTATTTTTGTGAAATCATAAAAAAAAAAGAATCCGAAGAACACGTGCAGCTCATTGTCATGGTCTAGATGCCATTTTACAAACAACACTGAGACGTGTAACTTAGGACACTTCACACTCCTCCCTCGCTAGATGTAAGATTATTCAATATTAGTTACAGCAGTGGTGGGCAAATTCATCAGTCAACAGAGCCAAATATTAGCAGTACAACGACTGAAATTTCTTTTGAGAGCCATATTTTTTAAACTTAGACTTCTTCTAATGCCACTTCTTCGAAATAGATTCACCCAGGCCATGGTATCTTGTGGAAGAGCCACACTCAATGGGCCCAAGAGCCACATGTGGCTCATGATCAGCAGTTTGCTGACCACTGAATTACAGGAACGCAGCCCTTAGACATTTAAGACTTAGAAACATGTTCAGCATTTGTCTATCTAGGAATCACTCAGCACTGTAAAACAATATAGATGTTTGGTGAATCAGCAAGTCTTTAATTCTTGGGTGACCTGCTCCGAGCGGAGACTTTAGCTGGAAGTTAAATGAGGAGCTTTGCACCTGAGGGATATTCATGGTCTCCCTGAAGGCGCAGGTGAGGGTAACTGATGAGAAAAGCAGCTGGGCCTTCCCAGCTCCAAATGGTGATTGGTAGAAGAGGAGGAGGGATGGGCAGGTGAGTGATGGGTGTAATAACAGTAAATGTCCACATGAGGTGTGTACTAATATGTATATCTGATTTTGCCAAAGGGACAATCTATTTAACTATTAAAGAGGAAAATAAATATTGTCTTGAAATATTTTCTAAGCTCCCAGAACATGAACATTTAGTTAAAAAAAGCTAAAAGCTATTCATAAGCAGGGTACAAAAATTACCTACAATAAAAATAAAGATTAGGAATTATTACTATATCGATATTAAAATAAATATTGATTTCTCATTAAAAGTGTAAAAAATACTGAAATCAAGGGGTTTCAATGGAATAAGGAAAACAAGAGAGAGGGTGTGGGTGACTCTGCAGGAGTGGGAAGAGTGTGTTTCTGGTTTGCACCGGATGATTCTGTGAGAATATTTTCTATTGCCATGGTTCTGGCATTCACTAGGGTTTTAGGTTCACAGGAGCTTGCTACATTAAATAAATTGAAAACAATACCAAATAAAGGGAACAAACACACACATTTCAGCAGGAAGATTGTGGTGTGAACAACAGTTTGCTAAAGTCAACAAGGAAAGATATAAATCAAAGGAAATAAATTGCACCAATAAAATTAAATCATACTGTCAATGCTATTGAGATAATGAGTAAACTGAACCATGCATATGAGAAAATTACCCAGAATGCAGCACACATATCTGAAAAGTATAAAAGAAAATGAAGAGAAATAGGGAAGAGAATATGAGGTCCCAACATATATTTTACAGAAAGTCAGGAGGTAAAATAGAGATAAAGTGGATGGGCCAATATAATGGGGAAAATGGTAATTTTTTTTCCCAAATTTGATCAAATGCATGGTCTTCATATTGAAGAATTCCATTAAATTCCAGCGAAGGATAAATGAAATGCATCCTCAGAGAGAAGCTGCGGAGCATCAAACATGAAGAGAGAAATCTTTCAAGTAAAGAGAGAGAAATGAGGCAGTGACTTCAATAATTTAAGAGCAGAAATTAAGCAGATTTCTCAAGAGCGAGAAGCCAAACAGATGCCAAAGAAATATTGCCAAAGCACCGAGGAAGGAGAAAAAAAATAAAACCACTGAAGTTTCTCTACTCCGCTCATTAATTTCTCTCTCATGTGTTCAGATAAATTGAAGGCAATTTTCAGGCAAACAACTATGCAGAGATCTCTCTTCTCCAATAGACACTGGTGAAAGCACGGAGGCATGTACTTCAACAGTCTGGAGTTTGATCAAAGAAGGAGACAGGAGACTCTGAGAAGCAGTGGTGAACAGAGAGCTTGGAACATTTACAAAATGCACCACTTCTGAGCACCGGGGCAGCGCAGGTGTTTGAAAGAAGTTAATTTGTAATTTGCTGACCAATTTATATATATATATAAATTCAAACATTTTTATGTGTTTTTGTATACACTCACACACATTGCCTATGGGACAAAAATAAAGGAAAATATAAACTAATTATTCAGAGATCATAAAAATAAAATTTTCAATAAATATAAGGAAAAATAATGAATGTAAATTAAAATAAAGCTGTCACTCTTCAAACTTCACTTTAATAAACAATAACAGAGTTGAACAGTACTCATAGCATAATGGCCATCACTATTTCTGCTTCTGCAGGTGATCCTGCTCAAGGTGGCAGAGAGCCCAGACCTGCATGCCTTTGGGGTACCCCAATTCTCCCATCCGGATATGTTGGCTACTTTATTGAAATCCCTGCTCTGTTCAAATCCCTCCCCAGCCATGGGGTCTCTGCCCATTTTGCTTTTCCTGACCCCGGAGTCCTCGCGCTTCTCACACTGGCTTCTCAGGGTGGCTCTCCCAGTCTCTGCCTTTTCCACACCATCTGCATCATCACTCCTGCTGGGAAAGCCGACCAGCCTCTTCAGTTCCTAGTGAAAGGAAAACATGGACTTTTCTTGCTGATCTCCTTTGATTTCTGTATCTATTTACTTAGTTATGATTAAATGTGTCGGGGTGGAGAAACCAAGATGGCGGCATAGAATAGACACCCGGATGCAGCCTACTATAACAATTTTGTGTTTAGAACTGGAAAACAGGGGAAACATTGCCCTGAAGCACCAGACAGCTGGCTGAGAGGAGGCTCTACCATTTGGGAAGGAGAGAGAAGGCACGCTGAGCCTCAGAAACTATGAAGGTGCAGAGAACTGTGCTCGAGAAAAGGCGGCAGCAGAGTTTGCAGCTGGCTTGCTCATGGCATGCAGAGAGAGCAGCCTAGTTCACTGCTGGCTTACTCACGGCGCACAGAGAGGGTAGACAGCTAACACGAGGCTGGCTTTCTTGTTTGGGAGGAAAACAGAATCACCCTATTGCTCTGATAGATGGCCGCCCCAGTCAGGGAGAGGCTGGACTGTCAGGCAGCGGGAAGAGATCTCTCGGAGGTGTGTGAAGCCAGTGGCCATTACTGCGGGACTCAGGGAGGGGCTGACAGGAAACCAAATCTTGTCTGTACCACCCCGAGACTCCGACCCATCCAAGCTGAGCACAGAAGCTCTCCTGGAGGCTGGCTTTCTCTAAGGAGGCACTGACTGGAATCCAAAGTTTGTCTGTGCCTTTATCAAAGAGGTTCATGAGCCTGCAACCAATCTTGTGGGACTCACCTAGAATAGGACTTTCCTAAGGCGAAACTGACAGGGAACCAAAGCTTGTCTGTGCCACCCTGAGACTCTGCCCCATCCAAGCAGAGTACAGAAGCCCTCCTAGCTGAGATAATGCTGATCCTCACAGCCAATTGGCTTGGAGATCAACGCTTCCCAGTGATACCAACAATAAGCAAGGCTTAACAACAAGACTACACTCACAGCCCACAAAGGGCTACACTGAGACTATCCACCTCAGGTAACTGGGAAGGCTGTGCTAGTGGGCTCTATCAGAACACCTAGCACACAAAACTACTCCATCAATTTACGGTAACAACTAAAATGCAGAAAAGAGGCAGGATACAAAGGAAGGAGATGGAGGAAAAGAAAAGAATGGATATTGAATTCAAAGCTACAGTTATAAGGTTTTTCAAGAATTTCCTAAAAAAGGCCGATAAAATAAACGAGACCTATGAGGATATGAAAAGGGATCAATTAGAAATAAAGAAAACATTGTCTGAAATAAAAAAAAAAATATTACACAGAGTCCTAAAAACAGTCTGGATGATTGCAAGAATCAAGACAAAGATTTGGAACACAAAGAGCCAGAGGACACTCCTCCACAAAAGCAAGAAGATAAGCGAATCCAGAAAGTTGAGGGTAGTGTAAGAAACCTCTGGGACAATTTCAATCGAACCAACATCAGAATTATGGGGGTCCCAGGAGAAAAGAGAGAGCAAGATACCAAAAGAATATTGGAAGAAATAGTGACAGAAAACTTCCCCCACCTGGGGAAAGAAATAGACTTACAAGTCCAGGAAGCACACAGAACCCCAAATAAAAGGAATTCAAAGAGGACCACACCGAGACACATCATATTTAAAATTCCAAGAGCAACAGACAAAGAGAGAATATTAAAAGCAGCAAGAGAAAGGCAGGTAGTTACCTATAAAGGAGCACCCATACGATTGTCAGCTGATTTCTCAACAGAAACCATGCAGGCCAGACGGGAATGGCAAGAAATATTAAAGGTGATGAATAGCAAGAACCTACAGCCAAAAATATTCTACCCAGCAAAGCTATGACTCAGAATCGAAGGCCAGATAAAGAGCTTCACAAATAAAAAAAAAGTTAAAGGAGTTCACCACCTCCAAACCAGAATTATATGAATTGCTGAAGGGGGTTCTTTAGGAAGAGGAAGAAGATAAAGATAAAAATTATGAACAACAAATACATAACTATCAACAAATGAAACTAAAAGCCAAGGGAATTAAAAAATCTGATGAACAATATTAACTGGTGAATATAATAGAATCAGAGGTATGGAAGGGGAGTGGACTAATGATTTTCCTTGGGGAAGAGGAGGAGGGGGTGTGCAGGAAGAGACTGAACAAAAACTGTGCACCTATGGATAAGGACAATGGGGGGTGGAGAAAGGGCAGAAGGTGGGGTGGGAACCTGGTGGAGGGGAGCAATTGACGGGGGTAAGAGGAACACATTTGTAATAATCTGAACAATAAAGATTTATTAAAAATAAAAATAATAAACAATAAAGATTTATTTAAAATAAAAAAATAAATGTGTTGGTTGGGAAGATCATATAGGCTTCAAGTAACCTTTTCAAACTCACTCATCTCTTAGACAATCTGGGATCCCTGTTTTCCCAGCTTCCCATGTAATTTAAGATGCTCCTGATTTTTAATGTTATTGTTTAAGGAAAAAACATAACTTATATTAAAAATCTGAACTGAACTTAAAGTTTTTTAAAAATATATTTGTATTGATTTCAGAGAGGATGAGAGAGGGGGAGAGATACAGAAATATTAATGTGGATTCAGCCTGAAATCCAGGCATGTGACTGCCTGGGAATCAAACCTTGACCTCCTGGTTCTTAGGTCGATGCTCAACCACTGAGCCACCAGCTGGGCTGGACTGGACTTCAGTCTTGAATTGTGTGCTTTCTTCTGTGAGGCAAGGAGACCTGAAAGGATTGAAGAGTCGCTAGGTAGACTGTCTTCCCCTGCAGCGTGGGTCCTGGGAGACTCATGTTCCTAAATCCAGGACAAGACCAGCAAGGAGTGTCTGCAGCCTGATGGGCAGTGAAGTGAGTGCAGGGGGCACCAAGGAAAGCCTTACAGACACTCACTGCATCTCTAAGAGCTGGAGTGGGCGGGGCTGAGTTAAAGGTGGGATGGCAACTTCCTTTTCACCTGCTCTCTCAGCTGAGGTTCAGGGCAGGGATCTGACAGGCCCCTGCCGCACATAGACAGGCAGTCGAGTAAGATTGGCTTGTTTTTAATGAGTCCTAAGAGTTGGAGGCCACTACAGACAAAAACAGAACACAGTTTGAAGTAGTGTGACCTTGTCTTCCATCAGCCGTGAAAGGTGGACTGAGAATGTTTGGCCACATGAATCCAAAGCTTAAAACAAATGTATGTTTATTGAGGGAGCCATTTCACTTATTAAAACTTACCCTGAGGAAAAATTAATGTCAAAGTTATATCCAAGAAATGTTTTTCATGAGATGGGGTGAGCGTGTGGGTGGGCTGAAGCAGCTGTTTTCTCTTTCGCGCAATCCAGGACATCACATGCAATTTCCTTCACCTACCTTGGCCTGAATAAGTATCAATCCTCTGTGATTTGCATGCTCCAGAGGAAATAAAATCAAGAGGGTTAAAAAAATGCCATTCTCACACATCTTGTATGGCTGCACTTTTGCTCATTATAAACTCAGAGCTAGAAAATGCTACCCATTGCAAAAGCTCAGAACAGGAAGAAAATCCAACGTAGATCACAAATGACAGAGTCTGATTCTACAGCTGAAGTAGAAGGAAGAGTTGGAGATCTCAGAAGGATTCTTCAGCGAGTGTCAACAATGGTGACACAGATGGCAGGGGATCCATCGCACAGAGGGAGCCGCGTGGGAAGAAGTTTGCTGGCAGCTTCTACAAGTTATGTCTAGAAGAGTCTCCTGAGCTCCCAGGAAGTGGAGGACATGGATGGATCCTTTACGTGTGAAAGATTTCAAGGAGACAACTCCTTGTTTGCTCAGACCTATAAGTCAAGACAGGGTCACCCCAGCGTCATCATTTTCCCTATCTGTCTGCCTGAGCCTTTTTGGCAACTCATTTCATTAAACAAAACTGTGTTTTCCATAATTTACCAAGGACTAAAAGGAGACACCTAATTCCATCAGGGACTTATTTTCCAGTGTGTTCAACATACTGTGAAATGAGGTGTAAAATTGGATAAATTTTAATGTCCCTGGTACCTCTCAACATTACAGGTTCTCAGCTATTTTCCACATTGTTAGGAGGACAAGAACACTCAGAGAGGAGGTGTCTGAATAGGAAGACTGAGGTGGAGTGAAGACATTTAGAACACTGTAATTGCTAATATGACCTATCCTATATAATAAAAAGGGTATATGCAAATAGACCAAACAGCAGAACAACTGAACAACCAATCAAAAGGTAACATGCTAATGATATGCTAAGGCTGTTCAACCACTCGCTATGACACGCATTGACCACCAGGGGGCAGATGCTCCAACCAGTAGGTTAGTTTGCTGCTGGTGTCCAGCAGATCATGACTGAGTGAGATGGGCTGAACATGACCTGGAGCCCTACCACGATCCCTCCCTGAACCAATCATGCACTTGTGCTGTCCTTTAGTCTGGCCTGCACCCTCTCACAAACCAGGACCCCTCCGGGGGAGTTGGAGAATCCAGTTTCAGGCCAATCCTGCAGGCCACTCCCTTTGGGAGGGCACTGGATGCAGGGCTCATGGCTGGTGAGTGCTGCTGTGGCAGCTCGAGTTTCTCCCATTTGGGACTGATGAGGTGTGAGCCCATGGCAGGCACAGTGGAGCTGAGATGAGCAGGGGTGGCAGGTAGGAGCTGCAGGCAGCGTTGGACTGTGGGGTTTGGCCCCATCCCTGAAGGCCACCCAGAGGGACCTCACTTGTGCACAAATTTGTACACCGGGCCTCTAGTTCTAAATAGGATGATGCATAAGAAATTCATTTGTGGTCCCGCTTACTGATGCATTCATTGGTTGACTCGTGTATGTGCCCTGACCGGGGATTGAACCTGCAACCTTGGCGTACAGAGACAACGATGTAACAACTGAGCTCCCTGGCCAGGATCTAAAGCCCTAATTTTAAAAAAATCAAAATTACCAGATGCTGGTAGAGACCGTAGCATCCATAGACTTATCATCTTTCCTGTTTGGTTGATTGTCTTCTTACCTGGAGAGCTGGTTGGCTGAATGACTGATGGCATAACCACATAGAAGAGAAATTCATGCGTGCTCACATGGACTAAAGTGCTTCCTACCTGCCAGCCGTGGCCTGTGTTTCACCTTTAACTCGTAATAACCTAATAAAGGTTTTACTACTATTATCCAGTTTATTGCAAACTGTCTTTAAGTGTTCTGTGTCGACAACCAGGATGTAAAACACAGAGTTCACTTGTTTGAGCCATAAACCAGGGATCTCTGCTCGGGGTGGGTGTGTGGTGGACACAGCCGCACTCAGGGTGTGGCTGCCGCAAGGACCCCGCTGTCCTGACCTTGAAGCAGGAGGTCCAGCATCACAGGCGCCTATGCCGACCTCAGGTCAGAGGCCTTCTGCTTCTCTGGCGTGGGTCCGAGGGAAGCAGAACCTGCAAGTGCTGCCTGGGGTTGAAATGATCTTTCACGGAGATTGTAATTGTGGCCCATGAAACGTGCTGGATCTTTGCAATGCGCACACTTGGCTCTATAACTTCTCTGCTGTCTGCTCGGCTTGGAAATATACCTGTCTCTGCTGCGTACAGGCACGTAGGCTAAGATCTGATTTTACTTTAACCGGAGAGCGGGATTGTGGTTGGTAGGTAACCCGCGTCCACCACAGTCTGGCAGTTATCATTATGTGCTGGGAAATCCAAGACATTGGGTTTGGAAATGTTAATGCTATTGATTCTTCCTATTGTATAGAAAGGTTACCTAATTTAGCTAAGGTGTGAAGCTTATTAATACAAGTAGCAGGACTCTGGACATTAGCTATAAAACCCAATTCCTGCGATTTTAGTCCTGGGGCCACCTCTCTGTGGATATTTAATTGTATTTTATGAGAATATATACTAAGGGCAAACACAATAGAGTGTCCCTTCTTATTGAACGTATTGGGGTGATCCTGGTTAACAAAATTATACAGGTTTCAGGTGCTCAGTTCCTCAGCACATTACCTGTGTACTTGTGTGTTCCTCACCCCAAGTCAAGCCCCAACCCATCCCCATTTCACTCCGTATGCCGTCTTCTACCTCCTCCCATCCCCTCTCCCCAGCAACCACCACGCTTTTGTCCATGAGATTTTACCTTTCCCCCCTTTTTTTGTTCTATCCCTTCACCCCGCTCCACGCAGCCACTTCCACCCCCAGCTGTCAGCCTGCTCTCTACCTGTGAGTCTGTCTCTTCTGGGTTTGTTAGTTCCTTTTGTCCATTAGATTCCACATGAGTGAGGTCCTTGTCTTTCTCTGGCTGCCTTATTTCACTGAGCATCGTGTTCTCTAGGTACCGGAGCAAGTTACTAAGTTCTCTGACACGCAATGCAAAGAACTCTCTAGATCAGTGTTCCCCAAAGTGTGGTCCGCGTACCCCCAGGGGGACGGGAAGAGTTTGGTGGGGGTACGAGTTGCACCGGAGTTTGGTGGGGATAGGCACTGCACCATGCTTAGCTGTGCCTAATTCTACGTTCTCATGAGTCAAGTCAAGACAGTCTTGTGAGGCGTGAGATGGTCTGGTGTGCAAATAAATGTTATTTATAATATAACTTCTATTTATATTTTATCATGAATAATTTTATTTTTGTTTCTTATTATTTTGTGTATGTACCAAAAAAAAAGAAAAAATAAACATATTTTGATTGTTATTAAAATACATCCATTTTTTTGGCGAGGGGTACTCAGTGTTATGAAAATTATAGAAGGGGTACACATATGTCAAAAGTTTGGGAAACACTGCTCTAGATGTTGGCTCTGCATTCAGTGGCATAAAGGGATTGAAGGTGGTTTTTTTTCATTCTTTCTGTTCTAAATTAATTGCATAAGACATACTTCCTTTACCCATAATATATATCAAATAATATATCAAACACAAATTGCCAATAAGATATCAAACAAAAATTACTTCAAACTGAGATGAGGATTTTGCCTCAGGTTAAAAGGCATACCAAATTCAAGCCATCAAAAATTACTTTAAAAAGTTACTTTTTATTTTAGTAAGAAATTCTCAGAATGTGGGAGGAGACGGGTGGTTTACCAAATGGCTTCTTTCTCGGGAAAAGTTGTGAGGAATGACTGCAGAAGCTCCATCTGGACACTTCTACTGTGAGCAGAGCGAGTATGTGAAGAGAAAGGTTCAGGCATTTTCTGCCAGAGGTGGGGGGCCAGCAGCCAGGCAGGTAGCTGCGGGGTAGATGCAGTTTCATGGCTGGCCCCTCGCTCACAGGGACAGTCTCCCGCACTTGCTTTGGAGAGCATGTGGGAGGGGGACCCGAGGCCTCTGGGTGGTGAGCTGAGCGGAAGACCGTGGCTACAGAAAAACACCTGTGCTACATGATTTATAGCCACCCCAGTTAACTTCAAGGGAATACAATTTATTTCCTCGAAGTTTTAATTTAATTTAACAGAATAATATTTATGGGAGTCATAAAGGAGACTTATTATTCCAGGACAAGTGATTTGGCATTTGTAGATTCCAACCCATTGTTGATATATAAAAATCATTTCTCATGCACTCCTAATTGCATGACCTTAGACATGCTTCATATAATTATAGGCTAAGCAATTTAATTAGATGGTTTGATAAATTGTGGTAAGGAAACAGTCAGAAAACTTTTCATGACCTTTCCTTCTATCGTAGAGTTCTGAAGTGTGAACTCACAGGTGCTGTGAGTCCATCCAGGGCACGGGCCTCTCTTACCTCTCACTCAGGCCCTCCAGACGGCCCTCAGTATAATCACGTTGGGTTTACGACAGGCTGAGCTTTTTTAGCATTCTCTTCCAGTTGTGTGTTTGCAGTATATCTTTTTCAATGTTCTTAACAACTTCTACCCACTTGGTCTGTAGATTTTGCCTCTTGAGACTATCTTAATTTAAACTCATAAATACATATGTCTCACTGTGACATAAGAAGGGACTAGTCACCAGTATTCTGTCCTATCACCTCGAGAGGTGGATGACCGTTGAGAATGGCCGTGGACTTGTTGGTTGGAGTGACCCATAAAATCCACTTGGTCTTAGCTTCAGTTTTCAAGTATAATGCATGACCTTCCAATTTTCCAAAGGTGTCCTCTAAAATTATTTATCATTTTAATCTGTATAGGAAGACATTATGTCTAAAACTATCACCAAATCATTTACTAGAAGTATTTAGTAAAAACAGGCATCAATCATTTTATATCAGATCAAATCCACAAAATTCATGCGAAGAGTTCTTGACAGACTGCTGAGTGACAGGCACCAGAACCACTGTAGGTTAATAACTGGATGAGATCTTTTGTACTCACAAGTGGATAGAATGGAAATTTAAAAAACAGTAACATAGATACAGCCAACAAATATATTAATTTGCTAAGTCAAAATGTAGTAATCTAACTTGTGTCTTATACCTCGTTTATATTATAATTAGCATATATGTAGAACACTGACTATGTATTTAAACAGAATCTCTGTCTCTCTTCACCTATCTATCTGATGGTAAAGTAACTCTAGCCTCTTCTAACAACACTTTTAGACTTCACATTAAAAAATTCTAAAAAAAAAGATGTACACAATTTATTTGTGATTCTGCGCTTAATATTGTTCATATTGCAAAGTAATGTTAAGACGGCTTTTGTACCTTCACCACACAGCAGACTCACAGGAAGTTTTTGTTGCCTGACAAGATGGTTCTGAGACTACCGTTCAAAGGTGTGGGATAAAGAGGCATTTTCACTAAACGTTTTAAAGTAATTCTCTAAGCCTATAAAACCACACCTAGGCATCTCTCTTTCCTTTCAAGTAAAGAATAAAATACACCCTTGAGCAAATCTTGGATTTGGCCTGGCTTTTAAAAAGGCTTTGTGGTAAAACCTTGTAAACATTGCATTCTAAATCATCGGCATTGAACACGAAGTGTTTGGCAAAACAGAGTTCGTTTTTGTGCCTGCAGGTTGTCAAAGGAAAGGCAGAGAGGGACTGCAGCTGCAGCGGTCACTTCAGAGTTTATTCGGGGCGATTGCAGTGGGGGAGAAGGGACCTTGGTACAGAATGGGGTTCTGTGGCAAGGACAGCGAGGGCGAGAGGGGATTCATAGGAAAGAGCGGGGCGGGGATGGTGGATGGAGCCTTACTGAAAGGGAATTTAATTTAGAGGAGCTGTAAGAGGTGTTTCTCCTGGGTCGCTTTCTCAGAGAAGTTTGAGTCCATAAATTGTCTCCTGGTTACTGTCAGGAGGACATCCTGGCCCATCAGCCCTTGCAGCCATTCCAGCTGAGGACCAGGGGCGGCTGGAGGCATCCTTAGTGCTGCTAACAGGGGACCCTGGGACTCGGCCCCAGGGTTGGGGACCCTCTGTGACTTAACCCGGATTTTGAATACTCGAAGCTTTGAATATGAGTCCTTATGTTTATTAACTTATAAATTATTATGTAAATGACCTACTCATGGCCTTTTCTCAAACTCTGTAAGGTTATTTCCCCCCATAATTGCTCTCAATTCCATAGATATTAATTTCATTCACCCTTTCTCCCTTATACCTACTGTCCGTATTCTCCCAATGTATCTTTTAATTTGACTGTTCCTGCTTTTCATAATGAAGTTTCTAAGTCTCATGGGCTCAAATCTCTTTTTCTCTGCGAATTTTCCTCTTCTGGTGTTTAACACAATAAGATATGTCTCTTCCTGAGAATACACGGGTATTTTAGTATAAACATTCTCTTCCAGCGCGTTTATGCTTTTGTATCTTAAATAGAAATCAGCCATATGGTTTCTTTGGGTTTTCCTTATTATTGCTACTTATTGTCTGGTGACTAAACAGACACAAACGAAGATAATGATCAGTTTTATATTCCCTACTGTGTTTGATTAAGTGTTCATTGCCTTTCCTGTGAAATACAACCCTCATATATTTTTCTATTATCTTATATAATAGTTCACGGATGGTATTCGCTGATTGTGTTTATATTACTAATCACATTAACGTAATAACTTCACATTTATTTGAATGCGTACTTCTGAATTCAACTTGGTTTGATAAATGTCCAAAAGCCTCAGTGGAAAGACAATCTGGCATGAGATTTGACTAGTTTGGCTGTGTTCGTAAAGTGCTAGGTGTCCTGAAAAGGCTGCTTATAGGAGAGACCGTGCTGTTTACCTGTATTAGGGGCCGTCCCGCTGCCCCATCCTGTGGCTTTTCCTGACTCTTCCAGGGGAATGATTGAACTCACTTATCCCATAGACTTTCCAACGAGGGTCAGATTGACGGAACACTCCATGGCACAAAATCCACAGATTATTCATTACTTTCTACTTACAGGCTGATTGATTGGTCAAAATCCATCGTACTGAGACTTAAACATTTAAATATGAGTGAGTAAACACAACACGGTAAGTCCTCACACTCCAATTGCAGGTTTGATGGGGTTCACCCATCCACTATGCAAGGGATTAAACACGCGTGCCCTATTCATGACTCGAAGACAACTGCGAGGTCTTTCCAAACTAAAACTCACTTTTCTGCAGAAAAAAACTCTCCTCACTGTCACCTTCTGGCCAACGCTGGCAGATTATTGGACCGAGAGTGGCTGGAGGCAGTTCGTTTGTTTGGCTTTCTCTGCCTCGCCTTATATTGCAGTTTGTCTCTGGGTTACTCTCTAAGAGAGATCTTTCCACCGCTCAATGAGGAAATTAGACTCATTTTGATAATGGAATAAATCTATCAAAATTACAAGGCGAAGTCGCTTCAGAAAATGTCTGTTACCTCATCAGCCAATGAAGGGGTATTTGTGGAATGACTTTTATAGACTTAAAGTGGAGTCCATGTTTCATTATGGTGACAAAGGACCTGCATTCCTCGAGGGAAAATATTACTATAACATATGAATCACTGGGGTAATAATAAGGCTAAAGAGTATTTAACTAAAATGTGTATCAGTAAATGTAATAGAAATTAAACGATAGAGGGAATATTACCTTCAAACCTTCCCGAGAGGGAGGAAACTGAGCCGGAATAGATCAGTGAATTCAGAGGAGCATGCAGAGTGTACGAAGGTGAGCTGTGACATTAGAGCAAGCACAGAAGCAACCTCGTGGGGATTTCTTCCAAGCAGAGAGAGTCTTGATATTTAAATGACGAGGCCTGAGTGTTCCCAGGAAAGGAATGTCTCCCCTTATGTAGCACTTTGATAAAATAAAACAAAAGAGATCAATCCCATTGCGGCAGAGGCATGGGTATCATCAAAAACCCATGGCAGGGGCGGTTGTACTGACATATATTCATTTAGGTCTTCACTCTGATTTTTTAAAAAAAGCACAGCCAAAACTGGTTTGGCTCAGTGGATAGAGCGTCGGACAGTGGACTGAAGGGTCCTGGGTTCTATTTTGGTCAAGGGCATGTGCCTTGGTTGCGGGCACATCCCCGGTAGGGGGTGTGCAAGAGGCAGTTGATCAATGTTTCTAACTCTCTATCCCTCTCTCTTCCTCTCTGTAAAAAGTCAATAAAATATATATTTAAAAATAAAAAATAAAGCACAGTTCTATGTGATAAACATACACACACACACACACACACACACCAAATCACAAGGACAATGGTTCACATAATGTGAGAGGTAACAGTTGCTTGTTGTGAGTGAAACAGCTAAAACGTTCCCTCACCGTGTGTGTGGGAAGTAGTAGGAGAGCTGATAAACTATTTGCACAATTTCTAACTGTCTGGAAGAAGCAACTAATTCACTCCCAAATGCTTGGCCCTCTCGCCACAGAAAAATTAAGGCGAGAGCTCCGATGTGAGTTTCCTCCAATACCACCAAGACATTAGCGATCTGGATGCTGTTTCCTTGAGAGAGTGTCAGATCCCACAGAGGGAGGGCTCAGTCCTCCCAGGCTGGCTAGATGAGCATTTAATATAAAGAATCTAATTCCGGAGCAGCCAGATGGAAGAGATGCAGAAGGTACAGTATAGGAGGGGGGCGGGGCACATAGATTCTATCCGACCCTGGGCAAACCCTGTCTCCTCCCCCCCCCCCCCCCATGCAAAGACTATTCCTCTGTGTGTTTTGTTTGCTGTGTTTTCTTTTATGGAGGTCCCATTACATAGGCGCAGTAGATTGAATCACTGGTCACCGGTGGTTGAGTTCAATCTCCAGCTCCTCTCCCCTCCCCGGAAGCCAGGAAAATGCCAATTCCCTAATCTTATGCTTTGATTAGCCCGCATCCTTAGACGCTTTCCAAAAGTCACCTCGTTGGCCTCAACTCAGTTGTGATTGAAAGGGGCTTATCATGTAGATAACCCATTTACCCATTTACCTATGGCTCTGGAGTAACTTCATGAAATGAGGTCAAAAGACAGATATGACGACAGGAGATGTCCCCATCACTCTTGTCCCATAGGAAAACCCGGGGGTGTTAGGAGCCCACACATTCACATCTAGGGATTCAACCAGCCGTGAACTGAAAATATGTTCAATTCGTAATTGAGAGTCCATGGACACAGAGGGCTGACAGAAGGCACTGTTCCATGCCACGGTATGTAAGGTACGTAAGAAGGCATGGATGTGGGTGGCTGTGAGGGGGTCCTGGAACCAAATCCCCATGGGTGCTGCAGGCATTATTGTAGGTAAGTTTGGAGGGAGTCAGAGCTACACTTGGGTTATTGACAGCAGGTGCCCTGATGCCCCTGTTTTTCAAGAGTCAACTACCCAACAAAAGAAGACTCTTAACTACAAGAGAGGGCTGGAGGCGTAACACGTGTTTGGTTCATTGCTTTTAACTATGTGTGTGCAGCTGCGACAGGCTGAATCAGCTCCACGGATGTTGTGCATTATGGTTCTCACCTCCGGGACCTCACCATGTGACTGTATTGGGAAACTGGGTCTCTATCGGGGTAGTTAACTAAAATGAGGTCCAGGAGAGAGGCTCTAATTAGTACAACTGGTGTCCTTATAAGACACACAGAACACACATTACAAAGACCACGTCAGCCACCTGTAAACAATGGGAAGGGGCCGATGAGAGGCCAACCTTGCCATCATGCAGCCTTAAAAACCGTGAGAAATAAAGCCTGTTGTCTAATCTAGTGTTTCCCACACTTTTGACATATGTGTACCCCTTCTATAATTTTCATAACACTGAGTACCCCTCGCCAAAAAAAAGGATGTATTTTAATAACAATCAAAATATATTTACTTTTTCTTTTTTTGGTACATACACAAAATAATAAGAAATGAAAAATAAAATTATTCATAATAAAATATAAATAAAAGTTATATTATAGATAACATTTATTTGCACACCGGACCATCTCACGCCTCACAAGACTGTCTTGACTTGACTCATGAGAATGTAGAATTAGGTGCAGCTAAGCACAGTGCAGTGCCTATCCCCACTGAACTCCGGTGCAACGTGTACGCCCACCAAACTTCCCGTCCCCCTGGGGGTGCGCGTACCACACTTTGGGAAACACTGGTCTAACGCATTCAGGCTGCGGCCCAGAACAGTCCTGGCAAACGAATAGACTGTAGTGGCCCTTCTGAAATTTAAATCTTGGACTAAAATGTGAACATATGATATTTACTAGCCATAACCATGTCTCGTGTTTATGCCCAGCCCGAGGCTAAAATAAAAATGCAAAGTATCCTTAAAATATGATCTCCCTTGATGGAATTCAGTGGATAAGAAAATGTATCCACTGGATATACATTCTCCTGAAAGCACATAGTATGCTTTTAGCACTCATCTATAAAGAGCCAGCATATTTATGTATATTATTTATGACAAACTTAACTTAGCAATTTTATTTTACATTCAGTTTTGGCTCACAGGCTATGCAGAGTTAGGGAAATAATACTGTAGTCATTTTTTGAGCATTTGAGGGTGTGTTTTTTTGTGTGTGGTGTTGTTGTTTGTTTTTTGTTTTGTCTAGGTCCGAGGGGATTGAGATAGAAAGAATGGGGGAAACCTCAGACAGCACTTCCGTCACAGGAGTCACAATTCTAGCTGAAGAAGAAGGTGCATATTCTCGCCATGTATAATGAGGGGAAATGGCTAACCTGCATGGAAAATGAATTCAGTTCGCTGATGCACATCATCTAAACGCTGTGTTTCAGGTCCAATTTGTGGACTAAAAGCACACAAGCAAACAAGCACACGGCACATTTCCAAAGAGTAAACGGCTACTAGGCCGACAGGCAAAGGAAGGCGTAAAAACAGTGTCCTGGTGGTGAGAGTGGTCCCCCCACTGACTAGCGGGCAGTCCCCCCACCCCCGTCCCATGCAGTAATTGCCACAGACATCCCTGCGGTCTGTGACCTCTGAGCCTCAGCCCCGAGAACCCACATGAGGATCCCCGGGCCGCAGAGACAGGCCGGCCATGGCAGGGGCGCTGGCAATCTCTACACACACCCCTGAGCTGTTTTCCAAATAACGGGCATGGCAGGTGCTGGCTTTTCTTTTGAGGCTCAGAGTGCCGGGGTTCAGCGTGCAGAGGCGTGCACCTGCGGGCTTGCATTGCACCGGCCGTGGACAGTAGCGATACTCAGGGCCCGGGCTCTTGCCTGGAGCCCTGGCGTCAGCAGAGACCCCTCTGAGAGGGAGATGCCTGACGAGGAGCCAGGGATGCAGTCCCGCCTCAGTTTACTGCGCGGCACTGTGCTGGGCGAGATGCTGTCCACACCTCAGGGGCCACAGGAGACACCCTGCCTGGGACAGGCCCTCCTCTCGGCTGCCTTCCTTTCGTAATCGCCACAGACCCCAACCTGCAGCGGCCACCGCCTGGCCATCACGGCCCCGTCACGGCAGGCCCTCCGCCAGCACGAGGTTAGGGCGCAGACCATGCTGAGCCCGTGTGTGTGTGTGTGTGTGTGTGTGTGTGTGTGTGTGTGTGTGTGTGTTTTAGCAACATAGAATTTTTAATTAAGGCACGCACATTGCTTTTAAGGCACAAGGCAGTTGCTCCCTTAACAGGCTACCGGATGGCACACACATAACTTTTATGTGTGCCAGGAGACGGAGTAAGTGCAGAACTTGCTTTATTGCACTGCTTGCTGCCCTGGGTGGATCTGGAACAGAATCCGCAATATCTGTGAGCTACGGCTGTGTGCGACCACCTCTGAGGGCGGCGGCAGGCGCTGCGCACAGCTGGCTCCCGGCATCCAACCTGGGCGCCCGGCCTCCCTCCCGGGGACAGACCCGCCGACCTGCGGCACCCGGCCTTCCCGCTGCGGCTCTGGCCTGACGTGGGCCAACGAGGCCGGAGCTGCAGGCCAAGGACGCCCGTGGTGACCATGGCCCTGTAGGTAGCTGCCCAGGAAGTATCTGCGGGAGCTTAGAAGCATCCCATGTCCCACCTGGTGCTGTGACCTTACCAAAGACCACGGGCACAATGTCTCTGCGTAACCAAAGCCAAGGTCAGGGAAGGCAGGGCCTGCCGCGGCTGGGCGCAGAGGTGCCTTGGTACCATTTGAAGCGGTCGGCAAACTTTTTAAAAAATATATATATATTTTATTGATATTTTACAGAGAGGAAGGAAGAGAGATAGAGAGCCAGAAACGTCAATGAGAGAGAAACATCAACCAGCTGCCTTCTGCACACCTCCCAACAGGGATGTGCCCGCAACCAAGGTACATGCCCCCGACCGGAATCAAACCTAGGACCCTTCAGTCCGCAGACCGACGCTCTACCACTGAGCCAAACCAGTTTTGACGGTCGGCAAACTCTTAGTCCACAGAGCCAAATACCAACAGGACAACGATTGACGTTTCTTTGGAGAGCCCAATGTTTTAAACGTACACTTCTTCTAACGCCACTTCTTCAACATAGACTCGCCCAGGCCGTGGTGTTTTGTGGGGAGCCACACTCAAGGGGCCAAAGAGCCGCACGTGACTTGTGAGCCACAGTTTGCCATCCGTGGGTTTAAAGTCCTTGTCAGAGGGACCGTGGAGGGCTGCGCTGTGCTTTGCTGCTTGTTTCATGCCCCTGACCTCATTTGTTCTTAACGCACCGGACAGGTTCACACAGCAGCCAGCACTTCCGGGGGAAGGGGGCCGAGGCTTGTGGCTGTTAGAATCTTTTGGCCCAAAGAGCGTTTATCCAGGTGGCCGAGCCCCCGGAGGCAGAGGATGGTCCGACTCTGAGAAAGGGAGGAGTGATGAGAGCTTTGGGGCACAAACAGGTGAGGAGAAGGGCCGGGGCCCGGGAGGAGGCCGCACCATCTCTGATGCCGGGAAGACGCGGCTGCGGTTAGCCAGGTGTTTCAGGCTGTGAACTTGTTTAACTGTGTGAGGTGTGTGTGCGCTCAGCCACATAAACAGGAACCATCGGGACACTTGCTTCCGGTCCTCGAGGTCCACGCGAGAGACCGGTTCCCCCACTGGCCGCGCTGCCTCAGGGTCACCCTGCGGGGCACCCGCCACGTTTCCCAGATTATCCAACTGTAAGTGCGGGGCTGCCGTCACCGCAGGTGCACGGCCACGTCTGGGTTTTAGAAGACACTTCCCTTAAATCACAGGCGGAAAGAGGACTTTGTGGACGCTCCCTGCAATGAGGCGCTTCTGTTAGAGGAGAGCAGTGCTGGCGTGTGACATTCAGTTTTCCCCTAACAAACGTGGAAATGACACACTCCCCATCACTTACCATAAATACATTCATCGCATAATCATCGCTGAGCAAAGAGGTACAGCCTGAGGCACAGCGTGCTCAAAACATCCTATCTGGGGAGATATCCTTATTTATGGATATCTCCCCAGATTGTAATTATTCCTTTCCAGGTTGTAATTATTCCTCCTGATGAATAAGACAATTATGTAAATACTAGAGGCCCAGTACATGAGATTCATGCACTCAGGGTGCCCTCAGCCCGGTCTGCGCCCTCTCACAGTCCAGGAGCCCTTGGGGGATGTCTGACTGAGAGCTTAGGCCCACTCACCAGCCATGAACCCAGCTTCTGGCTGAGCAGAGCTCCCCCTGTAGGAGCGCACTGACCACCAGGGGGAAGCTCCTCTGTTGAGCATCTGCCCCCTAGTGGTCAATGTGCATCATAGCAACCTTGTTCTACCATTTGGTAAATTTTCATATTAGCCTTTTATTATATAGGATTTCACATTCCATGGCAACTTCTGGCTGGGTGGCCACTACCTGCATCCTCACTTGAGATGTGCTTCTTCGGAGGCCAAGGGGTCGTCTGTGCAGGTTGGCCAGAGCAAAGTCATCTGCGCTGCTGATCAAGGGCTCTGCCAGGTGGCTTTCATCTCTGACACAACATCCAGTTGCCTGAGAATCAGCTGTGCAGCTCTGCACGGTTCATCTCACAGCCCCAAACACTCAGCCCACCTTCACTCATAATGAGTCCGCCCAGAGCCTGTGGGGCTAGAAGAGGAGGAGAGGGCTGCTGTTGGGATTGTTGTTGAGGTTTCTGCTAATGGGAGACACCTTTATTGTTGAGCTTCGCCACTCTTCAGAGATAAATCATTAGAAAAATAATCTTTCTCTCACCAGTTTGGCTCAGTGGATAGAGAGTCGGCCTGCGGACTGAAGGGTCCCAGGTTTGATTCCGGTCAAGGGCATGGACCTTGGTTGTGGGCACATCCCCACTAGGGAGTGTGCAGGAGGCAACTGATCAATGTTTCTCTCTCATTGATGTTTCTAGCTCTCTATCCCTCTCTCTTACTCTCTGTAAAAACATCAATAAAATATATTTTTTAAAAAGAAAGACAATTGTATATTGAGCTGGTATCTGGCTTATTAGACACTCTTAGAGATTGCTTCTTAGCAAGAGTAATATAATTACTCTTGGGAGTCTTTGAAACTTAAAGTTTAGAGGCTTAGAATATTTCATTCCCAAATACGCAAGCTTGACATAGTGGTTATTTTGAATTTAAGGTATTGGAGGAGGAGCAATTGCAAGAAAGACCCTCTGACCTCCGGTGTCCCCCTGAGAGCAGGAGACAAATCTTCTGTGTGAAAGGTCCCTACTGGAACCAGGAGGAGAGAGGGCACCCTTGTCACCAGGGTCAGGGAACTGGGGGCTGAGAAGACTGCACAAACAAACTTACTCCTTCTTCACCGTTTTACTACCCCGCCCAAAACTCTCCCTTTTGTCAACTTCTCACAAAATGCTTGTGTCTCTGTCTAACAGGTTAAATACTATCTTCTCTGGTTACTGCATTGAGGGGTTCCTATACATATGTACAAAATTAGATTTGTTTTTATACTGTTAATGTTTTTTAAAAATATATTTTATTCACTTTTTACAGAGAGGAAGGGAGAGGGATAGAGAGTTAGAAACATCGATGAGAGAGAAACATCGATCAGCTGCCTCCTGCACACCCACTACTGGGGATGTGCCCACAACCAAGGTACATGCCCTTGACTGGAATCGAACCTGAAACCCTTCCGTCCTCAGGCTGAAGCTCCGTCCATCAAGCCAATCTGGTCATGACTCTATTGTTAAAGTCTTTATTATGGGGGAGAACTCAGCTAAAATCTTACAGGGTTCGAGGAAACATTTCCTCCTCTACAAAAGGAAGTCTAAATATCTCCTTTATGTTGCTGGCAGCATCTGTGGTTACTTCACCTGCTCTTTGTATGAATCAGACACACAACTCAAGGGACATGTTTCATGTTGACAGGCTGATGACATCGTCATGATGTATAGAATTCTAGCACATAAAGTCCTCGTATTAAAGCTGAAGCTGTGGTAAGGCTGAAATTTGGAAAACACTCTACCAAGCCTGGTTATTATTCAAGGCACACTGATTTGGTTTCATAAAACCCAGGTTTGAAATTAGAAAAACGTGCATTTTCAGGTTTACAATATCAGGCAATTTTCATGTGGGACTCATTTATTCTTCTAGAGTTTTGGTCTTCCAATCTTAAATTAAGAGCAATAATAGTAAGCAAGTGAAATTTTCTTTTCTAAAATTAATTTGGATTAAGGAGGTTCCCATGAATAAATATTTGACTAAGAGTTGATAGATAAAACCGGATGACGAGATTTATAGGATGTTCAAAGAAATGCATCAAAGAAAATCAGCGTTGTAAGCCTGGGCCTAAAATAGTTACTTCCTTGACACTTATGAGACGATTGCACTATATTCTGGGATGAAGATGATAGCTTTGGTTTGTCTATTGGATTTGGATTAAATTTATGGCGACATAGAATCCTTCTAAGGAGCATCCTCTCTGAAATACGTGAAGTCTTAAGATAGCTCTATTTTTGGCAACTTCCTTTCCACTGAATAAGTCCTTTCTTTCTCAACCCACCCCATTTGGGCCGCCATCTTCCTATCAAGTTCCGTTCAACAGTATTTCTTTTCATTTGTGCCTGCCTCTTGGCATTTGACCCTGTGTTCCCCGGTAAAGTCATTCCTTAAAGCACATCGCAAGCAGGACACCAACTAGCAAGCTGTGTCCCCATGGCTCGCTCTTTGCTCAGGAGAGGCCGTGTCCTGGGGAGGTCCAGGTCACCAGCACAGGACAGCAGCCCCTCGCTGGCACTGACCCTGGGCGAGGACCACTCTCCTCCTAACTCACACCCCCTCCTCAAAGGGAAAGAACGCTGAGCTGCTTCTGTAAAGGGGCGTTAAATGGGGCCAGGGGGCCATTAAGAAAGGGGTCTGATGCAGGCGCTCACGGGGCAGAACATGGACTTTGAACTAAGGAGAAACTAAAATATCCCAGAGTGCAGCACAGACCCCCGACACTCCTCCCGCGGGCAGAGGTTCTGGTGACCAAGGACTTTCACAATCAATGATGTTTGGCCAGGTGGGTTTTCTGCCACCAGCAACCATCCCATCCCAGGTCTTTATGAATGATTGATGGGAAGCCTCCCTTTTGCCCTCCTCCCCCCCATTTTTTGCCTTTTGAAAACCTTGGACTTGACTCCCTAGCTAGCAGGATACCGAGTTTGCTACTAAAATCTGTGTGTGTGTATGATTTTTACCTTCTGACAAGTTAGATTAACACTTTCTTGTCGGGATTAGTAAAAGTCTGTCTCAAACATGGGATGAACTACAGGGAATCACTGAAGGCTGAGACCAGAGGATGTGCTCAGTGTTTAGAGTCGGAAAGAAGAAAAGCACGAGGAGTCAAGAACAGAGTATAGATTGTTGTTTTGTTTTTGTTTTTTTTGCAAACTGATATGTCCCGGATTTTTCTATTTCAAGGCAATATGGATCTTTCCCTCTGTCAAATCCAGGTGAAAAGAAGCTTGTCAAATAAATTTTCCAGAAGTATCTGAAAACCAAGGGACTTGTTAATGAGATTCTAAAATGTTCGCATTTGGGTCATAAAGGATTGAGGAGTAATCATATATCAGCGCTGGGCCATGCGCATGGTCTCTGTGTGTGAAGAACACGCTCATTTATCTCCAGCAACATTTGCAAAAATAACGCACGCAAACAGGGACCTGCCCCGCGCACCCTCTGGCAGCTAAATTATGCCGATTAATGGTATTAATCATCCGTCTGCGCAGAGGCAGTGGCGCGGAGACCTCGCCGCAGAGGCGGTCCAGCTCCCGGGCATTACTCACGTCGGTGGTGGAGTAATGAATCGGTACCCAAGGCACACCGCCCGCTGCAGAGTTCATCTCACCTTGTAAACACCACCCAGGGCGGTGTCCGCTGTGCCTGATTGCATTTCTGTATTTTTTAAAAATATACTTTTTATTGATTGTAGACAGAGGAAGGGAGAGGGAGAAAAAAAGAGAAACATCAATGATGAGAGAGAATCATTGATCGGCTGCCTCCTGCACGCCCCCCGCTGGGGATCCAGCCGACAACCCAGGCAGGTGCCCTTGACCGGAATCAAACCCGGGACCCTTCAGTCCTCAGGCTGATGATCTATCCACTGAGCCAGACCAGCCAGGCCTATTGTACTTCTGAATTTAGCAGTGGGAAAGGCACTGGGATTCTGCCTTCACTGAAGCAGGGCTGGTTGTTGGTACAGATACGAAGGAGGGGGGGCTTCTGTGGTCCATTTAATTGTCGGGGTCACGCTCTCTTGTTTAGGGATATGCAGAAGCGTTCGTCTCCATGGGCACAGTCCCATTAAAGGGCCATCCGGCTTTCTATCACCTGCCTTCTCCCTCTCTCCTCCAAATGACTCCAGCAAAAATATTACTGTGTAATGTCCTACCCATAATTCTTTCTGCTGCTCTTTCACTCAGAGCATGCCCATCTGAGTCCCAGGATGGCCTTCCCTCCAGGGCACATCCATCATGGGGAAGTAAATTAAGTGGGCACCCGGCAGGCCAAGCAGGGCGCTGCTGATCAGATGGGAAGGAAGCGTGCTGATCCCAGGACAGGTGGGGTGCGGGGTGCCAGGGAAGGGAAACCGATGCCCTCCCAAGCTCTGCTCTTCCTGTCACCCTCCGTGAGGGCCCCACCATGGGGGCATGATGTCTCTCCTGCAGTTCTCTGCTGAGCAGTGGGGTGCACACAGTGGGGATTGGGGGGTGGGGTGGGACCTGACACAGCAGCTGAACGTTCTCACGACAAACTGTGGGAGGTTTTTCTAAGGGCGTTAGCTCTGCCCTCCATGGCCCCTTTCTCCCACGGGAGCCCACATAGTCAGCAGAGACCCCGGTAAGCACAGCCACCGGTTCCATGCCGGACCAGCACTTGCAGTGGGGGAGGGAACGGCCGGGTGTCTCAAATGGGCTCTGTGGGGGCTCTGCTTCCATCAGGAGAGCCATCACAGGTCCAGCGGTTCCTTCCCCAGAGGGGACAGTTCTGCTCTTACCATCACGCACACAGGCTGTGACACTATTGTAATCATGGGGAGTCACAGAGGAATATTAACTGCAGAAAAGAAAGTCATTAACACAACGAAAGTGATAGGTCAATGTAACTTACTGAGCATTTAAACCTAAAACTAAAAATCCTGTGCCTACATCAGTGCCCTCACTGTTTAAGAAATGCTGATTTTAATGAATAGTCTTTGAAATTATATCCCAATGATTTATTTAGGAAAGGTATGTTATGTGAGGGCAGTCTGTTTGCTTGTGAAAAGGCAGTCTTCGGTTCTATTTCCCACCCATTCTTGACCTAATTATTTGAGGATGTAAAATGCTGCATTCATAAATACTAATGATCCACAAATTATCTGAATATCACCATAGTTACAGAGTGTATTTTTTTTTTACAGTCCAGTTCTCAGCTTCTGTGAGAGTCACAATTTTTCGGTAATATATCACCGGTGATGGACTACACCCACTCCTCACCCAAGATTGTGCTAATGTTTATGGAATACAGCATGGAGAGACAGACTAAAGGACTCCCTATTGTGTTTGCAGCCACGGGTGACTTTGGACTTACAATTTTTTAAAATATATTTTATTGATATTTTACAGAGAGGAAGGGAGAGAGATAAAGAGCTAGAAATGTCGATGAGAGAGAAACATTGACCAGCTGCCTCTTGCATACCCCCTACTGGGGATGTGCCCACAACCAATGTACATGCCCTTGACCAGAATCGAACCCGGGACCTTTCAGTCCATAGACCAAAGCTCTACCACTGAGCCAAACCGGTTTCAGCTGGACTTATAATTTATATGCCTGGGCCTTGGGGTTCTGACCTATAGGATTAAGGAGTTGGGAAAAACTCTCCATGCCTCGCTGAGTCAGCACCTGCCCGCCAAAGTGAGCTCACTTCCCCGTAGGAGCCGCTAGAGAGGAGGCTGACTAGGTTGGGCTTCAGTTCCCAGCCATCTTTGCATCTTTGGAGTCATTGCCCTAGATTGACTGTGAGTAGATCTTTGCATTTCTTACTACTCATGACCAAAAGAGTACAACTATAGGGACAACCCCTCCTCTGTTTTTCTCCCACTACCAACGGAAGAACTAGGAGTTCCAGGTCTTGGAGAAAACAGAACACAGATTGGAGAATCCTCGATCCTAATGACCCTGAGCAAAGCTACCCGCTGACTAGAAACCATGTTTTATTTCACACAAGTAAGACATCGTTTTCTGTTTGTCCAGTGGCTGGGCTCTCCGGGGGTGTTGGAAACAGCAGCCAATGGGTTGCAAATTCCTTGTCAACTTGGGATCTAAGTTCAGCTTGGGCTTAGCTGCCTCAGACATTTTCATTCAAACTTGAATCTTTTCAGTCCGAGGAGCCCCAATGCGGAGGATATAGAGTTTTTATTTTTCTTTCCTTGGAAATATTTTTGTGTGGCTAAAGGATGATGTGGCTCCTCATAGGGGCCCTCTCTGCGTGAGCTCTCGTGAGGTGAGAAGCAGTGTGCAAAGGGAGCCCGACTCAGTGGCAACTGGGGATTAGACCTTATTCTGCTAAATCACATTGATAAGAGGCCAACGTTACAAGCAAAGACTTAAACACAACAATGTTCTCAAAAGAGTAAATCTTCCTCTAGGATCACTCATGGTTTAAGGCTGTCAAAAATTTAAATTAAAAGATGGAGGAGATTTAGGAATAAAGAGAGGAGTTTTACAGAATCCTAAACTCTATTGGGAGAACCAGTTCAAACAAGTACCAACATCACAGCTGTTGCTGTCAAAATCAGAATTAGAAACCCCGTTTCTTAAAGAGGAAATCTTGCGCGCAGAGCTAGAAAGATACGAAGCCTTAAAAACAAACACCACAAGCAAAAATGAGTTACAGGGATGGAGCGATATCTATGCCATCAAGATCAGCAGTAGGTAGAGACATGGAAATAAGATTCAAGAAAGAAAAAAAACCCTGAAAAACCCTCTCTTGTGATATATATAAGTGCTGATACAAATGCACTTGTGCAAGCACAGGATAGGAAAGTTAGAGTGAGATTCACATTTGAGAGACAGAAACAGGAAGAAGGAGAGAGGTTCAGCCCTATGGGTTAAGACCTAACCAATTCCATTTGGAATGACCTTGCTAGGGATGCCTACTTCAAGTTTACATACACATTTTATTTATGTTAATTTTAATTTGGTAATGTTGTGTTTCATTTCCGTATTTTCAAAATCCAAATGTAAAGACCTGCTTTGAGAATCCCTACAGCTTTCCTAGCGATGCCCTGGGAAAACTGCAGTAACTCTGGTCCCCTGTGCTGGGAGGTGAAATTCCATCCTTGCCCAATGTTTGGATCACAGAACAGGCAGTATCACACTGAGCACATCCCCGTGTTGCCAAACATGCGTGTGTGAGTGTTCCTCGTGAGTGCTTGAGTATGTAGCAAGAGTTATAAAATCACACACAAACATGCATTCCTTAAAATTAAACGTACCCATAGAAACTGAATTAGATGATTTTTTAATAAGAAAAATTTAGAGATTCCTTTGTTAAGACATTTTTAAAAATAATGTGTTCTATTTAGAAAGAATGGAGTGAATATTATGGTAAATTACTCAAAATGCAAAACAGCAAAGGGAAGCAAAACAGGCCCAGGGTAGGCATGGCCTCCGGAGGCGGGATGCAGGGCTGGCATGCTGGTGAGACTCCCTCACATCTCCGTTCCGCTCTGAATACACGCAGTTGGCCCTTGACCATGGGTATGGACTGTGCAGGTCCACTTATAGGTGAATTTCCTTCTAATGAGTGGATTTTCTCTTCCTGAAAGGGGGGAAAAGGCAACTATAGCAAGGGAAGAACAATAATAATGCATTCATTGACCAGGTCTGACAGGCCGACAAGACTGGAAGAACTCTACATGAAAGAGAAGCATCGCCCTCTGATGATTAAAACACAAGTAGGACAAATGTGTTAAGCCCCAGGGTGGAGATAATGAAAAAGGCAGATATAAAAGCTGTGATTATTATTACAATTTTGCAGAAAATTTGGCTTAAGCTTCACAGCCATCAAAACATTATCTGTTTTCAATGCCTAATAAAAGCAAATAACATTTTCCCCCCTGAAAATTATTCCCGAAACTAATTACCTAAATAAAATGACCATATGGTCACTGAACAGGAATGGGACCCAGTTAAAACATAGTTTCACAAAGGAGAAGTTCTTTATATGGGAGTAGTGTACATCTATCTTTGGGAAAGCTAAGCATCCCCGATGCTATGGCTCATTGAAGTGATATTGGTGAGAAGCTAATCAAATGAGCTGACCCCGAGGCAAGGACACATTTCAAATGTGTTCGAACCAAGGGACAGGGCGAAGGCTTCCACTGATCTTCAACTCCCAGTGACGGGTGACATCAATCACCCACTGTTTACTCTTCCTCTGTGTGGGTGTCGCAAAGGGGCCAGTGCAAAATTATACATTGTTTTATGATTGAGTATGTATAAATGTAAAGGGGGCAATAAAGTAGAATGCCCCCACTACTACTATCCTACCTAGAGAAATGTCTGCTGTCCTGTTGGTGACTTAGGGAAAATCAGTAGCTTATCGCGATGAGATGGTGGGACATTCATCTGAAATGACCCAAACACAGCCTCTAAGGTGATTATGCAAATAAGTCAGGGAGTTTCTTCAACATCAAGAAAATGAGCGAAAGAGGAATTTAAACGTATTCAGCAGAGCTTAGTTCTCATTAAAAACTTTCCATATAGAACTCTTCACCTATAGCCAGTTTTGCAATGAAGAATAATGTAATGATATTTTTGGTGCGAAAGAAATCACCTTGGATAAAATGTGAATACATTTGTGGATCTTAAATGTACATGAAATTAAAACAGAATTAAATGTTTAATAAAGCTTTCTATGTGGTTGCTAAAATTCTTCTCGGTGCTCTATGAAGATCCCAATTACACAAAACAAGTCTCTCACTCCTGAAATCTAGCCATCCTAAAAATGCTTTGTAGAAATGCAATTGCTGAAAATATTCTGAAAAATCCAAAACTACGTATAACATGAAGGGAACACAAAAGTAAGCACCAAAACACTCAAAGGAAGCCACATTTAAGGCAAATAAGTCACTAGGAGAAGTGATCATGAAGAGAGCAGATTAAGGACGCCAAGTGTTCCTTGATTTCTTCAAGTTGGCTCTTCAGAACCTTAGCTCATGTCCAGTCCCTCCCCCCAGAGCAGTCCCCTGTGATGTCCTGCACTCACCACTCCCACTTTCTACTCTGGGCACCTCTTGCCAAGAAATGAACACCTTCATTGATTCAGCAGCCACTCTGGTTTGACTTTAGCCACTGACACAAGTAAGCAAAGAGAGATTGTATTTTGAATAATTCAACACAAAACAGATCTCCCATTTTATTTTTCATATCCATGATCTTGTCTGCAGACAAAATAAGAAAATTCTTATTCTTACAAAAAAAAAACCCTCAGATCTTTTTAAACCACTGCTTCTTAACCCATTTTTAGGTTTGAAGGACAATTTTTTTCAACCCCAGACCTATACTTCTATTAAAAAAAACACACAAAAATTAGTGACATAAAATGCACATAGTTTTTTTGTAATTATTCTCTCAATGCCCTATACAGGTTTCTCAGTTTCGCTGCACTCATCACATTAAAGGCCGGAAGTGAAACCTTTGAGGACCACCACCTCCCCGCTGCACACATTGTAAGTATCAAACTCTTCCTCCAGAACCTTTCTTAAGCATTTTCTCACTTTGGTGTGCATTGCCTTGCTCAGGAATTTGAGAAAAACTAAGCAATTTCTTTAGTGAGCACATTTTTTTTCAAGACTGAATTTATGAGTCTACTTTGCAAATCAAATAGAGATGCTTGAACATTAGTTTTTAGGGAGACAGTGAAAATATTGTTTAAACTTGTGCAGTACTTTATCTTGATGCGAGACCAATGGTTTGGGTCAAAGAGCAACTCTAGTTAAACCCAAATTACCTAAAGAGCCAAGGATGCCTGAGAGGGGCTTAAAAAGATTACTTTAGCAGAAAAACTATGGCAAACGTCACTAATCTAATAGTTGGTTACCTAAAGCCTTCATCAATGTCAGTCTTAAGTGACACCGTTTCTTAAAACTGCTCAGATTTGAGTACCTTGGTAAAACAATAAACTGACCTGGGCCTGAGTATATTTATTCATTTGAATGTTGAGGAATAATGCCAACCAGAGGCCTTTGGCCATTTGCATTCCCCTGCCCCCTCCGGCAAGGCTGGATAACAGGCTCACGTACTTCTGAAGCCACTGTCAGTTGCTGATAACAGTTCTGAGTCTTTACCTTCTAAGTCAGGAGACTGCGTTCCCTGAGGAGGTCCGTTCTATACATTTTAAATGTGAGTTAAGCATAGAGATGCCTGAGGCTGCCGTTAACTGGAAAATAACAGCCAAAGTGAGAGGCAACCCGTGTTTATTTCTGGCTCTAAAGGACCACTATTGGGAAAGCACTGATTCTGACAGAAACCCTAATAGTGTTCTGATTCTAAAAAATGCCTCTCATTTTGAGCCCAGAGGTCAGGATATATGCTTCCCTGTGGGCCTTACACACAGTTCTGTGTAAGACCATTTTGCCCATGCCCAGTGCTATTTTGCCCAGAAGTAAGGCCTGCGAGGGAGTTTCACTGGGGTGGCTGCACTAGCTTCTTAAAAAAAATGGCTCCAGCCCAGACGGCATGGCTCACAGGTTGAGAGTTGACCGAGGAACCAGGAGGTCATGGTACAATTCCCGCGGTCAGGGCGCATGTCCAAAGTTGCAGCTTTGATCTCCCTGGGGGTCATGCAGGAGGCAGCTGGTCAAAAATTCTCTCTCATCATTGATGTTTCTCTATCTCTCTCCCTCTCTTCCTGAAATCACTACACATGCACACACACACACAGCACACACACCTCTTAAATGGCACCACTGATATAAACTTTTTACACTGGAAATTACCTTCTTTGAAAATAAACACTTCAGCAAAGACCCCAGGTCAGTCACAAAGTCTCAGAGTTTTCCCAGGATGGATTCTAAGAGGGAAATTCCTTATGCTCTTCGTGAAGCTGATAGACTCTATGCAATGGCCAATATTGGACAAAATACACCTAAAATTCTTTTGAATTTCATGGGAGCAATTGGATCATAGCATGAAATATGGTAATTTGCATTTTTTGAAAACAGGATAATCCACGTCTGAATTCTCAGCAGCACGCTCCCGGTGCTGGGCGATAAGGATGGTTGTGAATGTTTAATGTTGCCGAGAACTTAGAAATTGGTTTTTCCAGGTCTCAAAATGTAGGGTGTTTGAAATCATGTTTGATATGTGCTTGTGGCTTTTTCCTTAAACTCCCCACTCTGGTAATATTAGGTGCCTCAGCTTTGCCTCAGAGAGCACCAGAGACTCCATAACAGAGTTCTTTCCCAGCCCCCTTACAATCACTTTTTGATTTGGCGATTAATTAAAAGGTATTTATCTACTCTGAGCCTCATATTCTTCACTGTAGAGTGGAGATCCAACCTACCTCATAGGATTGAAAACAGATTTCTTCAAATTAGACAAAACAATATTCAATGGGTTTGTTTAATTTGAAGTCGCACAGCACATAACAAGAGCTTGCTGTATGGTCATTAGTATTTTTTGTGACCTGAAGTGTCAGAACTTCATTAGAGAACCCAGTGGGACCCTGTCTCTTATACCTGACAGGGAAGTGTCTGGAATGATTTGAAATGTTTTGTCCATTGAAGATTTTTCATATCAATACATCATTCTTAAGTGGAAAACTTTGAAAGATCCATTACTGTCATTAGGTTCATTCCCAAACACATCACCGTCCCTGCAACTCATTTTTTTCCCATGCAACTACCTGACTCCAACCCCACCACATCCACTTCCCTTCTCCTCTGCATGTCATTCCTTTCCTTTCCTGTGTGACTTCATTTCCAAGTTGTGATCTCTCTAGCCCTAGGTTTGTATCTTGGTCATAAGTGTCTTGGCGTAGGTCTCAGATTCTCATGCCTTTTTACTTCCCTTACAGGTAGCTCTGAGTATTCCAAGTTGGGCTGGAACCCTTTGGAATCAGACAGAGAGTAAATGATCCACCCTCCACCCCCTTTGTGCCATCAGAGGGAAGTCTGAGATCTTGGGCAAATACTAGAGTATAGTTGTTTTCACTCTACTGGAATATGATGACAAAATTATATTCTTGAACATCCTCCCCCACCTTTGTTTTCATTTGAGACACTCAAAGCACAGAGAGAAGTGTACAATTGTCAGCTAGATCAGGTAAGTCTGTGTGGCCAGCGATCAGCTGGGAGATGTTCAGCCAGCCCTTGAAAACTCTGACAGCTGCAAAGGCAGGAATCATATTTGATTTTTCCAGAACGGATCATAGAATCCAACATGTATACTTTGCTTCCTGTCCTACAATTGGGAAAAGACCAACAGACATGAATAACCGATCAAGTAATCCATGGAATGGACATGTATTCTTTGTTATGCTACTTTGGAACAATAGGTAGTAAGTACTTTCACAACACATTAAAAAAGACATGCACAAAAATACAACTGGTGCCCTAACTGGTTTGGCTCAGTGGATAGTGTCGGCCTGCGGACTGAAGGGTTCCGGGTTCAATTCCAGTCAAGGGCATGTACTTTGATTGCAGCCACATCCTCAGTAGGGAATGTGTAGGAGGCAGCTGATTGATGTTTCTCTCTCATTGATGTTCCTAACTCTCTGTCCCTCTACCTTCCTCTCTGAAAAAAAATCAATAAAATATATTTTTTTTAAATAATACAACTGGCAAGGGTTTAATTAAAGTCCGGACATGAAGCAATCATAATCCAAATGAGAGGCATTTCCTGCAGTTAGTAACAAAAGTCCTAACAGAAGGATAAAGCCTTTCCATGGGGATATGAAGAGTAGGTTATGGGCCATATAATTGACAAGGTAACAGTGAAAAACGGAGGGTTTTGTTGTTTTTGTTTTATCATAGGACCATGTTTCATCAAGTTTTTCACTAACCTATGACTTTTTTAGCGGAGGATACTAGAATCCTGACATGTGCTACATGATGTGGTTGTTATGTGCCAAAATAGGTTCCTGCTGTGTTTGTGTTAAATCTAATTATGTAGATTGCATATAGTTCTCATTCCATTAAATGAGTCCAGTGACTCTCAAGTTATCAGTTTGTTTTCTATGTAAAATCCTCAATTCCTGAAATGCTGCAGGAGTTTCGATAGAAGAATGCTTGGGCATGCTACTTAGTTGCCATTAAGAAGGATGACCAAATGCACAATGTATTTTCCTAAAATTCTGTGTTCATTCAGTGTGAGTATCCTACCTCTGTTTCTACCAAGTTGTTCTGCACATGATAGGTCTACAGGTAAGACTATTCACCTAACATTCTAAAGAAGGTTTGTGAGGGGGGAAAAAAAGTGAAATCTTTTTTTCTCTCTTTTGTGGTTAATGGAACTTCTGAGTGAGCCCCATGGACCTGCAAAAGAAAAATGATGCTAGATTGGTGTAGGAGTTTAACCAACTTTATTTTATAATTGAATGTTACAAAAGAAACCAAATTGGTTTCAATAGGTTTTATCTACTCTTTACCTTCCATGCTGTATCAATTTCAATCTTATATCCTAACGGCATTGGATTTGATCTTTCTTTGGAAGTTGAAATCCAAGTTATCTATTTCTGTCTATATGTATAAAAGGCTAACATGGCTAAGTGACTGATCATCTGACCAGTCGCTATGATGCTCACTGACTACCAGGGGGCAAATGCTGAACGCAGGAGCTTCCATGATGCGCACTGGCCATTTACAGAGAAACAACACTGTGCATATGGAGCTCACAAAACAACACTGGCTTCCCCTAAGTGGGACTCAGGCCCCACCACAACCCTGGACCAACAGCCCACCAAATTGTAGCTAATGCTTCCGAGACTCCACGGCACAAAATGTGGCCCACAGCCAAATTCAGTCCGGAAACAGTGGCTGTGGGCACCAGATAATGACATCACATAGCAACACCTGGCTTTCTCTCCCTAACAACTAGCCTCCTTGGAGTTTCTTCAGCCTAGGAACGCAACTTGCTTTATAGCCAGGTGGAAACATTTTACACTTTAACCAAATGTCTGGGAAGCATTTTCCCATGCCTCATCTCATTTGATCCTCACAGAAGTCCTAGAGTAGGTAGAGAGGAGAGTCAGTAGAATCCCATTTTCTTTTCCTGATCCAGAAAATGGAAATTTACTAGTAGACAGCTTAGAAACTTGACCTGAACTAAAAGAAGTAAGAAATAGTATACCTTGAAAATGAATTTAGGTTTTGTCACTGTGCAGAATATAGTCAAACACTGCTACAGATAAATATTTTACCCTTTGTTCTCCCTGGATGATCTATAGTAATAATATGTTTTCTGTTGATATTTACTGCTGTGTTGCTGACAATTACCTGAAAGAGAAGTTGAGGTGCTTCACTGGGCTGGAAAAAGTTTCATTAAATCAGAAAGCAGGTCTAATTAAGCAAGTTTAATATATATATGTATATATATATATATATATATATATATATATATATATTGACTCATGCATGAGTGGTACATATAAAGCTCTCACTGGCACCAACCGCATACACGTGTGTTTCAATCTGCCATTGTCAATCCTGAATTTGGTTGACACTTCCTTTTAATGTGCATATTATTCTTTAAATTATCCTTTAAACCTAAATTCGTGCACCAGGCCACTGGTAATTATATATGTCTTGGTAAAATTCTGAGTACGAGATTACTTTTATAGGAAATCATGATAACATATCTGCTTAATTAAGGCTCTATTTTATTCCCTATATAATATTTTCCAAGGTTTTTATACTTTTATCCAGTTTAGATAAGGTTACATCAATAGCTTAAAATAAAGGCACATAATATTATTCAAGTCAGTAGTTTCAAATATTTTCTTACTTCCAGATATCTGAATTAGCATAATTTAATCAGATGTAGTGACTCACCACAGTAATATTTTTAAATTACCAAGATTCCTTTCAGAATAGGAAAGTTCCATATAGTTAGATAAAACAATTAATTATAGAAAAATCTATGTAAAACTATATATACACTCATGTAAAATTGTGTAATTTAATTTTATTGTTTTTACTGGAGGCCTGATGCACAAAATTCATGCAAAGGATTCGGCCCTTGCAGCACCAGCTGGCCCTCACAGCCAGGCTGCCTCGGCTGGCCCTCTCAGCCCCTCGCAGCCTTGGCCAGCCCTCACAGCCCTGGCTTCATCCGGAAGGTCATCTGGATGGTTGTTCTGCCGTTCCATCTAATTAGCATATTAGCTCTTTATTACATAGGATTATTCATTTCAAATTTAGGTACAACTTTATATCTGCATTCGGGAATAAACTCTGCTTTGTTTTTCTCTTTCACTGTGTTATTTTTGTCATTTTACAATAAATATAGACATGCCTTAAAACTTTATTAAGATATTGTTTCTTGACTTCACACTTATGCTTGATCTAGCAGTCTTAAAACGATATTGACAGATTTTCATCAGGTACCCAGCTTGCCCAAAGCTATGACAAATCACTTCAAAAGTTATCAGTTGTCTCTGTGAAAAGCAAATATGATTTAGTTTTCAAAGTTTAAAACCAATAAACACACTGAGAAAGTTGTAGTTCACTGCATTTTTCCCAGTAAAGAGAAGATTGATTTTCCCCTACTAGGATGTAAAAGCAGGGTTGCTGGGAATTTAAGTATTACCTACCAGATGTTGATCCCACTAAGCTATCTTTTTAGCTATGTTAGGTGCTTTTGATCACAGCTGGCGGGAAGTAAACAAATGGCTTCCTCAGAGCCTCTGACACCTGCCTATCAGCATCCTCTCAGGGAGGCCTGAGGACAGGGCAGTGGGAGTCCTCAGGAAGGCACACGGAGGCTGACAGCATGACCACACATCGACTCGATTGCAAGTAGGGGATTGTGGGTATGGGGGTCCTCCATGTTGGGTCACCAGGGCAAGTCCCTTAGCATCTGCCTTTAGCCACAACAGGATACATGAATGACCTTTTCCAGTGTCTAGGCCAGCGTAGAGTATGTTTTTTACTTATCTAAAAGGAAAACACATCATGTCCACAGAAGAGCTATGCTGTCCCTTGACCTTCTGCTGTAAACTCAATTCCAACTGGATTTGACACCATGTAGTTATATAAAAAATAACAAGCTTAACCCAGAGTTCAATGTAAGCAAAAAAATGGAAAGCAATGGCAGCCCTCACTGTTAGAGAATTTTAAAAATAATTGTAAACATAATCAGAAGGATTTGTTATTCATCCTACACAAATCCTCACCTGGAGTCTTAGGCATTTGCCTAACAGCTTGCCTGCACACATTCTATATAAGCACCTGTGTGCAGATCCCAGCTCTAGCTGTAGGAATTTGGGTAATGACACCTATTTTTTACTTGGATCTTCTGTACTTGGAGATAATGATAGTCTTTACTCCATGCAGCTGTCATGTGGATTAAGTGAGTTAATATTTGTAAAGTGCTTGACAAAAGCCTGGTGCAAACTAAGGTTTACTAATTATTAATCTATCTAGAGGCCCGGTGCACAAAAATTCATGCACTGGAGTAGGAGGTCCCTCAGCCCGGCCTGCCCCCTCTCACAGTGCAGGAGTCCTCAGGGATGTCCTCCTCTGCAGGAGGCAACCGGGCTGATCAGGGGAAGGTGCCCCCCCCATCACCCCACTACTGCTGCTGGTCCCTGCTTCTTAGTGTTCACCCTGCCCCTCACCCAGTGGTGGGCGGGGGGTGATCTGGTGCTGGTCCAGCTGGGGGAGGGCTGTGGGAAGTTGAGGCACAGCAGATTGCACCCTGTCCAACCTCTGCGGAGGCATGGCACCTGGACTGGCCCGCGCTGCTGCCTCTGTGGCTGCCTCTGTAGAAGGGGTCACGGTGTCCCCTTCTTGCATGGGTGCTGTCTTCTCATGCAGGCGCCACCTTCTGGCCACCTCTGCAAAAGGGGCTGCAGCACTGGACTGGCAGTGCTGGACCCACCTGCAGCGCCACCTGCCTCTCCCGTGCAGCCGGCCCTCGGCTCTTGTAGCCGCTGTGGCTTTCTCCGGATCAATGTCTGGATGGACATCCAGAAGACGTCCTAATTAGCATTTACCCGTTTATTCATATAGATTACCTATATGGGGTTTGGAGGGAGAGATTCGCAGAGATTTGGGCGCGCTGTTAGCTAGTCATCAGGTCGAGGGGCGCAAGAGCATGCTCGGAGGAGGAGGACACGGGGTGACAAGCGGACTGGCGGGCCCGTCTGCCTGTTGGCCATGTCCGCACTGGCCATCACCATTGACAGTCTCCTCAGGGGTGAGCCCGTTTCACGCACAATAGAATTCATTTCTCTGGGTTGCCCTTAGCAACAGCGTTAGCTCTCCCTTTGTTAGGTCTCAAGGAGATGGCTCAAAAGAAACTGAAAAATGAGGCTGAGCAGGAGAGATCAGGCTTCGTGGCGTCATTAAAAGAAGGGCCCGGGGTGGGCAGCTACTGCAACCCAAGGAAAGGTGAAACAAACAGGAGTTGGGAAAGAATGGTGTGTGGCTTTGGCATATGGAAATGGTACCACTGACCTCTGCCGTGAGCTCCACAGTCACGTCTGGTGTCGATAACGCTGCAAGTAGGCTTTGAGCTCTTTGCTAGGTTGTTTAGCTCTTGAATTGCTGACTCGGTACTTTGCTCACCAAAAAAAATTATGGTTCAGAATATTGGTGTCCACACATGTGGAAAGCTATTTGCCATAACAGAAATTCATTATGCATATGTGTATTTGCCCATACTGTTATTAAAAGCTTTTATTAATGTGGTTTGCATGACAGGCAAATTAAGTTCACCTTCACAAGAAGGGAAATTGAGGCAGTTTGATTTATATCCAAGACACATGATACCCAATCCACAAGAAGGCAATTCTCTCTCTCTCTCTCTCTCTCTCTCTCTCTCTCTCTCTCTCTCTCTTTTCTTATATCAGGCTTCTTAGAACATCAAAGATTCTGAGGCATTGCTTTAGCACAATGCTCCTCTTATCAGTTTAGCTGTCTCTCCTTGATTCCTAACAACTCCTGAAGATTCTGTCCAAGAATTCCCTAACACCCGGACCCTGGTGGATGTCTCAGCTAAGCTCCTCATCTCTAAGCTGCATAATCTCCTATCTCCACGCTTCTCTTTCCTGCTGTTTTCACCCAGGTCTCCTGCCAGCCGCACATAGCATCCTAATTACATGTGAGATGTGAGCTCCGTCAAATCCATTGCAGAGCGTTTGCTTTGCATCGGTTTGACGTTTCTGTGAAAAGTGAACTATGCACACACAGAATTGACGTCATCCTCATGTGTGCACACGTCTATAACGGCTTGGTCCTTGCTCAGTTACATGGCTGGAGTGCATTGACTTACACATAGAAATTGGACACATGACAGCAACTTAACAAATATTGATCGAATGAATATGGGACTAAATGTCCAGACGTTCTGATCACAATATCCACGCATTGAATTGCTTTTCTGGGCAGTGTTTGGGGTTCCCTTTGAGTCTTTATGATCGACAAAACACGAGTTCCTCTCACCGCTCCTGTCCTGCAGGGATTTTGTGTCTGCGGCATTCCTAAGAAAACGAGACAATCAGAGCACTGCCGTGAAGTGTTCAGAAGGCTGGAGTGGAAACGGGGCTGTTTGTGTGTAGGTGGGATGGTGGTGGGCAGAGGGGAGCGTACATTTAAGTGTTCGCACTAGGAAATGCAGTGTTGACAGCCCTCGGTCAGTCCTCCAACACTTCTCTGAAGCTTTCATGGCTGTCAACCTCCACCTCTAGCGGCCACAGTGTCTCGGCCCAGTGCGACCCCGCCTCCTCCTGTGGCCTGTGCTTGCCCTCAGCCATTACCTCCCCTGGCGTCCGTTCTCCAATGCATTCGATTTCTCTCTAATCAGGAGAAAATCTACTTTGCTCTAAGTTTGCACCTTGCACAGTCAGAAGGAATGGAGATTCTTTTTCAATTAAGTGGCAAGCGGTGTGGTGTGCTGAAGAGCATCTGAAATCAATCGGGGTCCAAGGTGCCAGCCTGTTAGCGCCATGATTGCTGTTCAGGTGCTGAGAATCCCGTTTCATGCCCGCCAGAAAGTGCGGGAGAACTAAGGACCTTTGAGAGTTCACGGGTGCAAACGGAATGGGCACTTGGAAAAGGATCCCCAAACACAGGGGGGTGGGGGGAGAGGTAGCAACCCTTTCTACTTCCGCTTCTGTGACTCTTTTGACAAAGTGAATCACCCCAGTTTGGGAGAGAGTGGCGCTGGAGGAGTTTGGTAGCTTAGAAAAGCGAATTGATGAGCAGTTTGGATGCATCACTAAGGTAAACAACAGCTGCGTCTGACAGAGAGAAAGAAAGAGGCAGAGAGCACAGAACGGAATGCCACGACCACTGCGACGTGTGGGGACATAAAGCAATCAGAGGTTTTCAGCTCTCAGCACATGATGCCGGGTTTCTTCCAGGGAAGATCACCAGATGACCGGGAGTAAAATGCATTTTCTTCTAAAGATGGAGCCACGGTAACTGGCTTAGCTGTGGAGCCTGGGCCACGCTGGGGGTGTGAACCTGGCCCTTATCGGCTCTCCGGAAGCTTTCATTCACAGTTTCCCTCTGCCGGCGCTCTCTGTGGGATGGAAGAGTGTCAGAAACACAGAGCTTGCTGGGAGAATTGAGCGAGTGCCTCTGGGAGACGTGGCTGAGGGAGGCCCTCCCCACGCAGCCCGTGGTCACCGCCTCGGCGGCTGGCATCGGCCTGAGAAGGTGCTGTCAGCCCCGGCATCTCCGCAGGCGCCTCCCTTCACCACGGGAACAACAACAACATAACCTAAAACACCAAGGCGTGCTTTCCGAAGAAACACCCAATGTGTTAGAGGCATTCTAGCCCTGACCGGTTTGGCTCAATGGATAGAGCATTGGCCTGCGGACTCAAGGGCCACAAGTTTGATTCCGGCCAAGTGCATGTCTCCTGTTTCTAATGCTGCAAGTAGGCTTTGAGCTCTTTGGTAGGTTGTTTAGCTCTTGAATTGCTGACTCAGGACTTTGATCACCAAAAAAATTCCTGTTTTAATGTACCTTGGTAGTGGGCACATCCCCCCTAGGGGTTGCGCAGGAGGCAGCTGATTGATGCTTCTCTCGCATCGATGTTTCTAACTCTCTCTCCCTCTCCCTTCCTCGCTGTAAAGGATCAATAAAATATATATATATTTTTTAAAAGAAGCATTCTATATAAAGACACCACTTCCCAGTGGCACAGAGGCTGCAGATTAGCTGTGTTTTATTTAATGCTCTAATTACACCGGCCCTCTCAGTAGGCGTTTAGAAGAAAACCAATAATAAGTGTGCCCACAGGGTCTATGAAAACACACAGGCCAGCTCCACCTCTCACCACATCGCCCGCCTTCCAGTTCTCCCCGGGTGGACTCCCTTCCCCCCAGGAGAGAGCGTGCTGCCCGCGGCTGTGTCTTCCTAGCTGGAGCGGGAGGTGGGACACAATGGGTGATGGGCCGCTCCTCTGGGCTGTCTGCTTCCATCCCGGATGCGGAACAAACACTTAAAGAAGATCCATGGGAAGGAGCCTGCTGGGACACTCTCGTCTGTGTCATGGTCACCAGGAACCAATAGCGCTTATTCAAATGAAGGAGCACAGAGTGGAGTGAGGAGTGGAGAGACAGTAGTAAGTGCCAGATGCGGCAGACCCGGTGAGGCCAAAAGCCTTTCGTGCTTGTTGATGAACATGTGACTTCAGAGAAAAGGGAAGGGCTGAATAAGGAGTAGAACAAGAGCTTGGGGGGGGGGTAGGAAAACAATGTTTGGTGTTAAACACAGTGTGCCACAGGAAGAAGGAATGGTAGGCATGTCCCCCAGCACAGCTGTCATCCGAGCACCATAAGATGCTTCTCAGCCATTGGAGGAGAACGCTCTTCTCCTCACAGTCCCAGAGGCGGCTTGGGTTTCCAGTTACTCCACATCCTCTATTTAGTGCAGAGGTAAGGGCTGCCCCAGAGGGAAGGATAAAGAATGATGCACTTCCTTCTCCATTAAGAACATTCTCTACAAGCCCAGACATTTTGTTGTAGTGACCAGAACTCGGTCACAGAGTGTAGGTCCGTCCTGGTGCGTCTGGGAAGTACACTGGTTTAGCTCAGCGGACATGTCCTCCTGCGTAAGTGAGGCTCTGGGCAAAAGTCCTGGGAAAGAGCTTATTTGGCTTTCAAATGAATTCTCGCTATTTACTGAGACATTGACTCTCTACTGGGTGTTGCACCCCAAAGACCAGCTATGCTGTTAAAGGAGATGTAATTACCGGCTTTTTCCAAAGGGCAGTGTAATCAGGGAAACAGATATGGATGCCAGTGGCAGTGGTGTCATGGCTGAGGTACTTTGGTACTCAGCGGAGGGTGGGATAAATATTCCTGCTTATGGGCAAGGAGAAGCCGTCAGGGGGAAGGTGTGGAGTGAATGGTACTTTGGTATTCGAGCAAATTATTAATGATTAATAGGATTCTCTCAAGTAGACAAGCGGGGGGGGGGTTGTTTGTTTGTCTTTTGGTCTTTTTTTGTTTGTTTCTGTTTTGTTTTATCATGTTGCCATTATAAGGAATGTCTTAAGATGTCACAACTTCCATTTTCATGACTATATTTTGTTATCTTCAGAACTATCTGGTCTTATCCAATATCTTAGGGAGGTTTCAAGGGTAGAGTTCAGAATGGAACTCAGAATGTTAATTCAGAGATTTTAATTAACAATAGATATGTTTCAAGTTGTACACCCAGAAAATATAGAACAAAACTTTAAAAGTACCATGAAGTATTCACTAATCAGAACTGACTGCCTACACTTTTGACTCATTACCATTCTATTATGAGTAAAAAATTCTCCCATCAGACCAGATTTTTTTTTTTTACAGTCAGTACTTTTTAGTAAAGTCATCTTTTTCCAATGGAAAGATACTCTAAAACAATGCATGTTTTCTTAGAGAAATTTTTCTTATATTTACATTTAAATGTTTTATGCTATTTGGAGCTAGGATGTCTTATTAGTCTCCATGGTCATCTTCATAGGTAGCACTTAGAATTTTTTAATGTACTTATTATGATAGAGTTTATCAATGTTGGCAATAAGACCCTTATTGCTTTCTGTGTGTTTAAATTTTAAAATATTGGTCAAATTACCATGTTCCAAAAAGTTATAAATACATATGTACATAAATGAATTTAAGGTTTTCTTGAGAAGTATTTATTGTAATTAGAGTTATTCCTATGAAATTGTGATACCTGATTATGTATTTGAAGTTAAATGTAAAATGTAATATACATATTGAAATGTTCCTAATTTATCCTAAAAGATTAATATAAATTCCCTATAAAATTTAATGTTTTACAGATTTTTATATACAGATGTTTACAGATGCCTTAACAATTCGATTATAAAGAATTTATAAAGAAGAATCTACTAATGGGATCATTGTTTTTTAAAAGTTACCCTTATTAGAATGCTACATTTTTAAAAATTGAAATTGGTCTCAACTAATTTTTAAATTTGTATAATTTGGCTCTTTTTGTTTTTTTAAAAAAGCCAAATTATACAAATTAAAATTCTCTGTTTTCAAATCAACAGCAACATATATTCCAGTTAGTATTGTAAACGAATTTCCAAGTGTTTTGATTTTTGTGTATGTATTTTTTTTGAAGAACTACACCACCTATGATTAATTTGTCTTAATAATGATGTAACGAGATAAAAGTTGATATGATATCCTTAAAATCCCGCATGTTTGTTTGTGGAGCTCAGGAAGAAGTGAAAACCTGCTACGGATTGATGAAAACATAACGACAAATAAAGAACGAAAACTAGAATAGAGTCAAGAATTATTCATAAAAGTGGCTATAAGTGCTTATGAAATAAGTTACACATGCACTTTCTATCTCACTGATCTAAACTATGCAGCTATATACATAATAAATTTGCATAGATTTTTATTTTAAAGATAAATTACCCCTGAAAAATAGAGAAAGATTAAAAAATGTAAATTTTCAAGAACTTCAGTTTTTTGTTATTGCTCTCTACGTGGTTTATAGTCATGCTGTTCCTTGTACCATCCCAGGAAAGACATCTGAGTGTGAACATAATGCATTATGTGCATCTAGTCAAGATTAAAATATTTACTTCTGTGAGAATAATGCTCTCTAGTAACAATATTTTGGGGAAAACTCGAACAACATTCATTTTCATGTGATTTCTCTGTAAATACTAAACAGCCGAGAGAATCTAACCCGTATCTTGAATACATTCCATTTAGCACATAAGCAGGCTCTCAAATTCAGTTTCCACATTGTTGGCACAAAAATCACTCCACAACAAAGTTATATTGTCCCAATCATGCTGTGATGAGTAGCCAAATATTGCATCTAGAAATAAAAATTCAGCTGCTGCCTCCGAAGTGAAATCACATGCATTTTTAGTACCTTAATTCATAATGAGCCTGTTTGAATTGCCATTAACTCTCTCAATCAAAATACTCTTTTGCCCGATTTCACAGATCTCTCCGTACTGAGCTGCATCGACATTTCTATGCTATTCTCTTTGATTTCGGCATAGACTATTGAAGTATAAATCACTCTGGCTGCTTTCCCACCAAGTGATGAATATTTCATCACATCAGCCCATCGGCTTCCCCTCCCCCTCGTATAGTGTTATTTCTGTATTCTTTTCCATTTTTCTATTAAATACTGTCATGGATTCTTTCTTCCTTCCCTTCCCCCCAAAAAAGAGCTATACAACAAGTACAAGTTAGAACTACTCTTCCAAGTTGATCTACAATTTACTAATGTTTTATTTATTCGAAAAACGTTTGGTTGAGTTATGTTCATCAGAGTAGCTCTCATGTCACCTTTTTCCAGCCTCTGAATAACAAAGCAATCCCAGCCATTTCCACACCCCATGAAAGGTGAATTTGACATTTTGTAGTTGATGGGTTCCTGATCAATAGTTTATGTTCCTCCAAAACAGAGAAGAGAGTAGAGAGTGTCAATGACTATTATTCTGCCAGGGAATGAGAATTACGTCTTTAAGATGGAGGGGGTGCTGCCAAACAGAGACCCTAGTTAGGCAATTAGGGGCCTGCAGAGCCTGCGGGCGAAATGTCCTACAAGTCCCCGAGTCTTTCCCATGGCATCATGGGCATCATCTGCATACGTGGCCGTCAACTGGTTCACACAAGACAGGAAGGAAGGCAACATAAGTCTCTTAGTAAAATCTTGACTCTCTTTGCAGATGACAAAATGCTTTGTCCCATGGGGTGATTTTCTTTGAAACAAGAATATCCAGGCTTACCCCGGGCCAGCATTTGCTTTGATCACGCCATGCTAATCTTATATAATAAAAGGCTAATATGCAGAATGACCAGTCACTATGATGTGCACTGACCACCAGGGGCAAATGCTCAATGGAGGAGCTGCCCCCTGGTGGTCAGTACCCTTCCAGACGGGGAGCACTGCTCAGCCACAAGCACAGCAGCGGTGGCAGGAGCCTCTCCCACCTCCACAGCAGCACTAAGGATGTCTGACTGTGGCTTGGGCCAGCTCCCCAAAGTCAGTCAGTCATTCCCTGAGGGCTCCCGGACTGATAAAGGGCACATGCCGGGCTGAGGGGACACCCCCCACCCCCAGTGCATAAATGTCATGCACCGGGCCTCTAATATTAACAATAACAGCATACTCAGAATTGTTATGTCAACATTACAAGAAGTGTAGTAAGAAGTTGCTCACTTCTTCATTGGTAAAGAACGTATTGTACTCATTTTACATGTATGAGACCTCAAATAAAGAGAGATGAGGTCACCTCCCAGGTCCTCTCAGGAGTGGAAGAGTCTGCAACAGTTGCTGCATTTCCTAATGGGTAGGCATGAACCTTTGCATGCCAAATTACATAAAGAGACATAAATCAATATAATTCAGGAAAACATGAGGAATTATAGGAGATGTTACATTGAGTTATTTGTAAATTATTCTGTGTCTTTCACAAATCTCGCATGCAAATAAACAGTGATCCAAAGTTGACTAAGTAGGGTTTATAATTGTAGAGTCAGGCTACAACATTCATTTCTGGAAGTTACAGATTAATAGTCATTCTGGTCAACTTCTTCCATTAGGGCACATATTTTTTTAATCCATTTAGTATAAGCATTCAGCATTTTGCAGTGGCAGAGAAAATCTGATTTTTCATCCAAGGTATTCTAAATCTGAACACATTCCAAGGCATGGAAATGCTAGGGCACTTGATTCCCATTGAACTTGTTAGTGCAAAAGTGTTCTCAGAGACATGGGAGAACCCTCTATGCCCAACATCCTTTTTTGTCACTTGAAGCCACTGAGGCTGTACTGCGCGAGTCTAGAGCCTGTCATTTGTCATTGGGTCGTCTCTTTGGGTCAGATGTAGTGCCAGGTACCAGGTTGGAAACCAACGTGACCGTCCTCTTCTGAGCAGTATTGTTTGTAGATTTCTATCACTTTCATTTTTTTAAATTTTTCTCAGTTGTAACTCAACATGATGTAGATGTCCTAGAAGAGCAAAGTCTATCAGAAAAGAAGACTGAACAACTCCCTAATTTAAGATCATCCAGCGAACACTGTGTTAAATGTATTAAACAACATAGGCGTGCGATAAATACATTTGTTTACTCTGTAAACAGCATTTTCAACTATTACTAACAAAGTAATATTCTTGTGCATAATTTAGTTGCTGCTTTTTGTTGTTGTTAGCCTGGATTCTTGGTAGTTTCTTACTCAATATGAGTAAAAACAGTTAATGAACTTGATAGTTTCTAGGTCTTTCAAACACACTGCAGCACCACTCCATTCTTCGGTAGAGAGATGCCCACTGGTTCAAGGTTGCCTCTCTCTGAAACCTCTGTACACTAAAGGCATAGATCCTTAGCTTTGCATTCAACTGGTATGTACTCCCATCTGCCCTTGCACAAAAGATGGACTTATTCTGTATCCTAAAAGCATCCGGTCACTACATTATCTAATTCACCTGGATGTGCGACAATTAGAATTCTAAAAATATTTTTGAATATTCTAACAATTAACTGAAAATCAGGGCAACAGGAAAGGGGAAATAAGGTCACAGAATGGATGATTTCAGAGGAGAAGAGGAAATGTATTAAAATGTACATATTTTTAGATGGTTACAGAATCCCCATTTGCTTGGCCTTTCTCATCCCATTGATACAGAGGTTAGAGTCTCTCAAGTCCTGCCTGATGGTTTCCTAAGACCTCTAGCCCCTCTGATGCCCATAAGGCCCATTTCCAGCCAACAGGAGGTGCAGGGAGGATTGCTGGGATTTGTGGAGTTTCTCCTGAGAGACAAATATGCAATGAGAAAGCCCTTCATGCCCCCATTCCTACCTTCCTATTTTGGAAACATTCATTTTAGAAATTGGTTCTTGGGACTTGGGAAGCTTCTTTGAACCAAGAAAGCAGCAAGCTTGGGGCAATCCCAACACATTGGGAATGCAGAGTGGAAGGACGGAAGAAGTGCCTGAGTCTGGCAGATGATTGGGTTTCCAAGACAAGTAGGTTTTCCTTCTCTAGCCACCAATTATGAAAACAAAAATGATTCTTGTGATGTAAACTGAAAACATTGCTAACTGGGACAGAAGTATCTAAAAATGCCTAATATAATTGGTCAATTCACTGAATGTAGATAACTTTGCTAAGTCCTTTTTCAGCCTGTCTTAATTATCCCACATAAAAACATGGGAAATACATGCCTTGTCACGGGGACCCTGAGGCTCAGAAATGTCAAATACCAGCTAAGTGCACTCACCTCGGAAATGGCGTTTGGGGCTTTCACAGGTAGGCACTCTCACACATTCTGTGGAGGAGGAGAAGGACCTCTGGAAAGGAGAGCACCTGTAAAGATCCGATCACCGGCCTCGTTAAGACAAGAGTGGAATTACTGTACAGCATCAGCAACACTGCCCATTTGACATCGTCAGGTCGGGGCCTGGTCTCTCAGAGAGGCCCTACAGAGACTCTGAAGCGTCTTCCTCTCTACTTCATCTTCAGTCTCCCAAGCCACTTCTCGGACTAGGGGCTATTGCTTCCAATATTGAGTTGTCCATGGGGCAACCAAACCCTCTGGGCCTTGGGTCAGAATTTGGGATCTGGGTGTAAGACCTCATAGTGATGGTGTTTAAACTTAACTTTATTTGGACCTCTATGACATAATTTATCTAAACACTAGAGGCCTGTTGCACAAAGAGATTTGTACAATAGGCCTTCCTTCCCTTGGCCTCCAGGATCGGTTTTCCTCTGGCACCTGGGACCCAGGCCTTCACTCTGGCCGGAGTCTGCCATCTTCATCTTCGCTGCAGACTCCAGAGTCTGCAGTCTTCTCTTCACTGTGGCATTTCGCTGCTATAGATCCCTTTGCCCCCAGCCTTCCCTCTCATCAGGCATCTTGCCCCACCTGGCCCCTCCTTGCCTGGAGCAGCTGGGTGGCTGCCATCTTTGGCCTTCTAATTTGCATACTCACTCTGATTGGCTATGGGTATAGTGGAGGTATGGTCAATTTACATGTTTGTCTATTATTAGGTGAGATTTCAAAGTACATTCATTGAAGGATGTGGTTTGGATTGTAAGAGTTTCCTTTGTTGAAAAAGGTAAGATGGAGTAACTGAGGAAATATTACTAACATTGCATTTTAGGATAATTTGGTTATCCTAATTATCTATAATTTGTTTATCCTAATTATCGCAACTATCTATTCTGCAGAGAGACATCAAGACTGTGCTATGTGAGGTGTATACAAATACGTATTAGTGGGAGAGAATTGACATTTAGAAGAAGTGTACAAAGAAAATTAAGATGCAAATATTGTGTTCAAATCCATTGACAAACAGTTATTTTTAGGCCATTATTTTCTTCTCTTTCCATGTTTTCTGTGTTTCATGTGAGTTTTATAAGATGCTAGAAGCCCAGTGCACAAATTTGTGCACCTTGAAAGGAACTGTGGGCTGTGAGGCTGTGCTGGGTACAGGGGCGGGTCTCAGCCCATCCTCCATGTCCCTGACTGACCCGCCCACTGCATCCCCGGTCACCTGTCTGCCAGCATCCCTGTTCCTGCTGCCACGGCTCCCATGCACTGACAGTGCTGGCCCCCACTTGCACCAGCTGAAGGTGCAAAGCAATTGGGGTCGGTGCCAGCAGTGGGTGTGAGCAGCAGCTGCTTCCCTGATTGCCCATCAGGAACAGCAGGAGGTGGAGAAGCCCTCAGGGGTGATGAGAGCCAGCAGCTTCAGCTTGTACCTGCTGATGGCACTGAGTGATTGGCGCTGCCAGGCACTGGCAGCATGTGTGAGTGGCAGCTCTAGCACTGGCAGTGGGGGCAAGTGGGGGTGTCTCTGGCAGTGGGTGTGAGAGGCATCTGCTGACCCTGATCTCCCCTCAGGAGCAGGGGGAGGTGGAGAAGCCCTGAGGGATGATTAGGGCTGGCAGCCACTGCTCACACCTGCTGATGGTGCCGAGGGATTAGGGCTGGTGCCAGGTGCTGGCAGTGGGTGCCAGCAGGGCCAGGTGGGACTGCAGCAGGTACAAGTGCCAGGTGGGACTGTGGTGTGTGGGAGCAGAAAATTTTCAGTAACCACCAGAGGCTTGCCCCAATGACAGCAACCGGCACCCCACCTTGGTCTGATGCCCTGGCTCACCTGGCCTACCATCCTCCTGTGGCCGACACTTGCCATGCTCCATTCACGCCCCCTGGTGATCACACATCACAGCAGCTGGCTGTTCAGGTTTCTGCCGTTCAGTATATTTGCACATTAGCCTTTTATTATATAGGATTCTTTAAATAGATGAAGAGAGAGATTATAACTACAAGACCACATGAAAAATTATAGCTACTTTCCATGGGAAAGGTAGAAGGCAGAGAGAAAATTTAATTCGGCAGCTAATTTTAGGCTGTGATTGAACTCCAGATTGATGCTGGGGTATATATAGAGTGAAGTGATTAATCTTGCTTTCAATTGTACGGAGAGAAAAAATTACTAACAGAGACTCGACAGTTCTAAAAAGGGCGAAACATGAAATACATTTGGTTAAAATATTTGTTCCTCAGATAAATGGGAGTGAAATCAGTTAGAGAAATACTGCTTTATTATTTTCCCTTCTGGAAACTGGCAGGGAAGTGCCACAATCCCTCTTTTATCTTCATTATGTTACCCTTCATAACACCCAGCTCTGTGAAAAGAAAAAATAAATGGAAGATTATTTCTTTTTCCGGAAAGCAATACCTTTGCAAAGGATGTATAAATCCTTAGCCCTCTCACTTCATCTTCCCAAATAACCACTTGAACAATGTTCATTCTGTAGCTTTGTGTTTGTTGTTTCCCCCTCCTCACCCCCCCAACCCCCCAGAGATACAGCATGTCTGGCAAATCCCAGGAAAGGCAAATAATTGTACTTTGAATCTTACTTTTTATTCCCTTTTCCCCTCTAAGGGTACAACACTCTTTGGACAATACGCTGGGCCTTACTTGTGTGGTCACCTCAGAGCACTAGACATCATCTCCATCAGCTTTGAAGTAGGAGGTTGCGAGTAGATGGTCTTATGTGCTGGGGTTTGGCCACCAAAAATCTAATAACTGGGGGGGACTGCACAATGGGGCCAGGCATGGACATCATCTGTTCAAGTCAACCAGGCAAGCTTTCACTGGGGTCCTATGTAGGGTGACCACCAGTCAGTGCAGTTTCTTGCTGTGCCCACTGTGCCCACTGTGCCTGCATAACAGTCTCCACCTGCCTTGTTCCCTTGCAATGGAAAGCAACATACTTACTTCCCTGCATAAGCAGTGTGTCCCCAACCCTGTGCCTCCATGCAGCCTGCTACCCAGTGTTAATGTCTTCATAGTTCAGGAACCCAATCTCTACATATGAAAGCCTAATCGGCTGTTACAACTGAATGACTGGAATGCCTGGTTGCTATGACATGCACTGACCACCAGGGGGTAGACGCTCAACACAGGAGCTGTCCCCTGGTGGTCAGTGTGCTCCCACAGTGGGAGCACCACTCAGCTGACAAACCTGACCCAGTGACCCACTTGCCCGGTGGCAGCCACTCCCTCCCTCAGTAGTCCTGCAGGTCTAATCTCCAAAGAATGGGCCAGGCACCCATGGATCAGTGCTGCCAGCATGATCCTTATAGCACCGCCAATCTCCTGGAAGTTGGCTTTGGGGATCATGGCCACTTCCCCTCCCTAGGTCCTCCACACGGAAGAAAGGATGTAAAAGCAGCCACCAGGTGGCTCATGACAACCTGCATGAATGAATGTCAGCAGGTTGGATCCGGATCCTAAGTCAGCAAGTGTGTCCTGCCCTGACCCCAGCCTCAGGACCTCACCCATGCATGAATTTGTGCACCAGGTCTAATTATTCAATAATCAAATATGACTGCTTTAAGAAGACTTTCTGGACTCTTGCCAATAGAGCAAGTTTCCTGGGTTTGTCTTTTACACCATATTTTCAATCAGAAATCTATCTGTCTATCATCTATCTATCTATCTATCTATCTATCTATCTATCTATCTATCTATCTATCTATATCTCTTTCAGCATTTTATATATGTTAAATGCACAGTATGCTGTATTTGTATAGTATGCACATATACAGTATACTTATATACACATTTACAAGGTATATTATACAATGTGCAAAAGTCCAATTCCACCTCTTCTTTCTCATTTGGAGCATTAAGAGGCGAGCTTTCTCTATGCCTGAGATATTACAAATAGTAAACACGCAGCCTACAGAAATTAATTTCTATAGCAAGAAATTAATTTCTATGTCAAGTCTTCCTGCTCGGTGCTCTTTTTTTCTACTGACAGTTTACTGAGCCCGTGTTTACAGGTGGATCATGGCAACATGCCAAATGGCCATGGGCCTGGCCTGCTGAGGCGGGGCTGCTCTGGGGCTCTCTCGGCTCAGTGTCCGCATAGAAAACATGCTGGAGGGAGCCATGGGCCAACATCAGTTGTGTCTGTGCAGTGCACTGTGGATGCTACCAATCCCTCTCTCACGCATTCACTCATGCATGGAGCCCGTACTGTGCAACAACCACTGGGTCCAGTGACGGTGGGAAAAAGCAAACAGACAGATGAACTCTTTATGAAGCCTAGCATCTATTGATGAGATGAACATTATTATGATTTTTAACCACAATTATGCGCAAGCATTTAAAGTCTGAATTGGATTATAAGAAAGTATTAGACAACTCAAAGTAAGAGATGTTCATTAAAATAAAGGAGAATGGGCTATGTTTTCCAAAGATGCTGATATCATTAATAAAAGAAGGAAGGAAGGAAGGAAGGAAGGAAGGAAGGAAGGAAGGAAGGGAGGAAGGAAGGAGAGAGTTTCTTCTTCAGCATGAGCTCTATTTTAATAACAGACCGATACTTGGTGAATGACAGAGCTCTTGTCTCCAGACAAAGGTGTGCTCTCTGGAGGAGGAAACATGTGAATGCCTCCACATGACTCCAAAGCTCAGAGTTAGGACCACAAAGAAACTTGTCTAGTACTAGAAAATTCTAAAAATGGAACCCCTGTCCCATTACCAGCTGAGGTGGAGGCTGAGGTGTGGCCTGGGGGAAGGTAGAGCCATTGAGAACCACAGATCTGCAGTGTCACGGGTCTTGAGTGATCAGACGAGCCACACGGTGCCTGTAGGTAGCAGCACAGCCTTGTCCACATCACACCTGGGTAAAGAGAGCAGGTGCCACCTTAGTGTTCTTGCACCCATCCCCCAATAGAGGGACACGGAGGAACTTTGGAAAGAGTTGGGTGCCTACTGCCTTGCTTGTGGGGTTGGTATATATGGGTGTTTGCATGTGTCCAAACTCATCAAATTGTGCACATTAAGTCTGTGCAGTGCTCTGTATACCAATTATACTTCAATTAAAAATAGAAGAGCATAATTAGCGGCCCTGTGACAGCTTCCTCCAGGTCTGAGACTGCACTTAGAAGTCCCCGGGCAGTGACAAGAAGGCGGCTCCAAGTTCTGAAATTCTACAGTCAGGAAAGATCTCACGTTCTCCGTAGCAGACAGTTATAAATATGGAAATGAACATTGATCTATTTGTTCCTGATGGCATTATGAAGGAAAATCAATCTAATACATCATGTGGGCAATCTGTTTGTAGTTAGAGCTGTATGCACGCCAGGGTGGGCAGATCAATCTCATTTTAATAGGAGCTAGGTGGCTTCCTGTGAGAAGAAACACCCCGCTGACTAACCTCGCAGACGCTGAGACACAGCGCCGGCCCCTGCAGGGCACCGCGGTTGTCATTATCCAAAGCCAGCCTCTCACGCTGTGAGTTCCGGGAAGAGAGGGTGGAAAACACCCCCCTTCGTTTCAGTCTCCTTGACTGGTCAATAGGGTACTGTCAGCGGCACCCGACTTGAAAGCGCTGGCCCACGCGTGTTTGAGAGAAAGTCAGGGATCAGAGAGCCAACCTCAAGGAAACACGATTACAAGCATTTTCTTCTTCAAACATTGACTCGTGCCGTCTCCCCTGCTTTCGCATCTGTCTGGAGGGAATTGTCTAGGAGGAGGTCTCCAGGGGGTAAACTGTCTTGCACGGCCTGTCATTTTTCTTATTCTTTCCTGCCTCTGTTTCTCTCTCCTTTTCTCTTTTGATCTGTGCTCATGCCTTGGAATGAAATGAAGCAAGAAAAACAAATGGTCAAAGCTTACATTGTGTGTGTGTGTGTGTGTGTGTGTGTGTGTGTGTGTGTGTGTATTCTGAGCTTCTCTGGCAAGGAAAATAATTTTCCCCTTTGCTTTCATTTTAAAAATATATTTTTAATTGTTCCTTCTCACAAAATATTGCAAGACCTGGATACCTGGCTGCCCTCTTGTTCTCTCCTCTTGCTTAAGTAATCCTTTGTCAGAGTTAATCAGGCGATGTCACTCCTGTTAAAGCCTGCCATGGCTCCCCACATCCTTTGAGTAAAAGCAGAGTTCACAATGGCCTCTGTGCCCAGCGGGACCCGGCCCAGTCATGTCTCAGCACAACCAACTTCTCTTCCACCCAGCCATCGTGAGCCACACCAACCACGCTGACTTTTGGGCCTTTCTGGAACATTCTGCCATCCTTCCATTGTAGGATCTTTGTGTGACTGTCTGCTCTCCTGCACCTTCCTCTTCTGAACATCCTCAGCGTGGGTCCTCTCACAGCCCTTTCACAATGAGACACAACCACCTTGCCCGACCACCCCCATCCTGCTTGTTTCTCTTTGCCTTGGCACTCATCACCTTTACCATTTTATATAACTGATTCGTGTTTATGTCTACTGGTTATTTTCCATGGCCAATCCCCTGAGAATGAAAGCATCATGAGGAGAAAGGTCTTTGCTAGGTTAGGAATGCTTTTCAAGCTCCTAGAATGGCATCTGCACGTAGTAGGTGTTCCATATGTGTTTGTGAAATTAACATGTTTCTGAATAAAAATCCTTGTTTAAGGACCTACAATGTTCACTTCAGGGGGCAAAGAACAGTGTATGTAGAATAAAAAATGTAAATTAAATTTAGTCCATCTGTATAAAACACTGTCCTCCTGAAAAGATTAAAAAATATATACCAACTAATGATCACATCATATGTTAAATGTAATAATATGGCTAGCAACAGATTCCTGTGGAAAAAATAACTCAAAAATTTGTTTTTAAAAGTTTATTCAAATTGTCCCTGTTGACGAGGCAAGGAAAAAAAATGAATCAGAATTTCATGCTTGCTATGTGAACTGCATCTAATATCCTGAAACTTTAAACATACAGATTCTTCTGTATAGAAGGTAAAGACATAGTTTTCCACAGAATAATTACAATTAAATTAAAGTACAATAAATAATATTGATGAGATGCCATGGAATGAACAGGGCATGTGCATAGTAGAAACTGGTACCGAAGTATGAAATGGTCCATCTTCAGACAATACAAGTGGTACCACGTGGTAAGCCGAGAGAAAAGCTTTTATCAAGGCCCAAGGGCAGGGCTGTTCTGTCCTGTTCAGGGAATAAATGTATGGTGATCGGCAAACACGGAGTCAGGAAGAAATGCGAGATAATCAAAGCCGTCTACATCATCTCTTTGGCAAGTTATGTTTTAATTGACAATCCATAGGAATTCTGTAAGATTTAAAAATATTTAGTAAGATTATCATGGTGAAGGGTGGGCTAGATTCTGACTTCAAAATGAAGAGCAATAAAAAGTGATGGAAACAATATATTGAAAGTGCGTGCGCACACACATGCACACACATGTGCAGGTCACAAGCAACAAAAGTCCTAAAAAAACAAGGTGGAGTAAGGGTAAGGGTATCAGCTAGGGAGGAAACCATAGGTAGGCAGACTCAATGATGCTGGTTCAGGGAAGAAGGTTCTCTTGAGGTTTGGTCCATGGTTCCCTCTCAGCCGTTTTAATTCATTTTCCCCTTTTTGGGGGTGGTAGTGGTGGTTAATGCTCATCTGAGGATATTTTTTCAATGATTATTTAGAGAGAGTGGAAAGGAAGGAGAGAGACAGAGAGAAGCATCAGTGTGAGAGAGACATCAATCAGTTACCTCCCCCATGCATCCTGACCAGGGCTGGGGGTGGAGCTTGCAACTGAGGTACAAGCCCTTAACTGAAACTGAACCCGGGACCCTTTAGTCCTCAGGTCCATGCTCTATCCACTGAGCCACACCAGCTAAGGCCCTTTTCCCTCTTGGTAACAACACAGCCCCATGGATTTGTTTATCCCCCAGCTACTCAAAGCAGGAATGTGCCGGGGCATGTGAGGCTCTCCCGTCACTGTGGCAGAGAAAGCGGTGTCTATGGGTCCTCCAGCCAACTCCCTGGTTTATCTCCTGGGGTTCACGACCCCAAGGGGCCAAGAGCACATGAGTGCTTGGGAGGTGTTTCATTACCTCTGCCTCCAAGCAGCCTGTGGAGACATTTTTCCGTATCGCTCTCACCATGACATCTGAACATCCTGGATCAAATAATTGTCACCAAAATCTACTGTATCCCTAATAGGCACACTTTCCCATCACAGAGAGTTGTCCTGGAGGCCCTCTGAGCCATGAGCGTGCGCAGATGCACAGGAAAGGAGCTTTCGGGCATCGCTAACGCTGAAAAGCCCTGGCAGGGGTCTTGGGGTCTCTCTGGAACTTTCTCCCCCCCACCCATGTGCTAGAGGACTAGAAAGTTCAGCTGTATATGTTGAGAGATTCGCTTTATCTCAAATCTGCAGGCAATCATCAGCATATTCAAGAGCTGGATGAGTAACCATATTCCCAGGAAGTGGAGCATTGCACTGGGACTGCCTGCCACCACGCTGAGCTTGGGAGGGCTGCCCTACAGGCTCATTGGGAAGTCAGATCCCAACTCACTGAGCCAGAGGTCACACATTCCCTGTACTGCTCACCATACAGATACTGTGTATGTATGTGTATATGCATATGTGTATGTATGTGTATATGGCATGTATGTGTATGTGTATGTGTATACGTATAGGTATTTGTATATGCATATGTATATGTATGTGTATATGTATGTGTATATGTATGTGTACATGGTATGTATATGTATATGTATATGTATATGTATATGTATATGTATATGTATATGTATATGTATATCCACACTATGGAAAGGAGCTCCCTCAGCTTTATTAGGAAATCCCCGCAGCGAACTTCACACCTGGCGGTAAAGACCCGCTGCTTCCCTGGCATCAGGAACAGGACAATGATGTCCCCCTCCCCCCCACCTACATCTTTCAGCGCCGCCCTCGCGGCCGGGCGGGTCACACAACATGAGTAGGAAGGTAAAAGGCTTCCGTGTAGGGAAGGAAGACAAGAAGCCAGCTTTGTAAGTCACACAATCTTCCATACAAATGCCAAGCGATCCCTGACGTATTAAAAGCAAGTCGCTCAGCAGGGTTGCTAAGTTCAAGATTAACCTACAAAAATCCATTTTGTTTCTGTGCACTAGCAATAAAAAAATAATCTGAAAATGAAGGGGGAAAATAAAGTGCCATAAAAATAATAATTCTATATCATGTTGATTTTTTCTCTTTAATGCTCAGGAGCCCAGGTATAGGGGACAGATAGGTTCAGGGCTGAGGTCTGGTAGGGCTAATGCACTTTAAAAATACTAAGGATTGCACTTGACAAAAGAATTGCAATTTTGTACCCTGAAAACTAAATAATATCATTAAAAACATAAGAGAAGACCCAAATAAATTGAAACAAATTTCTAGGTCATATTTCAAAAAGTTAATATAGTTATACTCCCCAAGCTGATCTACAAACTCAGTGCCATTCTTATCAAAATGCCACATGCCCCTTTTGCAGACATGCAGAAGCTGATCTTCAAATTCATATGGAAACAAAAGGGATTGAGAAAAGCCAAAGTAATCTCGAAAGAGAAGAACAAAATTGAAGGATTCATGCACACATCATTATTTCTATACTTATTAAAAAGCTTCTGTAATCACCACAGTGTGCTACTATAAAAAAAAATTAGATGAGAGGAACCAAATTGAACTCCATATAAAATTCTTACATTTATGATCAATTAATTTGAGACAAGATACAAAGAAAATTCAATGGGAAAATAATGTTTTTCACAAATGGTGCTAGAACAATTATATATCGATGTGAAAAATAATGTAGCTGGACCCTTATACCCCGTCATATTCAAACTTAACTCAAAATGGAATCACGGACTTAAATGTAAAAGGAAAACTCTTAGGCAAAACTCTAAATCTCTGTGACCTTGGATTAGGCAATCATATCTTAGATATGATAGCAAAAGCACCAATAAGAAAAAAAAATAGATTTCAGAAAAATTAAAAATATTTGTGCCTCAAATTATGCCAGCCAGAAATAAAAAATATAATCCATAATATGGGAAAAATGCTTGATAGTCATATATCTAGTAAAGGTTTTTTATCTAGAATATGTAAACATGTTTTAGAATGTACTAATAAAATGGCAAATGAGCCAGATAAAAATGAGCTAATGTTCTCAATAGACATTTCTCAAAACAAGTAGAAGTGACCAATTAGTACATGAAAAGATGCTTAAAATTATTAGTTGTTGGAGAAATAAAAAAAAATTTCAGAAGGTATCACTGCATATACAAGACACAATAACAAGGATTACTGAAGATATGAGGAAATTGAAAGCTTCATACTTTGCGGGTGAGACTGTACAACCACTGAACAAAAAAATATCAAAATAAGGTAAGCATGTAGTATAGTAATCTTACTCTTAGGAATATATCTAAGATAATTTAAAGCATATTTGACATAAATACATGAGCATGAACATTATAGTAGCATTGTTTATAGGAGTCAAAATGCGGAAACAGCTCCAGTGTCCATCGACTAAATGAGGAATAAACAGAAGTCTGTGTATCCAGGCACTGGAATAGTTTCGTAATTAAAACGAATGAAAAACTGATATATTTACAATATGAATGAATCATGAGGAATTGTGAACCATCAAGTATTCCAGATGCTATGATTCCACGGACAGGAAATGCCTCGGGTAGGTAAATAGAGATAAAGTAGCAGAATGGTTACCAGAGCTGATACAAGAGGAAATGGAAATCAACTGTTAACCGTACAAAGTTACTTTGGGGAGCTGCCAAGTTATTCTCAAATTAGATATTGATGATATCTAATTCCACAACTTCGTAAACATGCACCAAACCACTGCACTGTACATTTTAAAAAGGTACATTTTAGGGATGTGAATTATATCTCAATTTAAAAAAATAAGTGAGCCAGAAGTAACCAAATGAAGATGCCTTGAGAGTTTAGTATTCTCACATGACCCCTGCTCTCAAGGTCGACTGGGAATGAGAGACAGCTGAGCTCGGGTCTGAAGGAAAGGATCACGGGTCACCTTGAAAGTCTGGTGTGCAGCTCGTGGTCGCGGCTCTAAATAGGAAGTGGGAAACAGATTGTTCTCTGAGGATGGTGAGCAGAAATAGTAACGACCATGGTAGAAGTAATAAAGGGAAAATGTGTAGTCAGCAATCTTAAATTTGCTTTTGAAAATATTCAGCACGATTCTCCTGTGAGCACCTTTCAGCTTGTGTGATGGATTTGATGAAATTCTATCAGTTTCATCAGCCAAACCTTCAAACCTGGAAGGCGCCGAAGAAGAGATCAATCTCTCTGTGGTGGAATTAGAGAGTGCACGGAGTTAATCACAAGATGGCAGCACCCTTCCCCCCACCCCACTCCTCCCAGCAATCCTCAATCCCAATGCTCCCGGGCTGAGCTAGCCAGCAAGTAGCTTCCTCTTTCGAGAACTTCAGTGCAAAGTGAGTCTCTATATTATCACCAAAGCAGTTCAGATCATCATTCCTGTATCAAAAAGGAACTAAGATGCTTCTACTTTGCCTGACCTGCCTGACTCACTGGTTGAACATCCACCTTAGGAAACAGGAGGTCAGGGTTCAATTCCCTGTTGGGGCACATGCCCGGGTTGTGGGTTTGATCTCCAGCAGGGCGTGTGCAGGAGGCAGCTGATCACCATTCTCTCTCATCTCCCTTCCTCTGAAATCAATACAAATATATTTAAGAAATAAAAGGATTATACTTACAGAGTTTAGTCATACTAGCAGCAGCGGCAGCACAGCCACCATCATCATGGATTGTCCATAAAACTTCTGATTGATTTGCACATACCAGAATTCCGTTTTCAATCATGGTATTTGTTGTCAGCGCCAAACACATTCCCACTTTAGTACTCTGTCATCCAACAGCTGATCAGAATATATGTCCAATGCTTCTCTGACCTACATTACAAGCTTTCCATGCCCCCCCCCCCAGCTGCTTCCTGCGCAGAGATGTTTTCTAAGCTGCAAACCGGTTTCTGTGCAGTATGAGCTGCGCCTGTGTGAAGAGAACGGCGTTCCATGTGCTCGCCTTCCCTGGAGTCATGTTGTCTTCATGCTGGGAATAGGCCTGGGAGGAAAACCACATCTTGGAGACAATTTTAAGGAAAAAAAAAAGTGTTCAAGATGGAGGAAGGAGCATGGGGGTGCATGACACGACCCTGACCTGCCTGTCGCTGAGCAAGGAGCGCCTATCGGCCTGCAGGTTGGTATGTCGCCTTACAGGAGGTAGTAGGAAACAGCAACAACACCATCTGGGTTAGAATGTAGCTTCAGAATAAAACTATTTTTTAAAAAAAATATATTTTATTGATATTTTACAGAGAGGAAGGGAGAGAGATAGAGAACCAGAAACATCGATGAGAATCATCTAACAGCTGCTTCTTGCACACCCCCTACCAGGGATGTGCCCACAACCAATGTACATGCCCTTGACCGGAATCGAACCCGGGACCTTTCAGTCTGCAGACTGACGCTCTACCACTGAGCTACACCGGTTTTGGCAGAATGAAACTATTTTCAACAAGACGCCCCACCAAGCCTCCCCTTTTTCACAGTTCACAACCCTGTGTCACGCCCTCCTCATGTTCAGGGCCAGTCCCCTCAAATGGCACCGCAGTTGATGTGCACCCCACTATGTGTTTCATACACGGCGTGCTTTCCTCACACTGCACCCGAACACAGAGACCTCCCCGGGCACGGAGTTCTATGCTGCTTCCAATTAGCCTGCTTCGTATCTGACAGTTGCTTCGCCAAAGAGGAACAGCTCACTTTGGGCTCTAATACGTTTCTAACCATCTGCCTGCATGACTTTGTTAATTAACACGCAGCTCAGATTGCCCAAGCTCACCAGTTTTGGAAGGTAGAAACGCCCACTGTCCACGTAGTGAAACGTCTGGGCAGGAATGCAGCAGAAACAAAGCTCCCCCGTCAGAGCCCCTTCCCCAGTAACTGCAAAACCCGCTTGTCTTTGCCTGTTTCCTGTGACCAGGGACCCAAGGGCCAGCCCTCACTTAGGAAGGTTTGCTGAGTTTTTCCAACAGTTAACGCGGCTGGTCTTCAGTCACATGATGCAGAACAGCTTGAGGGGCAAGGGGTGTTGATGTGCATGGGAAACTGACTATCATCCTGAAGAATGTAATTATCACCCAGAAGAGAACCTGTGGCACGATCCTCCCTGCTTCCCCTTCCGCTCCCAAGCACCTGGGCCTCCCTCATCGTCTGCTGAAGAAAAGTAAAAGGGGAAGCGTGCCCTGTTTAGAAACGGTGAGATTGGATCTTATGTCAACTTTCAGCTAGTGTGTTTCCACTTGTGTAAGATCTAATATCTATTTTAATACATTTAAAAAAATTAATCAGTAAAAAACAAAACAAAAAACCCCCATAACACATTATCCTATCTATATACAGAGTATTTAGGATTAATCAAAATTGCATAAATGCATCAGCAAAAAAATTTATTGGGTTTGGGATACTAGAATATATCTACATTAATAAAAGAAACATGTAAATTGACAGTACCTCTGCTACACCCACAAGCCACACCCACCAGCCAATCAAGAGCAAGTATGTACATTAACCCAACCAAGATGGCTGTGGCCACAGAGCGAGCAGGACGCTTGGGTTTCCTCCGCGATGGAAGAAGCCAAGCTTCCTGGCCTGCCCTGGCCTCTGCTCAAGGGTATAAAGTTTCAATTATAGAAGATATATAAATCCAAGATACCAGGGCTTCTGCTTGGGTCATGGGGGGCAGCGTGGCCAGCCTGACAACTACCATAGGCACTTTGCCAGGCCAACCCATACCCCAAGGGAACCCCCACCCTGATCCAGTTCACCCTTCAGGGCAAATCAGTTGGTTCCCACCTGTGCATGAGGCCTCTATTCTATCTAATAAAAGAATGATATGCAAATTGACCATCACTCCCACACACAAGATGGCTGCCCCATGTGGTCAAAGATCCTGCCCCTATGTGGACATGAGATGGTCACCACAAGATGGCCAACAGGGAAGGGAAATTGGGTGTGACCGGGCATGTAGGAAAGGGCAGTTGGGGGAGACCCAGGCCTGCAGGAGATAGCAGTTGGGGGGACATGCCCTTCAGGGGAGGACAGTTAGGAGTGACCAGGCCTGCAGGGAGGGAAGTTAGGGGCAAACAAGCTGGGGCAGGGGAGCAGTTAGACATTAATCAGGCTGGCATGGGAGTGGTTAGAAGGTGATCAGGCAGGCAGGCAGAAGGCAGCCATCACTGAGGAAACCCAAGGAAGGCAGACAGGTGAGCAGTTGGGAGCCAGCAGTCCTGGATTGTGAGAGGAATGTCTGACTGCCTGTTTAGGCCCAATTTTACTGGGATTTGGCCTGAACAGGCTGTTGGAGAAGATGCAGGCTGGGTTGAGGGATAAACCCCCCACTCCCTGAGCACAAATTTTGTGCACCAGGCCTCTAGTATAAAATAAAATACAATTTCACCGATAATAAATTGTTATATGTGTTCTTATCATTATAAAATGAGCATTTATATGACTCCCTAAATACTCTTCAAAAGTATTTTTGAGTTATCAGTATTTGTTATTATACATATTGTACATACATTTGTTATTATACATATTATACATACATTATTAAACATATACATATTGTTTAATTTCATAGGTTAGTGACATGGGAATTCGAATTTAATAACATATCTTTATATTTTATTTATTTAGAGGTAGGATTCCAGTTATTTCCTAGCAATCACTGTACAAGTGATACCATACACTTCTACTCATATTTCTTCAATGCTTATAATTTTCTATTTTCTTTTTGACGACCACACTCCTGAAGTTATACCACTGGAAATGTGTAAGCACCATGTTCTCGCAACAGGTTCTGGGTAATGTCTCCCTCCCCTTCCCCCTTCAGTGACTGCTCCTTCCCTGACCTTATGGGATTCACAGTCAGCCATTGGTACAGTTGTCCCTCCTTCCCTGCCACAGTGTCCAGGCCAAGTCCTGTTCTGGAATTCTGCATTCCTCTTAACCAATGAGTGACCCAAGCAAACATTTTACCCAAGATTAGCCCTTTAGCTTCTTCCTGAAAAACCTTTTAGGTGGAAATCAACCTAAAAGAAAGAAAACCATTCTTTTTAGGGAGATAAAATCACCACATATAAAATCCTAGAGCAGTGGGAGCTACCTTCTCAAATAAAAAACAACACCCCCACCTCTGATTTTAACTGGAGTTCTCTTGCTGCTTCTCACCTACCTATGAAGTAGGGCCGTGCATATTTTCAGATTTAAAAAAATGTAATGGGGCAAAATCCAGTTAGTTTATAGCTAATCATCTGAAAGTGAACAATTTGCTGGAATTGTGCTTACAATGTTTTATAACCACCATCTCTATGTTGAAAACATTTTTTCCTCACCCCAACCGGAATTCCTCTTTTCAGTAAGCAGACCCTCTCCAACCTCCTCCCCCTCCAACCCTGGCCACCAAAATCTACTTTCTGTAATACTATCAACAATAAAAAATATATTTCCAAAAAACAAAAAACAAAAGAAAGCAAAATAAAATCTAATTTCTGTGTACAGAGATTTCTCCATTCCGGACATTTCTTATGAATGGAATCAAATATTATATGGTTTATGTGACTGGCTTTTATTTGTAACTAGTGGGCCAGTGCATGAAATCGTGCACATTGAAAGAAACTATGGGCTGTGAGGCTGTGGTGGGCACAGAGGCAGGTCTCGGCCCATCTTCCATGCCCTTGCTTGGCCCTTCCCACTGTGGCCCCTGGTCCCCTGTCTGCCAGCAGCCAGCAGCCAGCAGCCAGCAGCCAGCCTCTCTTGCACCACCACTCCCATGCACTGACAGCACTGCCCCACTCACACCTGCTGATGGCATGGTGCAATTGGGGCTAGAGGCAGCAGGTGTGAGTGGTGGCTGCTGCCCTGATTGCCCCTCAGGAGCAGGGGAATATGAAGAAGCCAGCAGCCATCACACGCACCTACTGATGGTGCCAAGTGATCAGGACTGGTACTGGACACCAGCAGCAGGTGTGAGCGGCATATAGACTCCAGCAAGTGGGTGCAAGTGGGGCCATTTCCAGCAGCTGGTGGGAGAGGCAGCTGCAGGCCCCAATTGCCTCTCAGGAGTATGGGGAGGTGGAGAAGCTCTGAGGGCGATCAGTGCTGGTGCTGGTGCTGGGTGCCGGCAGCAGGTGCGAGTGGGGTTGGTAGGCAGCAGGCAAGACGATAGCACACAGGAGCAAAGTATTTTCAGTAACCACCAGAGGCTCGCCCCAATGACACTGACCAGGCATCCTTTATTGGTCTGGTGCCCCTGCTCACCTGCTCCACCACCCCACCGCAACCCATGCCCGCCATGTTCCACACTCTGCCGCCTGCTGGTGACGCCCACCGTGTTCCGTGTACGCCCCCTGGTTGTCAGCCCACGTCATAGCAACCAGTTGTTCTGTTGTTCCTTTGTTTGGTCTATGTGCATATTAGCCTTTTATTATATAGGGTAATGTTGTCAGTGTTCATTCATCGTATAGAATGTATCAGAACATCACTGCACTTTGTGGCTGACTAATATTTCATTGTACATGTGTACCACAATTCTTTCATCTGTTAATCAGTTGACGGACATTTGTGTTGTTTCCAACTTTTGGCTATAATGAAATGTTGCTATTGTAAGTCTTGCGCATGTATTTACATGAGTTTATTTGAGTTTCCATGATCAGTTCCTTTGGGAACACATTTAGGAGAGGAATTGCGTGGTCGGATGATAATTCCATGCTAAGTTTTTAAATTACTGTCACGTTTCCTGCAGCAGCTGGAGCATCCCCTCCAGCAAGCACCAGCACGGGGTTTCCCGCACCGCCCCCTCCTCCCTGACACTTGTTATGCTCCACTGCCTTGAATATGCCATCCCAGGGGGTCGGACGTGGTGCCTCCATGGGGTTTTCATTTGCATTTTTTCTAATGACAAATGAAGTAGAGAATTTTTTTTCCATGTGCTTGTTGTCTGTTGTACATCTTCTTTGGAGACATATGTTAGAATTTTTAAAAACCAAACAAGACTTCTGGCAGGGATTCAATATTATTCTAGGTTAGGTTATGTTGTGATAAATGTAATCCCAAATGCCTGTACCTCCTTAACACTAAAATGTTTTGAGAAATTAAATCTGCTACTTGCAATGTCTTGAAACATGAAATACACACACAAGTCTCTCTCTCTCTCTCACACACACACACACACACCTACATATCTATATACATACATATGTATATCCAGGGAGGTACAAAGTAGGTTTACAGTTGTAAATATGTAAAACAGGGAGGTTTTTTTTGTTTTTAAAAAATATATATTTTATTGATTTTTCACAGAGAGGAAGGGAGAGAGATAGTTAGAAACATCGATGAGAGAGAGTCATCCATCAGCAGCCTCTTGCACACCCCCTACTGGGGATGTGCCTGCAACCAAGGTACATGCCCTTGACTGGAATCAAAACCCTGGTCCCTTCAGTCCGCAGGCTGACACTCTATCCACTGAGCCAATCTGGTTCCGGCTAAAACACAGAGTGTATTCTTGCATTATTATTTTTTAATCATTGTGTCATTTTCCATTCCACACACATACATTCAGCTGGCTCCTCTCCATAGGAAGATGTAAGGAAACAGCATCGTTAATATTGTAATAATGTCTATTGGTTGGTTTGGGCTGCTTTGTACAAGGTCTCACAGACATATCCATAAAAACACGAACTCTGCAAACAACAGTTAACTTGCAAGCAGAAATGATAAAATATATTAGAAAAGATGTAAGGATTCAGGATCTTTAAAAATTGAAAAGAAGTCAATAACTTCAGAACCTCGGGTAATAGGAGATGTCGCTGAGAAAGCATCTGAGAAAACAGGGCCTAAGCACTCCGGGTAAAGATGAGTCAGAACGGCTGTTTCCTGTGGGACTGTCAGTCAGAGTCAGGCCTGGTCCTCCTACTCGGTGCTCCCGGCGATATAAACCCGAGAGCATCCCATCCATTCAGGGACGAGGACGCAGTTGCAGGCATGGAAGAGAGGTGGGAGGAGACAGAGAGCAGCTGTAGGAACCAGGAATTAAAATAAACTACGCCATCATTCCCAGGATATAGAAATGACAGAGAGGGAAAGAGATAAAGAGCCCACGAGTGTTTCTTAGCAAAGTGCGCTTTCAGAGGAAGGTACCCAGAGCCTCGTAGGAGAAGCCCTGTTACGTCTGAGCCTGAGAATAACCCTCAGATCGATCATCTATGATCAGGAAATAATCTGAGCCACAAGGAGAGTAGATGCAGGAATGGCCTTTTCAAGGGTGACTAAGGAGAATAACGAAATAAAAAAATATCCCCCAAAAGTGGAACAAGGGCCCACAGAGCATGAACGATGGAAGAGAGTTCCAGAAGGGAAAAAAACTCGGAGGATCAGCCAACCTCCTTGCCCTCAAGGTAGGAGGCCCTCAAACTTTTTGTCCAGGAAAGTTTCAGAATTCCTGCGGTCCCTCTCTCTAATTGTTTCCCCTTCTGCTGCTATCTACTGTGTGTCCTGGGGTCGGGTCAGAGGTTGCACAAAACTCTTTTTGTTGTCTGGTTCTCTTTTGTCATTATAGGAGTAGCCTTATTGACCTGATGAAGTTGCCTCCACATATCCCCAAGTCCCCGAACGCTGAGCTGCACGCAGAGACTGATGGGCCCTCCTACTGTCTTCCGGGCTTTCTCTTCTCAGGCGCTGGCCCTTTGTCCGGCTGCTCACCCGGTGCTGCTGAGGGACGTCCTCCCTCCGTGGCCCCAGGAGGCAGCTGGAGCCGTGTCCCAGCAGGCAGTCCTTCAGCTGCGGAACGACAGAAAGCCACGTGACCGTCCTGGCCATGGGCAAGCAAGCAGGACCGTAGTGTTGGACCCCTGGAGAGAAAGCTGGCTCAGTGCTCACCCAGAGGGCCTTTGGCGAAGCTGGTCCCTGCGTTTCCAGCCGCCCGGTTAGGGGCCCAGCCAGTCCCCGGGTGCTGCCTGTGGGAGCTTTGGGGTGCGGGCCAAGGGTCTGTGTATGTGGACGGGCATGGAGCCCGCCTCCTCCCCAGGCAGGCAGCCCCTCTGGGGAGACCATGGGCTCCTGAAGGGTGAGGAAGGAGCAGAGAGAGCCCTGTGTTGGGCCATGGAGGTCGCTGCCTCTTTAGTGAAGGTGAACAGACTACTGCTCACCCCCTCCTCCCCCTGGCCCTCCTCTCCACGGAGCAGGACGTGGTCTTAGTCAGAGCTTCCCTTTCTCCCCAGAGAGGTGGCCTCTGCCCTCTGCTTGCTGAGTTGCCTGTCCACCCACAGACCCAGGGAGGCCTGGCAATGCCAGCCGCAGGGAATGCTCTGCCTCCCCTGGGGGTCCCTGCCTGCTGACAGGACAGGCCCGCGTGGGGGAGGGACAGCAGGGAGTCCCGCAGGTCCTCAGGGACCTTGACTTTCAATGGGCCCCGGGCGTTCACCCCCTGGAGAACCTGAGCCCGTGGGAGTGGCAGCAGAACTCCCGCCAGCGAGGAACCCCCCCCCCTACCCCCCTCGCAGCGGTGGGTCCTGACCTGTTTTCTCCAAATGTAACCAGTCTGTAAGCAGTCCTCTCCGGAAAGAATGGCATGCCCTTTACTTCTGGTCATTCCAAACTGGCACCTCTTAAAAGCTGCTAGCTTTCCACGTACCTAAATGCCAGCCAATACTTTTGATAATGCCAGAGAGAAAAAGTTGAGGCAAAATCATCCCTGGAATAATCGTGTAAAAGTTTATTGTGACTGAAAAAGAGCTGAGACTTTTAAAGTCATGTTTTAATCCTATTACGTGAACCAAAATAAATAAAATTCTTCTCAATATAGAATTGTGCCTGCTACACTTACATAGCCAACATTTACATTTAAAAATACACATTCTAGCAATTGAAAGATGAGGTCGAGGCCGAAAACCAGGACACAGGATTTATTGGAGGAGAAGGACCTTCCTACCTCCTCACAACGGGAGAGAGCAGCACCTGCAGGGGGAACAGGCCTTTTGAGGGGAGGAACCGGAAGGGGTGGGGCTTAGGGTCCTCTGCAGGCGCTGATTGGTGGTTTCCTGTAAGGCACATGATTAGGGACCTAGGGACTTAGGAATTGGAGCTTAGGGTATTTGGCAGGTGCTGTGTACAGTTCATATAAGGTGTCTGGTTAGGTGCTCAGGAATGTCCAGGCCGCAGGTGCAGGCTACGTCATACTCCGTCCACCAGGTGGGGGAAGGGAGGGTCTCTCAGTAACGTTGGTTTAAAGATTAATTTCATATTTTCACACCTGTCAATTAATTCCAGTGAATAGGCAATCAGGCTGAAAATTTCATCAAAATAATTGGTCTGTCTTAATGTGTGTTTGAAAATTATGTTTACTCAAAACTGAAAATAAATGGTTTAAACATCCTATAAGTCAAATAAACACTATTTTAAAAAGTCTATTCTCTCCCTAAAATATGTTGGTGCCTACATATAAACACAGTCTATTTCAGGACAAAAAAATATATCTTTAATATAAATACTTCGCTAAATGCTGAATAACATAAATCAGGGAAATAATTTCTGAAAAATGTTCTGATCAGAGGCTAATATCTGGTATTTGTACACCATTTTGAAAATCAATGACCAATGGAAATTCTCTTTTCTGCAGACTTTGAGGACCATTTTCCATCATGGGTACTTACATGTTTGCTAGGGTGTTGAGGGGCAGGTGAAGCAGAAATTTGGGAGGAATATAGACAGGCTTAGGGATTTTTTAGAATTGGGGTCCATAGAAAAACGCAGGGCTATAGACTGGGAGAAGGTACATTTCCATAACACAAGGAAGGCAGGTGCAGTTACATCTCCATAAAACAAGGGGGCAGCAACAGGTACATTTCCTTAAGACAAGGGAATTGGAAGTGGCCAGGAAAGGCCTATATTTACAAAATAAAGAGAAGGAAGCCCTTCCTTCAGATGGGAAAGAAGAAAGCCCAGAGGAATGGGAGGACTGTGAGGGAGCAGGGCCTCAGGAATCACTATAGTAACCAATGCAAAGGGAATATTGACCAATCAGAGGGATATCAGAACCCAGGATCTGCAGCCCTTATAAGCCATAGGGAAAGGAATTCATTGGGATCTTTTCCCCCTCCCTACTTGGGAGTCCATTCTGTGGGATTCTTCCCTCTCCCCACGTGGGAGTCTGTATTTGTTCTTCAATAAATCTCCACCTGTGCTATAACCACCTTCTGTCTGTGGATTTATTCTTCGATTCCAGCTGACAAAGAATCCAGGTTCTGGTCCAAAAATTCGGTATCACAGGGATGGGGACACTAGAACTGTTTTTAAAGTGAGTGTGCATTGACTAAGATATTTTTCTCTGTAGGATGATTTTGAATGACAACTTTAACTTCATGAAAACCCACCCCTGTGATACCCAAGAGACACTCAGCCTGCCTTGTCTGATGCTTTCTTTCCTTTTTCCAGATTCTCCCTTTTTCCAAAGAAGAGCCTCAAGGAGAACAGGTCATCTCTTACGTATCACAAGCCAGGGCTCAACATGGAGCTTTGTCAATCAAGAATGTCTGCGGAGTTCCCCAAGTGCTGTGACAGCAACTGGGCCTTTTCTCAGAAGAGCCCACACTGGTCTGTGATGTTGGGAAACTATTGCAATGGAGATGCTCCGAGGTGACACGTGATGAGTCTTCTGCCCAGATTTCAAGATCCCCAAAGAGCACCAGGGAGCTGAGTCCAATGCAAGAACAAGGAGCCTTTTATTCAAGCTCAAGCCGGGTCTCCCCACCCCTACCCATGCAGTGGCAAGATGCAGAGAACCCCTAGTTCCCGAGTCACAACTGATTTATAGGGTAATCATTTGAGCAGGCTTAGGTGGGTGATAGTGATTGGTCAGTTCCAGGTCAGGGTTTTATTCCAGGGACTTACAGCAAGTTCTTAGGGCACAAAGGGCAGGAAATGACTAATGCATTCCTGGGTCTGAGCTATGCCCTGCTACCTCCTGATTGGTCAAGGGGTGCACAAGGCCAGCATGGAGATAACCACTCAGTTCACATAGGGCTGGCTCTTCAACAAAAAGGGAAGTTTTGCTTATAGCCTTGCTCTGCCTTTCAATGGGGTCTAATAACCATGATCCCCTGTTGGAGTAGGAAGGGGAGCCCAAGACAAGAGGGTTGCTTTGCCAGTCAAGACGACCCAGGAGATTGGAGACCTGAAACCTTTGCTAGGAGCTTATGTTGCATTTAAATAAACTCTATACTTCAGCAGAAACCGGTTTGGCTCACTGGATAGAGCGTCTGTCTGTGGACCAAAAGGTCCCAGGTTCAATTGCGGTCAAGGGCATGCACATTGGTTGCAGCCACATCCCCGGTGGATGGTGTGCAAGAGGCAGCTGGTCGATGTGTCTCTCTCATCGATGTTTCTAGCTTTCTATCCCTCTCCCTTCCTCTCTGTAAAAAATCAATAAAAATATACTAAAAAAATGTATACATCAGTTGTATTCATCATTCACAAAACAAAAACTGTCTGAGAAGAGGGATGATATATTTTGGAGGGGAAAAGTGTGTTTTCATGAGTCCAGTAACAAGAAGCAACTATGTGATGTGGTACTGGGATGGTTAATTTTGTGTCGACTTGACTGGGCCACAGGGTGCCTGGACGTTTGGTTAAACATGGTTTGGGTTTGTCTGTGAGGACATTCTGGGTAAGATTCACTTTTGAATCAACAGACCGAGTAGAGCAGATTGCCCTCCACAGCATGCGTGGGCCTCACCCAAACAGCTGAAGTCCTGCATGGAATATGAGGCTGGGTAAGAGGGAAGTATTTCTCTTCCTCTGACTGTCTTTGAGTTAAGACATTGATCTTCTGCATAATCACATGAGCCAATTCCTTATAATCTCTATCTATCTCTCTCTTTCTCTCTCCTCTCTCACTCTCCTCTCTCTCCTTTCCCAACATATATACTATTGTTTCTGCTTCTCTGTACAACCCAGATTAATACAGGCACTAATGGAAAATATTTTAGAATTAAATATTAATGACATACACCCTGCAGGGAAGAAGGTTGATGAGTGTATAATGCAGAAAAAAAATCACACTTTAAAAGAAATTATCCTAAAGCTTTATTCTAGAGGGGAACTTCAGTTAAAGTGAGAGGACTTTCAAGTAAAATAAAAATTTATTCAGAATTTATCTTTCCACTGAAATGGTAGAGGTACACGCCCCTGAACACAAGCAAGCAGACAAGCTACAAACTGTGGGGATGTTTTGACAGGATCATAAGGGAGTGCATTCGGAAGGAAATCCACCTCCTTTGTCATCTGAGCAGTCAGACAGCAGAGAAACCAAATGAATAAAATGCAATGTTTGACTAATGAATGCGAGGTGTTCTTCTGCCAGAGCTCAAACTGGCAATCTTAAGAACATCTTCATGTAAGAATTCCTCTTGAAAGAACCAATTCTCCACATTTGTGGCTGACTACTTCTTAAAATTAACTTTATATTTTAGAGAAGTTTTACTTTCATGTGACAATAGAATGGGAAGCACAGAGACTTCCTCACACCCATAGATTCCTTCATGGTCAACAACCCACACCAGCGGGGTACATTCGTTACAATGGATGAACCTACATCAACACATCATTATCACTCAAAGCCCACTGTTTACAATGGAGTTCTCTTGGCATTTTATAGTCAACGGGTTTTCATAAACTTATAATTACATATATACATCATTACAGTATTTACAGGATCGTCTCACTTCTGTGTTCCACCCATGTATCCTTCCCTCCTCCTACCCTCTGGCAATCGCTGACCTTTTCATTGTCTCCATGGTTTTGCCTTTTATAGATGTCACATAGTCTGAATTGATTTATGTTATGGCTATACTCTTTATAACCTAATTTTCATATGGAAACACCACAATCCAATTGTCCACAGACACAATAGAAAACGAATCCAGTCTTTACTTGGCATATAGAGAAACATAGTTTGATTTTAATAAGATAGTTTATAAAAATTAATTTCAACTTCAAGATATTTTAGAATGTTATTTCAGCATCTCTTTCAAATTCATTTTTGGCTAATGCAAGTTTACCTATGTTGGAACTGATGCTAAATGTTTCTTGCATGGACAATATTTCACATCTGTATTAAGTGGTCTTCTGTGAGTTTATGTTACCTTCATTTATTTAAGTATTTCATGGAATTTAGTAATGTATTTAAATATATTTTTTAACATTTTCATATGGCTCAACTGACTACCTCTGAAATTTACTTTTGCTTTATTTGAATGTTTGTTGTTTTAATAGATTTTCAATCGAAGAATAGTATTTATCTACTTAACTGCTGATTTTATGTGCTTCATATATCTTTAAATTTTAGATGCATTTTTATTTAGCCAAAAAACAAATCTACAAATGTTAAAAATAGTATTCTGTATTCTAAAAGGCCTTTAATTTCACTTTTTTTTCATTGAGAAGTCCCAATAAATATTTCAAAATCATACTCAAATGGCATATTACCAACTCTTACTACCTTGATCTAAATTCCAAACATGCTGAGGCCATTTTCAGTTCTATGTGACAGAAGGAGAGTGGGATGAAAAGAAAATATAATCTCAACCCATTTCTTAACTCTCAGATAAGAATTTCACAAACATGTATGCCTATGAGAACACAGTACTCTATCCCAGCACCCTCATTCCTAGAACTCTAGAAGAGAATGGTACATGAGAGGGTCCCCAATTTCAACATGGGGGGAAGCATAAGGAGCCTGAGAGAGGGGAGAAATGTTGGTGTGGTTGGACAGGAAACAAAGATTTGAGGAGATAAATCTGGAGAGTTAATCAGGAGCAAGAGCAGGCAAGACTTTGTAGATCACATCTTTATTTTAAGAACATTGGAAATCTATTGATTCTGTAAAAGCCACAGTCAGATGTATGTGTCAGAAGAAAAAGCTCATGGTCATTACTTGTTTGAAAGGGTGACAAAGTGAAAACATGCCGACAAAAGACCCAAATTGACAGTAATGTGGGCAGGATAATGGGTTGAGAAGATCTGGATAATTGGGTGCAGCTTTCCAAGATGTCTCGGTAAAATTAATAGGCTTTGCAGATGGAGAACATAATGGGGAAGGGTGAAAAGAAGTTTTAAAATATCAATAGTGGAAAGTCAATGCAATTTGAAGATAAAGAAGATGTGGGTAGGTGATTAAATGAGGAAATATAAAAATATCGATGTTAGCTTTCTAGAATACACTAGTGGATTGTGGCCCTTTCACGGAGACCAGAACTCTGGAAGTTATTGGAATTAAATATATACTTTTGGTTCTGGATACATAAAAATTGAGGTACATTTGGACATAAAAATGTCAACCCACACTCTTAAAGTCATCACAATAAAATGTCTCATCATGGTTTTCAATGCCAAGATCCCCAAAGCTTTATTAATCTACATTTAAATAATATCTATGTATTAATACAGTTTCCCCCAAGTATTGAATTCCATTTTCTGAGTTCTGACATTAAAAATCCTAACTTTTTCAGAGAACACAGTGTCTTCTCATGTCTACTCTTCTCATGTCTATTTATAATTTTTAATTATTTTAGCACCTGACATTTTCGAGCACCCGGTGAAATTAGTCTCTACCTTATTGTTCAGATAAAATATGAGTAATCTTTAGACACTAATAATTAGTTTCTTAAAGTTCTCAAAGTCGTTAAAATGTTTTTAATTTATAATTTTTTTTTTAGGTCTGACAACGATGGAAACAAGTAGCGATATATCATTTAGGCGCCTTTTCTTATTTTTGTCACGTGGCTTTGAAAGGAAGGGTACAGAATTACGTTAAGACTAAAAAGGTCTTCTAACGTCACGGTTTGTCAACAACTGTTTCTCAATTATTTATAAGTGGCTGAAGTTTCAACTGGAACAGTGTGGAGACAGGGGGACTACCTTAGACACCGCGCTCCCACACCGGAGTCCCCACAGGGAAGCTCATGGGTTTCTTCTTCTGATACAAAGAAACCCAGCCTCCCCTAGGTTCCCAACACTTCCTTCCAGCTGTGGCCACGCACGCCTGACCTCCAGCTTCCCCACACTATTTCCCAGTTGAACTGATTGGGATGACACTGGTGAGTAGAGTTATGTAGGTTTCAGGTGTGCATGCTACATACATCGTCTGTGTACTGCATTGTGCTCACCGCCCCACGTTCAGTCTCCTTCCACCCCCGTCTATCCTCTGTCCCCTGTCTGTCCTCTTGTACCTGCCCCAGCGTTCTCTTAGCTCATCTTTACCTGCAACTGACGAGGATTTGTATTGCAATCCTGTATCCTGCCTACTGCGATGTGCACGTCCACAGAGGTGAGCAGTGTCTGAGCCTCAGGGATCATGACGTGTAAGATAAGGTGATCAGATTTTAATATTGGTAAAGCGGGACACCATTGAGGTTGGGGGGGAGGAGTTGTTCTTGATTAAAAATTTGGTCTATATGGAGCAACAAAAATTTTCATAGAACGCAAAAATAGTGTTGTAAAATATTCTTTTAAATTTCAACATAAGTACAATTTACAAATATAATAAATAAAAAATTACGTATAATATTATTTTATTCTTTGGCATATTTCTTATTTGAGTGAATTATTTTTTAGTAGATTGCTGTCGTTGTTTAATAGGTCATGAAATTTTTTGCAAGAATTTGTTAAATTATATTTCAGACATAAAATGACTTTCAAAGTCTCAACACTTAATTGTAAGGTAAGTCGTAGGTGTCCCTTTCAAAGCCGGAGCTAGACTTTTGCCGCCACTATGAAATATAAATAATATCAGTACTGTCTGCTAAATTCAAGAAAATTTATGTATTTATGAAATAAATAAATAAATTACTTACCTAAATTATCTGAATAGCTGATTTTTAATGACATCACTTGTTTAGTTTCCTAGCACGCAGTACGATGTGTATCGTCTGAGAGACAGTGACAAAATGTTTTTGTCGTTGCAAACTTTGATAAGCAGTTCTCGATAATCAGTTCTCAACTATTATTTGTCATTATTAAAGTTTAACATTATAAAATTAACAAAAATAATACAAAATTCATATCCTGGCTAAATAGCCACATGGCCGCCGAAAACCGCATATTCCCTTCCCATTCTCCCGCTGTTCTCTAGCTAGTCGTGCATTCTTTCCAAAAATCGGGACTTTTTTGAAACACCGTGGGACGCGGAACAAATTGTTAAAATTCGGGACTGTCCTGCCAAAAGCCGGTCATCTGGTCACCTTAGTGTCAGATCACACCCACACCGGAGTGAGGAGTGTCAGTGGTGTGAGTGCTGTGCATGAGGAGATGGTGGTGGGAAGGGGGGCATGGCAGGAGACCAAGGCCCAGGGTGACTGCACTGGCAGGGAGGTCGCACTGAGGCCTCAGTCCACGAGAGCCCTGATCGCTCCTTCCCTCCGCCAGCACCTCCCGCAGGCTGGTCACAGGTAGTCACTGCTCTCAAACCCCAGGCATCCGGGGCCTGTACAAGCACCACAGTTTCATTCTTATGTTATGACAGATGGGGCTGTCAGGGAACTTGGATAGTGGCACATACATACTCCACACACATGTAATTGTGATAAATGGCCAATGATATCCTAACACGTTGTAGGAGGGAAAAAGTCCATACATTTTTTTTAAACCTCAGGCGGAACCGTACGTAGGAGATTGGCTTCCGTCCAGGGGTTGCCACTCAATCCTGTATCTCCATGGTCATTAGAGCTAATTTCATCCTCTCCCGCTCCTCCCCCCGCTGCCCTCCGATTCTGTCCAAGCACATTTATGAGCAAATCTGGCTTGGGGAGATGGTGTATCTCACTTCACTGCCCAGTGAATCAATACATTTGTGAAATCAATGAAACAATAAGAGGCTAGTGACCGCAGAACATTGGAGAACTGTGCCCATAGTTACATGAGTGCTCAGCTAAGCACAGCTATTTGCTAGCTATTGGGTCTTTGATTCTTTGGCCTCCTCTTATTTCAAGGCATGTCTTCCTTCCCCTGACACAGCCCTGACTGGCTCAGAAGCAAACCCGGACAGAAAACTTGAAATAAAGATATGAGTCTTACTTTTAGCTCACTCCTGGAAGATGGCTCATGTTGCTCAGTTTCAATGAAGATGATAATCAGGCTCTTATTCTAGCAGAAATACATAAAAAAGAGGAAGAAATCAAAATAGAAACTATAGATAGGTGAATTGATGATATAGATGGTAGATCTATCTGAGACGTTCTGCCAAATGCTTCCATTTATTATTTTATTATTTTATGTGGCAATAATCCTAGAAGAAAGAGTACATTTTATTAACATTTTTGAAAATGAAGTTAAGTCAATGACCATCACCATGCCACTACCAATGGGACTAGTTTTAAACCCGGAGACTGCCTGCTGGCCCCTGGGCCTCAGAGCGCTCTGCATGGGCCCCGTGGAGATGAGTGGCATGGGGAGGGCTCTGCAAAACACGGTGGGTGGATAATGCCCCGAGAATAAGAAAACGTGGAAAATCCCTAGTGTGGCCACAGGTCAATGACTCAAATCAGAATGTGAAAATGTAATCCTGGGCTTGGATTTATGTCAAAATAAATTCCTCCTCCGCAGCTCGGCTTCAGTAACATTGGCCTTGCAGGCTCCTCTGAACTCAGGAGCTGGAAGTCCGACCTGGTTGGAATGCTAATGAGACAACAAACCCAGAAATCCACAGGAGTGTCCAGAAGGAAGGTTAATCTACCGGTTAAAGTCAAGTAATTGAGCCTGCTTGGTTTTAAATGCCAGGAAAGAGAAAACTAAGCTTACATTTTAGTTTTATATATATATACTAGTGGCCAGGTGCATGAAATTCATGCACATTAAAAGGAGATTAATTAGAGGAAATATTTTAATATTGCTATTTGCCCTTTTTCTATAATAAAAGTGTCAGAGAAGTGGGAGGAGCCATCTTGTGTTAGGAAAACCCCGCCTCCTCTATGGGTGCCACCATCTTGTGTTACAGAAACCCCCACTTCCGCAGTGAGCACCTCCATATTTTTGTGATTGTGTGATGATATTCCCTCTTTATTAGATAGGATATCCTGGGGTATTTCCCTACCGAATAAGAAGTTCTTCTTTATTAACCAGAACCCAGCTAAGGTGCTGGGGGAAAGCTCTCTTTTCCTCAAGAGCAGCCCGAAGGCCAGGGAGTTCCTTCTACTCACATATGAGTCTTGCTTTAGATGAGGCTCCATAGTTGGTAAACATTTCCCCAGAAACAGAATTCTTTCCACAGCCCCACCTGCTCCTCTGTGCTCAGGAGGCCCCACACACTGTGGTAGGTGTTCCATCCTCAGTGACTAGGGGAGGGGAGCGGGAAGTATGGCCTGTCTTCCTCCCTGCCTGATGAGGGAAGGGCAGCATTGGCGGGGGCATCTGGGCAAACATGGGCTGAGAGGTGGAGTAGAGCAGCTCTGCCACATCCGTTCACCAGCACATGCCCACTTGGCCACAGCCACACTAGCGTAGGGGACGTGGGCAATGCTTTCCCAAGGATGGACATGTGTACAGCCAGAACCCCGGCCAGGGGACAGCTCTGTCACCAAATGGGGAATGAGGAGGTGGAGAGCTGGAGATGACCCGAAGGCTCAGCAGCAGGAGCTCCGTGGGACCATCCACAAACAACCCTGCCCCTCCCTGCTGGGAAGGCACCGCTGCTCCAGCTCCCTCCCGGGGGGCCACCTGTAGCTCTCCTGGGAGAAGATGGTGTATTTTGTTCCCTGCCTGCCGACACCCACATAATCTGTGCTGGTGGCATCGTGGTTGCTCCCTACTCCCCTCAATCCTCTTGTTGGAACAAACGGTTGCCTCAGTAGCAACAGGGGAGATTGCTGGCCATTGCGGGTCAACTCTGAGAGAATTTTGTTTCATTTTCATATGTAGAGAAGAGTAAACTAAATTGAGTTCCAATGGCGTGGACTGATTAACACCGGCATTTAATCATGAGTTTGTTTCTGGTAATTTACCTCGAAAGCATAGGTAATATTTATAGGATAAAGGCAGAAGCAAAGAAAGGCAAAACCAACGAGCCAAAAGATCGAGCTTGTTTTTATTTAATTTTCCTGGAAGGTTTTCTTTGTTTAGTTCATTGCATAGTAACCACACTGACCCAATGGAGGCAATAGTGAAAATATTCCACAGACAACATTTAAACTTTTTTTTAATATCATCTTAAAATCTTCTGGGAACAAAACTGCATCATGGATGTAATCATTTAACATACACTTTCAAAAGGGTAGGCAATTGACTATTGCAGTCCTCACTTTCCACTTACTTTTAAAAGCATTTAGAACTCGGTCTGCCTATAAATTCTTATTACATTATAAAACACAGAGCCCGCGTTTATTATTCCTTTGATAGTATAAGTTGAAAAGGAAATATTACATTTAGAGCTATTTTTAAAAATTAGGAACGACAGAAGTTACTTTCTTTACATAAAGTGCTATTTCTTTTGTATTAATAACACTTCTGTAATTTTCTTTTTACATATTTCTTAGCTTCCACACTTTTGAATTTGTTCAAAGGGTTTTAAGATACTTTCAAATCCAAAATTCTGGGAAAAGTACCTAAAATTAGATCAAACTTTTTATATCTAGCCTCAGAAAGTAAATTATGTGCATCTATCAATGAAGCCATTTTTATCTATTTTCTTTTTTCAAATTTATCTTTATCGTTGAAAGTGGTAGGGATGCCCCCCTTTTATCCCACAGACAGAGCTATCTGTGTGTAAATGCTGTAATATGTTTAGACAAATAATTCTCATTGTAGGTTCCTCAAGTCTTTTACTTTGGGAAACCCAAAGAATGATGTCCAATATGAGTTATGTCCTTAATGTCCTTCAGGGTTAGATTTAGGCTATGTAATGCCATTTACATTTTTTTAAAATAGTGGTTTAAAACTTATTTTAAATGAATAGGTAGAGCACTGGGTATTTTTGGGCCAATGAAACTATTCTGTGTGATGCCACAATGATGGATACCTGTCATCAGACATTTGTCAAAACCTGGGGAGGCACATCACCAAGAGGAAACCCAACGTCAAGTATGAACTTGGGGTGATCATGACATGTCGATGGAGGTTCATTGATTGTGACATATGTGCCATCCGGTGCAGGGAATGAGGTGAGCAGAGTGTGGGCTTTGGGGGTCGGGGGACATAGGAGTGCTCTCTGTCATGTTCGCTCCACTTTACCATGAATTTAAAACTTCTCCTAAAAATGAAGTTTAATAAAAAAAACCAGTTTTTCTCGTATTCCCCAATGAAAAATTTGGAAGTCTGCAGCCATTGGCCAAGGGTATAAACTGTGCACATAACTCCCAAGCACAGGCCGGGTATGAGGGCTGGCAAAGCAGGGCCCGTGATACCCTGTCCCTGTGGAGGACACGTCTGCACCAGAACTTAGCAGCTTCTCCCGCTCCTCAGCCCGGAGCTCTGGTCTCATGACTGGTTTTGACTCATTGGAAGCAGCAAGCCTGCCCTTAAACACAGCATGTACATTCCAGGCGGCATCTGTGTGCCTGAACGCCTTGCTCACGAACTTGTGAACACCGGCTTCTTCCTCTCGCTGATGAGGTGGTTGCCTCAGAGGGTGGTGGGCACCAACACACATTGTGGCCGGCGCAGACATCAGCAACTCCCAATTCAGAAAATCACGTTTTGAACTTAGTTTTTTCCACTATGTCTGTTGAATAGTATACTTTGGGGGGGGGGGATGCACTCAAATAATCTTTGTTGTTTTCACCCATCAGGCTAGCCCTGATGCTAATTCTGAGGGTTTCTGATCATTCATCTCAGTCACCTGTGCTTGCCCCCTGCCTGGTCGGTGAACTGTGGGTGCTGTGATGATGTCATAGGGTGTTCAGCAGACAAGCAACAGCCCGTGGAGAAGCCAGAGGGAGCCTTGGTGGGATGTCCCTGGGGGGTGGCTCCAGTTGCAGAACCTTCTGTCATGCAAGCTATGCAGTTGTCAAGCTCACAAAAAATTCCATAGTTGTTGAAAAGAATAGTACGATGTTACACATCACGGCAAGAATTTACATGTCAAATAACAGTTAAAATAAAATATATTAGTGATACTAGAGGCCCATTGCACAAAGATTCATACAAAAATAGGCATTCCTTCCCCTGGCTTTGCTCCCAGCTGCCCAGGAACCTATAAGTCTTCCCTACTGGCCAGAACACTGCTCCTGTAGCTCCCTCTGTCCCTTGCCTTCCCCCTCATAGCAGGTACCCTACCCCATTGAGCCATTCCATGCCAGTATATGCAAATTAACCCAACATCTTTGATGGGTTGATTTGCATACTCACTCCTGATTGACTGATGGGCATCACAGAGGTATGCTCAATTTGCATATTTCTTTTTTATTAGTGTAGATTATTTGAAAATGATTTCCAGTTCATGTTACACTATATTTTCCCAAACTGCTTAGTTAAGACAGAAAGTTTTCCAAAAGTTCAAAAGATTTTTTTTAAAAAATTATCATAACAAATCTTGGATGAACTAAATAAATAAAACACAATTTAAAATTGTAATTAGAAAAATTATTATGTGAATTATTATTGTTATTTACATAGTTATTTTACCTTTCTTTTGACTAATGCAAAAATTGTTTTCTAAGAATTTGGTAAGATTGAATTGTCAAAATTAGACATAGATTTTTATAATATTTTTAATATACCTGTCTAATAAATGTAATTGTGATGAATATGCAGTTCAACTTGAATAGGTTTTTATGTGTTCAACTTTTGTTTCAAAGTGTTGAGCATAGAACATGTGGCATTACATAAAAGTCTCGAGTTCCTTGTATTCTGTTGTGAAGATAACTCAACTAAAACATAACTAGGAGATTCAAGTTCAACAGTTTTTCATAGAAATAAATATGGACACGAAAAACAGTGTGGTGATTGCAGAAGGGTGGAAAAGGGTACAGGGGGTAAATAGTGATGGGGAAATATGAAATAAGTAGTAAAGATTTAAATATATAAGTAAAAGAATTGCCTGTTTCCTAAGCTTTTAGTGCTCATGTCTGTGACAAGCCTTTCATCACACACAGGTACAAGAAAAGCCACCGTCCGTTTCTAGGCTACACCTGCCATAAAAAATGGTTAGGCCTATATTTTAAAAGGGGGGAAAATGCATAAAATAAATGTGTATTGAAACTTTTAAATCTATTAAAATATCAAACACAATCCATATTTATAAATGCGTTCCTAAATGACAAAATATAATACATTTGTTACATTTTATATTTATCACAAAATGATCATATTATGTCAATGTCGCTTTTTCTACAGCAAATAATTCAGAAATGAAAAACACAGTGTTCCGTTGAGGGTATGGTTTATGCCAGGGAGCGTGGTGATGTTCCCGGGCGACAGGAGTAATTCCCTGTCCCTGCAGTAACGGGCCGCAGCGGCTCTGATCAGCAAGTGAAAGTGGGTTCTGAGGCCCTTGTTCTCTAACCTTAAAGATAACCAGCTTCAGCCGAAACCGGTGTGGCTCAGTGGATAGAGCATTGGCCTGCGGACTGAGGGGTCCCAGGTTCGATTCCGGTCAAGGGCATGTACCTTGGTTGCGGGCACATCCCCGGTAGGGGGTGTGCAAGAAGCAGCTGGTTGATGTTTCTCTCTCATTGATGTTTCCAGCTCTCTATCCCTCTCCCTTCCTCTCTGTAAAAAAATCAATTAAAAATTTTTTTTTTAAAAGCAAAACTGTAAGATAACCAGCTACAGCTGTTAACATTCAAATCAATCTTTGCTCGTGGAGATGGAAAATGATATTTTGAAGAGGGAATGTCTAAAATAGATCAGAAAAGTCACAGGACACACTGTGACCCAGACAGACCCGGTGTCCATTTCTGGACGAGGCCATTGCTGACAGGGTTCGGAGAAACCAACTAGTGTTATGCAAGATTTCCTTCCCCGTGAGGAGGTTTCCTTTTGTTTCAGCTCCTCGCACTGTGGTTCCTGTGGAGGTTCTGAGCCTTACAGGACTCCAGAATTCCTGTCCAGTGGACAGTGAGGAAGTGGGAGGAACCTCGTGCTCCCCAGTTCCCTCCAGCGGGGGCGAGGAGAGAGTTGGGAGGGAGTAATTCTCCCCGAGTCTCATCGCCTGCATAGACATCTAAACCTAAACGTGCCCAGCGCAAGGAAAAGGCCCGGCTGGCCTGCTTTTGTGTTCGGAATGTGAACCACTCAGTGCCTCAGTTTCCCCTCTATACAGTGGGCATCATGAGATACACCTGCTTCCTCCCCAGGCCCCGGCCTGGAATCCACGGACACGGCACCTGCCAGTCGTCACCTTCAGCCCCGTGGCGCTTACCGCCTGTCCCGCTCGCCCAGGTGTAGACGTCCTTCTTGGAGCTCCGAGGAGCGGCCTCCTCCCTCAGGCCCGGGCTCAGGGGTCCTCGGAGGACACGGTTCCTGCCCCTCCCTCTGCTCTAAGCCATGCCGGCCAACGGGGATGGAGGGAGTGGCTGCCTGAGCGATGTGGTTCCCGTGTGTCTTTCATTACCCCGGGCACTGCCTCTGCCTAGCGGCTGTGGACCATCCCTGGGCACCAGAGAGAGACGGTGCCTGTGTGGCTCCAGCCCGGGAAGGTTCCAGCCCGGGAAGGTTCCAGCCGGGAAGGTTCCAGCCCGGGAAGGTTCCAGCCTGGACGGTTCCAGCCCGGGAAGGTTCCAGCCCGGGACGGTTCGCATGCTTGCTGCTGGAGCAGGGCTCATAGCTGGGTGGGAGCACTAATCGTGCCATGCTGGGCCAGACTGCACGGGGCGCACACGTGGAAAACGCGGGAGCCAGAGGGGAATGCTGGGTGTGCGAGCCTCTGCGCCCCGTGGGCTGGTCCCCATTGCTGGGGGAATGCCAGACTGTGTGCCTGGAAAAGCATTTGGTTCTGAGGAGGCATCACACGTCACACTCAGCACCGCCCTGATGGGAGGACGGAGGCCCGGCCACTGAGGATGGCTCACAGGGGAGTCTGACCGGGAGCCACACAACTCATCACCAGCCCAGGGCTTGGCAAGGCGTGTCCTTCCCACGCGTGCTTCTCTCACGGATACAGTCAGCGCCGTAACCCCGCTCAGCGCCGCTTCCATGGAGTCCCCACACTGACAGCGGCTGACTTTACAGTATTTTTAATTTCTCTCGAGACTGGTCCTTGGATCCGCTTGCTCTTCAGAAGTGTGTTGACCAATCTCCGAGTCTTTGGGGGGTTTTCTAGCCTCTTTCTGTGATGCCCTAGTTTAATTTTATTATTTTCTGAAAACAAATGGTGGTTCCTATTCCTTTAGACTTGTTAAGATGCAAATTTGAGAGTCAAATGAGATTCTGTAAAAATGTCAGTGGGACAACAGTTGTAAACCAGCCATTTCCCAGCTCACGAAATATATATGGTCTAGCAACAGGAAAATCACCAGTTACAGGAATATGGTTACCATAAGCTCCATTTCCGGGTCTCCTTCCGACCGGTCCCTGTGCCTGAGGTCACAGGTCAGTGCCCAGCCATCGGGGGTGGTGAACGGACTTGAGACACCGTTTGCTTTACACACACACACACATGCACACGGCCACCAGTTTTACTTTATTTTTTCAGAGCCAAATACCATACTACCGGCCTACTTCCTAAGCATTTGCCATTTATTATGAGAAATGTTCACGTTCCCATTTATTACGGCTGTTATTAATTTGAAATTGTAATCTCATTGTTTACCTCCCCCCCATTCCCCAGCTTTCTACACCTGCTCGGCTTAAAGTTACCGTCCGGCCTGTGGCGCTGCTCTCGGCTCGGTCTCGGTCCCGGTAATGCTTGCTCACCTGGCAGAGCGAGGTGCGCAGAGTGCCTGCAGCGCTGCCGTCAAGATTTAGTGACTTAATCTGCTTCCCGCAAAGCGCCACTCACAGCTGAGCACTCCGGCGGGCTCCGACCGAGGCCTCATTGCCGGAGCTAAATATATACTGATTAGGGGAGACGCAGCCCGGGACCTGCTACTGAACCGCATCATTATTTCTATACAGACATTTGTACAGGAAAAAGGATCACCATTTAACAAATAAGAGGCTCAAAGAGAAAAGATAAAGGATAGAATGTATTAGAGAGCAGCCCTCGTGAAGGACCGCAGGTCCATAGAAGTAAGGTAAAGGTAAAAAAGGCGTCAGACATGCCGTCGGGTCACTGGAGACAAGCATCACATGCCCTGACGTGGGCACACGAGATGGAGCATTACCCACTGTGAGCAAATGCCACCTCTCCCGCCTGAACAGCATGCCCAGTGCGAGCCAGGTGCTGAAAGCCAGGTGCTGCTCCACAGCCAGACCTGGTTACCGAAAGGCAAGCACCACACCTGACTGCTCTCCTGGGGAGGTGAGATGAAGTGGCTGCTAATTCCATTCTTCCCTGGCTGAGTTGGCCAATCCCATTCTTCTTCCATTGTGTCATGGCTGCCCATCAAAGGGATAGAGGAGCTTGGGGGTAGAATTAGAAGACTGTCAAACTTCATTGGGAAGGCAGGGGAGGGGGTGATAGGTCAGTCAAAGGACATGTATGCATGCATGTAAGCATAACCAGTAGACACAAACACTCAGGGGGTGAGGGCATGTGCTTGGGGGGGGGGGTGGATGGGGGAAGGTCAATGGGGGGGAAGGAGACATATATAATACTATATGTAATACTTTAAACAATACAAAATGGAAATGGTTTTAAACCATGCCATAGGAGATATATTGAAGTGAATGGTAAGAATATGAGAGTAAGTAGGAGTGGAAGGTTGACAAGGACAGTCATTTGGGAACATATGGGGGAAAATGACATTCTACTTTATCCCTGTGACTTGGATATCTCATCCAGAGCACCCTGGAAAAGGAACGGAAATAGATTTGGGCTCCATATAAGCTTTTACCTGTTAGAATTGCCCAAGGCTGGACTATTGAGTTCTGCGTTACTGAGGCACTCAGAGCTGTCTGCTGATCAACAGATGAGGACACGATGATGAACACTGAAATATCGATGGTTACTTAGGCTACTTAGCCTCCAGGTGCATCAAGAAAGTCTTCCTCACCTCCTTCCAAATATAAACATGAAATATAATGAGATGTGGCTCACAGCCACACTCACCCTTACCCACTCATGTTGGCAAAGATGTTATCATCACTTACATGTTCCTCTAGTGGGTTTTCCAGTGACTTCTTTGTCTGCTCTTGCCCTCCTCAGATTTACTTTCAACACAGTGGCCATCGGGGTCTTTAACCCTGTAGCCTGTTGTGACTCTGGACTGTTCAGGGCACCGCGGAGGTGGACACTCTCACACAGGAAAGTCCCCCGGTCCATCCTGTGACTCTCCAGGGACAGCATGGCCTGCCTCGTTCTCAGTTTTCTGGATCTGCCTCCTCACACTACTCCTTGATCTTGCTGTTCCTTAAACCCATTAGGCAGATGTCTCTTCTTGTAAGGACATGGTTCCCTCACGAGGGCCCCACCTTTGTGACCTGCTTACTTCCAAAGGCCCAATGACCTAGTATTATTCCATTGGGATTAGGATTTCATCATAGGAAGTTTGGGGGGGACACAAACATTATATTTCTCACCTGGCCCCCAAAATGCATGCCCTCAGGTGTAAAATATGTTCATTCCATCTCAGGATCTAGATACCTCCCAGGTCCTTGACGAATAGCATTCTCCTGGGGCTAGGGTTTCAGCATGTTGACCTGGGGACAGCAGCATGGACTTTACACATAGAATCCCACCTTCCTCCATCACTGCACAGGGGAGTTGAACTTGGGGAGGTTCTAAGTGTTTCTGTATCACTCAGGAAGCCTCATCCTTATTCCATGAGATGAGAGCATATTAAACGCTTACTCTCTGGTGATGACACCCAAGACGCTGATTAGGTTCTTTTATTACAATAATGATTTTCAACACTGGCTGTCCATTAAAATCCCCTGTGGTGCATTTAAAACATTCAGCTTCAGAAACACAATTTCAAACCTATTAATGATAGTTTCTGCCAGATGGAACTTGTTCACATACTTTTTTGCAAAGCTTCATGGGACAATATCAAGAGCTAAAATGGTTAGGGAAACAACGACAACTGAGGAATAAAGGCTTTCCATCAGAAGTGACATGCACGTGAGATGGCTAATTTGTTTTTGCTTTTGTTTTATCCGCTTTACTGAGGTCCAATCGATAAGTAAAATTTTAAGATATTTAAGATGCACAACGTGATGATGTGTGATAGCTAGACATTGTATAAATACTCCTCACTTTGAGTTAATTAACAAATTCATCACCTCACATATTTACCTTTTACTTGTAGAACATTTAACTTCTAATATCTTAGGACATTTTTATTATACAATCCAGTGTTGTCAACTACAGCTGCCTCGTGGTATGTTAGATCCCCAGTTCTTATTTACAATAAAACTTAAAGTTCACACTCTTTTACTCACCTCTCTTATTTCCCCCACCCCTCAACCCCTGGCTACCACGGTTTTACTCTGTTTCCATCAGTTTGACTTCATTGTTTGTTTTTTATGTCCGTATATCTGATACCATGCAGTATCTGCCTTTGTCTGGATGTTTCATATATATATCTACATCTATCTATCATCTATCTATCTATCTATCTATCTATCTATCTATCTGTCTGTCTGTCTGTCTGTCTATCTATCTATCTATCTATCTATCATCTATCATCTATCATCTATCATCTATCATCTATCATCTATCATCTATCATCTATCATCTATCCATATACAAGCTTCTTCCAGGGAGATACTGAGGACTTGCAACAGACTGCAGGGAGAACATGGGAGAATTATAGGCTGCCTTCCCTGGTCACTAGGAAGATCCCAAGGAACTTCCAGAGGCCTGATTAAATTAGAAGCCAGTCAGCAGGCAGCAACTTCTAAAGTACTCGGTAACCCCATCGGATGTGGGTGTTTCCTGCCCATTGGATGTGGGTGTTTCCTCACTCCCCAAATGTATAGATGTTGCTCTGCTGGTTTCTGGGTCGTTTTCATAGAGAAATATCCCATGTGTCCATTTGGTGTGTCTGTTGAGGAGGGAGCTCAGAACTCTTCTATGTCACCATCTTCATTGATTCTTGATAATTTTTATTTTTATAAACCAACTGTTTGAACATCCAAAAATTTAATTCTCATTTATCTTGTGGCAATAATGGAGGGTAGACATAAGTTTTTAGAGTTTGTGTAATGAAAAATATGTATATCATGCCTACAAAAGCTGAGGTGCTTACAAGCTATCTTTTTATATATTCACACATAATTCACAAAATGTTTATTGCACTTTCCTTATGTTTGCATTTTAGGAGATAAAGTGGCTGTGTTAAATCACATACTTTATGGATGTGCCTGTGCTTGCAACCAGAGGAAGAAAGCAGATGAATGAACAAAATTACCATATAGCAAACAAACTAGGTTTTCTCTTTCCGTGCCTTCTCCTGGGGAGAGAGGTCAGCTTGTTAAATGCCCTCTATTCTCACTTGTTCTTTATACAATCCCATATTTTTTCATGCTGAACACCTATTCTTACATTTTTTAATGTGTGTGTTTCTTTGTACTTCAAACATTTTTTTTGGATTATTTTTGGGGCTCTGTTTTTCATCTAAAAATGCAAACCTGACCCATCAGTTTAGAATCCCAATTACTTGAGAAGTATCCTATGTAAGACTGTGCAGAAATTGACTTAGAATTCAGTGTATAAGAATTTCATATTGGACAAGAAAAAACAAGGCAAGTAATATGTTGATTTAAAATTTATGATAGAGGGATAGAAAGATGAGGCCATTCTTTTGTACTAGGAAACAGAAGTTGGCTTTGTAATATTGAAATTTGTATAGCCATGACTCGTTTTCCTCAAGCAGAGCATAATTGCTTACCACGCTGCTTTAGCTTACAATCGCATATCACTCACTAAAACAAGAGAGTTGCAAACTTGGCACTTATAACTCTATTCCACATGTTCTCATTGAGCACTTCCTGTATGCTGGCCCTGCTGGGGCTTTGAGAAGGTGAAAATGAATATGTTTGCAATTTACAGGGAAGAAGACAGATGAGGTCGGTCCATATTCTCCGGAGCTTCTGTGGCATTGGATGAGGGGGTCAACAAGACAGTGGGCAAACGCATACAGCCGTTCCAGCTAGGAGCCCCGAAGAAAGCTCAGAGATGCAGAGGAACGGGACTGAAGGTCACCTTCTAGTACTTTGACAATCACTTCTCACTTCCCAGGCATTATGTTCTTTAGAGTCAAAGTTTTAAACCTCAGTGCAACCCTAAATGTATCAAGGTTTACTTCATAGTTAGCTCTGTAGTCAGCTATTAATGAAAATCACGCCCACTCCTGATGGTCAGCTATTAATGAAAATCACGCCCACTCCTGAATCCCGAGGACACTCTCCTCATCCTTTCAGCCGAGCTGCTGCTTTAATGCCGTTGCAGGTTCGCACTGTACTAGTTAGAAGACCAAAGACAGTAGGTCCTGATACACACTCCACATGGCTGCAGGGGACAGCTCCACCGACGCCCGCCTCCCGGCACTCCAGCGTCCCTGGGCAGCATCCTTGCCCCCTGCTGCCCGGTGTCTCTAAGACAGCGCTGTGTGGCCTGGGCCCGTGGCTCTGTCTGCAGCAACATTCACTCGGAGTGGTTCCCGTGAGTCCGGGTGGTGAGGTTATGGCCTGGCAGCAGCAACAACAATAATTTCATCGTCATGATTGATGCCCACGAAGGCTTGTTTCGCATTGAACATGTCCGTCTGGGCCCACGGGGACTCTGTTTCACATCTCCTCACCCTGGAGCCACGGCACAGCCAGCCTCGTGTGGAAGCTGCTTGTTAGTGAGGCAGGAGGGATGCCGAAGGCTCCTCCCCGGGCTGCCAGATGACCTGGGCTGGCACCGAGGCAGCGCGTCCCCTCATATTTCTCGGGCTGGAATGAGTCCCGTTCCCAACAGCACATAAGGGGGTCGGGAAGGGCCATCTCAGCCGAGGATGAGCCAGCCAAAGCTCACCGACCGACATCATTCATTACCGCCACAGGAAGGAAACAGGCCCCCAAGCCCTGAGTGAGGAATCAGAGAGAAGCGTGATGGGCATTCAGCGCTCGGTGCTGTCCCTGGCAGAAAACAAGGCTTTCATTGTGGCGAGAAGTGTCGTTATTACTCAGCTTAAGTCTTAAAAGAAAAATGAATATGTTTGCTATTTACTTAATAAATTCAACGCAGCAGGGAAACTGGAGGAATTCTCAAAGGAACAAAAAGAACATTTTCCACCCCCCCAGCCACTCCTTGAAGCATACATATACTGACAAAAGGCTTATAACTGAGAATCAATCTTCTATCTACAACAATGAGAGAGATATTCAGCCTCATATTTCTTTAATCTGAATTAATGACCGCTCTCTAAAAATCTGCCTTTTGCATGTGCCAAGTCTCAGTGGTGATAACGAGCTGGATGTAGAAAAACCAGTAACACAAGTACATAGCATTTCCAAGCTTATGTTCCTTTTAGAAACACAGATCTGCATCTAATTCAGGGCTGGGCAAACTACGGCCTGAGGGCCGGATCCGGTGAATAAAACTATTTAATAAAAAAAAACACACACACAAAAAGACCTTACCCTTTTATGTAATGATGTTTACTTTGAATTTATATTAGTTCACACAAACACTCCATCGATGCTTTTGTACCTGCCCTCCGGTCCAGTTTAAGAACCCATTGTGAGTCAAAAAGTTTGCCCACCCCTGAATTCTAATCGGTGCGATTATACACAGGGAAGGTGTCATCCTACCCCCATGGACATAAACTGAACCCAGTGACACGACCTCAGTTAGAGGTTTCCAGTAGCATGCCTAGGTTCCAGCCCCAGGTCCCCGTGTGACCCCATTCCTGAGCTGGCATCCCCTTTCCTTCACCCACTGTGTTTGTTGGGCCCTCAGCTAACAGGCAGCGCACAGGGTTAAGCTGCCAGAGGTGCTTGGGAGAAATCCCTTCGAAGGACTCAGGGGAGAGGACGCAACTCTCTTTTGCTGGCGTTGACACCACTGAAGGGCTCTGCAAGAGGCGATTCCAAGGCAGATCACAGCTGGGTCTCAGCACAGGCCGGCTCTGCCAGGCCCACGACGAGCTCTCAAGCCAACGGCAACCATTGGCGGAGTCTCGCTCTCTGGGACAGGTCTGCAAAGCCCCTGCACCCATCTCCCATCAGTCCTCAGCTGGGAGCGGCCTGGGGGCCCCGTGTCCCAGCTGGTGGGTACAGAGGGCAGGGTGGCACTGAGCTGACACCCAAATACATGCCTCAGAAAGGCAATTCCTGTGGCGGCAAAGACCACGCACTCCTCTTCTTTATTGATGAGGTTAGTTACCGACCTCACAGCTCACCGGGAGCCCAGGGGTGAGCACCCATTGGAGCCTAGATCTGACCACCTCACATCTTCGGACACATGACCTTGAATTCATCCCTCTGTTTGCATTTCATGTCCTGCTTCAGGTTCAAGTAATTTCCTTGGTTGCCTGGACTATTTCTTGCCCAGTGAAACTAATCAACATTGACTCTCAATAAACAGGCAGTGTGCCCATCACGCAAGCCCACAAAATGCCAAGGCCCCGAGCTTTCATTCCATGCCTCAGGAACGTGTCATCAGTCCTGCTCATTCTTCTGGCACTTCTGCTTTTTCATTTACCGGTCCTAGGCTTCTGATTTACACAGAATCTCCTCTCTGGCCTAGAGCAATGGCATTCCAATCACCCTCAGTGCTGGCAGGTTCCCCCTGCAAACCCATCCTTGGCATTGACCTTGGCGTGACCCATCTGAAATACAGGCCACGTCACCCTCTCATATCCTTCCTCAGTCACCCCATTTCTTCCAGGGAGTAAATAAGACATTACACCCCCTTAATCTATCATTCAGTTTCCTTCACATTTTCATTTGTCCAGCTTTTGTCAGTTTTTTCTCTCCATTCACTAATCTACCCTACATTCTACCCCAGGTGGACTCTCAGCCCTTCTAAAGTGTGTGTGTGTGTGTGTGTGTGTGTGTATGTGTGTGTGTGTGTGTGGTGGTGGTGGTGGAGGGGGGTTGGGGTGAACAGGGGGAATGAACCATAGCTAAGTGAGCAAGGCTGGGCGACATACAATAGTATGTGAAGAGTTAATCTCCATTTATAGATTTCAAGTTCAACTTCTTTTACAAAGCCCTTTCTTGTTACCCTGACCTCATCTATGAGCCAAAGGTGTCCTAGAGCTGTGGTTCTTACCAAGAAGGCAAGCTGGCATGAGCTGTGATGCCCTGAACTCACAGCAAAGAAACCAGAGAAACTCGTAGAGAAAACAAATTCTAGAAACCAGGGAATATGTTTAAGAGCTCAGCAACATTTTTGATCTTGGGAATGAAAAAAGTGAAGCCAAAGGCAGCTTGATGCTGAGCTGAGAGATGAGGCGGGAGGAACACTGAATAAAATTTGCTCCCGTCTTTCCCCGGTGTCACAATGAGAACTTGTTTGTCTGATCCTCCTTTATGGACATCTGTAGCAATAGCTAAACACTGGGGTGCTTGTGTCCTCTGAGAAGCATCGGAGGTTCTAAAAGGCGCAAGGATGGACAAAGTGCTGATAAAAATAGGTGCCACTCGACCCGAGCTTTGCACCTCCTCTTGCTATACTGGCTGGTTTATGACAAAACAGATTGATTTATCCCATGATGCTTTATCCTAAGAATATGAGACCAATGCAAAGGAGAGCATTTAACCAAAGGAATTGCCTGCCACATTAGTAGCAAGGCGAGCCACACAGCTTTCCTAAACTTGACTGATCTACAGCCGGGAGGGTTGGGAGATCTGGGGGAGATAAGAGATCAACCGAAGGACTTGTATGCATGCATATAAGTGCAACCAATGGACACAAAACTCTGGGGAGGGAGGGCATGTTCAGGAGGGGGGGCAATATACACACATATATATGTATACAGATAATAATTTAATAAAAATATTTTAAAATAAATAAAATAAAATAAGCTAGGCGGGGCGGTGAACACACAGGACAATATACAGGTGACGTCTTCTAGAAATGTACACCTTAAACCTATATAATTTCATTAACCAATGCAACCCCATTCAATTCAATTAAAATAATATAAAAAAACAAGCCATGGGCTGGTCATTGGCACTAGCCCCAAACACATGGTGAGAAAATGGGGTGATAACCCAGGAAAATACCAACCACACTTAAGATTTATTTCAACATTACAATGGTGCCTAAACATCATTATTGTAAGGTCAATTGATGTAATTGACCATGTTAAAGGATTTTTTTCAAATCATATGATTGCAAAATTTAATATACTATTACAGTTATCAAGGAAAAGATATTAGCATAAAAATAGGGAATGAAATCAATGGAAAGAAGATGCAGCCCTAACACAGATGCACACATATGTGTAAAACTATTGTCCATAAAGCTACAACAGCAACCCAGTGGAGAAATAGTGACCTGACCAACAAATGGTCCAGAGGAGCTGGGAGTATTGCCAACGGGCACCAGGAAACGTTTTCGGATGATGGGTAAATCCATTATTTTGGTTGTGGTGATTGTTTCATGGATGTATATCTAGGTCAAAATTTATGAACTTAAACACTTTACATATGTACAGTTCTTTGTGTGTCCATCACATGTTAATAAATAAATCCTTTAAAAGTCTTCTTATTTTCATATTATAATAACTTAGGCACAACATTCAACTCAGCAATTACTAATAATTTCAGTTTTTTTTTTTTTTATTAATGTATTATCTGTATACATAGCTTATCATTGCCCTCCCCCCCCAATATATGCCCTCCCTCCCCAGAGTTTTGTGTCCATTGGCTATTCTTATATGCAAGCATACCAGTCCTTTGGTTGATCTCTTATCTCCCCCAGATCTCCCTACCCCCCCCCCCCCCGCTGTCATTTGACAGACTGCCTGTTGTTTTACTGTCACTATATCAACCTTTCTGTTCATTCGTTTATAATGATCTTTAATATCCATAAATGAGTGAGGTCATGTAGTGTTTCTCTTTCATTGACTGGCTTATTTCACTCAGCATGATGCTCTCCAATTCCATCCAAGTTACTGCAAATGATGAGAATTCCTTCCTTTTTATGGCAGCATAGTATTCCATGGTGTAGATGTACCATAGTTTTCTGATCCATTCATCTGCTGATGGGCACCTAGGCTGTTTCCAAGTCCTAGCTATTGTAAATTGTGCTGCTATGAACATAGGGGTGCATATATCCTTTCTGATTGGTCTTTCTAGTTTCTTGGGGTATATTCCTAGTAGTGGGATTACTGGGTCAAATGGGAGTTCCATTTTCAGTTTTTTGAGGAAGCTCCATACTGTTTTCCACAGTGGTTGCACCAACCTACAATCCCACCAGCAGTGCACGAGGGTTCCTTTTTCTCCACAACCTCGCCAACATTTGTTGTTTGTTGTTTTGTTGATGTTGGCCATTCTGACAGGTGTGAGATGGTACCGCATTGTTGTTTTGATTTGCATCTCTCGGATAATTAGTGACTTGGAGCATGTTTTCATGTGCCTCTTGGCCTTCCTTCTGTCTTCTTTTGAGAGGATTCTATTTAGGTCCATTGCCCATTTTTTAATTGGCTCATTCATTTTCCTTTTATTGAGTTGTATAAGCTGTCTGTAGATGTTGGAGATTAAACCTTTATCAGTGATATCGTTTGCAAATATGTTCTCCCATACAGTGGGTTTTCTTGTTGTTTTGTTGATGGTTTCTTTTGACGTAAAAAAGCTTTTTATTTTGATGTAGTCCCATTTGTTTATTTTCTCTTTAGCTTCCATTGCCCTAGGGTTAGTATCAGTGAAGAAGTTCTTTAGGCATATGTCTGAGATTTTGCTGCCTGTGGATGCCTCTAGTATTTTTATGGTTTCCCGTCTTATGTTTAAGTCCTGTATCCATTTTGAGTTTATTTTTGTGTATGGTGTAAGTTGGTGATCTAGTTTCATTCTTTTGCATGTATGTGTCCAATTTTCCCAACACCATTTATTAAAAAGACTGTCTTGACTCCATTGTATGTTCGTGCCTCCTTTGTCAAATATTAATTGAGCATATTGATTTGGGTTGATGTCTGGATTCTCTAATCTATTCCATTGATCAATATGTCTGTTCTTGTGCCAGTACCAGGCTGTTTTGAGAACAGTTGCTTTGTAATACAGCTTGAAATCTGGTATTGAGATTCCTCCTACTTTACTCTTATTTCTTAAGATTGCTGAGGCTATTCGGGGTCTTTTATTGTTCCAAATGAATTTTTGGAGAGTTCTTTCTAGGTCTGTGAAGTATGTCCATGGTATTTTCATGGGGAGTGCATTGAACTTATATATTGCTTTGGGAAGTATGGACATTTTGATGATGTTGATTCTACCAATCCATGAACATGGTATGTTCTTCCATCTGTTTACATCTTTCTCTATTTCTTTTTTCAGTGTCCTGTAGTTTTCTGCATATAGGTCTTTTACCTCCTTGGTTAAGTTTATTCCTAGGTATCTTAATTTTTTTGGTGCGATGGTAAACGGGATTGCTTTTTTAGTCTCTGTTTCTGTAAGTTCACTATTGGTGTAGAGAAATGCCATTGATTTCTTGGCATTTATTTTGTATCCTGCTACATTGCCAAATTCGTTTATTAAGTCTATTAGCTTTTTGATGGAGTCTCTTGGGTTTTTTATGTACAATATCATGTCATCTGCAAATAGTGACAGCTTTACTTCTTCTTTTCCGATTTTGATGCCTTTTATTTCCTCTTCTTGTCTAATTGCGATGGCGAGTACTTCCAGTACTATGTCAAAGAGGAGTGGTGAGAGTGGGCATCCCTGTCTTGTTCCTGTTCTTAGAGGGAATGGTTTTAGTTTTTGCCCATTGAGCATGATGTTGGCTGTGGGTTTATCATATATAGCTTTTATTATGTTGAGGTATGATCCTTGTACTCCCACCTTGTTGAGAGTTTTTATCAGGAAAGGGTGTTGGATTTTATCAAATGCCTTTTCTGCATCGATAGATATGACCATATGATTTTTATCTCTCAATTTGTTTATGTGATGTATCACGTTTATTGATTTGCGAATATTGTACCATCCTTGCATTCCTGGTATAAAACCTACTTGGTCATGGTGTATGATCTTCCTGATGTACTGCTGGAGCCGATTTGCTAGAATTTTGTTGAGGATTTTGGCATCTATGTTCATGAGGGATATTGGCCTGTAATTCTCTTTCATTGAGTTGTCTTTATCTGGTTTTGGTATTAGGGTGATGCTGGCTTCATAAAAGGAGTTTGGCAGTGTTCCTTCCTCTTGAATTTTTTGGAAAAGTCTGAGGAGGATAGGTTTTAGTTCTTCCTTGAATGTTTGGTAAAACTCTCCTGTGAAGCCATCTGGCCCTGGGCTTTTGTTTGCTGGAAGCTTTTTGATGACTGCTTCAATTTCTTCCCAAGTTACTGGTCTATTGAGATTTTTAGATTCTTCCTGATTGAGTTTTGGAAGGTTGTATTTTTCTAGGAATATGTCCATTTCCTCCAGGTTGTCCTGTTTGTTGGAATATAGTTGTTCATAGTATTTTGTAACAATCCTTTGTATTTCGGCTGGGTCTGTTGTTATTTCACCTCTTTCATTTCTAATTTTGTTTATTTGGGTCCTCTCTCTTTGTTTCTTGGTTAGCCTGGCTAGAGGCTCATCAATCTTGTTAATCCTTTCAAAGAACCAGCTCTTGGTTTTGTTGATCTTATGTATTGTGTCTTTGGTCTCTATGTCGTTAATCTCCGCTCTGATTTTTATTATTTCCTTCCTTCTGCTTACAGTGGGCCTTTCTTGCTGTTCTTTTTCTAACTGTTTGAGTTGTAGGGTAAGATAATTTGTTACCATTCTTTCTTGTTTTTTGCAATAGGCTTGTAGGGATATGAACTTCCCTCTCAAAACAGCTTTTACTGTGTCCCATAGATTTTGGATTGTTGTGTTTTCATTGTCATTAGTTGCCATGATGTTTTTGATTTCTTCCTTGATTTCTCTGGTAACCCAGTCTTTGTTCAATAGCATGCTATTTAGTCTCCATGTGTTTAATTTCTTTGGCTTATTATTATTGTAGTTGATTTCCAATTTTATGGCACTGTGATCTGAGAAAATGCTTGATAAGATTTCTATCTTCTTGAATTTGAAGAGACTTTGCCTATGTCCCAATATGTGGTCTATCTTTGAGAATGACCCGTGTGCACTTGAGAAGAATGTATATTCTGTGGCTTTGGGATGAAATGTTCTGAAGATGTCAATTAATTCCATCTGGTCTAATACATCATTTAGAATTGACGTTTCTTTACTGATTTTTTGTTTAGATGATTTGTCCAGAGGTGACAATGGAGTATTAAAATCTCCTACTATGATAGCATTGCTATTAATCTGTCCCTTAATGTCCTCCAGCAGTTTCTTTATGTATTTGGGTGCTCCCAAATTGGGTGCATATATGTTTACCAGGGTTATTTCTTCTTGTTGGATTACACCCTTTAGTATTATGAAGTGGCCTTCCTTATCTCTTGTTATGTCCTTCACTTTGAGATCTAGTTTGTCAGATATAAGTATTGCTACCCCAGCTTTTTTTTCGTTTCCGTTTGCCTGGAAAATCTTTTTCCATCCTTTCACCTTCAGTCTGTGGGCGTCTGTTTTTCTGAGGTGGGTTTCTTGTAGACAGCAGATGAATGGGTTTTGCTTTCTTATCCATTCTGTTACCCTATGTCTTTTAATTGGAGCATTTAAACCATTTACATTTAAAGTAATTATTGAAAGGTAGGTATTTGATGCCATTTTTATTCTATCCCCTTGTGTTCCTTCTTCACTTCCTATTTCTTTATTATTACAGTAGACCCTTTAGCATTTCTTCCATTGCTGGTTTGTTGGAGATAAATTCCTTTAGTCTGTTTTTGTCGGTGAAGCTCCTGATTACACCTTCAATTTTGATTGACAGCCTTGCGGGGTACAGTATTCTTGGGTTCAGACCCTTCCTTTGCATGACTTTGTATATGTCATCCCATTCCCTTCTGGCCTGATGAGTTTCTGTTGAGAAATCAGTTGCTAGTCTGATGGGGTTTCCTTTATATGTAACTTTCTGTCTCTCTCTGGCTGCTTTTAAGATTCTGGTTTTGTCGATGTTTTTTGCCAGTTTAATTATAATGTGTCTGGGTGTTGATCTTTGGGGGTTCATTTTGTTGGGGACCCTTCGAGCATCTTGGATTTGTGTTGGTTTTTTCTTCTCTATCTCAGGAAAGTTTTCTGTCATTATTTCTTGAAATACTTTTTCCATATCTTGCTCAGTTTCCTTTCCTTCTGGAACCCCTATTATTCTAATATTGTTTTGTTTTGTATTGTCCCAAAGCTCCCTTAGGCTCTCCTCCTGTTTTTTAATTTTTTTTTCTAGCAACTGCTGTAATTGGGTATTTTTTTCCATTTTGTCTTCTAGCTCACTGATGCGGTCTTCTGCTTCATCTAGTCTACTCTTGATGCTTTCTATTGAGTTCTTCATAGTAGCGATGTCATTTTTCATTTCTTCTTGGGTCACCTTCATTTCCTCTTGGGTCACCTTCATTTCCTCTTGGGTCTTCTTCATTTCCTCTTGGGTCTTATTCATATTGTCAAATTTGTCTTCCATTCTTTTTAGCCAACTTATGATCATTACTCTGAATTCTTGCTCTGGTAGGTTGCTTGCCTCTAACTCGTTTACTTCATTTTCTGGTGATGGTTGATTTTCTTTCACAGGCGGGTTGTTTCTTAGTCTCCCCATGATCTCTCTTTATAGGGTGCCTGGTAACGTAGTTCTCTCCCTCCTGCTTTGATTTAAAGGCACAAAATACAACACAACCAGGTACAACACACAAGGCACTGGACAGAAATGTGTTTGCAATATTAATATCCTCCAATAAAGGTGTCTAGAACCCAGATAACAAGAACATACAATCCAATAAAAAGAATAAGCAAACCAATCTTGCACACACACAAAAAAGCATAAACCTTTGATATAGTTAGCATTCAACATACAACAACAAAGGGGTAGAGAGAAGGCTTTTTTTTTTTTTTTGGTGGGGGGGCAGTGGCAAGGTAGGTGTGAATGGGATTGGAGCAGGGGGTTGGGAATTATATATACACAGGACAGGTGAAAATTTTGGAGAGGGTAAACAGAAAGAGTAAGGAAAATCTATAGCAGTAAAGGGTTAAGATAAGCAGGACACCAAAGGTAAAGGGTTAGGAATAGGGAGATGTCATAAAGGTAGGTTTGAGATAGAATAGAGCGTTGGAGAAGGCAAGGTATGAATAGTTTTTAGAATAGTAATCCCGAAGGAGGAAATAGAGAAAAAAGGAAATAGAGGAAAAAGGAAAAAAAAAAATAGAAAGCAAAAAAAAGGATTATAATATGACACTTAAAAAGTAGTAATAAAAATAAACAAAAGAAAATAAGAGAAAAAAGATAAAAAAGGTAAAATAGTAGTAGTAATAAAGTTGATTACCTATAAAAATGAATTAATTAAAAAGGTAAAATCTAGTGATGGCAGATGAAAAAAATTTCTTGAGTAAACTTTGCAATTAAAGTAGGTAAAAAACAAAAATTCAACAGTTAAAAAAATAAAAATTGAAAATTAAAAATTAAACAAAATTTGCAGTAATGAAGGTCATTCACTTTCTGTGTTGCTATGTCTCGCATGCCTGTTCCCAGTCTGGGCGGTAGTGGCAGTTCACTGTGTTTCACCGTTCCTCCGTGTTGATTACAAGACCTGATTTTTAAGCCAATCTAGAGACCCTATGTGCTTTAGCCTCTGGGTGGCAGTGTTTCTGGATGACTTCCAGGACTCTAAAGCCTTTCTAGCTTTTTCCCCTTCTCTGTGTCTTTGATGGCTGGGGGTGGGGCGGTCCGGAGCTGGCTGCACTCCCCTGTAATTCTGCGGCTACTTCTTGGACTCAGATCCAGCTGTGCTGCTCCTTAGATATCCCTAGTCTTAGGAGCCCTGTCCACAGACAGGCGCGCCTCCAGCTGAGAAGTAAATCCACGACCAGTCCCTCAGCCTCTGTGCGCCGCGCGCGCTGGTGCGCAGGGGGGGGGGGGGTGTTGCTGCGCCGAGTGGAACTCGGTCAGAACTACCGGTCCCAGTCCCTCAGTCTCTGTGCGCCGCGCGCGCTGGTGCGCAGGGGGGGGGTGTTGCTGCGCCGAGTGGAACTCAGTCAGAACTACCGGTCCAAGTCCCTCAGCCTCTGTGCGCCGCGCGCGCTGGTGCGCAAGGGGGGGGGGTGTTGCTGCGCTGAGTGGAACTCAGTCAGAACTACCGGTCCGAGGGGAACTCACCCACCGGATCGCTGCGAAATCTGAGCTCCTCTGAGATCAAGGGTTCGCGCAGACTATGTTCATTTGGTGTTCCTTGGGGCTGGGGATAATCAGGCCTCCGACACTCGAACCTCCTCCCTTCCAAGATGGCGAGATTTCCCGTCCGCGCCGGCAAGTATCTCCGGTAAGGGACCCAGCTGTGGGTGGTCAGCTGTTGGTGGCTCCCTAATCAGCAGACCCCAAATTTCCTCTGGTGTTTGCTAGTCTCCTGGGTTGTTGACGAGCACTCCTAGCGCGATCCTCAGCTGCTTTCTCTCTCTTCCTCGGGACAAGACTCAGAAACCGCCCATCTGCTCTTCCGCCATTTTCTCCTCCCATAATTTCAGTTTTATGTAAAGTCATATTACATATATTAAAACAATAAAATATTGTACAAAACAATCTTTAAGACAAACCATTAAAATCATTCACTAAGTCTAACAACACAGGTCTAGTATTTTCAGGTGTCAATAGAAGGTGTTGATATTCAAATGATGAGACACCCATTCTCTTTAAAAAAAAAAAAGGCTCATCTGATAACCACAGCTCAGCAAAGCATGATGGGATGTGCATGGTGCATCCTGACTTCCTAGAATATTAAATAAGAGAAAATAGTGAGAATAAGTGTCTTGGAAATTAGAAGGTCCTTAACATTTTTGTGTGTGTGTGTGAGAAAAGAGAATTGATAACTTTAAAAAAGAGATGGAACAAAAAAATGAAAATTTATTCCTATTGTCTTTTGCAATGGCTTCCACTTTAATTAAGTTAGCATTCACCTGCTTTTGTCTTTTGCTGTAACAACTACAGAGACACACACATACACACAGGCTTCACTTTTAAGACTGGCTACAAATGATGCCTTGCATTTTTAGTATTTCTAAATGCCAGAGCAATTCTTTCTCATATCCTACTTCTTACCTCATCCTAGAAAATTAGGTTATGTCAGCGGTTTTGTGGAGGTCTATGCATCTTCTCTGTAGGTCAAACTCAATGAATTAAATGATCATTTGATCTCTTCTCAAAGTAAATGCATGATGAGAGTACACTTCTTTCAGCACATGTGCCTCCTAAGATGTTTCTTTAATGAATGCATTGAAGGTCAGAACTCAGTGACAAGCAGGAAAGGGGTAGATGAAGAATCAAGTTTATTACTTTTTATATCTACCAGACTGTGATTCTGAGTTGGAATTGCAGATGAATACATCTCATTCTAGCCACGTGATTTGCCTCATACATTAGCTACAAAAGGAGCTTTCTCCATTCTGGGATGGATGATTGATCTCTAAAAGGCCCCGCATATCAGGATCATTATAATGTTAGAATCATAAAGCCTGGAAATGCATGTTTGCTCCACTAGTTATTAGCCATGAAGGAGAAGTTCTTTAAATCTCTCCGAATCTCAGTTTCCTTATTTTAATAGGAGAAGAATGCTATCTATTTTGTTTTAGGAGACTAATCAGATGCTTATGAGAGCGGTACACTAAGCAATGGTAGCGTGTCCCAAAGTGATGCATCCTGTGATCAGTTATGCAAATGCCCCTGCCTCTGAGATTGTCCCTCTGCTCTGGCTTGGGCATGGTGGAGGAGGCACAGCATCCCCAGGTACCGAAGAGCACAGCCGACACAGATGGGCCACCCCAGGTGCCCCATTCCTGATGTAGTGATGGGTCCAGGGGTGAGCATGTGGACTGATGAAGATAAATTACATTAATTAGACCCTCTCCTCAGGTGTCTATCAGTGCAACACTGAAATAGTCTCTCTCTCTCTCTCTCTCTCTCTCTCTCTCTCTCTCTCTCTCTCTCGTTGTGAGCCTGCATCTGCCTTCATTCTTCAGTTTGTGGAAGGAGAGAATGCATCCGATCCACACAGAGATTCAGGGCAGGCTGATGTGTGGTGGTGACATTGGACACCGTGGTCCTATTCCTAAGGACCTGAGGGATCAGCTGGAGTTGAAGAACCTAGACTGTCACGTCAGAATAGCGAACGAGAGACATTGAATTCTGAGTCAACCAAGTGCAAAAGGCACCACCATCTGCAGGAATCTGAGATCTGGAGCCCGACGTTGCAAACACATTGCTAACATCTCCGTGGCCCCTGGTCAAGTGTTCTTTCAATTGGTGAAGCCATTTCTTGCCTTCACAATAAATTCTGCATTTCACTTAAGTTAGTTTTACTTACATTTTTGTCCAAAGTGGTTTCTCACAACTGGATGCTGTTCTCACTGTTTTCCAAAATATCTTGCACGCCATTAAGTGTCAACACATTATGCTAATCATTTCTTGTTTAACTGACTTGATCAATAGTTTACATTATTTATCATGGTTTAACTCTTCCACAAAAGCAGAATGAACTCCTACTCAAACTGTGGCGTGGCTATTGAGGTGAGGACTCCAGACACACATGGAAAGGTTGTCAGAGGATGGACTGGATGATCAGGAAGAGGAGCCTGGTTTGGGGTTGGAGCCTGTCTTGGTTGGGAGGTGGGGTGAGGGAGAGGGGTTTTGTGTGCAGAGTGGGGCATGTGGTTTGACCATCCCCCTGGTGTCAGTGGAAAGAGCATTCTCACTTTGTATAGAGCCGCACCTCCAATGTAAGGCAGAAGGGGGAGCAGGCAGGGGTCAGGCTGAGCGCTGTCAGCAGCCAGCAGCAAAGGTGGAGTAAGACTTTCTGTGAAGTAAGTCCCTCCCCTCGGTGATGACATCCTCTGCAGGCGGTGTCTATTTCATGTCAGATCATAGGTGGCTCGTGATTTGTCAAGAACAGTGGCTCATACCAGGTCACCCAAAGGAGGACTTTTGAGCCATAAGCACAGTGCCTGTCCACTCGATCATCAATCAAATAGGCTGAAAAGTATTGAGCTAATAGTCTCCATTTAGAACTCCTGCATAGAAACATGGATATTTAAAGCAAATTGAATGTGTTCAATTTCTCCTCATATGTATTTATGAGCACCTGAGCAGGGATTCAGCATGCTGGTAAAGTCCGAAAGCCATTAGCGTAGACACTAATTGCTATGCAAGGAGACTTGCTAGCTGTAAATCTGAAAATATAGCCCCCTCTGTCTTAATGCATGACTCTCATGGCCTACTCAGATTTCATGCTTCTGTATATTTTTAAAATTTATCATATATGAAAAGTACATTAAATGTAATAATTGAAATATGAGAAGCATTTTACTGGAACACAAAAGGATGTACAGGTATGGCTGTAGGCACTGGGAAGGACATCACAGAGAGGTGACATTTCATTGACTATTAAAGAAAAGTGAAAGTTTCCTTGTGGGCATAGTGGCTGTGGTGGGATGTTGCCAATAGCAGAGAATACCCAGTCAGGCAGAATGGTGGTTTCCTTTGGGTGGAGCTAATGGTGCCGGGGGGGGGGGGAGGGGGGATTACAGATATTAAAATATCTGGATAAAGAAAATAGATAAAATATGAATGAATATCACAAGAATTTTTCAAATCAAGAAAAATGAAAATCTTCACTTAAAAATAAAATTAAATCAAGGACGATTGAGAAGCATGCAGTGAGGTGGACTGTTGGAAGTCCAATAAGACTATTAAACAACCTACAAATTCATTAAAGGCCTACAATTATTAGATGTAGTTTACTTAAATTACTTCTCATTTTTGTGACTTTTTCCCGTCTAGTGCCAGGCATCCTGTAGCAGAAGAGAAAAGAATGGAAATACTCATATGGGAAGAGGTGGAGGATTCTAGGTCTCATTCACAGAGCATGCCGATACCAGAAGCCATTGCAACTATTAGACATGCGTCGCATTTCAGAGAAGGCACAGAAGCTCAGGGGCAGTGCTACGTGGGCATGGGACTTGCAGGTGGCCTACCTGTGAGGCTCCTAAGCTAGGTCATGGATATGATGAGGGGGACATCAAGCAGAAAGGAAATGCCCTGAAATGTGAAAGGCTGTTGTCTGAGAGAAGATGCGGACTGTTAAATAATGGTAGTAGAGGACCTCCTGGTGCTAAGGACACTGGGGGTGCAGAGAGGAGCCAATAGAAATATTTAGATTAAATAGCTCTCTACTTATTCTCCCGATAACCATTGAGTCCTAGGCATTTTTTGTTGAAAGAAACAGAGGTAAGAAATTAATCTTGAAATTTAGGATTATCTTGCCGGAACCTGCCTGCAATGAACAGTACCTGATTGAGGGGGTGAGGCTAAGAAAAAAGACAGACAAGAACAGAAGGGCGTCGGGAGGGCTCAGACCCGAGGTCTGCAGCCACGAATTTTATTTTTCCAACCTTTAAATACAATTCTGAAGGAGGAAATATTTATTTCAGGCAATCATGAAGGTGACCGTTTCTCCTAACATGATGAGTTCCTGGACAGATAAGTTCCTTCAGCACCTGACCTATTATAACCACCTGGCCTTTATGACCACCTGACCTTTACAACCACTTATCTTCCTCTTATCTCGCAGCTCCTAAAGCAAAGACATCTGCAGTTAGCAGCATTCCTAGGGGTAGTAATTTTCCACTTAGGTGGAAAGGGGGGCACATGAGAGCTGTGTCCTACACCCATGCCTGCATTCAGGCATATAGGACCCCTGCATTCAGGGCAGCTCCCCACATTATCTGATCAAGTTCATCCTATATAATAAAAGTCTAATATGCTAAGTGTCTGGTCCTCCATTCAGCCAATCAAAGCATAATATGCTAATGATATGCTAAGGCTGCTCAACTACTCACTGTGATGTGCACTGAACACCAGGGGGCAGACACTGACTGGTAGGTTAGCTTGCTGCTGGGGTCCGGCTGATTAGGACTGAGTGAGATGGTTTCTCCCCAGCTGGCCAACCTCCTGCCTTCCTCCCCAGCCCTGATTGTGCACAGGAGGGGTTTCTCAGCCTGGCCTGTGCCCTCTCACAATCCAGGACTTCTTGGATTTTTCCAAGAAGGGGGGTTTTCAGAGAGCCGGTTTCGGCCCAATCCTGCAGGCCAGGCCGAGGGACTCCAGTGGTGTACAAATTCATGCACCGGGCCTCTAGTTTTATAATAAAAGCTAAAAAGGCATTTGATATGATAGGCTCCCTCATCCTCACCACCACTCCACAGGATAGTTGTTATTACCTGAATTTTAGAGATGAGGAAACAAAGATAGGAGGAGCTCAATTGAATGCACAAAGACAAGCAACTGATTGTGCATCAAACACTGTAGGAGTCAAACCATGTTCTGCTTAGACAAAAACTATGATAGCTTTCTCAGCAATAACATCTCTCCAAATGGAAACTTAAAGATACATTAGGTAGAGATAAGATTAGAATAAAAAAATAAGTATCTGAGCAGAAAAATCTCAAGTATACATAGTATGGGAAATAACAAGTAATGTATATCCTGAGACTATCCCAGAACTGTAGGTAATTGAAAAAAAATAATAAAGGAGATCAAAGAAGATATAATTGAAAGCATTACGTTAATAAATGTTCTGAAGGATCATGTAGAATAACACATTGTAGAATGAGATGTCCTACTACTTGGCATGTGAAGACATGCACACTAGTTAGGTGTTTGTTTTCATTAATCCTATGTAGATTGAACAGGTATCCTATGATGCCTCTTATAGGTCACACAATTGCTAGGCACTAGGGATGAAATGGTAAAGTGATGAGATGTGGAGTATGAGCATTACGTTTTCTTTGGAGGGAACATTACTGATTAAATTTATGAACCTAACTTCTCAAAATGCACATATATAATTAATAGACTCCAAAGTTTCCAAAGGGATTGCTCACATCAGCATAAAAATGTGGTGAGTTAAAACAGACTCTTCTGGTGAGGGACGCTCTAGCGGTCAGAGTGTGTGGCCGATATGCTTGTTGTTGTTATTTTTAGTATGTGCGATTTTCAAAGGCCAGAATGTGGGTTCAAGATTTTCACTTCTTAAAGCGGTCATGTTTTCTGCCAAAAAACACAGAGAGGGAAGAAGCTTTGCTTGACAGAGTGGATACATTTGATGAAGAAAAACTTCTGAGTTACTGACTATGGATTCATTTCTATTCCTGTATATAACATTTTATTCAACTGGCAGATAACTTGGTTTTATGTAATTTCAATTCTGAAGAAATTTAATTAAGGATACCTAAAATTTGTGACAAATGAGCTAGATGCATGTTTCTATATATATGTGTGTTAGTCTTTATGGCTATCGAAATAGTTGTATAACCAATAAACTTTGTTAGAATTTCTTCCTTTCATTTTCTCCTTTGTCAGCTTTTCAATCCTTTTTGCTTCAAAATTGTTCCAGTTAAATGATAAAATTTCTGTAATCTGGAAAAAATTATAGACCTAACTGAAAATAATACTGTGTTATTGAATTTCCTAAAATAAAAGTAGCTGAGAAGGGACCACTGTGTACACATAGCTTCATTTCCTTTTTAGGCATATGATATAATCGATTTCTTTTCAATTTTAGGGCCATTCTATGAGCTTATGCCTTCTGTCTCTGCCCAGAACTTGTCATGAAATAAATAATAGCCACATAAAGAGCCAATTCATTATACATTCCTCTTTCTCTGTGCTGCTGAACCAGTGCTGCCTCAGTAAAATCACCTGTATTCATGCTCAGAAAGACCATGGCCCACCAGTACTCTGAAGAAGCGGAGGTTAAATAAAGAGAAAAGAAGGATTTTGTGGTGAACATTTTTTTCCTTCCTTCAAGATAATGTGTTCTCATATTTATTTTTAGTCCTGGTATCATGTTTAAAAGTAAATCTTGATTTCTGTCATGTTTTTTAAAGTTCTATTGAGTTGCATGCATCTCACTTGGCGTTTTTATAACCTGTAAGTGAAAAGTCTACAGTAGTATAATTACTGTGTCCTGGGATAGATTGACTAAACTAATGCTATTACACTTTAACCAATTCAAAATCAGTTTTTAGTCATGTTGACTGTATATCATATTCTATTCTTGTAATTTCTAAGACTGAGGGGAATTTGGAAAACTTCTATGTCAAACTTTTTTTTTTTAAATGAAGGAAGCTGGTGATCAAAAATGTTGCTCCTTTATTGAAATCACATAACTGATTTCTGTTCATGCCCTTACCAGGATCTAAATAATGTAATTCCCCTTTTATAATACTGAGAATTCAGAGAGAAGAATGTAAATGGAAGTAAAAAAGTTAAATAAAATAAAAATAAATAATTTTTTAAAGCTTTAAACATGAGTAATTATTAAAAATACTTTGGAGGGAGAAAAGTCTGTGCAGTGGCAAACAAACAGGCCAGGAGGTGAGAAGGACAGGGACTCGGGAAGACTGAGAATCCTTGTTTGCTGCATTGTGTAGGGAAGGGACAGGTGTTTCCCTGGCAGGGTCAGGTGACTCTTCCTGTCAACCTGCGTGGCAAGATGGTGGTCTGCTCATCACCACCATCCAGGACGGTCACAGAGCATGTGGAGCAGTGGGCTGGCCACCTGTGAGGGACAATACCCGCCACTTCCGTGTTCTTAGAAGGGCGTGGAAGGGGTGACATTCCTGAGATCAGCTTATCTGGCTTCCTTCTGACCTCCTGGTCTGAACTTGGCTTTCTGGACACCTGCTAGTTTCTATTCCGTGGGCCCAAGGCCCTACACTGGCTCAAAACGATTGCTGTCAGGCCGTGAACAAATAGGATCCCCATTAGTCTGTCTATGCCTATAGTGACGCAATCCAACCCACCTCTTTTGTGTGTGTGTGGTTTTTTTTGTTTGTTTTTTTTTTTTAAATTTCAGAGAGAGGAAGAGAGAGGGAGAGAGACATGAATGATCAGAGAGTGTCATTGGTTGGCTGCCTCCTGCACACCCTGCACTGGGGATCCAGTCCCAACCTAAGCATGTGCCCTGACCAGGATGTGAAACTAGGTCAATGCTCAACCACTGAGCCACCCCGGCCCGGCCCAACAAGCTTCTTTGGGGAAACGCCCTGGGGTAACTCTCCAGGCGCAGAATAAATCATTGCTAGCGATGCTAAAGGCATCCCTGAAGGGGGTGTGGGCGTTGCACCCCACCCACCATGATCCCAAAGTTCACACCAAACAGAGGAAGTTGTGACCTGCACTGCGCAAATGGAAAGAAAGGTCTAGTGAAAATAAAACCAATTTGTAACGGAAAGAGAGAGCCATCCAACAAATATTTATATTTGCTGGCTGGGTGGGGTAAGCGGAGGCTAAGTAGAGCAACCCACCTTGCAAAATGCAATCCACGGGTGGACACAATTTGTCCCTAATAACCATTTTTTGGGGTATTTCACAAATGTCACTTTTTCCAGTCATATTGATAGCCAGTGGTAATCATTTTCTCTGACCCATCTAAGTCTACTCATATTCCCAACAGAACTCATGCGTTTGTTAGCTCAGGGTGAGTTTCCTGATTCTCATTTGTTTGCCAATCTGAAGTAGCCTCCCTCCTTCTCATTTGTCAAGTTCTATGCACACTCCCGGAGGCTGCGAGCACAAATTATCTTCACATGCTTTCCTAACGACCCCACACCTCACTATAATGGAGACTTTTCTTTCATTTAATTTCTACTTGTGTGTGTGTGTGTGTGTGTGTGTGTTTTGCCTTAGTAGGCTAGAATTATGCACACAGCCTATCAACAAAAAAAAAAAAGACATTGATTTGTGACTTAAAAAAGGCATTTAATCAAGATAAATCAAATTATAAAAAATCAGTATGGTGACATTTCTATAATTTTGTAAGGAGAATTTCATTGGTATAGCAACTGCAAAAATACTCTCCTTGGATATGGTTCATTATAATTAATTGGCATTAAGAAGGCAATACTGAAAATATAAGATATTTTAAGTTATAAATTAAAAACATTAAGTTATTGCATTAACCTATCAAATATTCTATTAAGCCATCTCATGTCCACATAATCTAATTACTGATATTCATATTTAATATGTGTTAGAAATTTATCCTAGAATGGAGGCACCTCGTTCTGTTCAACAAATGGTGATGAGGCATCAGAAAAAAACAACAGAACTCTTCAAATGAATTTTCTAAATATTTAAGAAACAAATATAATCTGCACCATGTATAAAATGATCTCTATTTTATTGAACAACCGTTTTCATTTTGCACCCTTTTTGCCCCTTCCTCTGGCTTTAAGCCCTTGGAGGAAAGATAGGAGAATATGAGGCAAATTAAGGCATGGGAGCTTAGAATATTGTTATTCATTTGACTTTAGACCATTTGGTTTGCCCATATTTTATGTTTTTTTCTCCTTTTCCTGACTTTTCTCCCAACACTAATGAGTTCTGTGTCTTGCTGTTGTATTATTTGCAAGGAGAGCCATCTGGTAAGATGCTTTTTATTTTACTTTATTTTATTTTATTTTATTTTTTTTATTTTTTATTTTATTATTTCATTATTTTTTAAATTTTATGTCTTTTATTCATTATGGTATCACATAATTGTCCTCATCCCCCCATTCCCATCCCAAACCCCTCCCCACGTATGCCCTCACCCCCCTGTTGTCCATGGCCACTGGCTAGGCCCATATGCATGCACACAAGTCCTTTGGTTGATCTCTCCCCCTTCCTCCCACCCTCCCCTACCTTCCCTTTGAGGTTTGAGAGTCTGATTGTTGCTTCTCTTTCTCTGGGTCTGTTTTTGTTCATCAGTTTATGTTGTTCATTATTTCCTCTAGTTGGGTGAGATCATGTGATCCAAGAAATAGTCTTGTAAGAACCGAAACTGAGACAAGCCATAATGGTTATACTGGTGCCATTTATTTTAAATGAAATTCTTAGCCTTGTCTTTTCCATAAGCAGTTGATCACAGGCAATAAGCTGCTCATAGGATAAATGAAAATGATAGAATTGTTCTATCTACGGCACCCACAGCATCTTTCTCTGGATGCTGCCAGCCAGGATTTAACAGTTAATAGTCACTCACGGGGAGCAACTTCATGTCTCAGAACCACAGAAACTAAGTCTCCTGAAAAATAACAAGTTTCCTCATTCCAATGACATGCTATTTAGCATACTTAGGCATTTGGATTCACATTTCTAGAAAACCTCTAAAAATTATGTTTCACTCTCTTTTGCTCTTGAAAAGGACGTGACTCGGTGGAGAGACACAACTGAAGCTGCTTTAACTAAAGTTTAAGTTTAAACTGAAGTTTTTATGAGGAAGGATTAAAGAGTTTTAGTTATAAAATCAGGTGTCCTTAATTTGTTTAGCTCCTAATTTGCTTTAAAATAAAACATATGAGATTTAACTTGAAAAATAAACAAATCACAAAGGTCAAATTGCACTAGCTGCATTGTCACAAAAGCTCTTCTTTTCCTTCCTTTTCCTCCCCAGCCCTACTGCTCTCCCTAAAGGCATTTTTTAGGTATTTCAGCTTTTTGTGGACTACGTTTGTCTGCATTTGTACATAGCTCTCATAGTGTTACTTTTTCAGTTGTTAATGTGCCTTACAGTCTTAGAGAAGCTAATGTTTTAACTCCTTTATACACATACTCATCACACACACGCACACACTCACTCACACTCTCTCTCTCTCTCTCTCTCACACACACACACACACACACACACACACACACACTCACACTCACCTTGAATTCACGATGGCTTTTCCTTATGTTCTAGACCCCTTCCATTTTGCCAACCTTATTAGACTTTCTCAAATTTCATCTTATCAAGTCTCGGATTCAGCAATTTGAATATATATATTTACTTAAAAATCTTAGATTTACTTAGATCTCCATACTTTAGAATAAAAGTTATATCTAGATAAATGTCATCTAATGGAATTTTTGTGGTAATTCTCATAACAACTAAGTATTATATACCAAATATTTTCCTTATTAATTCACTTACTAAGTTAAACGTGTTAGTATAATTTTAAACACTAAGTGTTGAGATTTGAATTTTAAAAAGCAGAGATAATAAAGACAGATAGATGATAGACAGATATATAGGTAATAGATGATGAATAGTTGATAGATATAAATATTTCTATAAAAAACTATGTGATCGTTTCAGGTATTTAGTAGGGTCAACCTATGATCATGAACACATTGTTTTTCAGGGAAGAAAATTATATTATCTAGCTCTTTATTATTATCACAAATCTAGCTCACACCAATAAAATGCCCATCCGAACTAACCAATATTCAAATATAGAATTGATACAGGTCAGAGGGTTATTTTCTTTCTAGACACGATTTCAAATTTAGCTAGAGAGAAGATAAAATAAAATTTAAAATAAATTATATTTATTATTGCTTTTTAAAGTCATTATCACTTATTTTTACTTAAGAGCCCAAGAGAAATAGGTTATGGTTATTTTAATATAATATGGCTATCCCAGTGAAACAACATAAATAAAAAGGAGGCCCCTGAGTAGAATGAAAAATGACACCCCAAATCAATGAGACATAGAAAGCGATCATGTAGAGATGCTGATGGAGGAGAGGTCAAGGTGTGAGATAAGAACAACATGAGTAGGATGTTCTTATGCCAGAGATAACATAATTTACCGAGCAAACTCACTGAAACCACCATGGCCAAAATGTATGCAGACAAATCCATTGCTTCAGTACGTACGTAGGGGACGCAATCCAAAGCTGGATTAATAGAAACAAGTAGAATTGTACATTTGAAAAAAAAGTTAGCTTCTCTCCAGTTTGGCCATCATTTTTCTTTCTTGCCCATGGCTGCTGGTGAAAGATAATAATGCTATAAAGCCTGTTTTATAGCACAGAGAGATGACTGCATGCCATCAACCATGTTTTATAGCATGTGTCCACCGAAGCTATTGTTGGACTGAATTACTTTATGTTTCATGTGGAACATATTTTTAAATTAAATAACAACTGCTGTTAGCATAAAACAACCTCAGAGAGTCCAGCAAATATGCTCGCTGCGTCTGAAAAGCAAGGGGCATTGTTCGTGAGGGTGCGCACTCTGGGGAAAGGTGTCTGGTCTTGTTTTGTCCTCCACAGGTAACCCTAGGTTAGAGGTGGTTAGGAAAGAGCTCGGTGCCTTGAAAAGGTTCCTCAAGAGCTGGGAAATAGCATTAAATCTCAAGCGGATGATAAGGTTCATTGTCACAGTGTGGGAAGTCTCCAGTGACTTAGGTGATATATATATATATATATATATATATATATATATATATATATATATATAATTGATTTTTTACAGAGAGGAAGAGAGAGGGATAGAGTTAGAAACATCGATGAGAGAGAAACATCGATCAGCTGCCTCTTGCACACACCCCACTGGGGATGTGCCCACAACCAAGGTACATGCCCTTGACCGGAATCGAACTTGGGACCTTTCAGACTGCAGGCCAATGCTCTATCCACTGAGCCAAACCGGTTTTGGCTAGGTGATCAATCTTAAAAAAAATTAAGACAGAAATGTGTATAATATTATTTTTTAAAACTGTGAGCCAAGTCAGTCAGTTGTTTTTGTTTTTAGGCTTGATGGCACCAATAATTAGCCACATAACACACACACACACACACACACACACACACACACACACACTGTTCTTTCTAAAGAGGAGGACTAAGAGGACTTGTATGCCAACTATATTTCAATGTTAAGAAGGATATGTGTTCCCTGGAGCCAGACCACGTGATCTGTCAGGACCCGCTGCTCTCCGTCTTGGTTATATCACTGTACGTCATGGTCGCTGACTTCATGGTCTATTTGTTTTATCGTCTTCTCCCTTCACTGCCCCCAACCCCTTTATATAAGTCGGGGTCCCACCGGGAAACAGATGGCATATCCAAAATGCGTGATGAGTGATTAGGCTTACCAAGGTGTGGGCAGGCTGTAGGGAGAACACGATTGAAACTTTGTCCAATGGGCTGTTGACTCTTCTGGAACATCACCACCCAGGTCTGTGGGAAAAACAGAGGGAGTCATAATTGGAATAAATACAGGGAGAGAGGGGGGAGGGGAGAAGGTGTGATGGAAAGAGAAAACATGTAAGAATGAGTAGTACTACAATTCACAACCTTTTTTTTTTTTTTTTTTTTTTTTACCCCCAAAGCCACACAGAAGGAAGACATCAAAGAAATTACCCACCCAGCCCTGCTTCCCACAGCACAGGAGAAACTTCCTAAGCCCTAGGTCTTAACGGCGTCTTACGCAGGCTCAGCTTGCCATGTGGCAGCTCTCAAAATGGTTCATTCACTTTGGTCCAGCTACTAACGGGGAGTATCTTTTCATGTTTCCCAGTGAAGAGGCTTAGAAAGGTAACATAATTTGTCTTTTTAGGACAAGGCGCAGCTCCTAAAGACTGGCTGCTATGGAAGCACAGGCCAATTTTGTTGTCGCTCAATAATCTCTGCAGAGCTTGGCTGCCCAACAAGTGGCCGAGGGGCTGTTCCCGGGAGAAATATCCGCGAGTGAGGACGGCCGCTTGGAATCCATTGTTCAGCAATCACCCCATTCTATTCCTCTACTTAAAGTCGTGGAGATGAGTTTGGTGAGTGAAAGGGGAAGTATAACAAAGAGACGCTTTTGAAAACGGAAGGGACAGAATTAAGAGAAGAAATGAGAAGTGGCCGGGAGAGAGGGTGTGGCCACGCCTCTCACTTTAAGAAGACAGCTTCGGGCTTTCAAAAATAAAGAGCAATGCGCTGATTTCCAGTTGGGATCAGTGTCCAAAAATCGGGAGGTTTCCTCAATATCCAGCTCAAAACATCCTGTAAGCTAGGAAGTAAGTGGCGGATAAGCTGTATGTTTAGCGTGTGTTGATGATCTCAAAAGAGTTTTTTTATTGAATTTCTTTTTTTAAAATTAAGACCTACCTAAAAAGATGATAAGAAATCCCGATAATCCAGAATGAGCAGAATGAATCTCAAGTCTCCTTCATTCCCTATTTAAAAATGAGGTCATAGGCACAATAAAGCTTAGAAAGTCCCTCATACCTTTACAACCTCGGGGTAGGGAAAGTCTTCTTAAACAGGTTCCCCAAAGCCATGGAACAAAAAGGGCGGATGAAGGGGAGTCTATCAAAATGAATACTCTCTCCTCCATAAAATGTTATAAAAGCCAAAGAGTGAAAAAGTAAACCACACGGTGGGCAAAGTGTTTGCAACATGTAACATCAACAAAGGGCTCATGACAAGAGCGCACACGTCTCCCCTCCTATTCTAGAAGAAAAAGTCAGACAATCCAGGAGGAGAACCCGGCAAGAGACTGGACCAGATGATCCGCACAGAGACTATTCGAAGGGCCAATGAACACACGCAGTCACTCAGCCTCGTTAACAAACAGAGGATACAAACCAAGGCTTAAAAAGAATGCAATGAGTTACCGGTACAGGCCTTTCATAATACCTCAAACGAAAGACAAACTCTACTGAGTGCGGGTGAAAATAGGAAGCAACGTCGAGCACTGCTGGTGGCAAACATTAATGAAAAAGCTAGTTTATCTTCTAAAGTCAAGTGTATGTTTATCTCGCGTGCCAGAAATGTCCTCCCTAATCACGTGCCCAGTAGACATGCTTGCACAGCAAGACACATGCGCGTTGTGGAGGAAAGGGGCCACACGCTACCTGACCAGCTCAGGGGAGGCCTGCAAACTCAGAGACCTAACGTCACCACAAAGGACGGTCTGCAATAAAAACTTGAACTAAAAGCAGTGATGGTGGGGAGTCACATCCCAGGCCGTATCTTCCCTGACAAGGACAGGCTTTACATTCATTGAGCCTAGGTCTTTTTGCCTCTAAGATAACACGCCTGTGAAATGTCAGGGAACTTGCAACTTCCCTTTTCCCGGACCCCTCAGGGCACAACCAAATGTCCCAGGGCACCAGGGCACCAGGGCAGAGACCACAGATCCCCTCGCTGTTACTGAGTTCATTGCTGACTGTTACCTATCCCGCCTCCCCTGAAGTAAAGGAGGCATGTGTCTCTCATTTTACCTTTATCCAATCCCGGGGGTTTCCCTGCCTGGCTTTCTCCCGCCTCCCTAATCTATCACCAATGGGTTTCATGTGACCCACTTAGAGCTCCTCCTTCGATTGTAATGTGTTAAACAAGGTGAAAACTATGCCATTCTCTGGAGCATTATCCCAGGATGTTAAGATTCTGTTTCCAGGAAATTATTGACAGTTTGGCTCAAATAAACTCTCAGTACTTCTTTACAGGATAGAATATATATATATATATATATATATATATATATATATATATATATTTTTTTTTTTACGTTAACACAGTGAAGTTCAAAGCAACATTGCCCAAATAGCAAAACTAAAATCAAATCAAGTCCCTTCTAAAGGAGATTCAATAGGTAAATTTTTATAAAACTATGTCATTGAAAACTATCTTTTATTTTAAATTGTTAACCAACACCTTTTTTTTCTTTGCACATTAATTGCGGCTCTTAAACAATCCCTTTATTACCGATAGCAATTAAGTGTTCTCACTTGGAATGTTCTCCAAGTTTTTCAAAGTTCTGGCTTTCTTCTGAAGAACTCACACGTCCCGTGTAGATCTTTCCCGAATGGCCCTGCACCCTTGTGCTCTGCTCCGAACATACAGATAGAGCTGCATCCAGATGCCTTTAGCACACACTTGTTACAATCCTCGGTTCAGGTTTTTCAAATTATTCCTATACATTGTATTTCTAAGAACGCAAATCATGGCTGCTCCATAGATAAGCCATTGAATTGTCCTTGAGGCACTGCAGATGGAAAAGCTGAGACCTCAGGAAGGTCATGGGAGGTTGCAGGGTTGGTGTGGCCACCGCCTAGCAGAGGGGCAGTTAAAGGCTCATTAGTACCCTCCTGAAGCTAAGCCTGCAGTCAATCCCCCTGCCGAGGTGACTGCTGCTATGCTGAAACCATCTGCATTGCTTACGATTCCAGATCACCAGGAAGACTGTAATCTCGTTAGCCACAATAACTACTTATCTCACCCAAATCCAATTATTTCCGGAAAGAAATGCAGCAGATAAGGTTTATACTCCATTTTTCAGCTTGTGTTTACATCAGGGCTTGCATCCTTTTCTGCTAAACTGACAAGTCACAGCTTGGGAGCATCGCTCTTATCCCTTGCACACTTTATTTACAAGGTGATTTGCATATCATTTACATAAATATGCATAATTACATTCCTTTGAGGGTCCAGAAATGGATCGCTTTAATCAGGAAGCAGCTCTCAGGATCTCTCTAATAGTGGTACCATGTAAACTTGTACCCTCTGTAAAATCACTTTTGAAAAGAAAAACACATTCTTTTGGTAATTTTAAGAAATGAGCTAAAATATAACCTCCTTCCTGCTGGGACCAGGGATGTTCTAGGACAGTGATCAGCAAACTCCTTAGTCAATGTTGTCAGCACAACCATTGAAATTTCTTTTGAGAGCCACATTTTTTAAACTTGAACTTCTTCTAATGACACTTCTTCAAAATAGACTCGCCCAGGCCTTAGTATTTTGTGGAAGAGCCACACTCAGGGGACCAAAGAGCCGCGTGTGGCTCGAGAGCCGCAGTTTGCCAACCACGGTTCTAGGAAGACCACTCAAATGCACTACACGGAAAAATCTGCCCCCTCTCTGTACCTCGGCATCGGAAACATCCATTGTGCACAAGCATGTCTGCTTGGTCCTCACGCACAGCGTTCCATCCAAGGCCCAGACATTGGAGGAGAGAGCCGGTCTCATGTGATCCCGCATCTGTGACTCTGCACCTCGCCCAGCTTCCCATGGCCCCCAAGCTCCTCTGACTCAGTGAGGGGCCCTGCCTGGGCTTTATGCCTCAGCTGTTCCTGCTCATCACAAACATTCCAGAAGCAGGTTCATGAAAGAACACATGTGTCTCGGCGGGGTCCCAGGCCTGGGCATTCTTGTGTCCCAACTAACACGTCCCAGCCACCGGGAAGGCTCCACTCGCCTGGCCTTGGATCCTGGAAACACAAGGAGACCAGCGCTGGGCACAGGAGGCAACCCCGGAGTGTGGGCGTGGCCGGCCTGAGGCACAGAGGGGATGTCGGGGATGCTACTGCTGCTGTCACCTTTTTCTTTGTTGTTCTGGAGTTTAGTTACATGGGCATGCTCAATTTGTAAAAAACGAATCAGGTTTTCTACTTGATTGTACATCTATTTTATGTCAATAAGGTATTTTTCAAAAGGATTTGAAAGTTGAAAAAACCAACAACCATACCTGTGTGTGAGAGAGAGAGAGAGAGAGAGAGAGAGAGAGAGAGTTTAATAGCAGCTAAACAAACAAACAAACAAACAAACAACGACAAGCTCAGGTGGCCTGGGCTGGCTCAGTGGTCGAGAGCCCTTTGAACCGGAGGTCTCAGGTCAATTCCCGGTCAGGGCACACATCTAGGTTGTGGGCTCGATCCCCAGTGTGGAGCATGCAGGAGGCGGATGATCAATGATTCTCTCTCATCATTGATGTTTCTTTCTCTTTCTCCTTCTCTCTTTCTCTATGAAGTTAATAAAAATCTATTTTTAAAGAGAAAGCTCAGGTATATATCAAAATCATGATCCTATTATACTAATATCAGACAAAAAGTCTTAAGACAAAGACATCATTATGAAATAAATGCACTAAGAATCTAAAAAATGAAATAATATACATATAACACTACATACAAGCAGCAAGCTGAACTGACAAATTTCCTATCCAATGGAGCACTCTCCACGTATCTAAATCACTGAGAGTTTCAGGTGCCTAAACTTCAATTCAAAAAGTATGACTTTGCGCAGTGATCGTGGTGGGGCCCGGGAGAAATGAGAGCAGAGGGAGGGAGGTGACGGCGTTCGTGCTATTAAGAAAACAGGAATGAGAAAATGCTTGTGAATTCAGCATAAATTTTAGAAGCTTAAAATATTACTGCATATACATCAAAATAATTTGTGATAGAAAAAAATGGTATTGGTTAATTAATTTTTAAAAACTAGTCAGAAGAGAAATTAAAAAAAAGAGCTGTTTTTAAAAAATATATATATTTTATTGATTTTTTACAGAGAGGAAGAGAGAGGGATAGAGAGTTAGAAACATCAATGAGAGAGAATCATCGATCAGCTGCCTCTTGCACACCCCCTACTGGGGATGTGCCCGCAACCAAGGTACATGCTCTTGACCGGAATCGAACCTGGGACCTTTCAGTCCGCAAACCGACGCTCTATCGACTGAGCCAAACCGGTTTCGGCAATAAGAGCTGTTTTAAAGCAGAGATGAATAAAATAGACAAACCTCGACCAAGGTTGATGGAGATGAAGAATGAGGTTAGGAGGGGGAGGGTAGCTACAAAGAAGAAACGGGAGAAATAGGCCCATCAGGGAGGCATTTTTATTATTTTTATTATTATTTTTAAAAATATATATTTTATTGATTTTTTACAGAGAGGAAGGGAGAAGGATAGAGAGTTAGAAACATTGATGAGAGAGAAATATCACTCAGTTGCCTCCTGTACACTCCCTACTGGGGATGTGCCCACAACCAAGGTACATGCCCTTGATGGGAATTGAACCTCAGGCTGACACTCTCCACTGAGCCAAACCAGTCAGGGCCAGGGAGCATTTTTAAAAACAAGATCTTATAAACCGACCAGTTTGACAGCCTCGTCAGAACGGGAGGGTTTCTATAAAACAACACAACATCCTGGACACCTTCAGCCAATCACTGCAGGTCCAAGGGAAGAGAGCCTGGGGCCAGTGTTCCAGAGCTGCGTCCCAGCACTAGGTGGGCACAGAGAATTCGACAGTTGCCAATGGAACCAGCTCTTCCAAGAAAAGAAGAGGCAATCCTGTTTCCCAGGACCCTCAGAGTGCCTGTCAAACCTCACAAGGCCGCTTAGGAACAGGAGGACGCCACCCGACTGGCATGGACATCCGTGGACTTGAAGTTCCTAGAAGTGCGCTGACCACAGTACCAGGGGCACGTGGCCTCATCGTGGGCACATCCCGTGGCTGGTGCGGTTCCAGGGCTTAGATGAAGAGCCACTTCCCTGTCACAGGCCAGTGGGGCAGCAGGTCCCCCTTGTAAAGGTGAGAGGCCTGAGGACCGGGGCAGGCACGTGTCCCCCTCCGACCACAGAGGACAGAGTGGGGCCAGGGGTCTCCCTGTGGTCACCGGAGCCCCAGGTCCTGCTCATTTTTTGCTTTTCTAAGCAGTTTACAGTAATGGATTTTAGTGACGAGCTAGACATTCTGATGGAAGGGAGACATTAGCCATGGTTCACCCGCAGTAATGGAGAGTAAAAAAAAAATCATCCCATTTTGTAACCATGCTAATTTATGCTTGCATGCCGATTTTGTTATTTTTTAACAGTTTTGCTCTCTTCTTGGAGTTGGAGTGAGTTTCATATTAATAGACATTTTTTTTTTCAACTAAGATCTGAGTAGAGATCAGTATAAAGAAGAGATTGCACAGAAAGCCGAATTCACCGATTACAAGAAGGAAATGATTTGCCCACGGAAGCGCCGTGCTCCAGGGCGGTCCCTGTGTGTTTCTGAGCACACAGCCACTGCAGGCAAACCCCGTGCACGTGCCACGAGCAGCAAAGTCTGACATATCAAACCGACATATCAAACTGGATTTTTTAGATCTTGTAACACACCTGTCCAATTGCCTTATTTGTTGTTAAAATCTCATTAGTTCTGTGAAGTAATGTCGCTTAATTGAAAGAGCGAGAGAGGGGAGTGAGGGTTCATGCGAGAAAAGTTGCCATGGTAACCATGCAGATAGATCTGTTGTGTAAAAGGTGCACTTGTACTGGCTTGATACTAAAAGTGTAAAAGCATGTGGTTTACTGTTAGTGGTCCCGGCAGCTGCGCACTGCTGTCCGGTCACGCGCAGGGGACCCCCGGGAAGCAGACACAAAGGCAGGTGGGCAACAGCCGCCAATCCACAGGAGCCCCATCGCAACCACGCGAGCCAGGATCTTGTTTCTGCAAAATCGAATTACTTTTCGAAGTTGTTGCAATGGCTCAGTCCTCTTGTCTCCCACAGTTTCCACCTTACAAGGAATGTTTCTCCATGTATGTCGGCTGGTGGTGACTCATTAAAGTCCAGTGGCCCTACCACAGGGTTATGAGGAGTCAAAGCAGTCGATTTTACACATTTGAAAGGAGATGATTTTATTTCACCTTCAAGCAGCGTGGCCATACACGGAGATGGAGACCTTCCATTTGTGTGCTGATGAATACGAAGAACAAGTAATTGATTACCGCAGGTGGTGCGAGCAGCTTTCTGGCTCTCGTTCACAGAGGAGCTCGGGTTTTGTTTGGGTTTTCATAGATGAAGCCCCAGTTTCACTTTCTGCTATTTCTGAGCAAAATGACCTCAAACTTTCACTGTCGTCCTTCTTCTGTGGTTGATGTCAGTGATGGGCAGGTGACACATCTTTTATTCCTTCCCTGGCTCGGAAAATATAAGTCTTATAAGAGCGAAATAGGAAGAGTTCTGACTCCAGATGACGCTCCCGCGATATCCCACTGAAAGTAGCCCGTGAGAAAGGCCTCTGTTCATTTCCAGATAACCGGCTCCCCCACGCCCTTGTCGGAAGGGCATCCTCAGGACAGGCACCGAATCCTACACTTCGAAAGCGCATCCCACAAATACCCACAAAATGGATTTATGTTTCCTTAAACTCTCTTCATTGACCGGGGAATATATAAAAACACACATTAATGATTTATGTGTCCCAAATCTCCTTGGCAGGGTAAAAAAAATAAAGGACCAAAAATCAGACAGAAAACGGCCATTTTCCTCAAGCAGGCATGCTCAGCAGAGCAAGAAGGGGAATAGCAGGTTTGAAAATCACTCCCATTAATGCACGGGAAGGGCACCTCAGGCTAAAAACCCACTGACCAGGGGATACACTTGTTTTCTGAGTCACAAAGGCAGTGCTTTCTCTCCATCTTCTAAAACCTAGACTCAATATCCGGGGAGAAGGAACCTTCATTTGATTACAGTAGTCTTTTTTCCTAATCATAATTGGACAAACATAGCTGTTCTTTGTTCAATAGACAAAACTTTATTGAATACCATCTTAATGCCAGGCACTATTGACTGTGAAGTTTAAGAGCCTAATGGAAAAACAAAACAAAACAACAACACAGACAATTAAGAAGGTGATTATGTAGTTCATTAAAGAAGGGATTAATAAAAAACACACATACACACAAGAAAAAAACCACACAAAAAACAAAAAAAACAAAAAAACTCCATAGAGTAGAGAGAGAAACACACACACACACACACACACACACACACACACACACACAAACACACACACGCTTTTAATAATGCAAAGATAAGCGAAGAAATTACGATGTGAATTGTAATGTTAAAATTAAAACATAACAATGTACTTGAAAATAAATAAATGAAAGAACACACCAATAGTTGTGGAACCAGCAGAAACGGTGAGGAAAGGGAGGTGACCGCTGTGACCTCATGTTAGACAGGTCTGCAGAGCCTGGAACACAGCAGACAATTAACGACAACTTGCTGATACCCATTCAAATAAAGTGCCATGAAATACTGAAAATTATAGAAAAACAATCATGTCATTCTCAAGTCATAGCGTCACACGTGAGAGAGACAGTACTAATGGGGAGCTAGCACGGAGTGGGGCGCAGGTAAAACGGCCCGAAAGGGAAAGGACTGGGGAGTTTAGGAGCCCACTGAAGGGCTCAGAGTAACGTTTGGTTTACTCTCCCCTTTCCCAAGACTCACTATTTTTGAATGCGGCTTCTCTTCCCATAGACCTAGCAACAACACAACACAGGTGCCTATGTCCACATTCACCAGCTACATCTTTAGAGCTGAGATTGACAAGGACTAGCAAATGTCAAGAAAACAGACACATTGGAGGATGGTGGGGTGAAGGCCTGGCATGGGGGGTGGGGGTGGGCTAGAAGGGGTCAATGGGGAAGGAAAGGGCATCTGTAATACTTTCAACAATAAAGATAAATTTAAAATAAAAAAGAAAATAGACACAATGATATTTCCTGGCAACATCGTCTTAAGAAGAAGAATTTAAAAATTTCTAGCCAGAAAGAAAGACCAAATCAGTAAAAGGCTCAGGGACTTGTAACAGCAACCTTGGGAGCGGGGAGTCCATGGAGCCATGTCTTTGAGTCTAGAGAGAAACGATTTCCTCCTTAGACACCCAGTCAAACTCCATCCTGCGTGAGCAAAGCATCAGGGTGTTTTTCCAAGTGGAAGGTCTCTAAAAATGCCCCACCCTTGTTTCCTCCTTTACAGAGCTCCTTGAGACGTTTTCCCCTGAATGAGCGATATATCAGGAAAGAGAACATCGTGCAACATGGAAAATGGGAGACTCTGCATGGAAGATAAACAAAAGGAATGTCCGGTAGGACCCTAAAGAGGGAGCGTAAGGAGACAGCTGTGCAACAGGCAGGCAACGGGGGAGGGGAGCGGTCGGCCTGCTAGTTCTCAGCAGTTAGGTCCAAAGACAGGAAGAGAGTTGTCATCAACATCACAACTTCTGTCCATGAACAACCTTTTAAACTTGAAGAAATTATTTGAGGGTCAGCTCCACCCAAACAATGGAGCAAACCAAGAATGGAGAAAACTTAACATACAGGAAACGAGGTGTGTGACTTAAGGTGACAGTAAGGGGAACTGAAAGGTAGAGAGGTGGGAAGCAGGCCCAGAAAATGGAGGGGAAGATGGGTCTCAGTAGTGAGACCCCTAAAGAAAATTCAGAGTTCACAGCTTCCTAAAATTTATCAATTTTTGGAAAGTAACTGACAGGAGAACAGAAGATGCTGGAAGATGTAGAAATGTGTACAAGAAACCCAAGCAAATCAAAACAACAAAAATAAGTAAGGCATAATTAACTTCAGTACAAATTGAAAAAAAACAAAATAACTGTGACCCTATGATGGCACCATGGTAATTTTTAATAACAGAAACACTGAACATTGCTTTTCCCCCACACGTCAATACAATTATAGTAGGAGGTCCAGGGAGGCCAATAAAAATGTAGGCCGTGTGAGAGCACAAATCCTCGTCTACCCAGGGTGTCAGGAGAGAAAATCTAAAATTAATGAATCCAATGAACTCAATGTGCTCCTGCTAATTAGGGTGATGGATACCAAACAACTAAAAAATAAATAAATAAAGTGGCTGCTTTCGGAGAGCAGGACATGGGGGTGGGCGATGCAGCAGAGAACGTTTGGTTATAACCCATTTTGTTTACCATTTAACTTGTTAAGCTATTGCACGTGTACCGCTTTGATAAAATGGAATTCAATTAAAACATTCGTAATGCAGCTCTTAAGCCTCTTAGGTATAATCAGGCTGGCTTCTCCTGGAAGGAAACGACTGTTTCCATAGCCATCTGTTTCAGGAATGCCCGCTTGCCTTGACTCTTTGCACAGAACAGGACACTCACCAGAGGGCGGGCGTGCACCGCACCTCTACCATCCCACCCCGGGACGCAGATGGAAACGCAGAGCACCAGGCAGTGTTGAAGACACCTGTAGATACAGAAATTCTTCCTTTTCCCTGCAAACAGGAGAATGGCTGCCTAGCAACCGCTACCCTGCCTACACCGCACAGGGAGGAGGGAGGAGACCACACATCTCCAGCTCTGTACCTACGATGAAATCCAGTCTCACACAAGTTAGAACTTATATCCCTGGTTAGTGTGGAATTACGTTGCTACTGTCAAGTTGAACTTTCTCATGAATCAAAGGCATAGGAAGGCCAGGTGTAAGTAGAAACAAGCATATCAAATTACCTGGAGTGTGCAAACATTATTTCCCCTCCCCCCCCAAATTGGTTTAATCCTTTACAATAATAGGCGCTAGGAAAACCAGTGCCAAGCAATCAGCCAATGCTGTAAAGCACGTGTGGTTGGGAAGCCGAAGCCGAGTGAATCCCATTAGGTCTCAGTGCATTTTGTCCCACTGCATTATCTTTCCTCTGGAGTGAGTCACTGAGCTCCATTTGGACTGAGTCACGCCACGCGTGGTTTCCCTGTCGGAAAATGCGCATTTCTGTGGTCCCAGTGAAAGATGTGTGGGAGATTTATTGGAAAAGTGGGTGTGCAGAAGGCGTTAAGTGCTTCTGAGATCATTCCTCTTTCATGATGATTTGTAAAAAGCCTTGGAAACAAGGTACAAAGCTTCTAGGAGTGTTAGGAGCAAACCGGGAGTCCTGGTGGGCAGAGTCCTTCTCAAGCCGCAGCACCCCATTAACCCTTTGCCCACAGTGAGTCATGCTGCTGTTCTCTGGTTTGAAAATGAAGGGATGACAAAAGCAAGAATTTCTCTCTTTCTCTCTGAACTTTGGGCATCTGACAACCCATAAAAATCCATTAACTAAATGTCTCAACTCTTTTTCTTGATTTATAAAGTCAACCATAATTTACATGTAAAAAAAAAAAAAAAAAGCTGTACTGGGTTACAATGAGTTCCAGGAATTCTTCACAGAGTGAAGGTGGTGGGGGGAGCGGAGTGGGGGGTAAGGGAGTCCTTGACTGGCAAAGAACCCTTTGCCAGTCACGTGGTCACATACAGGGAGGCCCGATTCTGAGGCAATAGGTTCTTCTGCAGAGAAAGCATTTGTATGCATGAGGCCACCTGATGAGAAGCAGAGAAAACCCCAATTTGTCTCCCTGATAAAGACTTGAAGGAAAGTTAAAGAAGCTGGGAGGCTGCATATTCTCTCGCTCTATCTACTTCAGAGAGTCTGCCTGATGTCCTTGGAACTAACTACCTCAGGTAAGGGAGGTGCAGGGAGGCAGGGGGAAACACAGCAATTGCAACCCAGCGGAGTGGAGTGGTGAGTCCATTGTGCATCCATATTTGTTGTAGACACAGGATGTCCTTATTGATGGGCCTCTCCCCTTTTAAAGGGTTCCGACTGGGAAACAGCAGCACCTGTTATTTGAGTTCCGGAAACTTTGCTTCCTCTTCTCTCTCTCTCTCTCTCTCTCTCTCTCTCTCTCTCTCTCTTCTGTTTCAGACATGTGGCTCCTGAGTGCACCTGCATGAGCCTTTGGAACCCTGTGAGCCAGGTAGGCCTGGTGGTCTGTGGAGCGCGGTGAGGAGGCCTGCTGTTATTTGCTGAAAAACAAGCAAAAAATACTAGATGGGGGGAAATCTGAACCACTTTAGGGCTTACTAACCCTAACTCTTTGCACAAATCTTGTTCTGAATCAACCTGTAGAGCCAGTCAGTGATATAACGTGTGTGTTTAAGATATTTGCTTGTTTATTAAAGTTTTAAAATGCTGACATGATTGCAGGTGCCCCTTTTTCTCCTCCATTTGCCACCCTCTCCTTCCCCTCCCTTGGCCTTCCCCAAACTACTGTTCACATCCATGGGGTAACGTGCTCTTTTGTGTTCTATAGACTCACCGCCACCACTGCTCTCACCGAATCTGAAGAGCTCCGACGTGCCACTCTGTCTCTAGGAAATGTCCCGATCTGAGCAGTCAGTCCTTATTGCATTTAGGTCGGGAAAAAGCCTTTCTCCCATCATCGCCATCATGGTAAACCTACTGTGAACATGATGTAAGACTTAATATAACCATGTGCCCGGAGTGGTGCTGCAAACAGTCATCGCTCGTGATACCATGAGCTCCAGAAGGCACAATTCTTTCTCCTGGCCCTTAAGGACAAGTGTGATCCCCGTGTATTTGATCTCTGGCGAGGGCTGATCACAGTAAGTCAGCACCGAGCCTGGGAAGCTTCGGAGATGTGATCTTCCTCAGAAAGAGAATGAACACCAGCCACGCCAGGCTTCTCCCCATCACTGGTGGACGGTGCGGGCCGCGGGCGGAAGGAGTCCCCAGGGAGGAGGAAAGCGGATACCAGCGGAGCGTTTAAGGCTCGGCCCGCTTTTCATTTCCAATAACTGGATACAGTTGCTCTCCCGGTGGCAGCGAGGACATTCTCGGGCTGCTGATTGCCACGGGCCCTGCCCTCCTGGGATTCCTTCTGGCTTTCGTTCGGCAGCACCAGGCTCCGTGTCAGACGGTGGGAGGAGTGAGTCCACTCAGCCAGAACCCTACAGTTTCCCCCAGATCCGGCTCCCTCGGTGGGATCCACAAAAATACAGCAGTTTGTTCTGGGGCCTGCCAGGGTGAACAATCAATCACAACAAATCTCTTGCTGCTCGGAAGGTTCTCAATTCCTGGGAGATTTGTAACCACGGGGAAGAGGCAAGGGTGCTAATGAGACCTATAAATTAAGTGGAAGCGGGGGTAATTACGTCCTATGTGGCGGTAAAGGCTGAGGTGGCCAATCCCATTAAAGGGGATGAAATAGTTTTCCCTTGTTTCCCCGAAAATAAGGCAGTGTCTTATATTAATTTTTGCTCCCAAAGATGCGCTAGGTCTTATTTTCAGGGGATGTCTTATGTTTCCATGAAGAAGAAGACGGTACACATTTATTGTTAAATGAAAATAAAGGAAATTCATTACCTGTATATGGCATGGTAGTAGGGTAGTTGTCAACACAAACCAGACACACTGTGAATCCTACAGTATCAAGAACTTACTCATTTATTCAATGACAATCATGTCATCATCTTCTGGAACATCATCATAACCATCCAATTCCTGAATTTCCTGGTGAATCTCTTGTGGCTCCATTTCTTTCAGAATCAGTGGACCAAACCTCTCATGTTTAGCAATAGCACTGTCTTTAAATGAGTACTCTTGTCAAGGTAGCCTGCTCGCAGTGCATTTGCAATGCAACTGTCAGTGATTTTCTCCCATGAATTCTTCACCCAAGTCAGAACTTGTTGCAGTTTAGGTTTCACAAAGTTTCCACGCTGATTTCTCTCCATTCACACAGCAGTGACGTCAGGACTCCGTGTCACGTCACTGGTTGCTAGACGCCAATTAGGGCGGCCCTAGTGACCAGTTTACGGTAAATTAATTTTCATTCTGAGACAGAGCCTGGGGGCCTTATTTTCAGGGGGATGCCTTATATTTCACTCAGAAAGAAACCTGTAAGTGGGTTTTATTTTCAGGGAAACACGGTAAGTTGTGGAGATAACCTGCGTAAAAATGTGGCTGTAAATAAAGGGCCCTTCTGTCATAGGGTACATGGGGTACGAAGCAGGCATTCTCCCGGGGCCTGGTCCCAGCCTGAGCCTCTCCAGGGCTGTGAGTTTGGAGAGGGTCTGCGTGCAACTGAGAGCTGGGGAGAAGGCGGCGTGTCCACCAGCGTTTTCCCAGCAGCTTCTGCCAGCACCTGGGTCCCCGCAATGAGGGCGCATTCCTCTAGCTCATTCCCCACACCTGCATCCTTTGTGAGGTGAGAGTATTTATCTTTTAGATTCCTCACCGAATCCGTTATCCAGGAGCATGTGACACACATCCCAGCGTGCCCACAGTGGAGGCTCACTTAGGGAGAGAGAAAAGAGATGAATTGAGGTTTGTCGGTGCTGTGATTACCCATTCACCGCCGGGATGCCATCAATGGTGGCGACGGCACGGCTCTCCACAATATCTGCTAATGTTGATACGGTTCTCACATCGCAAGGGCATTCTCGGGGCTGTATCCTGATTACACTCTTGTGTCCAAACAACAACCCCGCAGAATGGAGACTGAGACAGCCGTTTGCACACCTTGTCCAATGACAACCACTCCTACGGTGCACACTCAGGCTCAAACACAAACCGTCCTGATTCCAAAGCTCACGGTGCAGCACGCTTAGCAATTACATGAATTATGCCCATCGCCCTGGGGTCTCTGCGTGGGCCGGAGTGGAGCTCACCACCCGGCAGGAGGAGGACGCTATTCCAGCAGGTGCGAAGGAAGAAAGCGGCCACAGCGGCTACGATTCCGACGTGCTAAGGAGGTCAGTAAAGTGAAGAGGACTCGGGCAAGATTGATAAGTGTGAAGGCCAACACTATTAGGATTCTTTCTTATTTTTATAATGCTACTGGGGGATAAAACTAAAATTGTAAAAAAAAAAAAAAAAAAAAGGACTGGTATGCATGCATATAAGTACAACCAATGGACACAAAACTCTGGGGAGGGAGGGCATGAATGGGAGGTGGGGGGGGGGCAATGGTAAGCTATGTACACATATAATACCTTAATTAAAAAAATGGTGGAAAAATAAATAAAATAAAATAAAAAATAAAAAATAAAATAAATAAAAAAATAAAATAGAATTCCCCGTTGCCTATGCCCCCATCGCACCTGGGCCCGGACCGGAAGGAGCGCCCCTCAGGCCGCAGCCTGGCGCCTGCTCACCACTGGGCCTGGACAGTGAGCCCCGGGGGTCCAGGGCTCGCCGTGTTGGCAGTTTTCTGGGCATAGCGCGGCTCTCCTCCCCGCTGGCAGAGGTTGTGCACAGCGCTGGGAGCAGCTCTGTGCCGGGCGGCACGGGCGGCCTTGGCCATCACTCCGGGAGATGAACCCGGCCCTCAGCCAGGTCTCCGCACGTGTCTCGCACACAGGCACTGGGTGCCCAGGCCTCAGAGGGTTGGCAAGGTGTGTTTCCCGGGCTCTATTCAAGGTTTTTGTTTTTTCAATATATATTTTTATTGGTGCCAGAGAGGAAGGGAGAGGGAGAGAGAGAGAGAAACATCAATGATGAGAGAGAACCATGGATCCGCTGCCTCCTGCACACCCCCCTATACCATAGATTACACGTATTAGGGTGACCTGGGGTAATAGGACCAGGCGTGTGACCTGATCCGACATCGAGCTGTGGCCGCCTGCTTCAGAGGCTGACGCTCAGCCGCTGAGGCGCGCTGGCTCGGCTCTAGTCAAGGTTTAAGGGGACTTTGGGTGATGCCAACGTGTCCCTTTTATTGATCAAACCCTGGTGATTGCATTTGCAATGTAATTGAGGCTGGGCTATTTTTAGAGCCGCAGTGGAAAGCCGGGAGGCGAGGATCAGGCTGCTGCCTCTCAGCACCCAGGAAAGAAACAAGTCCAAGGCTGGGAATGGCAGGAGAAGGGCAGGGGGGACCTGACCCTGGGCCTCCATTAGCAGCACTTCCGGTCTTTCTGGCCCTTTGCAGCAAGGGCGGCCTGACCTTGTGCATCCTGGCGTCCGTCCTCAGCTCACTCGGGGCCCCGCCCGGCGATGAGCACTCCGGGGGGAGCACCAGCAGCCCCCACGCAGGAGGCGGGCGCGTGCTACTCCCTCCTGCAAAAGGTGCTTCTTTCCTCTGGGAGAAGCTGGGCCTTGCCTCTGCCTGCTTCTCCTCGGATTGTGTGAAAGAAGGATGGGTTTTGCATTCATATGATTTTTTAAAAAATTATTCTTTATTGTTTAATGTATTACATGAGTCTCCCTTTTCCCCCATCCCCCTCTCCCCGGCCACCCCACCCCATATGAAGTGTAGCACTGCTCTGTCAAGCACAAGGCTCTGTCCTCTTTTAAAAAGTGCTTTTTTTTGGTAACAAAGGAAAGATTTAGCCTGAGCTCCTCTCTGGCAGTCCTGAGGCTGAAGCCATTAGGCAGCAGCCTGTTCTGATGGATGGTGGGGACGGTGACTGGGGCTGGCCTAAGAGGAAACCAGCTTAAATGTAGACTAAAGGTGAGCGTGGAACCCACGGGCATCTATGTCAGCCAAGGAAATCATGTGATCGGAGCCATAACTGAATGCCCATGTGCAGACCATAGAAGCACCCCTTCGTCCGATTCGCGCAGCCGGTCTTGCCAAATGGAGGACAAAGCACCAACCAGCACTCACGCTCGTCCGTCACAGGCTTTGGCCTCCTGCCCCCTCTTCTCTCTGGGCCCGGAATGCACACCAATCCCTGACAAATGGGATTTTGTGTTGATAAAATGAAACCTGAGCCAAACTCCTGATTTTCTTTAGGTTTCTAGAAACCACCGGTCCACAAAATCTCTGTGGTGGTGAAACACAGCCTTTCCAGGGGGCATGATTGAGATGAATAAAACATCTATTTTTTATTTTTATTTTACTTTTTTGTACTGACACAGTAAAGGATGGATTCAAGGGCAAGTCTTTGGAAAGTTTGAGTTCAGATGCTGTCTAGCCTGGAATGTGTGGCAGGAGGTGGGTAAAAACAATGTGTTCATCATGAATTTTTTGTGAGCCTACAATGCGCCAGGCACCTAGACTGGAGAGCCAGGTATGAACAAACCAACTACATCCCTGAAGAACAGTCTAGAGCAGTGTTTCTAGACTGCTCTCATGATGAGAATCACCTGGTGGAGTTGTTAAAATACAGATTCCTGAATCCCAACTAAGAAGTGCTAAAGTAGAATTTTTGGGAACATATAGGTAAAATTGTATACTTTACTAGTGCTCTAAGCTTAAGTATACAATTTTACCTATATATTCCCCAAAATTCTAGTTTAGCACTTCTTAGTTGGGATTCAGGAATCTGTATTTTAACAACTCCACCAGGTGATTCTCATCATGAGAGAAGTTTGGGAAACTCTGGTCTAGAGGTTTGCTGAGAAGAGAAAAACCTGTAGGTAGTTTAAAATAAAAAGTTGCTACTGATCCAATGTCAAGGTGAAACTTAGAGACAGATCTTGAACTAGAATACAGGTTCCATAACTCAATTATATTATCATGGCCCCAAGTGGAGCCCTGCATTTGCCACAGCCCCACAACACATGCCAACAAGATAAAGCAAGGCCAAAATGCTTGTGCACACACACACACACACACACACACACACACACACACCACCTGCCATAATTCCCTCTAAATGGCACCCCCTGCACGCAGAGGGACAAGCCAGGAAAGTGACATTTCCTTTAAGGGGTCTCTGGCCCCTCTATGGAGGGTCCCTCCTATGTCCCCTGAAACACCCAGCCTCCTCCCCTTTGTTACCTGTTTGTGCTGCTCTTCTCCATGTCAACCCCACTGCCCTAAGGAAGACAGCACCTCTCCTCCCCTGGATGCCTTCTCCAGCGTCTGCAGCAGATCCCCTTCCCATTGCTGGTGGCCCTTTGGGGACTCCTCCCCCATTCGTAGAGTTTCCTCACAGTGTGACTCCTGCCTCCTCCCTAGCGGAACTCAGGAACTAAGTTTTCTGTGTGCAGCTCAGCAGGCATGGCTCAGTGGTCGAGTGTCCATCTATGAACCAGGAGGTCATGGTTCAATTCCAGGTTAGAGCACAAGCCCGGGTTGTGGGCTCGATCCCCAGTAGGGGGCGTGCAGGAGGCAGCTGATCAATGATTTTCTTTTCTCATTGATGCTTCTATCTCTCCCTCTTCCTACCTCTCTTCAAAGTCAATACAAATATATTAAAAAAAACAGACTGTTGGCAGCTAGGGTACGTGATGGTGAGCTGGGCTTTGCCAGCCAGATACAAATCAGTGTTTCTACGTATTGCTATCACAGTTCCATACTTTACTTGTTAGCAATGAATTAGGTGAAGATCTTGATATTGTACCTCTGAAAAGTTGTCACAGAATACCTAACAAAATTTAATTACATGTTTTCATTCAAGGGATGCAGTTTTTTTTTAAAGAACCATTTCTGAAGATTATGTGGTATTTGGTTACACAGATATATCATAGTTTATTTTTTAATACCCTTTTAATATGGTTGGGTATTTTCAATAGCATTCATTCATCTAGAAAACATCCATTCATTCATCTATTACAAAAGCCAGTGTCTTCACAATGATTGTCTTGTCTTATCTCTTTACCACCCTCTGAGAAACTGATTATCTTAAATCTTATATTCAACACCCCTTTGTTTTCAAGAATGCAATACACTTACTTTATATTAATTTTATATTTGCAGAACATTTTTAAGATAGTACAGACAGTTCTCATACAGCCCACACCGTTTCTCCTAGCGTTCATATATCACACTACTATGGTAATTGTCCATGCCGACTTTAGGTTTTCTCAATATTTTACCTGCTTTGTGTCCTTTTTCTGTTCCAGCATCGCCTCCAGTTTCCACTTTCCATGTTGTCATCATATCTCTTGAATCACCTCTAGACTCTGACACTTCAGATTTTCACTGTTATTGATGATCTTAATATTTTTGAGGAGTGCTGGTCAGAACTTTTGTAGAATTCACTCAACTAGGATGTGGCTGTCACTTACTTTATGATTACACTGTGGTTATGGCTTTTGTGGAAGAAGACTGCAGAGGTAAAGTACCGTTCACATCACACCGTGTCAGAGGTACATACTACCAACATGACTTATCCGTGTTGATCTTGGCCTTGACCACTGGGCTGAGAGAGTGTTTGGTTTTCAAAATGGTCAGATAAAGAGCAGTAATGGTTTTCTGTAGTTCATTAAAGAGATTTTCTCTTCTATAATAAATAAAAACTTCTGAAATTTCTATTAAGGAAACAATAACATCTAAAAGCAAAGACATGTATTTTTGCAGCTAAAATTCTCTAACTACAGAATAATTATAGTTATTGCATTTCAGTGGATGATGGGTATAATTCTAGCATGAATTTTTTCCCCATAAAACGTAGGCTCAATTCTGATTTCTAGCTGGGGAAGTTGGAAGAGAGCAGTACAGTACTAAATACTCCAGTTATTAAACTTGGACCAGAAATCAATAAAAGGAAAGTAAATAAGAGCAATGGGTCCTTCCACAAATGGGGATAAACACTCTCTATCCATAAAATAAGAAGGGGGGAAACATATGTGAGGTGGTCCGTGAGGAACATTCAGAGAGAGTGATGATTAAAGACAGAAAACATAGGAAGGGTCGTCATCGATGGAGAGACAAAGAGCAGGGGCCCAGGTGACAGAGATTCTTTAGTTTAGGCATTGAGTTGAAGGGATGGCTCAGCTGGCAGTGAGCAGCTCTCCTGGGTCACCCTGTCTTCTGAAACCCAGCGATGGGCAGGATTCGATGATGCGTTGGCCCCACAGGAGATTAGAAGAAAACTTTATAGCTAAAACCTTGATTTCACACCAGCGGCCCTTGTGTTTGTTGCCACTGAAAAGTGACCACTCTGTGTCCTTTTTCAGAGCGCTGTCCATGGTTCTTCAACAGCTTCCCGAATGTTGGCCTCCAATATAGATTTGCTAAAGAGCATATTGCAGTTGTTGGAAGTAATTATCCAAATCACTTGCTAATTATACATTACTTTGTATGTACCGTGTTGGCAGGGTGGTCGGTACTTCCGTCTCTGGCTTGTGGGCTGTGGGCTAGTAGTCCTATTACGTCTGGCTGCTGGAGTTTATGCAAGGCTGAGCCCACAGCCTGACATACTTTGATGTTATCAAGCTAACCGCAGTCTCAGAGGGCCCATCTAAAGATAAATCAGGTTGCTATAAAAGTCTTTATTTTACACTACTTAAGGCAAAATAAAACAACCACATAACTTGTTATAGCCTGTGCAAGACAGCTGCAATTTCACATGTGGTTTCGTGCAGGGATCCTACCATATATAAGGCCGTGTTCTTCCCCTAACGATGCTGAGGCAATCATTGCAAGGCCCCGAGTCTCTCCTATGATGAAAATAGTCGATCAAACAAGGTAATCCATTTGCAGAACAGCAAGATCCAGACACAAGAGAAGTGGATCATTTCCCTTTGTTAATTCAGTGTTCACGTATGGAGTGTGTGCTCTGTGCAACACACCGTGTTACTCACCGAGAGGATGAAACATAATACGCCGCTAAAGGAGGTCACAACAAAAAGGGAAAAGTGGACCAACTTAGACACTAATCCTAATTTACAAGTCCTATTTTGTTTTGACACCAAAAGTATCCCCCTTTCACCACACAATGTGCTCTGTTGCGTGGAGGCAGTTCATGGGAGGTAGTTCACGTGGAGGCAGTTCACAAGAGGAAGGGGTGAGGATTAAAATAGCTTACAATTAAAAAGGCAGAGGCACCACCGATCCGAAGGTTAAACGGTCCAGCTGTTAATCCTTTAGTGGCTCAGGTAGCAACTAAAGAGGGTCCTGGGCAAGCAGAGGGGCAGGGCCCCACAGGCAGAGCGAGCTGATGTGTTAACGGCGGAGATGCCTGAATATCGGCCTGGGTAATACACGGTGCATCACTAGTCTGGTTTTCAGGTGGTGAAGATGTGGCCCTTGGGGCAATTAAGCCATCTCCCCTGGCCACCGAGCTAGGCAGTGTTAGAGCTAGAATTTGAATAATACTGTCTGATGCCCAAATCCACCCTTCAAATCACCCTTCCACATGAGAAACAGTTAAACAAACACTCCTAAGATTATAGGGAGGATGAAGTAGTCTTGTCTGACTGAAAGGATTTGAGGGAGCTGAGGAGAAGCATGAATGTGCCAGGATTTTAAGGGGGAAGCGGGTTCCAGGAAACACTTATATCTACAGTGTCCTTGAGGGAAGACAAGCAAGCATACCTTTTCCATAGATTTGACCACTGACAGCTTTGGGTGAGGCATGCATTCTGTTTTTATTCTTCGTTATAATTCAAACTTAATTTTAAATTCAATCCTGAGTTAGATGTATTTAAACTCAGTTCCTCAGTTTTCAAGAAGCAGTAAATTGGATACTGTGACTTAAGCTCCTTTAATTTGTTAACCTCAGTCTTGACAACATTTAGCGGTAGTGTCTAAGAGGCCCATATTTCTGAAAAAGCATTAAATATGAACCAGATCTCTTTTGTTAAATGTAAGTAGACTGAAAACCGTCAGGGCAGGGGGCTAAGGTGGGCAAAGACTTGTCGTCCCGAGGCTGAGGTTGACTCATCTCTGGCTCCCTTTCCCAGCTGTGCTTCCATCATCACGTGCTCCCGCCCAAGCTCCTGGAATTCACCGTGCCCCAGCCTGCTGGCAGGCCTCCCCTCCACGATGGTGTTGTGTTGGTGAATTCCTTTGTGCTGTTACAACACTCTTGGCCTTGGTCCTTTTGTCACTTTCTGTCCCCAGCATTGTCAAGGGCTGCAGAGCTGTCGGGCTGTGATCAGAGGGCCTCCAGAGACCCTGAACAGTTGACATGGATGGTAGCCCCTTGGGTTACTGATGAGCTCTTCTACAGAGAAGTGAGGGAAGACGTGCAAGCATACGTTTTCCATAGATCTGATCATCGAAAGCCCCTCAAAGTACAGGGGACCTCCTAAAATAAAAAGAAGCGGGGTTTGTGCAAGCTGGAACAGAGGGGCTAGCAATGGGACTGGCTTCCAGTGGGATTGCTCTTCAGGTAAAGACATTTGAGTGTCACTCACCTGTGGGCGGGGTCCAGGTTGCCCCATTGTTGGGTTTGTTGATTTCTGCAGACCAGCTCCATAAGCAAGACCATTGCCCAGGAAGCAGCCATCTCTAGCACATGAGTCTCCATCCAACCCAACGGTCTATATCACCGACATCCCGGTGTGCCCAGCAACAAAGCCCAAGTGAGGACTCACCACCCAGTGCATACTGAGATGGAGCTGAACGTGTATTTGTAGAAATCAGTAGTGAAGGGAAGAGTGAGTTATTGTAGAATCCATGTGGCAGAAAAAGTGAAGGGACTATCTTACAAAAATCAGAAGTGCACTCATTAATATGTCCATGACAAAAATTATATCTTATTTTATATATGTATCCCTGGATTCATCCACAGTGCCGACTATATAAATATCATTCAATAATTATAAGCTAAATTAAACTAATACTATTTGTTCAAATCTGCGTATGCAAGAGCAATGCCAGTAGACCAAGAAAAATTGCAGGCTAGGAAGAAATAAAATGAATTTGGCTGTAAAAGGGTATTAATTAAATATGCATGGCCAAGAAAAAGAAATAGGCCACCAATAAGAAAACGGTAGAGCAGGGAGCGAAACAAATTGGAATTAGAATTTCCATGTATCTAGACATGCTTGATTTTACTAATCACCCTCCCACCACTTCACTCAACATCTTAGGCTCAGATGGAGAAAGAATGTGGCTGTGGGAGCATGAACCAGAATAGAACACATGCCCATGTTTACCCGACACATGTGCAAGTATGTCTTCCAGGTAGTTCCATCTGCATTTTCCATTACATCTCACAGACAAGCAATCTCAAACGCTGTTGTCATCCCTGCCATGGTCTAAACTATCTTAATCAACAGCCACCGTGGACTAAGCACAGAGGAACATCATCGCATTTCATCTCTGCAGTCGCCACATCAGCAGGAAATCATTATCTCATTTCACAGGCGAAGCCTCCGGAGCGTCGGAGGTTTCAGATGTACAGTTTTGCGCTTGGTTCCACTGGCCCCGAGGCAACGCTATTGACTTCATCATGGCAATTGTTTCTCCAGCTGTGGTCCAAAGCAGCGCTCGTATACCCACCCCTGGTCTGCACCTGGTCTTGCTTGTTTTGTCAGTAATTGATATAGTTCTCACTCCTTTTATTGCAACCTCCTTGAGGGTAAAAAAAAATGGGGGGGGGGAAGATGCATCCTAATTATGTTTGAAAATTCTTAGAAATGGGGGCGAGAGCAGGAGGATTTGCAACATTAGGTGCCCATGATATTGGTGAGTGGACGAGGCAGTTTTATAAGCACTAGAGACTTCCTTATTTGGCCACAGCTGAAAACCACATTTGTCTAAATTTGCCGGATTCTGGACTCAATACAAAGGAATAAACTGACAAATCAGATTTAGAGATCTGGTGATGAGTACTTGATTCCACTCTTGTTTTTAAAAATGGGAGCCACAGAGGCTCAGCGTTCGGGATTATTTTAAAGACAGTGATTGCAAACTGAGCTAGTGAGTGGGGCCCGGCATAGGCGGAGCCCTGTTTATTGAAGCAGCTCCGTTTTATCTGCTTTAAATATGAGGCTGCCAAATTGCTCGAGTAAACTGTCTCACAACGAAGTGTGTTTTAAAAGCTCTGCTATAGAACTTTGGTTTACACTTCCTGCGACACTTACCTTAACTTTACATTATCGCACAGCACAAATATACTTACCGTTTTCTCCCCACAAAGGCTAAAAGCATGCTTCTTAGCTCCTTTCCTCATCCCCACAACAGGGTCTTACTCATCAATTTCTGACACCTGTACTCATAAAAAGAGATTATATATATATATATATATATATATATATATATATATATATTTGTGCCTATACACAAATATATATATTTGTGTATATGTAGGCATGTATTTATTTCAAAAAAATCAATAAAAATAAAGTTGGTCCCATGTGGTCTAATTATTCTACTTCCACAAAGCACTATCTCTAGGGTCAAGGCTCAAGTGTGCTCTGGAAGAGCCTATCACATCAAACATTCTTTCTTTATTGAGTTAATTGGGGTGACATTGGTTAATAAAACCATACAGGTTTCAAGTGTACAATGCAACAAAACTTCATCCGCACATTGTACTGCTCACCCATTGCCCAAGGGCAAGTCTCTCAGCCACCATTTACCCCCCCACACACCCCCCCACCCCCCATTGCCGTCTTCCACCTGCCCCTTCCCCCTTCCCTCTGGCTATCACCATGATGCTGTCTATGTATATTTTTGCTTAATCCCTTCACCGCCCTTTCAACCGGCCACCCAACTCCCACCACCCCCCAATAGCTACCGTCTGTTTTGGGTTTTTTTTTGCCTCAATGAGGCAAACCTATTCTTAAACTCTGAGAGATGAGGAGAACCACGGCACACTCTAAGAAGTTACAAGTTGTAACCAATAAGAAGTATTTGGGAAGACATAAGAACTCTTATTTTTATGCTTTTAAAGACTCGCTAAACGTTGAGTAGACTCAAGAGAGCTGTTGGTGCAGTTTCAACAATCATATCCCACTATGGACCTATCGATTGGTTTACCTTTTAACAGCTCACATTCGCCAGTTACTCCTGAAGCCCCAGCCACTCTTAGGTAGCATCTGAAATGCATGCTAGACCAAGCTTAAAACACCCGGAGCTAAAAGTGCCCTGTGGCAGCGGGCACGATCCATTACACCCCGCACCTGGGGCCGGCGGGCCTTCCCCATCATGCAGGCACTCTCAGTCCTGGTCAGTCGGGATAGACGAGTTTTTAATACATGACGTCAGCTATGAAAACTGCTTTGGTTTCTAAAAACGGGGCATTTTAGTTCCACAAATGCCCATAAATCAGGCCCCCTGTCAGTATCTCCGCAATTACATTAATTGAATATTGACCTTTAGTGTAAATCCTTTTAGTGATTCTACTCATACCCTCTAGGAGTTGTTCCTGATGTGGTTTTATCTTTACTTGAAAGAAATGCTACTTCAAATAGTATCATTATTTTTACAAGTATCACTTTCTCCGTTTATGATAATTTCCTCTTTAAGCAAACTTCATTTAAAAATGTGGACTCTTTTCCATCCATTAGCCTGTTCCTTGGGGCTCTTTTTTTCCCTTTTTCTGGGACACTTCTCACGGGCTTTTGCTTGGCATTGCTGTTGGGAGAAGCATGTGTTGTTGGTAGCTCAGGTTATCTAAGTCTCTGCCTGTGTGATATTTCCTTTCTGTGGGGCAGGATTACATTTACAAGGTCCTGGGCGAGCAGCATTAGGAAAATAATGGTCCTTCTGAGGCGCAGGGACTGCTAATTAAGGCCTCTTCTGCACAAAATGAGTAGAGGGAACATTAAGATATCATTGGAGAATAAACAGAATATAAGAAATTTAAGACCAGAAGCCAGTCCCATGGATGTTATTCTCACCCGCATTTGTGTAACCTTGAATAATCCTGCCATACAACAAAGTGTGTGCTATTACAGCATAGATCTAAAGCCTTTGAGTGTTACCTGACTCCCATTGAAACTAAAATATGCTCCAAAATGTTTCAAAGCTATTGCGAGGCCAGCTCTGTGGATAATTGTTTTACTAAGAAGCTTCACCTTGGTGGAGCAAGGTCACCTCTCTCTGTTTCACATTCTTCATAGGTGATCTACGCTGAGTGCTGGAGAGAGCCTCCAATTTCCACTTCTGTCTTAGCAATACCCCATGTTGAATAAAATGCATAAACACTTTTAGGAGGAATAGGGTAACTTCTGAAATAGCTTCTTAGCTACGCTCTTTCTGCAGCTGTCTCAGTACAAGTGTCTCCATTCTAATTGTCTTGCTTTTCATCCCCAAGGACACACGATTATCACCTGCCACATGGAATTTTTCTGTAGGTCCTTGCAATTATCACTTTGTGATTTCCCTCTGGCATAATATCATTCATCTGTTCATTACTCATATTTCTGATATCTGTTCTGATCCAGCTTTGTTTTTGTTTCTTTTCTTTTCTTTTCTTTTCTTTTCTTTTCTTTTCTTTTCTTTTCTTTTCTTTTCTTTTCTTTCCTTTCCTTTCCTTTCCTTTCCTTTCCTTTCCTTTTCTTTTCTTTTCTTTTCTTTTCTTTTCTTTTCTTTTCTTTTCTTTTCTTTTCTTTCTTCTTTCTTTCTTTCTTTCTTTCTTTCTTTCTTTCTTTCTTTCTTTCTTTTTCTTTCTTTTTTGTCTATATACAGACCAGCTCCATTGTTTTTTGTTCCAGTCAAAATTAGTTGCTTTTATGAGTTATTTGGCTGAGCTTTCGATTTTTTCACATTAGAAAAATATAACAGTGAGAGGAAGATAAAAAGTCATTTCAGAAAGTGCAGGAAATTATTATAAAACAAAGAACAGAACTAAGACCCTCAAGATTTAAGGGTTTGACTTCGCCATCATTGGACAGGGGCTCAGGTTCATCAAGGAGCATCGATGGTTGAATGTTAAAGCCAAGTTTTTATATAATGTCCAAAGCTAGGTTTTTATTAATGGAATGCAACTATAAATATTTGAAATGCAATACACACATCATAGTAAAAAAAAAATTGACACTAAGTGATCCAAGAGACAACAGTGATGCAAATGAGACATAGATGCCCTTTGGTTGAGTGTCCTACAATCATTACAGCAACCAGTGACATTTCTTGACCCAGTTTTAGTGAGTTCCTCCTTGAATGTAGGTTTAAGGATTAAGTAAGAGAGAAAATATGAAGGAGACTATTTGTTTTTTATCCTCTGAGCTTTCCCGACTCAGAGGTGATGACTTATTTTTTATGTTAATTAAGTAATCTGCTTTGTCACCTATTTTTGAGGGATGTGTGATTTTTTATAAATCTAACAGAGTAGAGAAAAATACAAGCACTTAAATCAAGTCTTCTTAGAAAACATACAACCATAGGAAAGATCCCAAACTTAAAGATCCAAAACTTAAAAAAACTTAAAGCAAGCACAAAATGATACTATAAAGAGTGACTAAGAAATAACACCTGGACACTGGAAGAGCAGGCAGCTTGAAGCTCCCATCTCCCCACAGAAACATAAACAAACAAATAAACAACAATAACAAACAAGCAGAAATTGTCAAAATCAACTTTGTCAGAGCTCTGGAAAATAATCAGAGGTCTCCCGCAATTAAATGAATGATGAATGATGAAAAAAGGCAACTAAGAGATGTTAGAAAGGCTGTGTAATTTTACGTGCCTTTGCCCCTTCCTCTTCCCCGTATTGCCAACTGTCTCGAAGTCAGCAGCCTGTGTTCTTAGTGTGGAACTATGAGATCTCAATCTCCAATTCCAGAGCAAGCAAAGCAACCCTTATTTGCAAGTCATTGTGTAGGTTCATGTGAACCTGAGTGGAGTCAGTAAAAATTAAAAGGCAAGAAAACGCTGATGTTAGAAGGCAATCTCTCAGGTGGAACGTGCTTACACGGAGAGAGTAATCCTTCTGTTACATTCAAGCCTTCAAACCCACATTAGGGAGGATAATCTTCTTTGCTCTGTGTATGATTTCAGTATTAATCTTATCCAAAATGACCTCACAGAAACACCAAGATTAATACTTCATCAAATATCTGGGCACACTCTGCGCTCTGGTCCAGTGAAGTTGACACATAAAATTAACCACTACAAGGTAGTCAGACAAAAACAGGAAGCTTAATGAGTTAGCATAGGACACACCTAAAAATAGGATACACCTGACACATTAAATCCAAATCGTTGAAAGTCAAAAGTCAGAGAACCTGGAACATAGCAGCAGGATAAAAATGATTCAACATGTTCATGTGATCTTCAAAGTGATTAAAAGGAAGATTTCTCAGCAGAGATTTTGGAGGCCAGAAGGCAATGGAAGGATATATTTCAAGTGATGAAATTTTAAAAAGTCAACCTAGAATTATATATCCAACAAAACTGTCCTTCAGAAATGAAGGGGAAATGAAAACATACTCAAACAAACACAGCTCAGGAAGTTTGTTGCCAGTGGGACATTCACATCACAACTAGCATCACCGCCAGTGTCCTGAAACTTTACTTCTCCTGCAATATTGTTGTCTGAAGGGAACATTTTTTTTCTGCTCCCTGTCTCTGTGCACCCAATAATACTGATTCAGAGTTGAAGATGGGTACATATGATTGAGAGGGGCTTGTCACATGCTTTTATCCGAGTATTAGAAGTTGTTGCTAAAAGCTTATCTCTAACACTTTTGGATTCTGTAGTCTACAGTAAGCTGACCGGTTGTCTTGCTCAAAAGGTTTAGAAGGTGGGAGTTTCAGAGACTGGGCAGCTGAGGGCATGGCAAATGTCTATAATTCTTTTACCTATGCAGCAGGTAGAATATACTTGTAATTATTTTACAAACCTTTATTGAGTAAAAATTGTATGTTGGAACCATAAGGCACAGGGAAAGCAAAATTTCATAGTAAATGATGTGCTGAAGTGGGTCAGTAAAAATCCCGACTAAAGGTGAAAATGAGGAATGTGGTCGCAGGGGGAGCAAGGATCTGAGTAGAGACCAGACTTCTGGTTCTAATCTCCATGAATTCCAGTCCCTGAAGGTACTTCCCTCACTGTGTGCCTACCTCCCTTTTAGAGGGGAGGGGCCTAATTTTACTGAATTTCAATTATGTCTCCATGCCTGGGTCTGCTCTCAAGCAGCATTTCAGAGGAATGACTGTGTGCACCTGGGTATCATTTACCATTACTTGATTAAGTGCAGCAGAATTCAATTCTGGTTAGCTTCAGAGAACACTTTGTTGAAAGGAAATGGTAGTTGATAAAATCCAACCCATGTCTACAGAGAACAGAAGGCAGGAGAACCCTCATACATAGTCTTGTTAGGATCAAATTGCCAAACTATTTTTTGGTGCCAAATTTCACTTTTCCCAAGATTTAATGCAGCAGGAGAGAGCTGGCCCTAGATGAGGAGTCACCCCAGGCCCGTGGAGAATGAGGAGGGGGTTTCTCAGAGGGCGCTCTGGATGCTCTTACCAGGAGGGGATGCAGGCCAGGCTCATAGAACATAAATCGCGGCTGCCTCCGGAACCTCTCTGTGGTATTACTGAGTGCAGTAAATGTCACCAATCAAAAGAAAGATTGACGTTAAACTTAAAAACACTTCCTTGTAACAGTTACCTTTTCAGCAGATTTTCTCCTGTTTTTGCTTTCTCTGAAAAGACGCGTGTGGCCAGGAATGACTCTGGTAAGCTTTTTTTTTTTTTTTTTATGAACGAAATATTTTAAAACTAATATGTTCTTAAAGATATTTACCACAACACTAAGTTTCTTTGAAAGCAAAGTGAATAAACATAAAATTCTAATTTCTACAGTTCTCAGGGCATTTATCAGTGTTTTTAATCAGTATTTTATGATTAGTTTAGCCTTTGTATTTCTACCTTTTCCTCCCTTTTTATTAATAGAATTGGTATTACTGGGCTTTGTATTGAACTAACATTTTATGGCAATAATTAAACACATTCATTCTTATTAGACAATATAATGTGCACATAAAATTATTAGGCAAAATATTCAGCCAAATCACAAAAATGTGTAATAAAATTATATGCCATGAAAGCATTTTCTTCTAAAACAAGCATTGAAAGTACCTTTCACTGATAATGCAGGTATTATTTTCAACCCTAAAGGAATTTTTTCTAGAGGTTAAATCACTAATACTCATCAATATTCCTATTTTATACCTCCCTGAGTCCAAAGAAGCAAAATAACTATTAGAATTTTAATTGCTAAAGCAATAACTTGAAATGAGATAATGCCACTCCCAGTAATGCTTCCCATTTAATTGCCTTCACCAATTTTGTCAGAGGACTCAATGCAAATGCAACAATTGTTCTCTGTACCAACCAGAATAACACATTCATTTCCATTTATTTTTTAAAATTTAACTTAGTATATTTATTTTGTTGATTATCAAATTATTCAACCTCCAATAGAATAAATTAAAGAATATATTTGTTACACATATGAAAAAGAACATTAAAAACAAACAGTTATCTATTTTATTACTGTAATATCTGAAATTATCTATATGGAGATTTATTTTCACATATAGTCTGTTAGCATGGCATATTTTAATAGCTTTAAGGTTTTTTTATGGCTCAGAAAACAGCAAAACAGGAATATATCAATTAGGTCCAAATTTAGGACCCTCACAGCTTTAAAACAAAAGTTACTTTAAATTACATATTTAAGGAAATCACCATAAACTTTGTCAATATTACCTTGGCCTTGGCCAATTTGGGCTTAGAAACTTAGAGGACCTTTACCTCTAGGCATTGATCCAACCATAACACATCCCCCAGGAGTGCCCCAAGGCAGGTGGAGTGATACTGTGAACATGGAAAAGAACACCTGTGTGGGTATGTGCTGCTGTCCTCAGCCAACGGGCTCTGTCTTGGGAGAGGATGTATAGAAGGAGCCTACGTGGTGGTGGTTCTGAGGCCAGCAGCACCTCGGTAAAACAAACAAAACAGCAACAACACGTGTGTACATGCATGTGTGTGTACATGTATATAAGTTTACATACTTACACATGTGTGTCTCTGTGTGTGGATCTGTATGTGTGTGTGCGTGTGTGTGTCTGCATGCTTGAGAAAGTCAATGGGGACGGCCACCTGGGTGGAAACAGACTCCCTGCCTATAGCCAAGGGGAGAGGGACAAACGAGAACTCCTGGAAAGGAGGGGGCAGGTCCTCCTGCTCCTCAGCCTTGGGGGTCCTTCAGGACAAGCTGAGCGGAAGCACCTCTGGGGAGCCAGGGCTGAAGCCCAGTGCCACGGCCCTGGCAGCAGCTTAGCTCATGGCCGGAGCTACAGGAAGGAGCTTGCCTTGCAGGTGTCTGACCTGAGGCAATGGAGCCGTTCCAAATCCTCACCTTCTAGACAAGATCGGAGAGTATGGTGCCACCGAGTGTCTCAATGACTCGGCCTGTGGTTTGTCATGAACCATATAAAGGAAGTTTCCCATGGTTAGAAATACTGGGGTCAGAAAGGCTGACAAAAGGCAAGAAGTAAATTGATGCACTCTGTTAGCTATGCATTAGGCTTGGAGATTTATAGGAAAAGCCGAGGCAACAGTTGTGTGTGCTTTCTCACCAAGTCCATTATCTTCCCACAATTATTCTCTTCCCACCGTGTTTGATTAATGCTAACGCCATGCGCTCATTCATCTAAGCTGGAGACCTGAGTGATCTAATGGACTTCCATTTCCTCTCATGCTTCACATCCAGCCAGTCCCTAAATCTTGTTCACTCGACTTCCTTCAGACCTAAAACACGTATCTGCTTCTTTTTCTCCATTTCCTTTGTCAAAGCTCAACCCAACAGTCAACCCAAGCCTATTGGCTCACTCGGGACATGAAGCCTCACTCTGTCTGATTCCCGTGTCATGTAGATGAGGCTGGGTTTCAGAGCTGAGAAGCAGCAAGGTTAGGCTTTCGGGATTCTTGGGATGGGATGTATCTTGCATACTGGGAGGACATGAGCTTTGGAGGTGCATGGGTGAAATGGGTGGATAAAATAGTGTTCTCTAAACTTTAGATGCTGAAACCATAACCCCTACTGTGACCGTATTTGGAGATAAGGCCTACCAGGAGGCAATTAAGGTGAAGCAATGCCATAATGGAGGGAACCTGTCCTTCTAGAAAGAGGCATCCAAGAGTCATCTCTCTCCTGCATGTGCTCAAAGGAGAGGCCTTAGGAAAAACCTTGCGGTTGGACTTCCATCCTCCAGAACTTTGAGAAAGTAACTTAGTGTAAACCCTCCAGCCTGAGATGCTTTGTTCTGACAGACTGACCTGATCCGCCCATCCGCCACCTCCCAGGTCCAAACTGTCCCCACATCTCTGCACTGATGTCGTCCCTCTGCGCATCACAGTGCTGGCAGGTATCCAGACTCATCTGCTCTGTCTGTGACTTTGTATTTTTAACTATTCTTTTTATTTTAGAATTACCCCCCCCCCCTTTTCTCTCTTACTAAATAATTGCTGATCCATTAAGACTAACCTAAAGGTCTTTTTTTCCTGTGTGAAGACAGTTAATCACTCTTTCTTTGTAACTAAATCTACCGAACATCTGAGAGGTGAAATGCTTTAGTCACCGGCCCCCTTTCTTTCTGTTGGGCCAGGAGGGAATTATCGCGGAGTGCTGGGGAAGTGAACAGTGCTATTCAAATCAGAATTCATAATGTATTACCCCTTCGAGTTAAACTCCCCAACTAAATTGAATATGATAACTTCTTTATTTTAACATAAATTTTAATGTAATTTGCATCTGTATGTCAATGTGTTTGACGTTAATAACATTATTTTACTTATTAATAAGACACTGGGCTTGACATATATTAAGCTGGCAATAATTATATGTTGCGATAATTAGTTATTGCAAGAATAGACACACGAGCAAATAACTAATGAAATAATGAGTTGGAAAATAATGGTGAAAGCAGCTTAGAGAAGAAGAAGAAAGTCAGTACAAACAGGAAACCCAGATGCCCCTCCCGAGGAACGGAGAGCGGGGACTCAGGCGCCTGCCCATGGCACTTCTCACACTGCCCTTCAGCTCTGAGATGCACCAGGTCCCGGAAGTGAAACTGCCTCTCAGTCAACCTGAGATACACTCACAGTCTAAACACAATAGTTTTAAAAACGGAAGGAAGTGAAGTATGAGAAATTATTCCCTAAAAATTAATCACTGCCGTGCGGCTTCTGAGATTGTCGACCAAACGCGGGAATAGAATGTGCTACCTGCTCTCGCTTCTGGTGCTTCCCAGACGGAACAGGGCGGCTCTGTCGGTAGGAATGCTTCCCGGGGACGCTGTGTAGTGGTCATTGGTGACAAGTATTACCAAGCATATCGATCTGCTAATTAGCATTGAAATTTCCCCCCCAATTAATTTTTTTTTGGAATAAGTGTGCATCTTTTTCAAATGTATGCGCGTTTGCTTTTTCAACCCCGACAGCACAGAGAAGTCCAGTTGGGTCTTTGGAAAGATGACCTTTTGGGAAGGGTGCGAGGTCCCCCGCGGGGTCCTGTAGAGGTTTTGATGGACGCCACTGCCTCGGGCTTCCTCCATCTCTGCCACGCTCCTCTGGGCCATGACCTTTGCCCGGGTACACTCTGGTGTCCCTTTAGGTGGAGGCCTGGTGGCTGGGCTCCTATGTCACTGGCTGGTGAATGTACTGGGAGTGCTTTCAGAAAGCGGATGGTGGTCAGAGGAATCGCCACCCGTCCACAGGTGCTCCCGGTTGCTGCTGTCTTTCCTTTAGACCCTTGCTCACTTTGTTTCACCCGAAAAGTGTGAGATGAACCATCCACTGCCAAACGGAAGTTGTAAGCACACGTTCACCTGACAGGTCCAGCTGATTTTCCCTTTCTCTTCCTTTGGGCCCAATACAGACCCCTTGTCTCTTCCTGCCGGCCTCTTCCCGCTCGTCCCCGTCCGTCTCTCTGCGTGGCTGTAGTGTGCTCAAATGTAGGCTGGGACCTGACCCCAGTTAGGGATCCTCCGAGATCCTTCGCTTTTTTTATGCTAATGTGGCCCTTGTTCCAGTGACAGACATTTTGTTCTCCATTTTAAGGAATGCTTATGTTTACTAGAAGATTTTTTTTTTTTCAATTCAGAAGATTCCCTGAGAAATGATTGATTTGAAAGACACCCAAAGTAGCACATTCCACACCTGGACAAACCTGTTCTAAAACTCAGACAGACAGATGCCGCTGTGGCCAAGGCATGGTCAGCAGACTTTCCCTCCCGGGAACTGGAAAACGCATCATCAAGTCCACGTGTTCGGAGGGGAGCAGCAGGTGTGTGTGCGCTGTTCCATTTGGGTGGTTCTCCTCGTCCTGGGAGAGCGGCTTCCGGAAAGGGAACTTGTGAATCCTTCACATAAACCCCTGGAGTGGCTCACCTCTGGGATCCGGTCCAGAGCACAGACCACACACCCGGGTAAAGCAGTCCGCTCAGTTCGCTGGGAAATAAGTTGTTTTTCAGCACCTTGCTGACGTGGGAGGCAGCAACACTATTTTCTCAACTGTAAAAGGATACTGTATTTTCCTGTGTATATTAGGCTTTTTTTTCTAAAATCGTTAGGCTGAAAATCGAGGGGCGTCTCACACATGGAAGTCAGCGGAGGAGGGAGCTGCAGGTGCCCAGCTGCCCAGACCTTGTCAGACAGGCTTCCTCCAATCACCAGCCGTATTGTTACTGACGTCAGCTGATGCTCCATCTTTCTATATTTCTCCCTAAACATCAGTCTTTGATTGGAGGTGGAGGTGGAGAGAGCTCAGATGCCAAAGGGACCAGAGTGTTCTGAGCCCATAAAGATGTAAAAAAATAAAAAGATAAATACTGGTAAGCGATTGTCTTACTCTGCAAAATCCAAACTGAATGTCATCAGCTATGAAGAAGAGCATGGAAACAGAGCTGCAGAGAGACCGTTTGGAGCTCCTCCCGCTGAGTGTAGGATCAGGAGGTGGAGAAAACAGGAAGAACAACTCCTTAAGGTGAAAAAAAAGAAGGGCCTAAGAGGAAATTCAGCAAAATGTTTACAATATTTATTTATTAATTTTGGGTTGGAAAAGTGTGTGAGGGGTATGGTGGGCCTTGTACATGGGGGTGGCTTATACATGGAAAAATATCTTGTGTGTCTCTCACTTTGAACTTTTTCCATTTCCCAAAATTGAAACCAACATTGTGGTGTCCTGGTGCTTTCTAGCTGCCTGGAAGTCTGGGGATACTCTGGCAGGGCACAGCTAACATCCATCCAGTTCGCATCTCTTTTCTCTTTCTGTTTCTTCCTGTCTTCTACTCTGTGTAAATGGGGCTCTCTGAGACACCTCTGCTTGGTCCTTCTCATCCTCTGAGGCTCTGTGACCCTCTGTGACATCCGGCCCCGTCTGTGGTCCCATCTTCCTGACGTAGACTCATGACCACATTTAACACTGTTGCCACACTCGCCCACCGGCTGCTTGGGAGGCTGTGGGTCTCTGAACTGTTAACAGGCCACACCTGACTCATGTAAAGGTGAAAAGATATATTAATGGTACTTACTCACCAGATATTATTACTAACTGGTAGCCCTGTGCACGAATCTGTGCACCAGTAGCTCTCTGTAGGGCCTGGCCGCTCTCCACCTGCTGCCAGAGGCTCATCCACGGCCAGGCATGGAATGCTTGCCTCCTTGTAAAGGTGATGAAGCAAGCATTCTGCCAGGCATGCTGTTTGCTCTCAGAGGCTACTTGCTCCCGGGACTGGGGGACTCCAGTGGGGCTGAGAGGACTGGGTGCTGCCATCTTGTGGCTATGGGTGCCGCCATATTTGAGACAGAGTGATGGTTAATTTGCATATTACTCTTTTATTATAAAATAAATATAAATTAGATTTTGAGAGATGCTCTGACAATATATCCATGAGCTAGATAGTTGAGCAAAAAGGGGAGAGAGGAAGTGAGGGAGAAGGGAAAGAGAAGGAAGAAAAGGGAGATAAAGAGGGAGGGGAGAGAGGGAGAAAGGACAAAGGAAGGATGAAAAAAGTAAGCAAGAAAGCAAGAAAGCAAAAAAGAAAGAAAGAAAGGAGACTGATGCTTTATGGAGAAGTATAGAAAGATGGAGCAGTACACCTGATTGGAAAGGTCTAACATGCTTTTAAATTAAGCCATCACCAGGGGTGACAGGTTGTGAGGCAGAAGGGATGTGTAAGTGTTTGCACATCAGGCCTGTATCCAGCGCCATTCAACACCCTCTCCTCTGCTCCCACCACAGGTGCGTGTCCTTGTATTGGACGGCCAAGTCCATTGTCACGTCTGCCCCACAGGCCTGCTGCTTCCTGAGATTCTTCTGAGATTGAGATTCTGCTGTCCTTCATCACTAACTCCCACCTTCGATCACATGTAGGAAATTGAAGTAACTAAGCTCTGCCCTCAGATTACATAAAAGGTAAAAATTAGGTCTCTCTCTCTCTCTCTCTCTCTCTCTCTCTCTCTTCTGCTCTCCCTCCCTCTCTCCCTCCCTCCCCTCTCTCTCCCTCCTTCATCACCCCCTCTCTCCCTCTCCCCCTCTCACAGCATCTGGCTAAGAAAAGAAATCATAGCAATTTTCTTACAGCAGCAGGATCTGTATTCTTTCTCAATATTCAGTTACTTACATTCAAAATTTGCTAGTTTCTCTTTTGGTGACAGATGTGATGATGTTTTTTTTAAAATGTGCGCGCCTGTGTGTGTGTGTGTGTGTGTGTGTGTGTGTGAGCACGCAGGGGGTGGGGGCGAGGGCGTGCATTTCAGATATAAAGTAAAGTTCGCCTAATTCCTGAAACTCAGCTGGACTCACTGATTTCTAGATGAGATTGCAGAGCAATGTGAGTGGCCCAGTGGGAAGAATGCGCTCACTGATGCAGAATCCTGCTCCCTGTCCCACCCACTGCCCGGCCACCATACCTGTGCTCCGTGGAAGGTTCCAGAAGCTCTGAGTGCTGACATGACTGAGAATCAGCAGGTTTCTCACATGTGCATCCTCGGAAGGAAAACAGAAGAATGCCCTCCCCGCTGGCTCTTCATTTTAATGGAAAACCAAGCCTCTCATCTTCCTCGTCCGCGGGCAGCACGGCTTCTCCCATGAGGCTGCCAGAGTGTGCCAGGTCTGAGGTATCCATGCTCATGAGCCTTCCTGAAGCCAGGCCGTGTGGGCATGCTGTGTGCCATAACGTGCAGAAGGTGCCTTGGGCAGCCCTCATAAGCCTCTGAGATCAGAGGGCAGAGAGCTTGATTTAGACACCACCACTGTCAGGCCACTTTTAGCAAACGTATATCTCTTGCTGGAACCAGCAGGGGTGTATAGCCAAACCCTGGTCCATAAAGAGCTTTAGCTGTTTTCTTGAGGAAAGGATTTCCATTTGAATTAATGATATTCCAAAATACCATGCAAACTATTAAAATAGGGAGTGTTCCTAATGACTCATCCTTATTTTCATGGCTTCTAAGGGAATTCCCACCAGCAAGAGCACTGATAGGAGACCTGTGTATCCATTTGAAATGTTTGCATTGTATTGTGGGTAAACACATTATACAATGTCGGCTTGTACAACAACAGTTGTTTTCGGTCTCACAGGATGTCATTCTAAGTAGATGGACTGTGTCCCCAGAGCCTGCTTTTTCAAGGAGCTTAATAAATGACTATTAGTAGACAGAAGTGTGAATTGGGTAACAGAAAATCACAGCTTCGTAAAAATATGAAAAGTGTTGCTGGAGACAAGCATTGGGTTCCAGGGTATTCCGGTAAGCCTGGCATCTTCAGTGAGGCCCATGCAGACAGAATCGGGGAGACTATGCAGAAGGAGCCCCAGGAATCACTCCACCCGGTGCCATCGCTTAGTCGGGCTCATGGTCCCTCACCCAGCTTCTGACCAGGCTTCACTCCGTGCTCACCGTCCATCCCACCTCCCTCCTCTCTCCACTTAGTCTCCCCACCCCCAGCACAGAACCAATGGCTAAGCTACAGAAACATACGTTACACAAAACTTCGTCTGCCAAAGATTTACTGTGTAATCCTTATTTTAAATGAATAAATGTTCTCTTTACAATCTTAGAAAATATAACAAAATATAGAAGACTATACAGCAATAATCCCAAGTCATTCATCCAACAGGTGATTGTTACCCAGAAGTCTTAAAGTGAGAGGAGAAAACCTATATAATTTTATTAATCAATGTCACCCTAGTAAATTCAATAATACTATATAATAAAAGGCTAATATGCAAACGATCGTGACACCTTCATGCCTTAACTGATCAGCAGGAGGCTGCAAGTGTGACAGGTAGCAGTGGCCAGGGCTGCATGCACAGCGAGGGACATGAGGCTATGTCTCCAGCCCTGCGCCGGCCAGGGACATGGCACTGTTATGGTTTATTTATTAATACATTTATATATTATTTTTATATACATTTAACTAATTTTCTTTCATCTCTGACACATCTATTATAGAAAAAGGGCAAATGGCAATATTCAAATACTTTCTCTAATTAATTTCCTTTTAATGTGCATGAATTTTGTGCACTGGGCCACTTGTGTTTTTTTTTATGAAAAGAAAGAACGGTTGTTTAATGAGGAGTTTTAAAATTGAAATGTATTATTAACAGATAGTAGACTTGACTTTGTTTGTGGATGGCTCTATGAATTGTAAAACCTGTGCAGACTCACCTACCTACTGCCACAAGCATGGTGTGGCCTGCCCTGTCACTGTGAGATCCACCTCCGCTGCCCGACTCTGTCCCGAGGCCCTGCCAGCTCTCATCTGGTCTCCCTGGAATCATACAGGATGTTTGTACCTTTGCAGAGAAGCTCTGTCACTTAGGACACTGTCTCGGAGATACATTTCAGTGGCTTAGCTCATCAATAGTTTATTCTTTTTATGGCCATATAGTATCCCGTTGTACAGATGGACTACATGTGTTTATCTATACACAGTATTTATCGCTCATAATATTGTCTTACATATTTCTCCCTCCATTCTCTGCGTTTTTGCTCGTCCCCAGGGGCACTGCTTCCTGCCATATGTTTCTTCCCAGTGCTGCCTTCCTTCTGCAGATCCTCTGCTAAGTCCATAAACCTTCCGTAGGTAGCACTTTCTAAAGAAAGACCACCTCTCGCAAGCTACAACTGTATAAATAAATAACTTAAAGCCATCGATCGGGAAGCCACTGCTGACTATTTCAGAGGACATGGAGGCTGCTAAAAAAATAAGGCTCCATTTCTCAGTGAAAGCAGCACTAATAAAAACAACAGCCCTCCCATTTCAGCGAGACCATTATGTGCCATCAGAGGATGCCTACTACTGACTGTAAGTTACACGGCAGCTCATGTAACAAGCCAAGGACAGACCCTGGCCGGCAGCACGACCTCTGGTGGCCGGTGAGGGGGATTCTCAGGAATGGCCTTTGGCTGTGACCCATCAGTTGAGAGGGACGTGGACACTGCAGCTCATCGACTTATATGCAGAAAGAGAAAGGTTGTTCATCCTGAAGAGAAACATGCGGGGCTCTCTGCCCTGAAGCGGGTCGGACTCCATGAATGGCTCTGTAGCTTCCATCCAGCGGGGCTGCTGTTCCCTGGAGCCGCAGAGCCTGGGAAATGCTGGTCCTCGTCCTGGCTGGAGGCTGTCCCTGCACCATGAGGACACCCAGCCGCGGCACCCCCGTGCCTGTGGGTCTGTGCATACCTGGCCTCCGTTTGCCTGTTTTCCACGTGGTTCACCTGGCTTTATTCTCAGTTCATTTCCTCCTGGACCTCCCTAAGGAGCCATGTGTTAGGTGGTTATATCTAATTACCTTGGAATCCAGGCATTGTTTCCCTTAGTCCGCCTGCCCTGTTCAGAGCCACTGCCACCAGCCAGCACCAGTGACTAGGCTGACGGGATGGCTGCTGGCCATCAATAAGCCCCGGAGGTGGTTGGAGTGCAGTGCGCAGCTGTTTGGGCCTCAGAGTGAGACACAGCTCTCTTCCAAGACACAAATCTGCATCCCTACTCTCTGCCAGCATGTACTTATTTTATATGTAAAACCTATATCTCTGTCTCATTATTTAAATAGTCAAGTGTCTAGTTTCACTTGATTTCAAAATATTGAGTTTCTATTTTTTTAATCTTAAATACATTATTATAGCCTTTATGTTATTTTATTTGGAGATTATATATATATATATGTTAAAAGAGTAACATGCTAATCGACTGTACCTTTGTGACACCTACCAGCCAATCAGGAGTAAGTATGCAAATTAACACAACAAAAAAATGGCAGGTTAATTTGCATATGCAGGCACAGAAGGGTGGGGTGGGATTCTAGCATTTGGCACCACCCCAGTTGCTCTGGGCCTTTGGGTAGCATGGGAAGGCTGAAAGGTGGCTCTGGCCAGAGCAAAGGCGGTGCCAACAGCCAGGGGAAGGAAGGCCCATTCTTGCATGAATCTTTGTGAATGATATATATATTTCTGCATGAATCTTTGTGCATGATATATAATGATATATATATCAACACCCCCCCCCCAATTAGGGAAACACCATATGGTTAAGCCATAAAACCTGGTTCTCAGATATTTTACTTCTTTAAAACTATAGCAACTGATTCGCTTACATTTAATGAATTTTGAACAATGGATCTCATCATTTTCAAGTTAGTTGTGCGAAGTCAAATGGTTTGCACTGCGTTCCTGGTGGTTGGCCCGGGAGGAGTCTGGCTGAGAGAGGTCACACCATGGGTCCGCCCCTCTGTTTAAACCAAGGAGAAGCAAACCATGCAGCCTTGGCCCTGAAAACTCCCAGGGAAATCGGCTGAATTCTGCTCTCTTTCCAAAAACTTGGCCAGGGTTTGCAACATGAAGGCAACATGTATGGCCATCGTGCCCAAGAATGCCGGGGGAGGCAGAGAGGCTAGCCCCTGGGAGGGCCTCTGCCCAGCTGCAGTGAGGTCTGTGCCGTGAGCGAGGTGGGCAGATGGGGAGGAACTGGCCCACGTGGAGAGGAGCCCAGGTTGAACCCCGGTTCTTTTACTCCGGGGCTCCTCGGGATGCCTCTGCTGCCTCAGTTTCTTTTCTCATCTAGCCTCCTTGGAGCCCTGCCCAGTGGAATTCTCCTTTCTCACATTGCCAACGGTTAGAAGCAAACAAAATGCCCTTCAGTAGAAAGATTGATAAACTGGAGTACACCTATACAGTGAAATATTATTCAGTGATTAAAAAGAAATGAGCTATCAAGCGACAAAATGGCATGGAGTGATATTAATGCACTTTCCTAAGTGGAAAAAGACAGTGTGGAAAGGTTATATACTATATAGTTCCAATGATATGACTCCAGGAAAAGATGCCACTGAAGATGCTGAAAAGATGGATGGGTGCCTAGGGCCCAGGGGCAGGGAAAGGGCTGAATAGGTGAAACACAGAAAAACTTTAGGGCCATGAAACTATTTTGTATGATACTATTATTGTGATTTGGCAAAACCCATACAACTGTATGCAGTACCTTCCCACAATGTAAACTATGCATTCTAGTTGATAGCAAAGTATTAATATTGGTTCATCAATTGTAGCAAATGATCCTAACCAATATAAGATATTAATAATAGGAGAAATTGTGTGAGGGAAGAAGAAGGGGATGGAATACATAGAAAGCCCCTGAATTTTCTGCACTTTTTTTTTGTAAACCTGAAACCACCCTAAAATAACATAGCATATTAAAAAAAATCATTGCTAGGATAAATGGGGAAATCAATTAGAGGGACATAGTGGAATTATTCAGAAATTTGAAAGTTCTTGTTTTTCAGAATTATTCAGAAATTTAAAAGTTTTTATTTGCTTGTTTTTCTTTCAATTAATTTGCAGTATTTTACATCTGTTCCTTGAGTATTTTTAATGTGTGTTTTTTTTTTCCTGGTGTTCAGAGCAGTACAAACAGAAGAAATCATTCAGGTCTGTGGATTTAACAGATGGATACCACACACACACACACACACACACACACACACACACACACAATACAGCAAGAGAAATTGAGATGCTAGTAAGACTTTAGAGATGTAACAGACCATAGTATCTATGTCAGAAAGGGGAGATTAAAAAGAGAAAAGTAAAAGACTCAGTGGATTGAGGGGCTCATCATATTAAAGAATGGCTGCAGATGGAATACTTAGGGAAAGAGTGAGCTAGCAAGATTATAAACCTAACTATAAACAAGACTTAAAATGAGTCGATCATGGAGCAAAAGATTGCATTGCAATTAATGGGGAATTTATGAATGACGGGGATACTGACCTGTTGGCTGATGATCTGTTAGTTGGTGACAAGAACTAGGATAGCATTGTTGTCTTTAAAAGAGCATGGAGGAAGAATTATTTAGAAGCAGATGGAGAACAAAAAGGACTTCAATCCCTTAATCAACTGTGCAACTAATAGAGCTTTGGAGGATGGACTAAAATTGGAGGTGGGGAGATGTTTCAATGGGAGTGATGACTGAGAGAAATCAGGTAAGACAGGAAAGTCCACAAAACACCTGGAAAGAGGATTAGAATTGTGGTTGCCGGATTCACAACACCCTACTGATTCTTGCCTGTTGGTATTCTTGACATTATGTAGTCCCTTCCCATAGGGAGTGGGGCTGATCTCTGTCACCAATGAAATTTACGGAAATTATTATATGTGATGTCTGAGACTAGGGGGTAAAGAACGGTGGCTTCCACCCTGCCTTTTCTTGAATCGCTCACTACCAATGAAGCCAGACATTGTATCACGATGCCTTCTTCCAAAACCAACACCTACTTTCAACCACAAGACAGGCCTCCTGGGAAGCCGGGTCCCACCCACCAAGCCTGCAGATGACTGCAGCCCTGGCAGACATCCTGACTGAGATCTCATGAGAAACACCCAAGTAAGTTTCACTAAGACAGTGGTAGGCAAACTCAAAAAATTTGGCTCTCAAAAGAAATTTCAATCGTTGTACTGTTGATATTTGGCTTATTCTTCAACAGAGACAAATATCAACAGTACAAGAATTAAAATCTCTTTTTGAGAGCCAAATTTTTTGAACTTAAACTTCTTCTAATGCCACTTCTTCAAAATAGAATCGCCCAGGACGTGGTATTATATGAAAGAGCCACACTCAAGGGGCCAAAGAGCCACACGTGGCTCTCGAGCCGCGGTTTGCCAACCACTGCTCTAAGAGAAAGTCTATGAGATGATAAAAGATACTTGTTTTTAAGCCACTGGTTTGTGATGATGTTGTGTAGCTGTAGATTACAAACGGGAAGTGCAGTGAAGTGTGTTTATTATAGCCAGGCAGTACCCAGCTGAGGGAGTGGAGAGGTGGGGAGAGTTTTGGAGTTGAGTTTCTTATAAGCCTAAGTTTCTTAGGTGATAGTTTTGGTAACTTGAACTTCCTTTCAATTCTAACATCATGTGGCTCAGTTTCCTTTGATTGGGTGTGAAAGGCACTCCGCTCACGCTTGCTGGTCCTGAGAGCTGCCCTTTGATACTGCAGGATGGATGCTGTGATTGGTAATGGCAGCCTTTGACATAAGCTTTTATAGTCAGCAAGCCTCAGGTAATGTTTTGTTTCCTTCCTTTTATTTGCGCCTCATTGTAATTTAGAACAGCCATCATTTTGCACGGCAGGGCTGTGGTTTTGTTGTATTTTTATGGGGATGAAAGCGGAGTTTCATTGTACTGATCAGTGATGAGAACTGAGCCTTATGAACATGAGCACCCAGTCAGAATCTGAAAGATGTGCAATGAGTGTGGAGAGATTAGACCAGAAAGCCTTTGAACCTAAGTGGTTAGAGCAATTGTAAGAAAAAGAGCTCATTTGTTTGCAGACTCATTTTAATGCTAATAGAAACTAGAAACAAGGGGTTATTAGGGTCCTGTATCCTTTGTTCCATGTATTTCTCTTTTCTCCAACAAATTGGTGAGGATCTGTCCTGTTTGAAAAGTACTGTACATGGAAAGTCTACTCAACTTTAAGAATCAAGGCCACTATAACATAACTGTAAGGTTCTCCCTCCTCCCAACTGATGGGCGGAGTTACCACATTACTGGCACCTGTCACAGAGACATCTCCAAGACATTGAACCATCAATCAGCACGTGCCAAAGTGTCCTGGAGCCCACCCCTTCCTGTTTCGCCCTGGGTACAACCCTCTTCGTTCCTGCTCTTAAAAGGACCCCCAGGCCAGCCACCTCCATGTCCTCCATGTCCAGGAGGCAGCCCGGCTGGGTCCCCTGCCCCCTCCCCACTCCTTCAATTCTGGTTTCTCTACCTCTTTGATAAGTCCCTCTCATTATTGGAGAATAAACTTTACTTTAAAATTCCTTGGTGGTCAGTTTCCTGCCCCCTTCAAACCTTACAATAACTAGAGGCCAGATGCAGCTAACAGCACAGCACTGGCTTCCTCCTGAAGGATGTCCCAAAAGATGTCTGGAATGATTAGTCTATTATCCTTTTATTATTATAGATAACTCCATGAGAGTGTAATTGTCTATTTCTTTTTTAGTATGTGCCTTGGACAATTTCAAAAATAGTTGTATATTATTCTTAGTAAGAAGCTTTGCACATTAATTATTTATAAAATGTGTTCATTGGTATTATTAATGTCAACATCATGACACAACAGGCTTAGAGGTAAATTTGATATTTTCAGGGATCAGAGGAATGGACAATAGAAAAAGCAGATTTTTTTAAAATTAAAATATATGAAATGCAGTACTAGTGGATCAATCCACAGGTATTTTTGCACCTACCCTGTGATGGCCACTGTGTGACCCTTTGGGGAAGCACAAAGCCAGATAGGTGATGTCTTGCAGTCTCAACAATGTCAAGGAGGTTAGAGATTAATCTATAAGGAAGAAACAGAATTCTAAATCCTCTGAGCCACAAGTTTAAAGGAAGCACATGAAAACGGTGAAGGAATTTCTTAATCAGAAATCTGAGATGGAGGGTGGTTTTAGAGCTGAGGTGGGAACCCTGGGCAGGAGTTAACAGTGACACAAAATGAACTCAAGGACACAATAGAACCAGAGGCCTGCCTGTGCCTGACTTGTTGGGGCACAGTGGTGGAGCTAGGCTTTTCCTCTAAGCCTATGAAAAGTGTTTCTATGAATGGGGAGTTTTCCTATCATGAGTGAGACAGTGAGCTTCTATTTGGTGATGAGTATTTAACAACTTAAGTAACAAATGTTCTCACCAGGGCTGGCCTCAGTTATGCCCGCAGGCCCTGAATTTAGTGCCTTTTCCACTTCTGGGACGCCCTCAGGGTCAGTCTCTACTCATTGGTCTTATTTTGTAATTTGAATGCTTGTCAGGGAACCTTTATCTTTCCTCTTTCCCACCTTAGGTCTTTATCTGAAAATTGTAGTGAGAATGTGGTGAGAACTGGTGCCCTATGAAATTTTTATTTTTATTTTATTTCCCTTTTCTTGCCTACAACCTCAGAATCCCTGGCTCTGTCAATGTCCAGAGGCTACGTTACCTGGAGGGGATTTGTAAGGAAAAACGTGGGTACTTTCCTGAATTCAGATGCCTGTGCTCTCAGATTCAGCAGTTCAGCTGAAACAGAATGAGGAGATATGTCTTTTAAACATCTTAATACCGGTAATAAAAGCACAAGATTGCAATGACCACTCATGACCAAATGCTGACCATCTGGAAGTCAGTGCTGGGTTGTTAAGCTGCAGCCTGGCCACCCAGCACTGACTGCCCAGGTGGCTGAGACCCAGACAGTGACTCAGGGTCTGATCTACAGCCTCAGTGGAAGCTGTTGATCAGTGGATTTGCCACTCTCTTTCTTTCCCTCTTTGTCTCTGATGTTGGCCAGCAGCCAGGCATTTCTTTCTATCCTGGCCTCCATGGGGGCTGCTGTTAAGCTCTGCCTCTTTAATCAGGCCCAGAGATAGGTATAGAGATGCTGACTGGCTTGGAAACTGACCAATCAGAACCAAAGGTGGGTGCTGTGGGTAGCCAATGGCTGCCTAGGAGGAGGTGCTTTTAATGCTGACTGGCATAGGAACCCATCAATCAGAACCAAATTGGCCAGCAAAAGAGGGCAGTTGGGGGCCAGATCATCCCAGCAGGGGGGGACAGTTGGGGGCAACCAAGCGAGCAAGGGAGGGTACTTAGGGGTGATCAGGCAAGCAGGCAGGTAAGCAGGTAGGATCCAGTGGTCCCAGATTGTGAAAGGGATGTCTTACTGTTAGTTTAGTCCTGATCCCCAGGAAATGATAGCTGGACACCTCACAAGGGGTCCCCAATTGGAGAGGGTGCAGGCTGTGTTGAGGAACCCCCTTTTATGTACAGATTTCATGCACCTGGCCTCTAGTGGTAATAGAAAATATTTCAAAAATAAGAGAAAAAATAAGAACCAAATCCTCCAGGAAAATAAATATCAGTCAAAGCTGCTGTGAGGGGTCAAATAGTGCCCTTCAAAGATGTCCCAGACACCCTGAGCAGGTTCTATTGAGGGTATATGGGGGTTAAGGTTGCCCTTTGCCTAATCAGCTGACCTTAGTTAAGATTATGCTAGCTTATCCCCACAGGCCTCTTGAATCACAAGGGTCCTTAAGTGGAGAAGAGGGAGTCAGAGAGTGTGGACTGGAGAGAGAGCAGCAAGAGAAAGATTCCATGTCCTCGCCGGCCTCAAAGATGGAAGGAGGCAGCAAGCCAAGGAGTGCAGGCAGCTGGAGAAGGGAAGACTACAAGAGTCTCCCTTGTCAAAAGCTCAGCGCTTCTGGTACCTTGATTTTAACACAGTGGGACTCGTTTCAGGCTCCTGACATCCAGAAAACTGTGAGAGAATACATTGGTGATGCTTTAAGCTAGTAGATGTAATTTATCACAATAGCAATAGCAAGCAAGTACGGTTGTACATAAATCCATTTGTACATAGGAGATTTACTGTTGGGCAACATAAGTCTGGAAGAGAGACTGTTATCCTATGTCCTGGCTGCTGCCAAGCCACTGCCAGATCCTCTTGCTAGAAGCTAGATCCTGGCCGGAGCAGAGCTCGCTTCCAATAAACCCCTCAGTGCCTGACAGAGCCCGCCCCTGTGCCCACAGCACGCTGGCTTGTGCTGGTTCCTGGAGCAGGTGCTTCTCCCCTTACCCAGGGCAGGTCGTGCCCCTGTATCCCTACCCACAATTCCCTGTCCTTAAAGCCCATCAACGCCTTCCACCTGGCAGGGAAGATACGCTGTCCCTGCCCAAGATGAGCCCAGTATGGCAGTTCCCTTAATAAACTCTGGATATAATGATGGACTTGTCAAGCTTACTCCTGGGTGTTAGTCTGTGTCATCCAGCATAAATTTGATTAAGAAACTAAGGACAGGAGACAGGAAGAGAAATGCAATATTCTGGTAAAATACATCGGCATTGACAGTTTCTTGCATTGTGGTTCTGCATCAACGCTGGCTTCATTGGGGTTTCCCTCAGACACTGAGCATTGGCAGATTATTGAACACTAATGGCTCGGTGCACAGATTCATGCACAGTGAAAATAAATTAATTAGAAGCAAGATTTGTGCAGTAATTACATTACTGAAAAAAATCACATGTCAAAGTAATATATATATAATATAGCATTACAAAATTAGAACACAGGATATTTTTAAATTGCCAGTGCATGTCACAGGTACTGGCCAGTTGGTCACCTGTGATTGGCACCAATGAGAGCTTTTTATGTATCACACACGCAGGAGTCAATGTTTATTTTTAAATTTCCAGTGTGAGTCAGATGGTTGGATGGATGGATGATTGGTCACTTATCCATATATATATATACACATTTATCTAATTATACCTGTTTTAATGAGTCCATTGTCTTGACTTCCCTGGAAGTAGAGAATAAGAAGGGGAAGTAGGCAAAACTAGTTCACTTCTAACTTTCTTTATTAGTAGAAGCCAAAATCTGAGAAAAATAATCCCAACCTTCACCGCTCTTCGACCTTAGTATGGACTTTCGCAGAGCAAGTGAAACAAGCAAAAAAGGCAGTCCTTTGGGCTATACAACACAGCCATTTAACCAAACAAAATAAGGGTTCTTTCGAGTATGTCACTCCTTAAGACACAGAACTGATGGAGAGGCCCTGTCCGATGGATCTGGATGAGATATGACCCCAGCGTTTCTGATCATGGTAATTACTCTGGGAGAAGCAGCAGTCGGTGCTGGGCTGTGAATGAGAGGACTCTGTGCGCTAGCCCTGTCCCTCACACCCTCTGCCTCCCTGCCCAGTGAGGCCCTCTGCCAGGAAGGGTCACCGCTGCTGCGCACTGGCCATGCCTCGAGCGTGGCGAGTGCATTCCCTCTAAGCAGCGGGCTTCCTCCATCGGGGGCATGTCCTTCCATTGCTTTGCTTGTGGATCCCTTCCAGAGGCAGGTCCATGCGCACAGAACACGCGATGCACACTTGGCATGGGCACAGGCCTGGGCTTTGTGCCTGCCCAGGGAATCCCGCTCTGCCAGCACGAAGGGTCTGGGGGCCCTGCGCTCGCCGCCCCCGGGATCCAGAGGCAGATGCACTTTCCTGGCTTCCGGAGGTAACCGGGTTCGGGGACTCTACCCTCGCTGGAGGGAAGTCAGGGGCCAGGGACGGAGGCAGTTTCACAGGGAAGCTCGTGTCCACCGAGGCTGCTGTCAGGGCTGTCCACGCCTCAGCCAGGGCACCGTGTGCACTGCACTCAGCAATGGGGTGCCCCAGCCCGTCCTCTGGGGCGCAGCCAAGGGCGGGAGTGGATGCCATGGTCGAGGCTGGAGAAGTGGGCAGAGGGCACATGAGGAAAGTGTATAAAACACAGCGCCACTCTGGCTTTGCCTTAGCATCCTTACAGTTTGGCATTTTCTCTCCTCGTTTGACAGCCAAGCTATGTTCGACCATGATGAGGTTTTATGCTAGATGACATATCTTCCCAAAACTCGACATGTCCACTATTTTTCGTTCTGAAATATCAAGACACGGATACGAGGAATTCCAAAAGTCCAAGCGGGGGTTGCATTAGTAGAGGAGAAAAAGCATGCGATTACTTCTCAAATATGTAAAACGTGTGTCTACTTTATATCCCGTGACCAGCGGCGTGCAGGGCAGGCTGGCCGGGGTCAGGCGCACTGAGCTGGGCAGAGGCCACGGACACCGCCGCTGCCACGTGTCCTCTGGCGGGGACACGCCATCTCTGGGGGCTCGGGCTAATTGCCTAGACGCCGTTTCCCCACATTTCTGTGGCTGTGCAGGCTTCGACCGGAGCTGTACGAACACCATCGGCTCACTCGGTGCCTCATAGCTTCTCCCGGCACTGTGCTCTGTGGATGCTGACTCTGTGACCTCCGGCCCCACGGTGTAAAAATCTAAATGTGATCTCAGGGAGTCAACAACAAAGTCAGAGTTTATCTCTCGCTGGATGAGCTCGGCTTACATCGTTAGTGTCTGAGGCTCCTGTCGAGGGCGAATGCACTGCAAGGTGAAAGGTCAGCACAGGCGATCCGCCTCCAGGCCTCTAATTGGCTGCGTTAAAAGCAAACAGACAGCAGTCCTCAGCGGCTGGTGATGCTTGCGCTGTTTCTGTGTTCACTGTGCCTGCTCATTCTCACGTTCGAGATGAATTTCCTGATATTTCAAGTTGAACTTGTGCATTGCTTTTTCAATAAGTCATCTGAAAACTCGACTGTCCCAAATGAAAGTAATGAGACCTTCTTGTCACTAATAATGCGTTAAAATGCATTGAAGTATTAATGATAATATAGTAGTCTGCCAAGCTTGTTATTTTTGAATGTCTTAATAATGTAATTTAAGTAGAAATAACAGTTCATTACATAAGAAACCAGAATAATTCACTTGACATAAGCAGATTTTAATGTATTAATTATATATTTTACTATTTAGAATAATAAACTACTTTCATCTTTTAAATGGAAAATATTTCCTATTAATATTAGATTCATTAATAATTATTAATTGCTATAGCTTAGAATAACAAAATATATTTGGCTACAAAAACACTGTAATTGGCAGTGAGATTATTATATTTTCCATGATTTATGATGTTGGCATTTGGTTCATAATAAAAGGTTATTACTTTGCATTTTTGCAGTGTTCCTTTTATAGTGTTCCTCTTTTCTCATGCCTGCAAGAACAGCGTGCAAATACAGTCATCTTCATTTTATAATGTTAAAGTCATTAGCTTTTTATTTAGAAAACTGTGCATTCTTTCAAATAATTGAAAATGGAAAGTAGCACTTTTCACATTGTTTAAATTAAATAAAATAATCAGAACTTTTTGGGTGTTGATTTTATAATGCCTCCCCTGATATTTAAGTGACTCTGTCCCATTTAACCTCTTACCATATGAAAGGTATTAAATTGTAAACTTAAATATTCTTTGAGTGAAAAAAGCCAATATTTGTCACAGAAAACGTGTAACTATAATGCTAGCTATTTTGTATCAAGTACTTTGGTCCTGTGTACTGCATTTCTGAGAGAGATATATACTCCTGGCACAATTTTACCATCATGATTATAAAACACAGTTATTTATTGACCAATGTTCATATTTTTAAATTATATCCTAATATATAAAAGCCAAAATAACGTCCAAAATGACTGGGGGCTCCACCAACCGGAAGTCAGTGTTGGGTTGCCATGGTGATTCAGTACTGACTGCCACAGCTGTGGGTACCCCGACCCAGCACTGACTGCCGAGGGGGCTGCAGATCAGGCCCAGAGAGAGGCCCACGGAGAGAGATCCATAGCCTCCGTAGCAGCTGTTGATCAGTACTTGCCGAGCAGAGGCTGTTAAGGGCGATCAGGCCAGCAGGGGAGGACAGTTTGGGGTGAAATCAGGTCTGACAGGGGAGGGCCTTTGGGGGTGAGATCAGACCAGCAGTGGAGGGCAGTTAGGGGCAATCAGGCAGGCAGGCAGAGGGTTAGGGGTGATTAGGCAAGCAGGCAGAGGGCTAAAGGACAACCAGGCAGGCAGGCAGGCAGGTGAGCAGCCAGGAGCCAGCAGTCCCAGATTGTGAGAGGGATGTCCAACTGCCAATTTAGGCCCAGTCCCACAGAGGAGTCGGATATCCCCCAAGGTGTCCCCGATTAGAGAGGGTGCAGGATTGGCTGAAGGAACTCCCTCCAACCCCCTGTGCATGAATTTCATGCATTTGGTCACTAGTATTATATATATATATATATATTAGCAAACTCTTTACAACTGTTAAAGAGAAAAAAAATTTAAGAAGCAAAAATAAATTTTTCCGATTCATGTTCAGGGATGCTGACAGCAAAACCAGAGGATTGTGTAGCTGCCTGCCAATGTATGAGGCTATTTGAATTAAAAAAACAACAACAACACAATTATATAAAGGTAGCAATTAGAACGAAAAGAGAGATGTCCAATGGTACGTAACCCATGTAAAGGGGTTAAAGGAGAGAGCCATATTGATTAAGTCAAGAATATGGTTGGAGATTTCTGGGTTGGAGATAATAGGCAGTAGATAAATATTAACTGAATTCACTGAAAATTGTTAAGAAACTTTATTGTAAGCAATAGGAGATTCCATTGGGGGCCTTGACAGAGGGTGACCGATATGGGAAGTGGGATGGAATATTTTGAATGTCTTCCCTGGCAAGAAATTTAAATATTCTCTTTCAATTTTCCTAGCATCAGGCACCAAAATTAAAAACAAATTACAATTTTTGTTTCGGAAAAAATTACAAATAGTATTGATATATGTTCCATCTTATTTATCACTTCTGATGTCAAGGTAGATGAATACTATAATCTGGCCATTTCTTTTGAACGTGGATATGAGCAGAGAAAATATGGGCTATTAATGCCCATCCTGGAATATAACTGGCTGCTTCTGAGACCTAGTTTTATTTCCTAGCCTTTCTTAAGGAGATAACGGGAAGATGATAAGCCTAAAAGACTACGCGTGTAGGACAGCAGACATATTCTGTATCTACTCTCCCCTCCAGCCCCTAGATCCAGGTCATGGGGACCAAGCTAACCGCTCATGACCATTCTACCCCTTGGATATTTAGAGAAAAGGTGAAAGATGAGCCAGGAAGTGCATCGACAACAGGAAACATGGTAACAACAAGGGATTCATGATGGTGTTGCAGTGAGTGCTTTGTAGACCAGAGGAGAGAGGCCGCTGGGTGAGAGGAAAGACAGCCTCCGGGGGCCGTGCTGGGGGAGTTTGCAGGCAGGTGAGCAGGTGGACGTCCTGCTGTCGTTACCAGGCTGTTCCGTTAGTCGTTCATCTGCACGAGTGCGACTCCTCCTGCCCCGGGCAGGGTCCTGGTGGCCATGCAGTCCGCCCCTCCCGCTCTGTCACCTCCATGACATCTCCTCAAGGTTAACTTTCCAAACACAGGGTGCCAAGTCGGAGTGTAGAGGTACAAGCCCATGCACTGGGCAGGCTGCCCAGCCCCACTTTGGAGGATCACAATGCAGGAAAACAAACACATAAAAGGTTCAGAGCAACATGGTCCCACATTGTTCGTTTTTCAACACAGAGTAGCTTTGAAGTCCCACACGCACATTCAGACACCACATACAAACCACTTAGCTGTAGCATGCTGTCTGGCGACGTGAAGTTAAGAATGGAAAGCTTCGGTTAGTAAATAGTCATGGCAGCCATTTTAACTCTGGGGGAAAGTGATCAAGTGTTGCCAAACAATTGTGGTTCAGTTTGACGTGAATTGATGACTTCTGTAATTTAATAAAAATAGTTGGTTTATTTCTGTGCTACTGAGCTCAGACCCAGGAAAGGCGAGGTTACATAACGGGATTTTAAATGCGATGTTTACTTTCTCCGCTGCATACTCGGCACGCAGCCTGTTTCTCCGGTCTCTCCGAGGACAGCGTGGACGAATGGTAATGGCTTCGCACAGGTTTTTGGGCAGCAGGTGGTGGCGTATTGAACTCTGCTAAATTAAGAAACAAATCACCAAGGTGGCTGCCCCCGAGTCACACGGTAAAGGCGGGAGCCACAGCTCGGAAGGCGGAATTTTCACCCACAAACAATAACGCTCAGAATCCGAGGCCTCCGCTGCACAGAAACAAATGATTCTTTTCAGTTTTGCTTCCCATCAGGAAGTCAGGGCTGCGGGGAAGATGTTCCCACGTTAAAAGAACAAATCGATTTTTGAGGAAACGAAGTTACCTGTGTCCTGGGGAAAAGCGGATGCCTTACTGAAGACAGGATGAAGCCCAAAAGTCTAATACATACAGTAATGGCACCTCCGTCAGAGACCGAAACATGCAGTCACCGAGTGAGCGTGGGGAAATAGGAAAACATACACATTGCAAACACTGCTTTTTAAAAAGCTCTACTAGCTACGGTAATTTCAGGCCAAGCAAATTATAGTCATACACGTTATCGGAAATAAAGGGGAACGTTAAACAAAAGCAAGTAGGTTAATTTTCCAAGAAGACTAAAACTCTGCAAAGGGTAGGTGCCTCCACAAAATACAAGGAGAAAAACACAGAGAACTGGGAGCAGAAATATTCAGGCCGCTGTGATGGCTGGCGATTCTCCCGCCAGCAGGACTGACAGCCGGCAGGCAGACCCTCATCGGAACACAGCTGAAATGCACAGCTCCGTCCATCAGCTGGACATGATGGACACCCAGGGAACATTCCACTTGACAGTAGCAGGATACACACTCTTCTCAAGGTCACAGGCAGCACTGGCCATAGGGGACAACATTCCTAGTGACAAAACACATCTTAGCAACAACAATGGAAACATTATAGAAAGCATGCTCCCCAAATGTTTATCTGAGTTCAGATTCAATGGCATGTCCTGTTTTGTTTCATCTCTCGGTAAGTCTGACAACCTGAAATAGAAGATATATCTTGCAATGAAATAGAAAGCACATGTATGTGCTTATTTCCATCAATAAGGAAATAGAAGCCTGTAGTAGATAGATTGCATAGACATATATAAGTATCTTGTGTTATTTGAGATGGTTTGAACATGCGTAGAGAAGACAGATTCTACAGGCTAGTGATTAGAACTTAGACATGTATCTATGTTGATGAATATGAGACCCTAATACAAAAAATCAACAGTGATTTTTATTAAACAAGGAAACCCTGATTAAAAATAAATCTTTAAGTAATACCATTCATAATAGAAGCAAATTATAGGGCATGGGAACAAATATAACACAAGTTATAAGACTGCTTTATTAAAAATATCATGAAATGTTGAAAAGCTTTAACAAAGGCTAGCATTAGACAGACCACAATGGAAGCAGCATTTAGGAAAAAAAAAATCACAAGGAAAGGTTACACATGCGCAGCAACATCTGTAAGTCAACTGCAATTTTAGTCAATATCCCAGTCGCCTTTTGAATTCTTATTTCAACAAAATGATGGTACAGTAATTACTGATGCGTACATGGTAAAAAAAAAATACCCAAGGCAGAGCTGAGTGATGATGGTGAATCACGTTAGAGAAAAGCCAGCCATCCAGTCTAAAGTAGTGGTAATTCAAGGGAAAAGATAATGGTAGGTAAATATAAGACAACTAACTATAATAGCTCATCTAGAAACACACATAGGGATACATGTTCTTGAAAATACAGCCGTGTCAGGACCAGTGAGAGGAAAGATAGAGTATTAAATAAATGAGACTGCACTTGGCTTTTCACAGGGATAAACAATTGTGAAATTAGAATTCATAACGATCTATTCTCACCAATCTTGCATTAAAACCCACGGTGTAGGAAGCTATCCTTTTGAATCTGGGGGTAGAAAGGAACAGAAAAAGAGCAAAGCATAAAGGCAAGATACATCAACTTTACTGCAGAAAAAGACCATCTTTTACAATGGGGAAAACACCATAAAAGAGAAAGATAAAGCTACTGACAATAAAATATCGGCATCATTTAAACGTTGGTAGGTGAAACATAAAACCCTTCATATTCAGCTCCTCTTGCAATGCAGATGCCAGCTGTGGCTTTGGCCCCACTTTGCACATCAACAATTGCATGGAAACAGAGGAGGGCTATCATTTTACACGGGGTTTAGCATCTACACTGGCATTTGTCTTGATGATGCTCAGGAAGTGTCAGGTGCAATTCTTCTTCTAATTGTGTTGTCATGTCTCATAGAGTATAGAATAAAGAGAGCCATTTTTATACATGTGGTTTACTTTCCTGTACCCCTTTTCACTCATTTATCTTCTTGGTCCTTGTAGACATTGGAGTGTTATATGCTGCACTACAAATTATCAAGGTGAGTATTGTCAACCCTATTATAATTCTATGTTGAAAACTAGATCTATATTTTTATAGATTACACAATCCAGAATCACACCCGTTTTGAAATATTTCTTAAATTTCTTTAAAAAAGTTCAATAATCTGACTTTTGACATAATGTTTTTAGGACAAAAGAAAAATTTTTAAAGTTTGACTTTAAAATGTAATTAATCAAAGTATTAATGCTTGGGATATATTAATTTATACTTCTTGACATATTTTATTAAATATGGATGTTGTAAAGCTAATTTTAACTTACTCAAAACGTAAGAGTTTGGTTCGAGCCCATTATCTTAATTATAAAAATATAAATTCATGATTTTGCATAATAATATATAGTCAAATAGGTTTTATTGAAATTATATTTCAGATTATCGCTATGATTTCATCATTTTTATTTTGAATCAGGATTTAGACACCTTCTAATTTAATTAGACACTTTCCAAATTTTATAAAAATGTTTCTCTGTTTACCTTTCCATTGAGATAATAAAAAGAGGTAAGTTGAAAACATAATTCAAATCATTGAACTGCAGATCAAACTTATGCGGTGGTGGGTACAATAATGGATATTAAAAGAAAAACTGATCACATAGATTTGCATGTTAAAAAGAATTTCTTTTCCAAACCAAGTTGGCCAACAAAGATTGGTCAATCAACTTCCTAGCAAATTACATTGTCCTGAGATTGCTAAACAAATTCTTTCCAACACAGAATATAGTACTCAGTATTTTGGCATTCAGGATACCTTGAAGAAAAGTAAATCAACGTAGCAATGCTTAAATATTTAATCAGTTAGATAGTTTATATGTTTTCTATGGATTATAATAATAAGCTTTAGAATATATTTGTTCTGTGGTTTATCTTTGTATATCATTATCCTGAAGATGCCAAAACACCATTGGCCACTGGTTATTAATCCTTTATCTCTTGACATCATCTAACCTATGACATTTCTCTGTCTTTTCAGTAGATATGACTCTGCTGATACCGTTGTTAAATGTGACTAAAGGCAAAGCCCATGGGAAGGCTTCATTTAATGAATTTAATTTCATACCAAGTGAGTCATTCATAAGAATGTCTATCAATAGTAACGCCGAGAGACACATGCATGCTTTATAATGATTCATCATTCTTGACTTATAGTACTTTTAAGACATTTTAGCGTGACTTCCCAATTTCAGTTGAACCCAAGACTGTCTGCAATGATCCTAATAAAAGATCTGGCTGCCAAAGAGCATGCACCACAATGCCAATACCTGCGGTGCTCATCTCTCCTAAAAGCTACAAAAATGCATCTCCTACTGTGACATCCAATATAGCGAAGAACCTTCCCTGGGAATCACCCCTTTATTATGTCTGAGTGATTACTGTTTTCTGTCTGATGAATCTGTGCAAGCTGTGAGACTTGGAATTACGGATTGGGAGAGTTGCAAGGACCTGACTAGCTTCAGTTCACTCAGCTGTGCCTGTCAATCTGGCTTTCCAGACAGCACCTGTCACAGCTCTCACTCTGTCTTCTTTACTCACTTCCAGTGAGTTGATCAAAATTCTAACTCATAGAACCTTGGGGTGAGTTTCTCGTTGAATAAGTGTTGAGCGTCTGTGGCAGGTAAGATGCTGTGTACAGCAGCACTCAAAAGACACACTCTTTGCCCTGAACACTCTCATATTGAGGAGGAAACAGCACAGCATGAAATGTCATCTCTACTTTCATTTTATGGCTGGGGAGTTTTGATTATTGAATGACAGCTGAATGGGACATTAGCAAGCGCACATTCTGTTCCATATGTGTTTAATAAACTATTAGTTGTGTAATAGAATTCAATCAAAAAAGAATGCAATGACATGGAGTTATGGCTCTAAAACACTTTCCAGAAGTGTGTAGACTAAAAATGTCCTTGTAGAAGTGAAGTACCTGAACAGAAGGTAAAAACTGAACCTTTCCAAACTGCGGTAGGTATTCTCTCAATGCTCGTTTTTACTACCAGTACATGTGCCAGCTACTATGCTCAGTGCTGGCTTTAGATCTAATCCTATAGATTTAAAGTATGAATTAGCCTGGATGTCTGAGAGTTAGTCACCTTATATAATAAGGAAACAGACAAATGTTCCTTTCTTCATCATAGGTTAGAACAAATGTGACTCTGACCCAGTAGAGGCTTGGGCAGGTGGATATGGAAAAGAAAGGGGGGGAGGCAGTTTGGAAGTCAGGCACATCAATGAAGTCAATACTGGCTGATGATGAGATGCCGGAGTCCATAGGAGGCTATGCTCACAAGCCAGAGTCCGGTCAGCTCAGTCACTCTCAATCGTAGTGACAATTCCAGCCACTGTGAAGACTCTAAGATGCACATTAAACATTCACAGAACCCTCTCCTGACCAGGGCAGGGGGTTCTGCAGGTGTTTCTAACGTGCAGCTAGAATTGAGAACTCTGCACCTAGACCTGTGCGTCCCAAACTTCAGAATGTATGTGTGGAAATTCGGAAGTGGATTGCCTGACTGGCATAGCTTGGTGGTCAAACTTTGACCTATCAACCAGGAGGTCATGATTCGATTCTTAGTCATGGCACATGCCTGGGTTGCGGGCTCCATCCCCTGTACAATTGTACAGGAGGCAGGTGATTCATGTTTTTCTCTCGTTGATGTGTCTACCTCTCTGTCCCGCTCCCTTTTTCTCTCTTGAAAATCAATAAAAACATATTTTAAAAAAATAAATGTAGGAGTGGATATATTCAATGGTGTGTGAGGTTCTGTATTATAACAAATACTCGGGTTATGACCAAGATTGCTAGACCTTGGACAGCTTGTGATCTGTAAGAAATGCTAACTTTGGGGCCAAAACCCAGACCTACTAAAGTAAAATCTGAATTTTAACATTTCCAGATGATTTGAATATGCATTAAATTTTGAGACATGCTGCCAAATATTTTACGTGTCTTCCCTAAATGAGGAAAATTATAGTCATTATAACTTGGATGTCCTATGGTGCCCTTCTTTCCCTTTGATATCTATTTCAATTTGTTTAACCCTAACAAATTCCAGATCCCGAAACCAGAGGCACACACAAAGAAGCCTACCAGCAGTGATGCTCAGAGAGTGGTCCAGAGGAGGCGCCATTCCTTCCTTCACCTGCGGGGATGTCAGATACGCAAACAGTTGGCACCTGGCCAGCAATCTTTGTTTAGTAAATCCTCCCGCTACTCTGGCCACACAGTCACGTGTGAGAACCAGTGGCCCATACACTCTTTGCAATGCTATATTCAAGAGGAATGTGGGAGCTCCAATATAGTTTTAAAAGACACAAGCATTCAACTCATATACTGACTTGCATTCTTTTAAAATGAGATAAACTAAATTTAAAAAAATAGTATATTGACAGCAGTATTGGAAATGATAGGTCCCCGCAGTGTAGACATTTTGGTCCAGTTGATTTTGGGGGGAGGGCTTCTTGAACCCTGTAGGATGTTCAGCAGCACCCCTGGCCTCCACCCGTGAAATGTGAGTAGCCTCCCTGCCTATTCACTCAGCCCAGGCTAGAGACTTTCTCTGATGTGCCTGAGGGTGGAGGACAGGAAAACTGCCTCTGAGAATCACTGATCTGTGCTCATCTTTAAAATATATATATATTTTTTATTGATTTTCCACAGAGAGGAAGGGAGAGGGATAGAGAGCTAGAAACATCAAGGAGAGAGACACATCGACCACCTGCCTCCTGCAGACCCCCTACCTGAGATGTACCCACAACCAATGTACATGCCCTTGACCGGAATTGAACCTGGGACCCTTCAGTCTGCAGGCTGATGCTCTATTCACTGAGCCACACCGGTTCGGCTCTATGCTCATCTTTAATGTCAAGTAACCAAGAGAAACCCGTTATTACTTGGGGTGTGAGAAGGAGAAGAACCAGACATTTTCAATGTCTATGACAGTTACTTTTTAACCCAACAACATGATGATTTATGAAAGAAGGCGTGCTTTAGGGTGAGTAAGTGACACCTGCCTGTCGCCACCAGCAAGTAGAATGCGGACTTCTGAAGGGCGCGTAAGCACAAACCGAAACGACCCCCGTTGGGCCAGAGGCCAGCTGGGACATGGGGAGCTGTAAACAGTGGGAAGGAAAACGTTTTCTGAGAAATCTATACTCGATTGCATCAGCTGTCCACACTGATGCTGCTGCTGATGCCATCCTGAGAGGCGTCTTAGCTGTCAAAGTCGTCGTCGTCATTGTGGAATGTCCCATTAAGAAGAAAATTGTAGCGTAGGGACTTCTTTTCCTTCTCAGAAGCACATACTGAGGGATCATCGCTTCAACAGGAATCTGGAGGAAATGGAAACGGTGAGCAGGGGGAAGGGGCTATGGGTCTGGTCCCTCAGCACCCCTTGGCTGACAACCCCCACCTCCCCAGCAAGCGCCCCCCCCCCAAAGCCTTCGTGGCCTCCTCACTGAGCTCCTGAACGTCCTCACCACTCGCCTGGCTGCTCCTCAGACCGGGGAAGCACCTTTTGTTTGTTCTTGGATTGGAGCTGGCCCGCCCACCGCCGCCCTCCGCACCTCTCCTGGCCTCCGCACCTGCTCTCAGGAGAATGTCTGGAGAGCGGAGTTTTTAACACCCCCCAGAACAGACCTCCAAACTCCACCAAACACCGGTTTTGTCGCCAGGTGCTTTGCAGTTGGGAAATGCTAGTATGTACCACGCTACTGTTCTCCTGGGTGAGTAGTTAATGTGGGGCAGGGGTGGGGGTGGGGGTGGGGAGGGAGAGCACATTCATGTTTGAAGAGAAGAGAATCTACACGTGGATTTATGGAGCCTGGAACTTCCACTGTCAGCCGAAGAGGAAGGATGGATACCGCCACTCTTTCTCTAAGAGGCAAACTGCACCAAGTGACACGAACGCCCATCCTGAGAGAGGAAACATTTGCTGAAACAAAAACCACTTATTTGATTTTTCTTTAAAAAGAGCATTGAAATGAATTATGCTCCTTTTTTTGTTTGTTTATTGTTTTAACAATAGTAAAAGTCGCCTTCTGTCAATATCCCATCTGCAATTTTTAGGGACTGCGGGGATTATTATATTTTCTCCTTCTAAATGTCAAGTCCAAAAGCAGAGGCTGCGGTGCTGGGGGAACGTGAATCGGAACAGACGCCGGAGAGACCCGTCTGCTGGGGCCCCCAGAAGTCAAGCAGAGTTCCCATACGAACCAACCATTGAACCGAGGGGTGAAGCCATGTGCCCACACGAAATCTCACACACGAACGTCTAAAACACATCGCTCAGAATCAACGAGAGGCAGAAATAACCCGAATGTCCCTCAACTGGCAAAGGGTAAAATGCGGTGGATCCGTGCCGTGGAGCAGTTGGGCCACAGAGAGGAATGGGTGCCCACCCACAGAGAGGAATGGGTGCCCACCCACAGAGAGGAATGGGTGCCCACCCTCAGGGACGGAGCGTGGGAGACGCCGGGGAAGGAGCTGCCCGCCCAGGCCCACCTGCGGCCGAGCCCATGCTGGTGGCAGCCCGACGGGAAGAAGCAAGCGCTCCAGAGAGATCAGGTGGGTGGCGGTTGGGGGCTGGGGAAGGGGGTGGGTGGAACTCTGGGGGCCGGGGGGCACAGGATGTCCCTTTGGAGTGACAAACACCTTGGTGGGAATGACTGTGGGATGGGTGCCCGCATCTGTGAGTGGCCCAGAGGCCACAGAGCTGGACCCTTGGAATAGATGAAGTGTTCACTTGTAGAGGAGGTGAAAGAGATCTCAGAAAAGGTTGGAGGAGGAGGAGGAGGAAGAGGAGGAGGAAGAAAAAGAGGAGGAGGAGGAGGAAGAAGAGGAGGAGGGGGGAGAGAGAGAGAGAGAGAGAGAGAGAGAGAGAGAGAGAGAGAGAGAGCTCTTAGACATTTCTCTCCAGACCCAAGCTTGCTGCCCACCGCGGAAGGGAGGGAGGGGGGAGCTGTGAGCCTCAGTGGCACGCAGGGCTGCGGCCACCCTGCCCCTGTCTCCCCCATGCCCGTGTCTCCCCCATGCCCGTGTCTCCCCCATGCCCGTGTCTCCCCCGTGTCTCCCCCATGCCCGTGTCTCCCCCGTGTCTCCCCATGCCCGTGTCTCCCCCATGCCCGTGTCTCCCCCGTGTCTCCCCCATGCCCGTGTCTCCCCCATGCCCGTGTCTCCCCCGTGTCTCCCCCGTGTCTCCCCCATGCCCATGTCTCCCCCGTGCCCGTGCCTCCCGCGCGCACCCGCACCGGCCCGGGCACAGGGAATGGAACGCGGAGGGAGGTTCCCGCGCCCGCCGCCCTGAGCCCAGCTGCCAACGGTCCGGTCAGAGCCCGGGCCGCTCTCCTGGGCCTCAGGGGCTCATCGGGAACGTCTGGGGGTCGAACCCCCATCTGGAGCCCCGCCGCCCCCATGGGCAGCTGCCTGAGCTCCCCGCGGCCCGCGTCGCCGGCCCCGTGGCCCCCCCGCCTGCCCGGGGCCCAGGACGGCGCCCCCCGCGGGATCGGGATCCGGATCCGCCCCGGACCCTTCCCCCAAATGCCTCCGGACTGTCCGCCCCCCAAGCCCGGGAGGCGGGCCATGCAGGCCCCGGGGCGCCTCCTCGCCCGGTCCCCCCCGGAGACCTCCGCGGGGCCCCAGGGGTCTGGGGGGCGGGGGCTGCGGAGTGGCCAGCGCCCCGGGCGGCTCTCCAGCCCCGGGACCGTCCACATGGCGCCCCCCGAGCCCCGGGGGAGACCCCGTGCGCCCCCGGAGCGGGGGGCCCAGGCCGCGGGGAGCCCCCCGGACCCCCCGGGCCCCTGCGCCACGGAGGCGGCGCTGCGGGCCCCGCGCTGGCCCGGGAGGGGGCCCTGGAGCCTGACCACGCCGCTCTGGGGTGGGATCCCCGGGAGACCGCTCCAGGCCCGGGCCCCGGGGCCCCCGCCGGCCGGCCAGCCCCCGGGGGGGACAGCGGCGCCCCTGGGCCGGAGCCGCTGCGCCTGGAGCTACAACCTCCGCCTGGAGCACCGGGCCCCGGGGCGCAGCGCAGGGCCCCCGCCGGACACCTGAGCCCGAGGCGGGATCGGGAGGCCTCCCCGGCCCAGAGCCGCCTCCTGGGCTCCCCGGCTTCGGGGACACCCAGCCCGCCGCCCCAGGCTGCTGAGGACCAGCTCCGCTGACGGCCCAGCCCCACACCGCTCCCTGAGGGCCCGGCTGCACCCCCACGGGGACCCGGACACAGCCGTGCCCCCCAGACCCACCGGCCCGACTCTGCAGAACCCAGGGAGCACTGTGCGGAGCAGCCGCCCCTGATGGGTACCAAGACGTCCCCTCCCAGCCCGGCCCCTGTCTGTCCAGCCTGAGCCGTGACAGGGCTGGTCACCCATTAAAGCAACTCGGCCTGAAACACGGAGCTTTCCGCGCAGAAAGGGGGGAACGTGTGTTTCCGGTGGCGGAGAGCCAGGACGGGGCCCTCCTGGGAGTGAGAGCCGCTGTGTGAGGCCCAGACCAGCTGGGGGGGCGGAAACCAGGGATGGGGTGGGGGAACCAGGGCTGTGGGTGCGGGAGCCAGGGATGGGGGTGCGGGAGCCAGGGATGGGGGTGCGGGAGCCAGGGATGGGGGTGCGGGAGCCAGGGAGCAGAGAAATGGAAGCCAAGGATGCTGTCCAGGCCCCAGGGTGCTGAGAGAGGACGCACTCATCCTAAGAAGCGCGGCTTTAGGCAGCAGGAAGACGGAGGAGCTGATGTTTTTAAGCGGGTTGTTCTGGGCGCTGTCCGGAGGCAGCCACTGAAAGAGGAAGGAGGGCTCGGAGAGGAGACGGCCTGTGGTCTGGGGGGGAAGGGGGAGGGGTGTGATGGGCAGGAGGGTGCTGAGATCAGGGTGTGTTTGGCAGGTGGGTGCTGTGGGGCTCGCCAGGGTAGCTGCTGCCCACCTGTGGCATCTCATGGCCAGGTACACGGACTACCAAAACCCTGCGGCACACCGAAATGTGTGCTTGGGCAAATGTGACATTTTAAAAAATATACATTTTACTGACTTTTTACAGAGAGGAAGGGAGAGGGACAGAGAGCTAGAAACATTGATGAGAGAAATATCCATCAGCTCCTCCCTGCACCCTCCCCCAACAGGGGACGTGCCCGCAACCAAGGTACATGCCCTTGCCTGGAATCGAACCTGGGACTCTTCAGTATGCAGGCCGACGCTCTATCCACTGAGCCACATGGGTTTGGGCTGCAGGTGACGTTTTTAGAAGTATAATTTCGATGCGTTCACACGGGATGGCTGTTGCTGAGTTGACCGCCTACGTAGCCAGGTGATGCATCTTTCACCAATTCTGGCGGCCCACACACTGGAAATCACTGAGCGGGGAAGGCACTGCGAACCACCCTTCCTGGATTAACACTGGGGTCAAGCATAGTTTTAAAATAAGCATGCCCACATCTGCCTACGTGTGTGCTAGGCATGTGACGTACGCCTGCAGTCTCACCTCAGTGTGCCTGCGGCCCGCTCATGCGCGAGGCTGCTGAATGCGAAGGAAACAGTAGGAATAACGTGGATGGGCCGGCACAGAGGCTGGCCTGGGCCAGGGCTGCCGGACGCCCAGCAGAGGACCTGAACTTCAACTAGTTTAAAAGGGCGTTTAGGTATCCGGACAATGGACCCCCCCGATCGCGGTGGGCATCACTCTTCTCTTGGCGTGCCTGAAGGATTTGTGGAGAGCCTGCATCGAGCCAAATGGCGGGCCAGGCAGCCGGATCATTACGGACCGGGGACCCGAGGAAATTAAAGATCAGGGGCAGATAGTTAGAAGAAAAAGAATCCGATACGGAGTGATGAATTCTACCACGGCAGGTCAACTGTTCTTTGTGAGCCTGTAAAAGGCATGAGGAAGTTTTTGCATAGATAAACTAGAGAAAAAAAATGCCGGACTTCTGGGATAAGTAGACGGTACTGGGGAAAGTGACGTGGAGAGGGCAGGGGGAGGAAGAGTGTCATTTGGGACCAGGCAGAGTGTAAACAGTGGTTGGGGTGAGGGTGAGCAGTGTGGGTGTTCAGAACACCAAGGCCACGGGTGTGAGCTGGACTCGTTTAACACACACGTGTTTTGGGGGACAGTCTCCGTTGACCTTACTTACCCCTGACTGATTTGCACCCCGTTTCAGCCAAGGGTATCCTGGATGGAATAAGTTTTATACAGTGTCTGTACTGGGAAGAGAGGGATGGGGGTGAGAGGGGGACCAGGGATGGGGGTGGAAAGAGATTCAAGGGGCAACTGAGATCTGTCCATGTTTGTGGGGATGGAGCCCACAACTCCTGATTTCGGGATGATGCTCTCCGGAGCTGAGTTAGCCAGCCAGGGCTACGAATCCAGCGTTGGATGGCTGTATTATGCCATCAGGTAATGAGAAGTTGAAGGGAGGGACTTGTTTATGGAGGCACGTATGGCGCTTCAGGGCAGACCATGTTGCCAGGAGGCAGAATGAGGAACGAATACTAACAGGCACATGAAAGTGTGCTATCCTTATGATTCATCAGCAGTCACCATTCCACCGCTGCCCATCTTGTCCCCGTGTGCCCGGTCTGCCGGCACCTTGGAAAGACTGGTCTTAGAGCAAACGGACCCTGTAGGAGGGGGCTGGGTAGGCTTTCAGGAGAATCGCTGAATTCCTCACACTACAGGCTCTGGTCAGAGGCGGCACAGGGATTTTTCTTCCAAGAGATAAGCCCACAAAAAGTAGACGATCGAAGGCAAAATAAATCCATAGGTCACTGGTGCTGCAGAGAAGGCAGAGAAGACAAAAAGGAGCTAGTTAACAGAATTTATATTTGAAAGAATAACAGAGAGACACGGAACCACAGAGACGAGCCGAAGGGCCCTGGGCGCCCACTGGTTTTTAACTAGAAAGCTCTCTGGGGGACCATTGACTCGGGGGCTACAGAGCACGTGCAGCACTGGCCGGGACACCTCCTCCTCCAGCGGCTCCGAAGGCTCCATAAGAACTGAACTTGAAAAAGTCGAATTAAAATGCAAATATTTTCCAGGTGACACCGAGTGTTCACACTGACAGCCAGTCCTCCGCTAAGAGGCTTAATGATGCCAGTTGGAGATGGAGCCTGGTTTCTGTCGGTCAGCCCATGTGCAGAGTCCGCTGACCTGTACCTCTGTCCACAGGATCAGGGTCTGAGAGTGCAAACCGGCGAAGCGATATCAAAACACGCAATGCTTTCCGGACAACACTCAGACACCTTCCTACCTCTGTCCCTCTCTTAATGATCCCGGTGGTACAACAGTTCAGGTATTTGTCTTGTTAGCTGTAAGATGTAACCTGGAAATGTGTGTGCCAGCCACATATCACAGTCCTTCTAACCCTCAGCGACATAAAAGCCACCAAAGGTTTGTAATGCATGCAAACAAGATCCAATAGTTAGAACCTATTCCTTCAAAAAGGAGATGAAACAAAGCCCTCAGCTCTTTCACTGTTTGACGAGATCAACACTTCCTTGAGGTGCTTACCAAATTTCCCACTACTCATGTTGTGTTGGAAACCCAAAATATTTTGCAATGCAAAAGGAAGTACAATGAAAGTACACTTGGGTTTCTTCTCTATTTAAAATGAGTTTCTGGCTCCAATTTCTCCGCATATTTTCTTGATTGAATAGTTTCTATCGCTGGCTGGCAAGTATTTCCGACAAAGAGAGAAATACACTGAGGGTCTGGGGTGCATTCAGCAGAGAGAAGCATCTAATTCACCTGCAAACTTCCGTTCAAAAGAAAGGGCCGCGCATTGGCTTTCTATAGCCCCCCAGGCCATCAGGAGTCTGTGACAGAGCATCACTGCCAGGCCCAGCCTTGGCAATCATGTTGCATATAGGCTTTGGGAGAGAACCAAATGTCTGGGACCAGTGCCAGAAATCGGGCATCGAGCCTGACCCGTGAATAGCTGAAGTATATAGAACCAAAGTCAACTGAGGAATTAGGACTTGGCAAAAAATAAATGCTGTTATTAATGATGCCCTAAAGGGGTAGACCTGAGCTCATCACTTGTCAAGGGTGGGCTGGTGGGTTCTAGAAGTTCATCCTGAAAAATACTAGTGTGGCTGTGTTTTTTTTTAACACTAAATTCTATAATTCTATGAGGAAAAAAATATGCTAGATTGTTTGTAGTTACAATCCCTTTTTAATAAAAAATATTAGAGCCCCAGTGCATGAAATGAGAGCACTGGAGGGAGGGGAGGGTCCTCAGCCCGGCCTGTGTCCTCTCCCCGTCCACAGGGAGCAGGCAGCCTTAATGCTGCCACCTCGGCAGCTATGCTTGCCAGCCATGAGCCTGGCTCAGGGCTTCTGACTGAGAGGTGCTTGCTCTGTGGGGAGCGCACTGACCACCAGGGGGCAGCTCCTGCATTGAGCGTCTGACCCCTGGTGGTCAGTGTGCATCATAGTGACAGGTCATTCTGCTGGTTGTTCGGTTGATTTGCATATTAGCCTTTTATTATATAGGATTTTAAAATAGAAAAAATTCAAAATAAAGTCAGTTATACTTTCACTGTCCAGAGAAAACGACGGTTACATCCTTTAGTCATTCACATACCTTTACATACCTAGGGCTGTAGCAGTGTCAAAACACAACAAAACAATTACACATGATCAATCATTAGGTAAATGCAAACAAAAAGTTATTCCAAGATACCACTTTGCATCCCCAGTAGAATGGATATAAATAATAAGACAGACAATAACAAGTGTTGATGGGAATATAAAGTAACTGGAATCCGCAGATATTGTTCCTAGAGATGTAATTTGGCAAAGTCATATTGGAAAACAGTGTCAAATTCTTTGAAGAGTTAAATACAAATTTACCACATGACCTAGCACTTCCACCTCTAGCCTCTCACTGAGGAGAATTGAAAACAGTTAACGACTTGTATGTAAATGGTTAGCATTATTCATAATACAAGACAAAATGGAAATAAACCAAATATCCATCCACTGACGAATGCATGACACAATGTGGTCTCTTCATACAATGAAATAAGAAAGAAATGCGGGTACCAAGAAAACATGGCTGAACCTCAGACTCTAAGTGCTAAGTGACAGAAGACAGACCCCAAAGACCACATTCTGTGTAACTCACTTTATGAAATACTGTCCAGAAAAGGGAAAACCATTGAAACCTTAAGTGGATTGGTGGTTACCTGGCTATGACTGACAGTGGGCTCTGTGCTGTCTCTATGTATCAAGAAACAAGAATATTTTCAAGACTGCTCTTCATGTTCTACTTGTGAACACATAAGTTGAAAGAATTGGAAATATGTCTTTGAAGATGCAATTGTTCTGTATTTATCCATTCACCCAGAAATAATTACCCAGGATGCACTTTGCGCTAGGCACCACAGCAGACTGTAACTAAGTTACGTGTAATTGATATTATTTCTCACAAACCCTACATTCTTAATAGGGGGAAATAATACAGATCATCCATACATATTCAGAAGGAAGATTTAAGGTGATTTTCATGTCAATAGGAATTTGAAGTGAGAAGAGTATAACCATGCCAATAATGTCACATGTGATCTACATGATCCAACAAAGTTCTCGGGATGTGGCCAAATAGGTGCTGTTTCTATTTCTCCCGTAAGCCAATTTCTACATGACTGTTGTACATGGAAACACGGAGTGCAAAGAGCAACAGGAAAACATCTCAGCTCGTCACCAAAGCACTGGGTGAATAGTTCCAGAGAGTGAGAGGGGGGTGGTGGATGAAGATACACATGCATTTAGTGATTTTTGTATGCGCATTACCGAACAGTGTGTATGTCTCCGGTGGAGGCGAGAGGCCAGAGAGTTCACCCTCCCAGGCAATCTGAGAGTTCTTAAGTGTCAGCATAACCTGCCAGTTCCTGCCTTTGCATCGCACGGACCAACAACGTGGCTGTTCCGTTCTCGATGGGTGATGGGTTCCCTTCCTCGGGGAAATCTCCCCTGTGACGGGGAAGGCAGCTGGGAGCTGCACTGATACCTTCTCTCCTTTCCTGAGCAGCCTTGGCTTTCCTCTGGCTTTCCCTGAGCGGGCTGGTGCCGGGAGCTGTGGAGAGAGAGCAAACGGCTGTGAAGGTGACAAAGGCAGCCGCTGCCCCTCTGGCTCGCAGGGATCCCTGGGTGAGCGGCTGAGCCAGAGGGACTGAGCCTCTCCACTCCTGGGAAGCATGCTCGGTGCAGTGCACACAGCCATCTGTGAAATATGACAGCCCTGCCCAGCCGCACGCTGTATTTCACATCTGGCAGAGGTAAACATCTTACCCTTCATTTCATGTTGACTGACTAGAGCAAATGGGCCATGGATTATGGTCCTCTTCCAAACGCATTGCTAGACAGCAAGTAAATATGTACACTTTCAGTGTTAGTTAAGAAAACACATGCCCGATCCTTCCTAAATGACAAGGAGATACGTTTCCTAAAAGCAAAAGGCATTAACGTGGTGGCTATTCTTTTTTTACGTAAAGAAGAGCATTCTGGGCAGACGCGGTGATATTGTTTTGACAAGTTTTTATCTTTTCAATCAACATGAACATTATATCCAGAAGCACTGGGTTTATGTAATGGGTAAGTGAGATGGGATGGAACAAATAGATTAGGGGCGATAAAATATTCCAAAGCTCTGCTGTTGTGGAAGGAGCAAGATTTATGTGATTGCCCAGCCCAGTTCACCTCTGAGGACATCCATGCGTTTTTGAATCAACGGGCACTCATTAACCATATTGTGTTCAAGGGGTTCTGCTAAGCATTGTGGATGGGGAAGCTGATAAGAAAGACCCAAACCTCTGTAATGACGCTGGTGGTCTAGAGAGGAAACAACTAAACGAGCAGTCTACGAACTAAAGTGAGGGAATACCCTCTCCCACGGGAGGTGCGGGCTGCTGGGAGTCCACAGCAGGGGGCGCTGGCTCGCTGCAGGAGATATCGGAAGGCTTCTCCACAGAAGTATCTTCTCCTTTGGAACTTGGAAAAAATACCGAAGAAAACGATGGGAAAAACATCTCCTAGTCATGTGTGATGGCCTGGACCTTCAAGAAAATGAAAAAAAAAAAAATAGCCACATCTCTCTGTGACTAAAGCATAGAATGCAAGGCTGGCACCCAGGTAACCTTGCCGAGGTCCAAGTCCATAAGGCACATTGAGCGATCTGGCTCTTTTTTCAACAGTGCCGTGTTGTTTGGGGTCCCCTGCGCTTAGGGACATGGTCTTGGGAATGTGGGAAGCAACATCAGCCGCAAAGCGAAGCTGAGAACCACAGGCCTGAGAGGTGCCCAGGGCGGGGTGCAGTGAGAATGGCATGGCAGAGGCCCCAAGGAAAGAGCTGGTTTCCAGGGGCCCAGTGGACAAGGTGACAGTTGGGGAAGCCCCAGCAAAATAAGGGCTACCGTGTGTTCATCGAAGGGGGCGATTCCGAAGCCCTGGTGAGCTCAGGAGGGCAGTGTCAGGGGTCACCGTGCCACGTGCCAGGAAAGGAGGTGGACGGGAATAAAGTGGGAGGTACAGGGCAGGGAGGACAGAGGAGGCAGGGGCAGTCCAGGGCAATGGTGAGCAAACAGCCCTGAGGTGACTGACGCAGGATGGATACTCCGATGGGCGCGTTTTTGCACCAACGGGGGATAGCATTTGCCCCATCCCCCCGCGTTGGCGAGCACCATGGCTGAGTGGCATGGCTGAGAGTGCTGTGTCTCCCCGGCTGGGGTCGTTCACACAGGCCTGGGCTGTCTTTCCTCGGCCTCTCTCACCACTTCTCTCCCTCGTTAACAGTCTCTGGCTGGCTGCCTCGCTCTGAGGCCCTGCAGCCCAGACCTGCACCGCTGGCCGGCAGCCACGGGTAAGGCCCTCTCCGCCTCCCAGGGAGGGGCCGCGCACAAGCTCATGCCAAGCATGAGACGTGCAATGAGTTAGAGTGAGCGCTCCCTCCTGGAGACTCGGCTTCACTACAATACTGTCCAACCTCAGAGCTCTCCCCCTGGAGAGCCAGCTCAGGAGGCACCGCGGGAGGGTGTGTGTCATGCCGCTTTCTTTTCTACATATTTTTATTGATTTCAGAGAGGAAGGAAGAGGGATAGAGAGAGAGAAACATCAATGATGAGAGAGAATCATTGATGGGCTGCTCCCTACACGCCCCCACTAGGGATGGAGCCTGCAACCTGGGCGTGTGCCCTTGACCAGAATCGAACCCGGGACCCTTCAGTCCACAGGCCGACGCTCTGTCTGCTGAGCCAAACCATCCGGGGCCCATGACACATTCTAATGCAATAGAACCGCATAGTGGAGCAGCTGAGCAAAGCAACCAGGAACAACTAATGACTCATCATTTCATATTAATTACTCACAAGAAAATCTGTTTCTCTAAAGACAAAAATGCACTTTCGAGATTACACATTATCTAGAAGTTTTAAATGTAAACTACTTTCCATATTGCTGACAGTGAAGCCAGTCTTTAATGATGGAACAGTACACGTGCTCCGTGATGACACAGAACACAGGCCGTTCAATGCAAACCCTTCCAATCCGCATTTCCATCCGGTGCCAGCACCAGGCTGACGCCCAGACCCGGCCAGCCTGTGTGTTCACACTCAGCTAGAACACGCACATGCGTGTGTGTGCCAGCCAGGGCTGTCATGCCTTAAGTAGCAGCATCAGAACTCACCTGCCTTCGTGAGGACCTGCTGGCCAGTGGCTGTGGCCATGGGAGCCAGGCCGGTACCCGAGCCCTCATGCCCCCTCAGGGTGCCTGTCCGACTGCCCTGCTTTAACCATCTGAACACCAGGAGGCGCTGCGGGGCCTCTGCGGGAAGCAGCACAGCAAGAAGACACGCAAAACCCTCAGGACCTCTCTCTGTGAAAGCCTTTCCGTGTCGCTCCTAAGGGGCACCTGACGATGGGGCAGAACAGAGAGTGTGTTGTCCTTGGAACTCATTGTAAAAACACACCCCACCAAGGTCCCACAGCCCATCGGCCGCTCGATGGCTTGTTCGGCTTTTGAGGAAAAGATGGACAGCCCGTGTCCACCTTAACGCTGCCCAGAACGAGACATTGACACAGCTTCTCTGCAAACGGCCAAAATGACCACACGCCATCCTCTATCTCCCGCTCCATCTCCTACCACTCTGAGAAATGGTTGCTGCCTCACCCACGGCAACTCTAATTCCACGTTAATCCTCCCATCTCCGGGATAAGAATTATTAAGAGGCTCAATCACAGGCTTGTTCTGCATCCTGACAGCACACAATCCAGTTCTGACTTCGATTTCCTCAGCCGGCTTTAAATCACGGAACTCAAGCCCCAGTCACACCGACAGCACCTCCCCCTCCCTTGCAGAGTGTCCCCACACCCTCCCTTGCTGCAACTCGCTGAAAAGAAAGAAAGAACCACACAAAGGCAGGAAGCCCGGCCTGTGTGACACAGCGGTTGAGTGTCGACCCTGGAACCAAGGGGTCGCTGGTTTCATTCCTGGTCCGGGCACACGCCCCCCATTGTGGGTTAGTCCCCAGTTTGGGGGTTCCATCCCCAGTGGGGTTATGCAAGAGGCAGCCGACCAATGATACGCTCTTATCCTTGATGTTTTTTTCTCTCTCTCCTTTTCCCTTCCTCTCCCTCTCTAAGAAGCAATGAAAACATTTTTAAAATACCTTATTGATTTTTCACAAAGAGGAAGGGAGGGGGATAGGGAGTTGAGAGAAACATCAATCAGCTGCCTCTTGCACACCTCCTACTGGGGATGTGCCCACAACCCTTGACAAGAATCGAACCTGGGACCTTTCAGTCAGAGGCTAATGCTCTATCTACTGAGCCAAACAGGTTAGGGCAATAAATACATTTTAAAAAATGGAAGAAATGAAAAGAAAAAAGACAGAAGGAAGGAGGGAGGAAAGAAAGAGGAACAAGGCAGGAAGACAGGAAGATAACGGAGAGAACTAAGCCTATCTGACACCGGTGCTGCTCACCCCCTAGGAGCACTGGACGCAGACAGCCTCCCACAGCCCTCGTGGCTTCCTCTCCCCCAGAGGACAAGGCCACCGTGGTGGCCCTCACTATTTGCAGGTGCCCGGATGCCCTCAGGAGTAGCTGTACCCCAGACTGATCTAGTGCCCTCACCGAGGAGACACACTGAACGTGGCCCCAACAAAACCCGGGCTTCTTCAAACAGCACCCCTCCCACCTGGCCCCCCTGGGTTAGGGATCCTGTTCAACAGGCTTCGTTTCCGGGCTAAGTTGGCCACTGGTCCCGGAGGTAGTCTGTGAGGCCAGATCTCCGTGGCATGGTCCCCGGGAGAGCTGGGCCGCTTCCTCTCATACTCGGCTTCCTTCTGGGAGAACGGGCCGGCGGCCGGTGTGTGGTTCTCCAGAAGGGGGGGCGGCGGCCCGGTGTGTGGTTTATAGAAGGGGAGCCGGCGGCCCGGTGTGTGGTTTATAGAAGGGGAGCCGGGCAAGGAGCGGGCAGATGCCGGGGCATTGACTCTAGCCAGTCCTCTGAGTGGACCTTGCTGGTAGTTCTTACAGCCTTCCGTAGTCTACAACACTATTTCCACCTGCCAGAGGAAGGACAATCCATGTTTACAGCAGTTGCCCGGTGAAGGAGACATTATCTAACACCTGTCCTTAAAGTCATAAACTGTAAGGGCCCAGGTGGCTCACTGGTTTTGGTCCCACGCTTCATTGGACACACTTTAAAAATGTGCTCACGAAAGGTAAAATGAAGAGCTTGTAACGCTCAGGCTAATCTTCTGTGGTTTCAGGTCACAATGTCCCTGTTGCATTTTTCCTAGGCCCATGATTAACAGGATAGTGACCTGGTTTCACACATATTCTTGGGAATAAAATACTGGCATTGTAGGCTGATGAAGAAACAGCAGAGCGCGTTGTAAAACCCAGACTGGGCACGATGTCCCAGGGTGTTGGTAACGTGCATCACTTCACGCTTCTTCCTGTGACATGACGCAACACACAGCCATGGAACTCAAATCGCTCCGTTGGCCTCCAAGTGCCCGCTCAGCTGCCCGTGTGACCTACTGCCCACGCCCTGCACGCGGCCGACGGTCCAAGCTCAGCCACTCGGGCCGGTGGAGCTCCTGCCCTTTGAGCTCACTTGGTTTTCTTTTAGGGTGTCTTCCCACGGGAGACGGAGCCCCCTCCTCCACTCGGGGCCGCTCTCCCCGGCGCTCTGCAGGGGTGCAGCAGAAACAGGGTGTGCTCCTTCACAGGCACTCCTGTGGACTCAGCCTCCCAAACTCACCATCTAAAACCCCATTCTGCTGCTCAGTTCGGCTTCAGGAAACTGCGTTCTGAAGTCAGCACAACACGGCTAAGTGGCAATAAAAGTGGATCTTGCCCGGCTGGCGTGGCTCAGTAGTTGAGCATCGACCCAGGCAGAGTGGTCAGCTTTAAGGCCAATCTGCAAAGGTTGCGGCTCCATCCCCAGTAGGGGGCGTGCAGGAGGCAGCCGATCGATGCTCTCTCTCATCTCTGATGTTCCTACCTCTCCCTTTCCCTTCCTCTCTCTCACAAAAAAAAGAAAAAAAATCAATTAAAATGTTTGTTTTTTAAAAAAGAAAAACAAGCTTATATTTAAAAAAAAAAGTACATCTATTTTGCAAAACTGAATGCAAACCCCTGACATATTCCTCACAAACCCTCTAGACCAGCCGTGGGTAAACTATGGCCCCTCGGGCCGGATCCAGCCCGTTCGGCTGTTCTATCTGGCCCACGGAGCCGAAAGAGCCGAGGGTTCTCTTGCTCTCCCCTCCACTCCTTCACTAGCAGCCCAAGATGAGAGTGCCAGCACGGTCAGGTTGCTTTTGTTCTGGCCCTCCAGTCCAGTTTAAGAACCCATTGTGGCCCTTGAGTCAAAAAGTTTGCCCACCCCTGCTCTAGACCCTCAGCTGGGTGCTGAGTGGCGAGTGCCTGCTCCATCTCATGCAATGTAGCAAACCACGTGGCCTCCCGCCTCTGCAGAGCTGCCTGAGAGCTGAGTTAATGGGAGAGCCTGGGAGACGGGAGTGCCACCTGCTCATCAGTTAATACTGCAGGGACCCAGGCTTCCCGGGAGCTGATTTCTCCGTGGCCTCAGGCATAGCTGGACCTCACAGGAGAAGTGGGGGACACAGGCAAACCACAGGGTCCTGGGCACATCTTACCCACAAAAACTCAAGATCAAGACTTTCCAGAGGCAGGAACATGTGAAAAGCTCCCATCCATCCAAGACAGCAAGGGCCAGGGGAGCTGTGGCTTCAAACACGAAACTGAGACCTGCGAAAAGATTGGCCTCCACTCCAGCTCCAAGCCCCTGAGTCCCAGGGCGAGGACGGTGCCCTGGGACCGCCAGGGAGAGCAGACAGAACAGTCAGCTCAGTGGGAAGGAGCATTTACGTCAAGAGCTCTGAGGAGAGGAATGCTACGCTTCACAACAGCACGGATGACTGTGCTAAGGGAACTGAGCCAGCCAGAGACAGACAATCCCATATGGCCTCACTATCATGTGGAAGCTAGAGAACAACATGAATTAAGCAGCAACATAGAACTGGCCCAGCTGGCTTGGGTGGGTGGTTGAGAGTCAACCTATGAACCAGGAGGTCCCGGTTCAATTCCCAGTCTGGGCACATGCCTGGGCTGCAGGCTTGATCCCTTTGGGGGTGTGCAGGAGGCAGCCCATCAATGATTCTCCCCCATCACTGATGCTTCTATTTCTCTCACTCTTCCTTCCTCTCTGAAATCAATAAAAATATTTTTTAAAATTGAGTCAGAGGCATGGATGCATGGACAGATTGAGCTGGCAGAAGGGAGAGGGTGTGGGGAGGAACTGGATGAAAGAGAGGGAATGACCACAGAACATACACTGAATGTCCAGATTATGATGATCTCTGAACACACAATAATCTGCCCACTCAGTGTGTGTGTGTGTGTGTGTGTGTGTGTGTGTGTGTGTGTATTAGAGATTAGAGGCCCGGTGCATTAATTTGTGCAAGGGTGGAGTCCGGCCAGCCTGGCCAGGGGAGGGGACATGGGCGGTTGGCTGGCCTGCATTTGCATCTACTTTGTCAAAACACATGAGCAGAGAACTCTGGACTGGGGAACAGAATCCAGGCCAATGCCCCATGGTAGGCATGCAGGTCTCCTGGGGCCATTCAGAATTATCTAATGATTTAACTAAGGCTGGAATTCAGATAAGCTGGATGAAACAGACTAACTAAATGATCCTATTTAGCATGACGCTCAGGTCATGGGCTTGGGGGTCAGGTAGGAACGCATACCCCTGCTCTGTCAGTGAGGGTCCGGGTAACCAGGGGGACTGAGGTACCCCCTCTGAGCATCCACCTCTGCTTTGCATTTTGTCCCCAAATACACATAGCCTCAGGAAAGTGAGCTCTTCACATACACATACTTAAAAAATGCTCCAGCTTTAATCTTTAATTCATTGCAACATATTCCTAAAATTAATGTGTGGTGAGACTAAAACCTCCCCTGTTCTCAGTTTCCTCAGTAATCCCTGGGAAGTTAAAAATAGATATTCTATTTCCCTGCCAACGCGTGTTCTACGACTCCATTAAAACACGCTGCATGTTTAATAGCTTCGCCTTGCCCCTCTCCCATAGTTTTTTAAAAATATTTTTATTGATTTTTTAGAGAAGAAGAGAGAGGGATAGAGTTAGAAACATCGATGAGAGAGAATGATCAGCTGCCTCTTGCACACCCCCCTAATGGGGATGTGCCCGCAACCAAGGTACATGCCCTTGACCGGAATTGAACCTGGGACCTTTCAGTCCACAGGCCGACGCTCTACCCACTGAGCAACACTGGTTTCCAATACTTAATCACTGCAGTCTCATTGGGACCACGCAGCCATCTGGTCTGAGCACAGGCTGCCCACATGCTTCCTGGTTCTCAGGTGGGACACCTGGAGTGGAAGGAAGGGCAAAGACGCCCAATGGTGTCCAGCCCCCAGCACAGGAGATGAAGGTTTCCTTAAAGAACGAGGCCACGTTGCCACGGAGGCTGAGGCGGAGGCTGATGCTGTGAAAACAGATGTGCAAGCGGAAAGATGAAGAGCATTTTTTGGAGACGGAGCGAATGAAAGCCAGAGCGGAGAAAAATCAATCTTTTCATAACTACACCTGGACATTCTCTGTGTACTTTTCACTCGTCAAATGAATTGGAAAATTGAAGATTCCTGTAATAATCCTGCTCCCTTGACAGGAAACAGAGGCTATTTTAACAGAAATCTTGGGCCCACTTGCATCGAGAGGTGAAAAGACCGACAGCATCCATGGAGAAGCAGGTGTGTGGGTGTGTAACGCAAGTAGAGTGTGCACAAACACGGGGCAGGCTTTTTTTTTTTTTTGGACTGAGGGGGCTGTGTGGGCGAAGGCAACTCTGAGCAGTCCTCTGCTGCTTTGCTAGCTTAAACCGAAGCCTCTTATTGCTTACTTATAATGTCAGCCATCATCATAATATAAACCTTAACTACTATTCTGACAACTTAATGGTCTAGCCAACAATAAGTAATAGGCATAGGAAAAGTGCCACCTTCATGCCCTGATTCAAACATTTCCAACCCAGTCACGGATATGTTTTCTAGTTAATGTTTCTCAATCTTTTGTTTCTTTTTTAAAAAAAAAAATATTTTATTGATTTCAGAGAGGAAAGAAGAGGGAGAGAGAGAGAGACAGAAACATCAATAACGAGAGAGAATCACTGATCAGCCACCTCCCATACACCCCACACTGAGGATGCAGCCCACACCCTGGGCATGTGCCCTGACTGGGAATCAAACCCTGACCTCCTGGTTCTTAGGTGGATGCTCAACCGCTGAGCAACACTGGCCAGACACAACATTTTATTCTTTTTTTTTTTCACTCCTGAGTCTTTTATTTCCTATAATGTTGACATAATAAGTTTCACATGCTTGTCCTATATATTAATTCTTAAGGATTGGTACCCATCGCTAAACTGCACATACTGGCAATTTATTGGGAGATTTCTTTTCTTTTCTTTTCTTTTCTTTTTTTGGGGGGGTGGAAATCCTTCATGCTGGAAGTAAGATCTGGGCAAGAAATCTTCTAAGTGGTTAATGAGCGGAAAAACATTGTGGGGACCTCACCTAAGAGTTTCCTTTTTTTACTCTTTGCTGCTTCTTTCTCTCCCCTTGTTTTGTTTCTGACTTAGGGTATCAACTAATGATGGAAATTATGAGTTTTTTAGTCAGGATTCAGTGGTGTGGTAGGTCAAACTGGCTCACAGTCTATAAGAATGGGTTTTGCAGAATGTTGCCTGATTTTGCATTGGCCACGGTGCGAGCATTTACAGCATGAAAACTGGCAAAGACTACCCCAAAAGGTAGGCCTTGTTAATAATTTTCATTGAAACAGTGACTTCGCTAGACTTGTTGCTGAGTACTGCTCGAGTGCAAGTTGAGTGAATTTCATCACATTGATTATCCTTCTGTGAGCTCAGCCTCTACATTTGTAGGATGCGTAAAAATAATTCCCATCCCTTAGGATTATTTTATCAACTGAGAGAATGTATGTGATGCACATTATGCACTGAGAATTAAATGTTAGCTGTAAGGATTATTCATGTTTAAGTTTCTCAATTCTTTTGCTAAAGTTAGAGCTTAGTTTTGTCCAGTTTCTTCCTGCTGCCCAATATTTACCACCCCCCCTCCACTGCTTAGACAAATCATATATAGCCATTGGCTATTGGCTGACTGTGGTCTTCATTTAGGTCTCAGGGACACAGGACAAGAGCTGGCATTTATACTGCGGCTACTCTCAATGCACTGGTCTCCTCTGGTCTTCTTGACCTTGATATCATCTGATGCAAGAAAAACTAACTTACAGAAGGGGAGCAGGGCACGGGAGAAGCCTCAGCATTTCAGTTTAATGTCGCAGCTTCCTCATCAGGTTTTCACCACGCGTCTGTGCTTCTTTAGCTTTTAAATCGGTGTAGTAAGATTAGACGTATTTTTGTACCCATGTATTTTTTTAAGGCAGAAACCTGTACGTATTGTCCAACCTTCCTTAAACTGCCAAGTGGAAATCTTACCTGGCAAAACCACCTTTAAAATTCAACACGGAAACCTCTGCTAGGCATGGCGCCTGCCTTTATGCCCTATCATCACACGTATGTACACACAGCCCACGGCAACATTTAAACTACAGACCAAACATTGGCACACTTTCTCTTGCATCACCGATTTTTAGTATATCATAAAAATAAATCCCATGGTAACCTCTGGATTGCATGGTGTTAACGGCTGCGTGCCTTTCTCATCTGTTTGTGTCTCTGCAGCCTTTGGCCCATTTATTTGAGAATAGAAAAGATCCCTCTTCCCCAGCAAGATGGGTTCAAGAATTGTGTTCCTATGAGGGTCTTTTTAAAAGAAGACTGTGGAATCTCAGAGGAAGGGCAGTGGGAAGAGATCAACCAAAGAAAATGTATATATATATATATATATATATATATATATATATATATATATGTGTGTGTGTGTGTGTGTGTGTGTATTAGGGTTGGGGCATGGGGTAGGCTAGAAGGGATCAATGGGAGGAAAAAAGGGGACATATGTAATACTTCAACAATAAAGATTTTTTTTTAAAAAAATGAACGTTCTGAAAACTAAGGTTTTGATCTTTGAAAGAAAAAAAACAAAACAATAAATAAAGTGATGAAAGTAGAAAGTTTGCTTAGAAATGTATAGACAGGAGAGCAGGTCTCCCTCTAAGGAAATGGGAAATGGGGTGTGAGAGCCGTTCTTTCTTTTCAGCTCTCAGAAGACCCATAGACTCTGCAGCAGATGGGGCACAAGCTCCCTTCCTTAAACGTGGGGATGTAACTGAACTATAACACATGGCGCTCAAATGGAATGGAATGCCAACACATCTGAGCACGAGATTGGGTCAGCTGCACCAGCCGTCAGCCCACCACTGCATTGTCTGGGCTGCAAAGACTTCGCCTACCCTCCAGAGGGAGGGGACGCGGCCATCAGCATGCCTCCATTGCTTCTCCCTGTGACCATCAGCCACGGCTCTCAAGCATGAGATTTGATTATCCTTGTTTGGGTATGGAAGCCGAAACATAGCTGTCATAAAATTACCAGCATCTCTTGTTTAATGTTCAATAGCAATCACACTTTCATATCGAAAGCTCCAGAAGGTGCTTTATTGAATGTTGACATCAAAGTCAGAGCGATATAAGAAACTCAAAAATGAAAGAAAAAAATCTTCATTGCCATCATTTCACATTTTAGAAAATAGGAACATAACAGTGTGCTTTGTAACTACATACATATCTAATTTGTGCTTTTCCACTAGTAATTAGGATAGAGAAACTGCTTAAAAGAGATATGCAAAATAATACTGCCTCTTTTTTCCACGTCGTTAGTGATTTTGAAGACAAGAGGCTCATTTCAGGTGTTGGTTTTGAGGGCATACAAACCCCCAGGGTTCATTACATGGCATCCTCTTCAGCCGGGTTTAACACAAAGTTCTGTAGAGTTGGAAATATTTTTCTTTCTCCTATTATTTGGCATGTCTAATAATGAAATTGATGTAAGAGAGCCTAACAAGAGGGAAACAAATGTATCTCATACTTATGATAGAGAGCCCCATAAAAATATGAGACCGAAAGTAGGCAGGCAAGCCCTGGCTCAGCTGGTTGAGCATCTTCCTGTGTACCGAAAAGGTTGATGGTCCCGTTCCAGGTCAGGGCACGTGCTCGGTTGGGGGTTTGGTCACCAGTGGGGATGCATATGAGAGGCAACTGATAGATGTTTCTCTCTCACATCCATGCTTCTCTTTCTGTCCCTCTCCCTTGCTCATAGTCAGGAAATTGAGGCATATCAGCCATCTTGAGCCAGGGAAAGGATGAGGGTGTGGGGCCACACAGATATGGAGGTGACTGGCAGGACAGTAAGAGCAGGTGTCTGATGAGTAGCTGTTTGTCCTGACCTACAGGTAGCTCATTCATGTACAACACCATCTCTGAAATGGCTCTTTCTGGCCAGGCCTCTATCTAAATTTTTTCAGGAGAGCTCAAAGTTTTTTCTTGCACCTGCTGGGCCAACCAAGCCTTCAGGTGAAAACAATCCCGGTGGGACAGTAGCACGTTTGGGAGTGGCCTTTTCGGCTCCCCTTCAGCTCATTTCTACTCAGCTGACTACACTAATATCCAGGTACTCAATCAGAAATGCAGAAAAACAAAACATTTCCATAGAAAGAAGGATCCTTCAGCCCACGTCTTGAATAATGAAATATGTGTGTGTGTATTTTTTTTCAATTACACATGAGAGAGAGGCAATCCTGTGATAAAAGGTGTCAGGCCCCATTGCATTTATCATCCTGCCCCAAATTTCCCCTAATGCTCCCAAATCTAGATGAATGCATTCACATCTTTCTGAAAATGTAAGGTAGAAATTTCAGAATATTTCAATCCTCTCCCCCCCCCCAGCTCCCCACATTTAACCAGTCACAACATGCCTCAACTTTACTCCAGAATTAAATACCAATGTGAATCTTGTATGTCCCCATTCTCCCTGCCACCCTCAGCCCCTTCCTTCTTGTGGTCTCTACTCTTCCCAGTGTTTGACCCATCCTACACATGGCTATGAGAAATATCCTTCTATGACCCAACCTTGGATCTGTCAACCTCCTGCTAAGAAATATTGTAACTTGCCATTCAATGGGTCTGGGCTGCTTGTCACTACTTGAGCCAATTTAGCAGAGATGGGGTTGAATCACACTAGTATACGGTTAGGGAATATAAAACGTTTGTGGAGGGGGGATTGCAATTTGAATCTGTGCCAGTAACCTAATGTACATACTTCATAGCCTATAATTAAGTCAAGGCCCCTTTCTCCACAATCTGGTCTAGCAAGACCTGTTTTCCTAATTACTTCCAATGTACAAAGGGGCCATAAACAAAGAATGGAATAGCTTAGCTAGAGCGGAGGTCTCTGACACCACCCAGACCAGGCATTTAGATACACTCTAACGTCCCCTTCTAACTGACTCAGGAGGGGCTGTGGAAGCCCACCACAAAAGCCCTAGTATCTAGGAAACATATAGAAAACAAAGAAACCGAAGGGTATAGAGAGAAAGCTTCCTCCATGTTGGCTCAATCAGGATTTGGAGAACTGTCCCCCTGAGTCGCTGTATTAATGCATCTGAAAAGAAATGTGTTTATCCTGGCTCTCTGAGTACTCCCTGTGCATTTTTTGGTTGCCTGGTAAATTATGTAACAATATGAGCATTTGTCCCAGTAATGCCAGCAGTGTGGGAGAGCATCAGCATTCAGTACATGGCAAGATGTGCAACCACAAACATCTGCTCAACCCCTTTGCCTCCCCACCCATAAGCCAGCTGCTTATATTGGGTAGAAGGTCAAAGATTACATGGGAAAGTAGGCAAAAGGGATGAGAACAGGTATGCAGAATGGGCAATTTACAAGCAATGCGGGCTGAGGGTTTGCAAAGGCCTGGGGGTATGCAAAGGACGGGGGTTTTCAAAGGGATAGCCCCTCTGGTTTCTGCAACAAGGTTGTTAATCTTTCCATGATACTGGGCAGCTCCAGATGTGGACGATGAGCTGCATTTCCAGGAGCTCCCAGGTCCTGCTTGTAACTCCCAGTCTTCCTTAATCAGAACTAAACAACCAGTTAACAGAGCATAATTCATAGTTTTTCCTAGAGTCCTGGTGCACAAAATTCATACACTCAGAGGGGGAGAGTCCCTCAGCCTGGACTGCACCCTTTCATGTGGTGAGAGGCTCCCACCAACCGGCTGCTGAGCTAGCCAACTATGAGCCCGGCTTGGGGCTGAGCGGCTCTCCCCCTGTGGAAGCGCACTGACCACCAGGGAACAGCTCCTGCATCGAGCATCTGCCCCCAGTGGTCAGTGCATGTCATAGAGACCGGTCATTCTGCTGTTTGGTCAAATTGCATATTAGCCTTTTATTATATAGGTTAATTATAGCTTGTCCCCAATATTCTATTCCTGCCTCTAACAATATCAGATACTTCCATATTTTCTAAGTAAATTTTATATTTTTGAATATTATAATCAAGGTTCTTCAGATTTGTGTCAAAACAAAGAAACAAACAAACAAACACACACACATAAGCCCACTCTCCAAATAAAATGTAGACACAATAGGTCACATTCAAAATCCCACACTCACTCAGAAATCCCAGTCTTTTACATTCCTCTTCATTTACTTTATTCTCTTCAAAAAACTTAACCCAACCTCCTTGAATGAAGAGCTCATCAGTTGTTTCTTATTCTATGAGGCCATTACTTTCTCATCAAATGGAAGTAGCCAGTCTCTTACTTTCTATGATATTGATTTTATAACTCATGTTCCCTATAAGACCTCATAGTATGTAGTACTTTGTAAATCACACAGAGTAATTTATTGTCACCTAGACCGCTAGCACTTGTATTTCTTGTGTTGTCCCACACAATGCCTTGCTTTCAATATGTACCCAAACAAAAATTTCTCATGATAGGGATCCTATGTCAATCTGAATTCCCCACTTAGAATTCCCTGGGGATGCTGCTACAATTATAAATTGCAGGGTCCTCTAAAATTGTCGATTTGGCCTCTCAGAGTGAGATGGCTAAAAAGGGCTAATTCCAATGTAACCCTGATATTGGGGGCCAGTGGTCTAAATCCAAGCCAACACACTCAGTGTACATTCCTGATAACCTATAATTAAGTCCCTCTCTCCTTCCCAGATACTGGTCTTGCGGAACCTGTTACTATGAATAGTTCACTGCCCGGAGGAAGGGATATTAATGCTGGCACCAGGCCAGACCATCAGATATGGCTTTGGAGACCCCAACACCTGATGCCTTCTTGTAAGGTCCGAGAAAAGGACTGGAAGCATAATCCATATTTGTGGGACAAAGACCATAGGGAGATATAAAGGAAAGCCCCATGCGTGTTCCTTCACTCAGATTTGGACGGCTGTTCCGAGTCCACCAGTGTATTAAGCAGTGTCCCTCCTCTTCTTTGAAGCATCCTTGGCTTTCCTTTGTTTTCTGCAACAAGAGCAGAGCCTAGAAAACAGTATTTTAGCATGCTCCCATGTCAACTGTACTACGCTAAGGTTGGGCAATCCCTTATGCTTCTGAGCACCTTTCAGAGCTTTATTTTACGTAAGTCACTAAGACATATGCACGGCTCAGGCACTATGCAGGGTGTCCTTACTGCCTGCTGGGTTTTTCAGTCTGCAGTTCTTGCACCTGCTCTAACGTGCACATGTGACCTGTGGAGATGGCACTGAAGTAGGACTGTGTACCAGAGGTAAGGGTTTTTCCAAAGACATTTCATTATGTTACCGAGCTAGGGCACATTAAAATGCTAGCAAACACCAAAACGAGTATTTTATTAAGCACTGGGATTTTAAAATGAAGCTTCTTTATGTTTTAGATATTGTGCATTTTCTTTATTTTTAAATTCTACGTAGAATGAATTATCAAAGTTCTCTACTTTCAAAACCCAGTAATTTAACACCAAGAAATGACACAAATCTCCTCCATGCTCTCGAGCTATAAGATCAAAGGCCTATGACTTAAGAAGAAACTAAGAGTCCATCCAATCCAAGAAGAAGTAGCAGTAGTTTGTATGCATCTGAAGACTTCCCCTGACCCCCCATCTCTGCTCAGGGGTCCCATTTTACTAATCCAGTCTGCATTTGTTTGCATTAGATAATGTATCAGAAAGAACACAGTGCAATACATAGATATATACAAAGTGATCACAGGAACAACAAGAGCCAGTAGAGAAGACACACAAAAAATAAATTGTCCAGTGCCGATAACCAAAACCGAATATTGTCACTGGTAGTAAAATGTAAAGGGTGCTGGCCAACCTGGATGGCTCCGAATGGTCGGAGCTATTAACTCATCATCTAGTTGAGACAGAGGTAGGTGAGGCAACTTTAATTTGTTGATCATATGTAAATTCTTATTGATTTTCTGTTGTTGGAACTTCCTGCCTAAAAGACAAAGATGTCTTTGTCTCCAGCGCACTGGGTAGTCCTCCCTGAGAGGTGGACTCCCGCCTGGCCCCATTTTCCCAAATTAACTCTTTTCTAGGCTCTCTCTTCATTTTAGTGTGTGGTCTTCTCCAGAAACTGGACTCTGAGTGGGCCCTGAACCACACGGGTCGTGTTAAGGGATCTCACAGTCCAGTTTAGCTGTGACCTGGCATCTCTGCTTCATAAGGGCTGAAGCGTAGCCTCGGACTGCGGAGTTTGAATCCCTGCTGGTCGCTGTTTACTCCTGAGAAAGCTTCTCAACCCATCTCTGCATCACCTTCCTCATCTCTACAATGAGAGACAAAATAAATACCGGTTTTGAGTTTTCAGTAATTTAGTTTGTGGACAGTTTAGCACAGTTGCTGGCAAAAGAAAAAAACAAACAAAAAAACCACACCTGATTATACAATCAGAGTCCTTGGTATCGATGAACTATCCCTTACAAACAAAAAGAGCACACTGATTTGGGCAAAAACTCTGTAGACATATGCATCAACCAGAGAGTAAGCTGCGGGAGAAGAGGGATTCTGCCTCCTGCTGGAGCCCCAGCCCCTGAGGCCGTCACAAGCACACAGTAGGGCTCAATCAACATCTACGGTGCCCCACAGGAACTTGTCCATGTGAAGACCCGCACATTTGTTTTTGGCATGGGCCTGTGCTGGAGCAAGGAGCTTACAGAGACAAATTAAGCACACGCTTAGCTTTGGCATTAAGAACTCTGCCAAGACGGGAACTGACAGAGCCCTCAGGGACAGAGCGGAGGATGTAGAGATTATTTGCCGCCGAAATAACTCGCATCACATCACCGAAGAGACCGAGGCCAGCTGTCAGTCTTGGCTGCAATAAGAAATACTAATGCATTCTATTCTCCTCACGGCTCTGGGAACAACGCATTTCTCTCCTCGGTCTCTTTGTCTCTCTGTCTATCTGTCTGTCTGTCTGTCTCTCCCTTCTCTCCTTCCTGCTTTCCCTTCCCTCCCTCCCTAGCTCTCTCCCTCTCTTCCTAAAGAGAAATCATGTATACCCAAGCAAATAAGCACAGAGAGACAGTCCGTGCAGGCTGACGGTTGAGTGTATCTCTGTTAGACATTAAAGAGGGAGTCAGGCAAACAGGCTCTGTGATGTAACTTTCTGAGATGCTGAGGAAAGGGATTTCTAGGTACGCTTTAACCAGGGAAATGTACAAGATTGGGTGACGATTTTATGGTTTCATTTCTATTAAATTTTATAGTAAATAAAAAATATAATAGAGATTATTCTAAGATTATATAATCATGATCTTCCTTTTATATAAATTGTAAGCTTCACCATTTCATATACATCCAAGATTTCTCTTTCTTTTTTAAATCCTCACTGGAGGATATAGATATATTTTTATTGATTTTAGAGAAAGAAGAAAGGAGAGAGAGAGAAATATCGATGTGAGAGAGAATCATTGATTGGTGACCTCCCATAAGTGCCCCAACTGGGCACTGAACCTGTAACCTAGGTGTGGGCCATGATGAGGAATCAAACCGGCCACCTTCCGGTGTAGGGGAAGACACTCAACCCGTTGAAGCACCAGGCCAGGGCCCAAGATTTCTGAAGCAGCAAAGTTTCTAGCACCATTTTCTTCTCTTAAGGACCCGGAATCCTTCCACCCATTTTGTAAACGTGTACGCATTCTGTGGTGTTACACTTTAAATATAGATTTTGTGGTCAAATATTCTTGATCCAAAGATTTTGAATAAGTCAAGCCCAGAATGTCTCCTGATTTTATTTTGTTTTTTAACAATTTGCCCTTAAATCAAAATCCAGCAAAGGAGATTTACCAGTTTTTCTACTTTTTCTTGACAATTCATTACTTCTATGTTTTCCAGCAATTTGTAAGTGGATTTCACAGACTTTCAATTGTCTGTCATCCAATATAAAACCTCCCATTTCATCATCACTGGTAGATTTGATTGGTTTGATATAATCATATTAAAAATTAAAAGAATAATACAACTTCAAGATACTTTTCTTATGAAAAGACTAATTAGTTTGAGCTACAGAATAAATAATTGATTGTGTGGATAACGAAGCAAATATCTAAAGGCAAAAACAGCATGAAATTGACATTTCCCATTGGCAAACTCACTAAAGACCGAACTCAAACTTTTCTTTTGAGTATCTGTTATGATTTTTTTTTTCTGAATGTGACAGTCTTTTTCAAATAAATGCTAAGGCTATTTTTGTTGTTCAGAATTATGGATTTTAGAGTCTTTTCCTAAATATTGTGGCTCATTTAATTTGTCTACACGAATAGACGAAAGTGTGCAGACCATTGAAAGCCATTTTCTTAGCTCCAGGGCCTAGAAGTGATACGTCGTTTAGACAGGAGCTAATGAAATTATCCTTATCGGAATGCCTTCAAGGAGATAAGGAAGCAAATGTCAATTCTGCTCTTTCCGTAGGGCAACAAGTCACAGCGCTCAGCACATAATCAAAGGAAACATTTAACATAATCTCCGTGGTCTAATTAAAAGTTCAATTAAGGAAACCAGAATGATCTTCACTGATGAACTTTCATAAAAGACACTTTTTAATAGATAAACTTCTGCTCCCCCCCCCAAAAAATATTGCAGTAAAGCCTTACAATTTCAGCAGAAGTGCATTCGGCAGCAGCTTCCAGTCCATTGCTGCTTCCAGAGAAGCCGAGGACCAGGGTGAGCCGAGCCGAGGCAGGGCTTTGGGAACCTTTGCAGGAAAGCCCTGTGCCGATTGGTTTTACAGAAACGGAATCCCTGGCCTGCACTTTATCCGGAGCTCCTGTCTGGTGCGGGGACATGATGTGCGTCCTGGTGGAACCTCTGCTACAACAACAACGAAACAAAACCCACACAATTTCAACAACAACAAAAAATTCCCTGCAGGGAGACTCACAAACAGGCCTCATGGTTACATATGAACAGGTGATGGGATTTTCCACAGGACTTTTAGGAGTGAGAGAGGACAGCTGTCATTGCCCTTAACAAGCGAACATGGCTGCCACCCCCAGAACATCACTGCCAAAAGGCAGCCAGGCAGGTTGGTGTCTGAACTGAATCATGACCAAGGACAGGGGCCTAGGGTTCCCGTGACTCACCCGTGTGGCGTTCCTCCCCCCACACAGGCCCCAGTGAAAGGAGCCAAATGCCTCTCTCTAAGAGGCTCCTAAAACTTTCACAGATATTTTAAAAATATATTTTATTGATTTTTTACAGAGAGGAAGGGAGAGGGATAGAGAGTTAGAAGCATCCATGAGAGAGAAACATCAATCAGCTGCCCCATGCACGCCCCCTACTGGGGTGGGCCTTCCTACTGGAATGGGCGGGTCAAGCGGGGAGACAGAGGTACCGAATTGCACATGCGCTGTAGAGAGGATGCTAATGGGCTGTGGCTCTTTTGGAGATCCATGTGGCAACAGTTCATACATTTTAAGACGAAAGTAGCTATGACCCCAGACTTCTCTGGGGTCTAGCCATTGTAAATTTAGCCAAATTCTAAACGTTCATGTTAAAATATCTTATTACCATAGAATAGTATATGATAGAACAAACTAGATCTATCTGTTAAATCTTGAAACCATAATGGCCATGCAAACAATATTTCCCAAGGACATGCCATCTATGGAATTATTTATAGAAATTTAATAATCACATAGAATAGGAACATATTTAGTCATACATCACATTTTATAGAATATATAGCACCATTTGTGTTCATCAATGGCCTCCGTTTGCACAGGGAACTAATTTTGGGAATGAAATGGGAAAGGAATGAAAAAGGGAATTACATGTATCTGTAATTTCTTAGTGTCTTCAAATCAATTTACCTGAATAACAAACAAGTTAGCCTCTGGTGTTATCTCACTGGGTGTTTGTTATATAAATCTGCATAGATATAATTATATAAATACATACCCATAATGTAGTTACATAAATACATAATACCATTGTATATGTTTAGATAGTTCATGATTATTGGCCTATTCTGGCCATATTATATATACACATACATAATATTTTCAAATTAATGAAAATTGTATATACTTTCTGATATTAGATAGCTGAACATAGGCTTAAAATGTGTGATTTGGTGAGGAAGTTTATTGAAATAATGCCTAAAATCAGTAACATTCCCAAGGATGTGTATGAAAAAGGGGACATCTGTAATACTTTCTATAATAAAGACAAATTTTTTAAAAAAGGGTAAGAGAGTATTGGAGACAAAAACCTCCATAAACAAAGAAACAAAAAGTCTCACTATTGGACTCAGGAAAAACCTAGAAGGTTGGCTGATTGGAATTCATATGTCACGGTTGATGGCATTTCTGAAACCAATAAACAAAAACCTAAAACGCATGTGCTCTGTGAAAGGCTGAGAGCACCCTGAAAGCAGTGAGTTGAACACAGTCTGCTGTGTGTGTATAAATTAGTTTTCCGGGGCTGTGCTATTCTTCAATGTTTCTATAACAACAGCAAGGCACAACTTTTTTTTTTTTGTATTCTCATAACATTCTGAACATATGAGCAGCTCAAAAATTAGGGGCTGTGAGGGTCTGGTTAAAAGGAGGCAGAAGGGTCAAAAGGGTGGATAAGTAGGAAGACATGAGGAGGAAAAACATTTTATTCTTACAAAATGTGTAGTGTAACAGGAGGCAGGGATTCATAATTTAAAAAAGAATGATTGTAGTCACAGTTTAATCACATTTAACTTCGATGATGTCATCCTAGTTAATTGAGGTGGAAGGGTCTCAGTTTAACTAAGAGTGGGACCTGCCTCGAAGGATTGTTGTGAAACAAAGTGACCATCTGGCTAAAGGACATTGCAGTGAGGTAGGGATCGCTGTTGGTGTCCATCTCTCAATAATTCGTTTTACCAATTAAACCGTCATTTACTAGGGGAGTGTAGAGACGTGGGATGAAATGAGTAAAGGAAATGACTCAATGTTTTAAGCAAGGGAGAGGAGTTAGTTATCCTATATGATAAAAGCCTAATATGCAAATTGACTGAACGGCAGAACCACTGGTCGCTATGATACTCACTGACCTCCAACGGGCAGACTTTCAATGCAGGAGCTGCCCCCAGCTGGCAGGCCCCACCGGTTGCCCCACAGATTGGCCCTGATCACCAGCCAGACCTACAGACCCTATCCGTGCACAAAATTTCATGCACCAGGTCTCTAGTATTTTAATAAAAATGTGATCACATATATGCTCTTGAGAGTAAAAATAATAATAATTGACTAAGAGAATGTGGGAGAATATGTTTTGCCTGCATCTAAAAGATCATTGGAAGTCACAGTCAAATGTCTTGACTGTAGGTTTTAATTATTCCTGAGTGAAGAAAGATTGAGTTTATTACTCCATCTTCATCCCTCCAAATCATATGGCAAGGAAGAGCTTTTCAGAAGAATGGCTGATGAGAATAGACTGAGATGAGGAAGGGAGTCAGGCTGACACGTGGGGTAGAGACAGAGGGGAGCGCAGGTGCAAAGGCCCCGGGGCAGGACTGCTTGTCTTGCTCCAGCACAAGGAGAGGTCCGCTCTCTCTAGATGTGCATGGGGAGGTGCACAGCCAAGGCCCATTGCCTGTAGACTATAATAGTAGTCTACAATGACGGTCACCTTCTACCCAGCTGGTGTGGCTCAGTGGCTGAGTGTCGACCAAGAACCAAGAGGTCTTTGGTCCGATTCCTGGTCAGGGCATATGCTGGGTTTGCAAGCTCGATCCCCCATAGGAGGCATGCGTGAGGCAGCCAATCCATGATGTTCCTCTCTCATCAGTGTTTCTATCTCTCTATCTCTCTTCCTTCTCTCTCTCTAAAAGTCAACAAAAACATCTTTTAAAAAATAAAATAAAAATGATGATTACCTTCTCACAATTCCTTTTTGTTTATCCCCAAGAAACACTGCCTATCTCATTTGCTACGTGTGTGTTCTCTGAAGACTGCAGACATGACCCCACCGAAGGAACAGAACAAGGTCAGGGGCCCTCTTAGGGTGTCAGAGAGGTTCGTTTCTATGCCATGTACTTCAAAAGGGGGCTTAGAACTACAATTCCCCAACGATCAAAGTCCTCCATGTACCTTTTCTTCCCTGCATGTCATCTCCTGCTCCAGGCTGTGCCAAAAGAGCATTCAGGCTCACTTTGAAGATGGATGCATCAGGAATGAGAGCCCAGAATCCTCTCAGACGCTGACAGCGGGATTAAACATTAGTGTAAGGCTTTGGAGTGGCAATCTGGGAACAAGTAACAAAAACATTTAAAGGATATGCATGCTCTTAACTTAGCAGTCTCACTTCCCACAATTTATCTGAAGAACATTTGCAAAAAATGCAGATACAAGAAAGGCAGTGGTAAAATATTAGAGATAAACTTTTATTGTGCAATTAGATAAAATATAGTTTATACACTAAAATTGATGTTGGAATATACAGTAATTAATGAGAATATATATATACACACATATATGTATAAGTTCTTGCTAAGTATGCTAAGTATATTTAAATAGTTTTTATAAAAATTCATATAGAATTAATTAGTAAAGAAGTAACTAGATAATTTTACATATATACAAATTGATTTTTTATCATTTTTGTATTTTATGTCTTTAATCAACATATATTAGTTTTTAAAATAGAATTATATAATTTTTAAATGAAATATGTACTTGCTTAAAGTATTAATTTTGATTGTTCATGTAAGTTTTAAAAAGTCTGTTTTCTCCAGCTTAACACTAGATCAATATAATAAAACAATACAATAGGCAGATAGCCAAATAGCTATATAGATGATGATGATGAGATTATATATATATATATATATATATATATATATATATATATATTTGATGGATAGAACACAGATTCACAGGCACCACGGTTACGCAGGATCTCAGGCTGACTGCTTAGCCTGGTCCATGCGGTAGACGTTCACACTTGTGAACACCATTCCATTCCCAGGCACCAGCGTCTTCATGTATCTCGCTCTACGCCTTTCCCAAGAAAAACAATGCTGCAAAGGCTTGTGCATTGCCCCTGCACCAGCAGAGACAGATGACGGCAAGAACTCCTGCTGACTAAAATTACCTGAAGTAAATCCTAAGTATGCCAATGTTAGAGGCTGGGCAGTGTGAGGAGTTTGGAAGGGTTTGATTGGCAGATGCATTTAGCTAATAGGAGAGATATATTATCCAAATTGCTAAATCCTTTCTCATAAATCACAACAGGTGTGGTGACCACGCTAGTTCCTGGGAACCATGAAACAGAAATTGGGAAATGTAGAAAAGCATGAAAATGCTGTACAATACTCAGAAATGATAATGAGTTATATAAGAATATATTATATTTATGCTACTTATGAAAATACTCTGGAGGATCCCCCAAACCGGTTTGGCTCAATGGATAGAGCATTGGCCTGCGGACTGAAAGGTCCTGGGTTCGATTCTGTAAAGGGCATATACCTTGGTTGCATGCACATCCCCAGTAGGGGGTGTGCAAGAGGCAGCTGATCGGTGATTCTCTCTCATTGATGTTTCTAACTCTCTATTCCTCTCTCTTCCTCTCTGTAAAAATCAATAAAATATATTTTTTAAAAAGAAAAGAAAATACTCTGGAGGAATATTTCAGAATATTAAACAATTTATATGCTATTAAATTTGCATAATGTGGTTTTATAAGAAAAATGCCTAAAATGTCATATTGATTATTTACATAAGTCTTCACATGAGTATTGAATGAGAATAATTTTTATAAAACATTTAATAAAATCTAATTAAATTTAAAAAAACAACATATTAGCTCTAGTTACATTTGAATCAAATTTGAAATATTTATGAGTTATAATATATATTTGCCTTTCTGGTCTAATAAGCAATTTTAAATATTAAAAGAAAAATAACTTCAAAAAGCCATATAAAATGTTTTACGCTTTAAAAGAAGTATTTTTTATGATATATAGAAATCCTGTACATTTTGGCTATAAATGTATTTTTAATTATTTTGACCATTAGTTTCAATAAAACATAGATTACATGATTAGTCACTAATGAACAGTTTAAATCAAGGGAATAGCATATTCTTTTTTCCCCTCTTACTTATACTTGGTGGATATGTGGATAACACTTCTAAAAAAGGAAAAGCAAAGACAGAGGCAAACACCTGTGGATATTCCATGGATATGTGGACAGCCTAGAGATGAGGTTGAGGGGGAAAATGTATGTCAATAAAAATTTCACAAAAAGTATTAGAAGAAGAAGAAGAAGAAGAAGAAGAAGAAGAAGGAGGAGGAGGAGGAGGAGGAGGAGGAGGAGGAGGAGGAGGAGGAGAAGAAGAAGGAGAAGAAGAAGAAGAAACAACTCCATTCCAGTGAAAATTTTGCAAACCGAGGAGGCAGAGCCTCTGGTGGAATCACAGGTCACTCCCCCCAGACAAAGGAACGGCTGCCCTTTGTAGAGCAAGTTCCCACTCGGGCTCCCATTCAGGTCCGTTCCTGTCTGATCAGTTCAGATTGGTTGATGTAGGTGCAACTGAGGCCGCAACTGGGACAGTTCTGATTCCTAAGGGCAGGCCAGAGTCTACTCTTGGCCCAGTGGGGCCCTGGTGTGCACAGGAGGAGGGATGCCCTGCAGGGGTTGATCCAGATGCATTGAGTCTCTGACTCTTCCTGAAATGCAGAGTGTGTGAGAGGCCTCTGTCAGCAAATGGCCACGAGGCTAATTCTGGATGTAAGCCCAGTGAGCCGCTGGGAGTCCATCTTCTTAAAAATAAGTGTTCTTCGCAATTACAGCTGACATTCAATATTATTTTATATTAGCTTAAGACATCCAGCGTAGTGATTAGACAATCATATAATTTACAACATGATCTCTTCATTTCATAAGTACCCAATGGCACAACACATAGTGATAGATGGAGTCCTTCTCTGGGTTCACGTTAGATGACTTACTTGTCAGGGTTCACAAGCATTTGGAGATAACACGACCTTGAACATTTGAAGATTGATTAGTTTAGGTGAAAAGGGTAAGGCAAGACTTTAAGATCAAGCCCTGTTGTTTGTTTTCCTGGGTAATAATGAGAGTTTTGCCACATGTAGAATGTGCCATGTACCATTTTGAACATTGTGAGTTGCACTTGTCCTATGACATTTGGCGAATATGATTTCACTCCTGGGAAGCTAATATTTCAAAAAGTTAAAAAGCAAAGGTTTTCGACATGAGCCAAGTAATAGAATGACCCCTTGGGTGTTAATCTGAAGAAGAGGCGCCTAAGTATTCAATCAGCAGACAATATGTCAGGATTAATGGCTTCGATATTTGTGAGTGAGCATGGTAAGCAAGCACCTCTGGCGGATGTGAGATGATGAAGCTCCGGTTATGCAGGCTGTGGCTGAAGCTATGATTTTAATGAGCCAGTCAGTGCTTGTAAAAAATGAACATTTAACTTTATTTCATTGCAATTAATTTACATTTAAGTAGCCACATCTGACTAGCATCTACCATCTTGAACAATGTGAGTTTACAGAAAAAAAAATCAATGAGCTTATCAATACTGTATTCCACATGCCACAGCCTGGGCTGATCTGTGCAGCGGAAGGAACAGAGCAGAAGGAGCACTGGAGGCACCAACGAAGCAACATGTGGAGCTCACTGTGTTCTCCCGGGACCCTCTGGTCTCTGGACCACCACGTAAGTAGACGAGCTCACGGTGGATCTGCTATAAAAGGGGCACCGTCCATGCCGGAAACCGGTGTGGCTCAGGGGATAGAGTGTCGGTCTGCGGACTGAAAGGTCCCAGGTTCGATTCCGGTCAAGGGCATGTACCTTGGTTGTGGGCACATCCCCAGTGTGTGTGTGGGGGGGGTGCACGAGGCAGCTGATCGATGATTCTCTCTCATTGATGTTTCTAACTCTCTATCCCTCTCCCTCTCTATAAAAAAAATCAATAAAGTATATTTTGAATAAAAAAGGGCACCGTCCTTCATAGCTTAAGGATTCCATGCTGACACTAACTTAGGAAGTCCCTCCTGTGCTGCGATACTTCCTTTATTTCCTGTTTTGTTAGGAAGAGGGTGCCCGCCCCGTCCTTGATTTAAAATCATTTCTCCCTGCCAGGCTGAGCACCAAAGGAATCCATTCTCTGGAGCATCCACAGGTGTTTGTTGAAAGAAATTGAAAAACAAAAAGACACATCTGTACTTACCTTGGCTAGATTGTGTATTCCAGGCTGACTCCATCAGGGGCCCCTTCGTATGTGCAGCTGCCGGTGCTGCTCTCTGGCCGCCTCGGAGGCTGGGCCAACCAGAGCTAGGAGAGACTGGCGCGTGAGGGTTGCACATGTGTCTTCGCCAGGCGAGCGTTTGGTCTCCAAGCAGGAATGAGGAGTTAATCTAAAAAAATGTCTGCTTTTGCACACAAGAAACTCAATGGGGTTTAGGGACTGAGTTATTTATTTGGAGCTAAGTCCTCTCAAATATTTCTGTTTCAAAATTTCAGAGTATCATTCCTTCCCAAACAAAGACCTCATCTGGCTTAGAATCGTGGCACGACTGAGATCAGTAGTTGCTGTTGTAATTTAGCCTTCAGGACCAGATTCCGTCTGTTTGGTTAAAACTGTCCAATAGCCAGGACGGCTGGAATGCCTTTAACGATGGAAGAGGAAGCGTGTGTTTCTGACGGAACCTCGGGGAGAGCCTCGAAGGGCCTGCGGTGGTCATGTCTTCCTTTCCGCTCCCGTCTATCACCTCCCCTGCGCTTCGAAGGAACCGGTGTTCCCACAGCTCTTGCGTTCAAGCCAAACACACAGTTTCCTGGTAAAAGAAAGTGGGGTGTCAAAGCTGTGCTTTCAGGGTGCCCTTCACTCCAGGCGACTCTCCTTACACCACATCAGATGACCCGTCCTCAATGCCAGCCAGTCAGACAGCAGACACCACGCTCCATTCTGCAGGGTGTGCTGGCCCTGTGGGAACCACTAGTGCAACTGAAACTACTGCCAGGAAAAGACTCAATGAGCAGAAAGCTGTTTTTTGTTTGTTTTGTTTTTAAATATATTTTTTGATTTTTTTACAGAGAGGAAGAGAGAGATAGAAAGTTAGAAACATCATTGAGAGAGAAACATTGATCAGCTGCCTCTTGCACACCTCCTACTGGGGATGTACCCGCAACCAGGTACATGCCCTTGACTGGAATCAAACCTGAGACCTTTCAGTCCGCAGGCCAACGCTCCATCCACTGAGCCAAACCGGTTTCGGCCAGAAAAGTTGTTTTAACTAGTTTAAGCTTACATCTGAGCCTGTGTTGACATGGGCTACCCCCAGATGTGAGCTTCCTGGTCCCCAAACCATTGGTTCTGGAGCTAAGATGTGCCATCGATTTCCAAATGAGAGAGAGCTCTTGTCCTTCTGAGCCGGCCACTCCCCAAAGACCTCCTGAGAGTACAAAGCACCACCAGCCTTCTGATGGCAGGCCCATCTTCCAATCCTTCCTCCCTCTCACTCCCCACCAGCAGTTTATCTGCAGCTCCTCTGGGCACTTCCTTAAAGGTGCCATGGTCTGAGTGAGCGCTTCCGTCCACCCACACACCCACCATTCCAAGTCACCAGCCTTTTTCTCTGGATTACTCTAACCCAGTGGTTCTCAACTTCCTGATGCCGCAACCCTTTAACACAGCTCCTCATGGCGTGGTGACCCCCAACCATAACATTATTTTCCTTGCTACTTCATAACTGCAATTTTGCTACTGTTATCAACCAATTAATTAACAAATAATTAAATTACAAAGAACAGGCATGGAATACACCATAGAGCATAGGAAGGGAAGAATGAATCATTTAATATATCATCCTGACATGGAAAGCAAAGAGAGTCCTTGAACAGTACACTCGACCCACAGGTTGAGAACCGCTGCTGTAGAGCCCGAGACCATGATAAAACACAGATATTTACATTACGATTCATTAACAGCAGCAAAATTATAGTTATGAGGTAGCAAGGAAAACAATTTTATGGCTGGGGGTCACCACACCATGAGGAGCTGTATTAAAGTGTCACGGCATCAGGAGGGTTGAGAACCACTGGTCTAACCTTTCATGTTCATTCACTTCAATCTCCCCAGTGGGCCAGCCAGATCCCTTTGAAACATAGGCAAGGCCGTGTTATCCCCTCATCTAACATATGCTAGAAATGAGCCAGCCTGCTCCTATCACACTAAATTCACTCAAAATGATGGCACTGTTGACGAGACCCCACATGCTCTTTCCCGCCACGGTCTGGTTCCAAGACAAGTCTCAGCTCAGGCTTGTCTTGTAGTGTGCCACATCCTCAAGGCACACGCACATTTTTGCTTTTGCTCAAAAACTCTCAACTCATAAATTTTTAAAATATTCGCTTTATCCAAAGATAGCTCTCTCTTTTTCATATGGGTTATTCCTCACTTCTTTCAAGTGTACTGTTCAAAGACTCCCTTTGTTTTCCATGTGAGGATGATATATTAAATGATTCATTTTTTCCCCTTTCTGTGTTCTATGGTGCATTCCATGCCTGTTCTTTGTAATTTAATTATTTGTTAATTAATTGGTTGATTATTCACTTATCTGTTTATGGTGTTTTTTTTCATTTTAAATATATTTTTATTGATAGTATTACAAATGTCTCCCATTTTTCTCCCTTTCCCCCCCTTCCTCTCAGCCCCAAGTCTTTACTTTCCTGTGGGCTATGCATATGAGCATATAAGTCCTTCAGTTTATTTCTTCTTGTCTTCCCAAACCCACATCGAGGTATGTGAGTCTGTTCCATGTCTCCATGATTTGGGTCTTATTTTGTTGGTCTGTTTATGTATTTTATTATCTAAAGGGCATAAGTAGTCTAAGAATTAGGTCATTTTCATTGCTGTATGCTCATGCTCCCAATCATAGCTGTAGAATTTATATAGATGACGAATGAATTTGTCATGTCACAGTATTAGTTTAATAAGTTTTTACATAAAAATTCCCCATACTTGGAATGTGGACCGGATAGAATAAATAAAACCAAACATTTATTTTTTGGGGGTAAAATATTCTTGAAAGCATCATAAGTTATTGAAACCCTGCCAAGTTAGAGGACAAAGGTTAAGGACAGAGAGTGGCTTGTATGTGAGCCTAGTGTCTCAGTCAGCTCAAGCTGCTGAGAGGAAAAGCCCCACAGACCCGGGAGCTTACAAACAATAGAAATGTGTCACTCCTCACAGTTCTGGGAGCTGGAAGTCTGGTCAAGATCCGGGTACCAGCACGGCAGGTTCTGGGCAGGGCCTCTTCTGCACGCCAGCTGGCCGACACCCTGTGTCCCCATGTGGCAGAAAATGGCAAAGAGCTCGCTGGAGGCTCTTCTATAAGAACACTCCCCCCCCAGGCTGCCCCAGCCACAGGGCACTCAACTCCTAGGACGGGCTGTCACTCGGAGGAAAAGCTTGCCTTTGTCCCCACCTCCATTCCAGAGCCCTGGCTCAAAGGTTTTATCTGGATGGAAAACAGACTATAAAAAGATAGCTTCCAATCTCCTCCCAAAAGAATAGATTTTGCTTTTGAAAGAAACTTCAAAATCAAAAGGGCCTCTTTGCTTGCCTCTCCTAACATGGAATAAATAGTCAATAACTCAAACATCTTCCTTAAGAAACTTGAAAAATAAAGACAAACTAAATTCAAATAAGCATCGGGAAGTAACTTTTTAAAAAATATTACAGATAGAAAAGGCGTAATATATACTGTTCACATACCAACTTGACTGGCTACATAATTATCTCAAAAAAAATTTAAATAGAATAACAAACAAACAAACAAAAAAACCCTCCTAGAATGTTGTGTGCATGCTCTTGTAAATAGTGAATAATATCTCCTGAAGTCATGAGAAGACATAGAGAAGATTGGGGAAAACTTTTACGCTAATGCTTTTTTTTTTTTTTTTTTTTTTTTTTTTTTTTTACCATTGTGGTCGCATGTGTGCCTGTGTGTGTCTCTCTGTGCGGAAAAAGATAAATGTTCTCAGCACATTTTGTTCCTTTTATATTAGAAGCAAGTAATCAACAAACAATACAGCATATTTTCTAATAACTAATTATAGGACTTCTATTATTTGTCTTCCTCACTTTATTTTATTTTAGCCACAATTAATGTTATTTTTGAAGGTGGGAGACGGAAGAATAAAGAACCATTTTAATCTATAGACACACAGATTTATGGCTCACCATCTATAATAATAAAAGTGTAATATGATAATTAGACCAGTTAAGTGACATTCCAGACGTCATTCCAGACAAAGTCGCAGCGGAGGAGGCTGAGGCAGAAGTGGTTAGGGAAAATCAGGCAGACAAGAAGTTAGGGGCAATCAGAAAGGCATGAAGAGTGGTTAGGGGCAATGAGGCAGGCAGGCAGAGCGGTTAAGGGTGATCAGGCAGGCAGACGAGTAGTTAGGGGCATTAGGAGGCAGGCGGGCATTGTGGTGAGGGGCAATGAAACAGGCAGGAGAGTGATTAAGGGTGATCAGGCAGGCAGGCAGAGTGGTTAGGGGCAATGAGGCAGGCAGGCAGGCGAGTGGTTAGGAGCCAGCAGACCCAGATTGCAAGAAGGATGCCTGACTGCCAGTTTAGGCCTGATCTGGCAGTTGGATATTCCTTGAATTACACAAGGGTGCAGGCTGGGCTAAGGGACCCCCCCCCCCTCCTTGCACAAATTTCATGCACGGGGCCTCTAGTAGTAGATAAAATAATGGCACTCCAAAACGATTGCATGTGGAGTTAAAGCTCCTAAACAATTGACTCTGAGATGGAGAGGTTCTTCTGGGGGAGTGGGGTGGGCCCAAGATAATCCCCGGGTTCCCCATAAAGGGAAGAAGTTGACAGAAGAGGAGAAATGGAGATGGTCACCTGAGAGATACTTGGTGCAATGATGAAATGACGGTGATTTAAAAAATAAAAAAAAGGTAAGGTCAGAACATTTTATTGTCACACATTTCGATTTTATTGCTGTGAAGTAATCAGGTATAATTTTGTAAAGTAAGGAGCCCCTCTCCCACTGCCCATTTAGAGAGAGTTTATTAAGGTAAAAAAAAAAAAAAAAAAAAAGAATGTACATTCAAACAGACTAAACAAAACCTTTCAAAATACTGGTCATTAAAAAGTGGTTTGTTGAGACTTCACACAGGTGAAACTTATGCCACAATTAGAGTGAAAATTTCTTTTAGCTTTCCAGGGTTGCAATTACAAGCCTACTTAGTTGCCATGGTGATCACACAGCATATGGATTTTGTTAGATAAAGACATCAGGGGTGCTGAGAAGGACGGTGTATTTTTTAAATCACCACATGCCAAGTGTCAAATCTTTTGCAATTCTCTTGCAAAAAGTATTTGTTAAGGAAAAAGATACATATCTGGATTCAGAGGCGAGGGGTTAAGAAGAGGAGCCAGGTTTTGGAAGAATGAAAGAAAGAAAAAAGGTGATTACTAGAAATTTTTTTTAATATGTTCATGTTCAAAAATAAGTGGTATAATAACTGGAGTTTTGATGTGAATCTTAGATGGAAGAATCAGGCCAAGGGATAGGGCAACCTTTACCTGCGGGGAATTTTGAGGAAACAGATTCTCCCACAGACCCTCCAGAGGGGACAGAGCCCTGATGCTAAGCCTGATTGTAGACCCAGGGGTCCCGTTTCAGACTCTGACCTCCAGAACCAGAAGACAATAAAATCGCCTTGTTGGAAGCCATCAAGTTTGTGGAAATTTGTTACAGAAGCAACAAGAAGCTAATCCACTAATAACAAGAGATGTGTCTGTAATGTATCACTGGTCCTAAAACCTCAAGCCTGATGTCTTTGTGGGTAAGGTCTCTCTATTCATGTGTGTATGGATGAGGATAGCAAACTCACAACAAAATAATGTAAATAGAAGGCACAGATTTATTTAGACTTAGGTTTAACGTCATCTTTAAAAATAAATGAAGTTCAGAGATCATTAACTTTGGAGAAATTAGACTAAAATGAGCAATAATGGCACAGAAGCTTCCATGTTCCATTTTCATTATGTGGTCAGTAAGAATGGGATACTGAAAACGAAGCAGAATAAATGAAGGCGATAATTTAGGAAGTTGGAAAGGCAGCTTAAGCTACGAACTGTATATAACTTGTGAGCACTTAGGGACATTGATTGATGAACTGCAAAGCTTCAGCCTTAGCAAAGGCATAGAGTGAGAGCAGCTGAGGTTTGCGAATTTGTAACCTCCCAGTGGAAAAGCAGAGGGAAAGACATCTCAGCATAATAAGAAGACTAATCTATTAAAGACCCAAGAATTGATCCATTTATCCTTGTAATTCAGGTGCTAATTCAAATACTGATCTGATAGATTGTGTTAACAACCATTTCTGACCATCACGGTACACCTGGAATTCTCTGATCTGACATCCAAAAATATTCAGTCCCTCCTGGGCTCCCTCTTTTCTAACCCAGGGGGCTGAATTCCGACCTCAGACTGCAGTGGTTTCTCCCGGGAATCCTTCCTCTCCAGCACATCAGTGAGTAGGCATATACTGTCACCCTAGGAAACTTTGATTAAATGCAATCTGCATTAGACACTCGAGTTTCAATCAACAGCTTCAACTCATCGATTGGTTTTGCTAACTTTCTCCTTTCCAATTTTATGTCCTCATGCACCTAAATGATTAATTTTCCCTGTGTCCTTTAACCTGAAGCTTGGTGCCTTCTAATTTTTTTTGTACCATGGTCTCTACGGTACTGGGAAAACCAATTCGAAATGCAGAGGTGATATCCACATTGGTGGAAAGGATTGTTTTTGACTCGAGTTGTCTTCAAAATTCACAAAAATTAGCTGTGAAGTTGACTGGTTGGTTTTACTAGTAAATAAGGACTCAGTTCTACTTTCTTGCTCTAACTGAAGATCCTTTTCCAGTTTGCTTATGCCTTACAACAGCAGGAAGAATGAGGATATATACATTTTGGAAAAATTACTTCGATGGGAGTAAGGATGGAAGAATGACAGAATTATGTGCAAAACTAGATGTGAAGTAAAAAATATGGCATAAAAATACTCCATCACATAATATCTCAAAGGTTTTGTAAAGCTCAACTATTTTAACTAAAACTTTATTTTTTTCATTTTTGGAAAAATCATATATGAGAGTGTATTGCATTACCTCTTCCTCCTATTGATTAAATATAAAGGTGACTCTCACAAGTACATGTGCTAAAAAGGGGAGGGATGGCCTTACTAAGATTGGAAAGTTACATTTCACATTCCATACACATGCAATTTCAAAATGATATGATGTAAATTGAACCAGATGGATAAATAGCACCCATAATTCCATCCTAAGAAAAACTGAAACTTTATGGGAAATTAAATAGAGACGATTCTAACAGGAGCACCACCCAGCATCGAGCTTGTTGGCACAAAGACAGATCCAGAAGTGACATCCACATGCTCAGTGCTCCTTGCTGTCCTGGAACGGAAGGGTTTGAGGTGGTAGGTGAGGAGGAGAACATACGTGAATCACCAATGCAAACATCCGTGCTTCCTTCAGATCACAGCTCTTACTCAAGTGACCATAAAATGCTCTGTAGCAGGTGGAGCATATATATAAAAGTCAGGAAAAAGAGTTCTACTGTGAGGCTGGCTTGGGAATCCAAGACTTGGCAGTTTCCCTCTGCCCGTCACAGACTGTGCTGCCCCCAGAGGGCTCTTCTGAAGGTGGCTCAGGGCTTGACCAGGGACTGCCAGGCCGTGGGACCAGAACAGAACCAGGGGAGCCCAACTGTGTCTCTGATGTAGAGACTAGACCACGGAGGAAACCAGACCAGAATCCTATCTAAGTCATATCACCTGTCAGAGAAAATACATAGTTTAGAGAAATAAAATATTACTATGGGATCAAACATAAGAGATCTAGAGTTTATATAACCAGTGAGAAGATGTGATTCATATTCTTCAGGAACTGATTAATATTTCCTCATGTCCTAATATATGGATAATTTTATAGATTTTGCATGTGCTTACAGTCTGTTTTTTTCAAATATCAGGGGACTTAAATATCTATTTATCTATTTAGACAATGTGACTACTACATTATTCAGATACTTTTAAAAGTAACTTTCCAAATTGCCACTGATTTTTCTCCTGCGTTTCTGAAAAGTATTCTTGACCTACATCCACTATGTATTACTTATATTTTTATTTCAGTTATGTCCAGGTCTTTATTAGGAATTGAACTAATTTATCTGATATAGTGATTTTGCCTATGTCACTTATAATATTTTTATTTTACTTATAAATTTTCTAATACTCATATTACCACTATATATTTAATATTTTCTTTTTCTTACTATAATGATTTTCTAATGCACACTTTATTTTAATTATAGCTTATGAAGTTGGTTATTAAATATTGTCATTAAATATTCACTTCTCATATTTTTATCCTTGTAGATTAATCAATCCTAATCTCTTATAATGCTTATTATGTAAAAAACAATATGTGGTATTGAAAAATGTGATAACTTTGCCAAAACTGGTTTGGCTCAGTGGATAGAGCGTCGGCCTGTGGAATGAAAGGTCCCTAGTTTGATTCCAGTCAAGGGCATGTACCTTGGTTGCGGGCACATCCCCAGTAGGGGGTGTGCAAGAGGCAGCTGATTGATGATTCTCTCTCATCGATGTTTCTAATTCTCTATCACTCTTTCTCTCTGTAAAAAAAAAAAAACACAATAAAATATATTTAAAAATAAATAAATTAAAAATGTGATAACTTATAAAAATAAAAATAGTTTCTTAAGACAGAAAATAACACAACTCCAAATTAAAAGTGAATTTAAAATATAATTAAAAGTAAAATTAGAAAACTACTTAAAATGTAGATAATAGTGTATATAATCCTTTGCATTTATAAGGCTTTATTAGCATAGGTTCAAATAAAGACACCAAAATAAAGACATTAAAAGACATGAATGATTTAAAAATATATGCATTGCAATAATTAAAGTAAGTAAAGAAACAAATAATAATGTAGATAAATATATTTTAAAGGTACATTCTGCAATATCAGTGTTAATATTCTTATTTTAGGAATAATTAAATGAGTATCTGGTCTTAAGTAAGGGAAACACACCACAGCAAGTTTGCACACACATGCACACAGCAACATGGTCAAATATTCATATGAGGATGTTCAACTACACTAGAAATCATGCAAATAAAAATTAAGCCCATGTATTTTCTCCTATAAAGGAGTAAAGATTAAAAGTCAATATAGCAAGAATTGGATGCAGGTATTGCAGATGAAGACATGTGTCATTAACACCATTGCATAGAATACAAATTGTTGAAATCTTTATAAATCTATATATATTTGTTTCAGAGAAGAAGGAAGAAGGATATAGAAACATCACTGATGAGAGAGAACCATTGATCAGCTGCTTCCTGCACACCCCACACTGGGGACTGAGCCCCCAACCTGGGTATGTGACCTGACCTGGAATCAAACTGTGACCTCCTGGTTCATGGGTCAGTGTTTAACCACTGAGCACACTAGCTGGGCCATAACTTCTAATTATTGTTTTAGTATTTTACAAAATTTATCTTCAAATAATTTATACTGAATACACAATAGGTATTTATGGATAATTTAGCAACATATATGTTATTTATGGGTAATTTATGTATAGATGACAGATAGATAGATACACCTTTCTGTGCATTACAGTAACCAGTTGTCTAATACTGAGAATTAATTAAGGTAGCACCTAATTTTTCAATATCTCATTTCGTTTTCACTAATCTATGAAATAAGGCAAATAATATTTCAACTTTATTTAAAATTTTACAGAATAGTATTTTCAGCAGATGGCTTATTCTAGCAAATTTTACATTCATACTGTGCTGTGCTTTTATGAGTTCCAGGTGTTAACTGATAATATTTCATCGCTAATTCTATCATGTGTGATATACTGCTTATTATGTGCCTTGGACCATCAGCAACATAGCTATTTTCAACTTGGAGCAAATTAAAGTCTTATCAGCATTTTAAATATCTTTAGACAACTGGTTAATTACTTTAAACTTGTATTTTTCTCTGTGCATGTTTTAGTGAGCTCTCTGTCAAGAGCAAGAACTCAAGCTGATTATTTTCCCTAGATACCCCTTGTAGCTTAGGAAATGTTCTTTTATATCTGCCTCACCAGATCAGAAGTCTTTAGGTAAAGTCTTCTACTCTGATAGGTTTTGATGTTATAATAACAGTAAGACAGTGAGCTCATAAAGAAGTTACTTAGGGTAAAATTTTTGAAAATTCATGTGTAAAGTTTTTAAAACCCCAAGCCAATTATTGTCTTCTTTTGAATTAACATCGGTTCATGATATTTTTAAAGGAGGCTTTCCCTCCAGGAAAAATTGTGACATATTAATACATTATTAATTTAGTTACCCTTGGAACATGCTGGATATTTTTATTAGCAGATTTTATCAAAAATTCTGTTTTGGTTTTGACAATGAGTTTTTTAGATATGACACCAAAAGCACAGGCAACAAAAGCAAAAATAAGCAAATGGGATCAGAACAAACAAAAGTTCCTACAGAGGAAAGTAAACCATCAACAAAATAAAATAACAACTTACAGAATGGGATAAACTATTTGTTAACGATATAGCTGGTAGGAGATAGTATTAAAAATATATAGTGCACTCACATAACTAACAAGCAAAACAAAACAGAAACCAAATCAACCTCTTAAGAAAACAGGCAAAGGACATGGATATACATTTTTCCAAAGAAGACACAAATGGCTAACAGGAATATGGGAAGATACTCCATAGGTATAATTGCCAGGTAATTGCAAATTGAAATGATGTGACATGTCAATTCACACTTGTGAGGAAGTCCATTTTAAGAGAGGGAAGAGAGAGTGTTGAGGTAAGTGTGAAAAAAGGCAACTCTTGAATATTGTTGGTGAGAATGCAAACAGGTACAGCCATTATTCAAAACAGTATAAAAGTTCCTAAAAATTTAAAGACAAACTGCCACAAGATCCAGTAATCCCACTTGGAGGTATATATCCAAATGAAATAAAATCAGTATCTCAAAGAGCTATCTGCTCTTCTCTGTTCATGACAGCATTATTCTCAATTGGAAAGTCATGGAAATACTCTGAGTTCATCAATGGAAAATATAGAAAATGTGATATATATATATATATATATATATATATATATATATATATATATAAATGTAATTTACCTTCTCCAATTTTGTAGTATAAAAATTATAACCACATAGACAATGTAGGGCTGAATTCAAACCCATATTTATTTTGTCTGAAATTTCACAACATTTTATTCTTATACAGTAACTAACACAATGTCTCTGGGATTCCCTTATTTTCAGCAAACTATTATCATGACATTAATATTAAAAGCTATCATTACAGTAACATTAAAAACCAGTAAAAATAAATAACAATAGACATTAGAATACCCAAATAAATTATTTTGGAAAACCTGGCATTGAATGTAGCCCCAACTATTTATGTCAAACTGTGTACATGTAAAAAAAATCTGTTATCATATAATATTGTTAAAGAACAACAATTCAGTCAAGTGAACTGAAGATCTAATTGTCTCTATAGAGCAATTCCTAAATGGGCCTGCCTCTCACCTAGTAAGTCAAGAGGAACTTGGAGAGGCTGTACACCATGAAGAAATTTTATAAGCAAACCTGGGGAGAACAAGAAGTTATTAGCAAAAGGAAAGAAAGGTTCATTTCAAGCAAGATTCCCTCCCCTTCTCTCCCCGTCTCCCCTCCCTTCCCCTCTCCTTTCCTTCCCTTCCTTAAGGCAGTTTCTAATCAGGCTCATTACCTCCGCTTCTTTGGGGGTCAGAGGGCCCACAGGACAGCTTACCCCATTGGTAGTGACCAGAAAATTCCAGACTGATGGTTAAGATTACATTCCCGGAGAAGGTCGACATTGTAATGGGTCTGGTATGAAGTCTAGATTTGGCAGCATACTACAAGTGACTCTGTTTAGGACCTGTGGTTTTATTCTTTAACAATATAAAATACAAAGTGTATTTTTATTGCTTTCAAAGAGGAAGGGAGAAGGGGAGAGAGATAGAAACATCAAGGATGAGAGAGAATCATTGATCAGCTGCCTCCTGAACATCCCACATTGGGAACTGAGCCTGCAATCCAGGCAAATGCCCTGACCTGGAATTGAACCATGAACTTCTGGTTCCTAGGTTGACACTCAACCCCTGAGCTACACAGGCTGGGCTGATCTGTACTTTTGAGAAATTCCAAAATGTAAACTCCTATAGCATTCTAGGAGGTTCCTCTTTTCTTGTCATTTTACATGTGGGTCAATATCATCTTGGAAAGGTTGAGCGAAATTTCTAAATTGATTTTCATAAAACAGCCATGCTGTATTTTGAGTCCAGGAATTTTGACCAACTGTTCATTTTTCTTAAGCTTCCTGTATTTTTGCCTTCCCAATAGAAGATGAATTGGATTATCTCTTTCCTGGGCCAGCGGACCTATTTTTCTGGAGTCTGGCTCTTTGGCAATCCTAGGGTGATAAACACACTTCTGAATAGTTCGGTGCAGGTGGATCCCTGCCATGGAAGGACCGTGAGCCATTTTCTAAAGCCATCATGGTCTCTACATGCAAGAAATGACACACAGATGAATTTCTGTGCTGGATCTGGGATTTACAGCAAGCTCTAGGAAAACTCCTGGAGGTCTGATACTGGCAAATTTCATGACCCGAGAACACCTGCATCAGAATCAGCCCAGAGAGCTTGTTGGACAGAGACATGAGGTCTGTGCTTCAGCCTGATTCAATGTTTCTGGCATTAGGCTTTGACATTTGCTGAGTCACAATAGATCATTTTGATACAGATTTGTTCAAGAACCACAGATGTAGTGAGCTTTGAGCAAGAAAGGCAGTGTGTCACGCACTGGAAGTGGAGTTTTTTAGTTTATTTAGAATCCATGAGCTGGATAACTCAAGTTTCCACTCCTACTGGAGGTTTTCCCATGGAACTAAGTAAGGCTACCCACCAGAAAGGGTTGGTCAGTGTCCAAATGTGCACTGCAATGTGCTGTTATTAAAGGTTATAATCCACATGCTAACGCCTGGCACTCTCTGTAGACTTTGGGCAAGATTTACTGCAACAGAGAAAAGAGCAAACAAACAAACAAACAAACAAGAAGACAACAACAACAAAACAACACACACACACACACACACACACACACACACACACAGTGCATTTTTTGAAATTCATTACATTTGCCTGAAAACAATAGCTGAAAACTTAATGCCACACAACAAAGTCACCATTTTATTTTGTTTTTGGAAGCTCCTATATTTATTTTGTAGCCAAAATAGTCAGTTTCGTCTAATAGTATATCTTTATAACCATTCATTCTTATTTTTAGAATTTATGGAATACATAATCCATGCATCTTCTAAAAGGCATTCTTTTTTCTATAAGCATGGGTGCCCAAGTTGTTTTGACACAAATAAACTAAAAAATAGTTAAAGGCCATAAAGCAAGTGTAAGGAAACATATTCACAAGGCTGCCCCAGTGAGCGGTTTGCTGCTTTTCCAAAATCCTCTGCAGGATTTTCATGACCAAAGACTTTTGTCAAGCTTTTTTTCCCCCCTCTTCAAACTTCCACTTCACCTTTTGGCCCATGAACTACTTCTCTGAAAATGTCACTACATGTCTACCCACCCATCGTGGCATCTAACTGGTACCAGAGACCCATTCTAGAGGAGTCAGTGCATCTCAGTGAGACAACTGCCTCAGCGCAGTGTGGTCCACCCCACCCCCCCCAGTACTGCGTGCCACCTCGGAGCACTGCCCATGTGGGCCAGAGTTCACTGTGCTGGGCCTTGGCATCCCCGCCGGTCCTTCTTCATTGGCTCTGTTTTATAGCTGTGCCTCTTTGTTGTGGAAAATCAATACAGACTCAGCATTTGCCAAAGGAAAAATGGCACTGTCTTCTCTTGGTCATTCTCTGTACGCATCTGCCACTGGTAAAAGCTCTCTCTCATGCCTCTAGCTGGTGGGCAGGGGAAGTGCGCGCCTCCTCCCAGATCAATGGTGTCTAGCGCTCACTCCGTTCCCGTGGCACCTGCAGCAGCTCCAGGAGGCCATTCCACACGCTAAATGTGGGAGAAAGTAAGTGGGTTTGGGGGAGACACCAGGATCCTCTTTCCCTTTATGTACATTAATAGAACCCTCTAGAATGCTTGGGGAAAGAGGAAGATGGAAAACGTAGCCATTTGTACTAGATTTTATAAAAGGGCATGCCAAAGTTCTTAGCCAGATCTTGATAAAGGCAGTGAAAGTGGTGTTCATTATAAAAATGGCAAACAGAAAGCACTGAAGCTCACCTCTCTAATAAAATAAAGAATTAATAACCACTCTATCTATCTATCTACACATATAGATATGCAAATTAAGATCACAATTAAGTATGCCATTGTACAACCATAATATTGTCAGTTAGAGTGATCTCACAATGTATGTGCAGGCATGTGTGTGGAGGAATTGTACTCTTACACTTCCAACAGGAATGGGCTTCGGGAGGAATTTCCAGTGGCTGGGAGCAGACTAAGTTCAGAGTGAGAATTACTGGGCATCTGGACTGCCCAGAGAGGGCTTCCCTGGGTTTCACTTCCAGGTGCCACATCATTTCTCATGGTGAACACACACACACACACACACACGCACGCACACACACTCACACACACACACAAACTCACACTCACACACACACACACACACACACACACACACCCCTCATGTTTTGCACCTGGGGAGGGGAAAATGACGATTTGAATTATGCCCAGATCATGCTCCATAGCACTCTCCGTTCTCCGTGGGAAACCAGCGGGCCACAGCCTTGGGGAAAGGACAGCAGCCAGTGCAGCCCCTCCGGCCGTCCCTCTCAGCGAAGGGAAGAAAGCAGAAAGGCTACGAACCACTTCTTCTTTTTTAAATAAATCTTTATTGTTCAGGTTATTACAATTGTTCCTCTCTTTTCCCCACGTAGCTCCCCTCCACCCAGTTTCCTCCCCGCCCTCGGCCCTGACCCTCCTCCTCCACTGTCCTCACCCACAGACATACGGTTTTGTCCAGTCTCTTGTCCAGTCTCGCACCCCCAGGGCGACCCACTTCTGAAGGTACCAGCCCGGAGACTCAGGGCGAGAATGACATTTAATCATCAGATATGTTATCAGAGAAGCCGGAAACAACAGCGGAGAGCAGGTGAGGACTCGGGGAGCCGTAGCCTCTGGCAAATCACAGCTGCACCTCAGAGCGGTGAACACAGCGCCGCTCTGAGGCCGGTGAGCGGGAAGCCTCACAGAGGGCCAGCCATTTCAGGTTTCATTACCGAACATGTACATGCTATGTCCGCTCCAACAACAAGCCGCCACAGTGAGGGCGAGGAAGAAAGTCACAAGAGACGGAAGAGGCAGCAGGACCAAACTCAGTAGGGCAGGTTTAAGAATTAATCATAGACATTTAAAACCACTAGGATTAACATGCTTAGAGCTCTAATGGGGGAAAGTAGGCAACATGGGAGAATGTCTGAGCAATGAAAGCAGAGGGGGCATCACTGAGAATAAAGAAGGAGAGAAATGAAAAAGACACCGTACAGGAAGGAAGAGCGGTCTCTTCAGTGCACTGGGCATGGCGCTCCCTCATCTGCTGGCCGGCATTACTGTAGAGCCTGGACGAAGCCTAAACCAGGAGAAAAAGGGCACACAGACAAGGATGTAGGAATTACAGCTATCTTGTTTACAGATGACAGGACTGCAATCCAAAAAGATGGCCAACAATAAAAAAAAATTCTGGAGCAAGTAAGTGGTGTAACCAGCCTGGATACATAGGTGCATGTGCGAGGAGACTTGCTGGCCCGTCCACCAGCGAGAAACAAATCGGCTTTGAATTAGGCTTTGAAGTAGCAATGTTAAACAACTCCAAATGAAAACACACACACACACACACACACACACACACACACACACACACACAAGCTAGCAAGCCATGAAAAGACCTGGAGAAACAGCAAGTGCATATTTCTGCGTGAAGGGTGACAATCAGAAATGGCTGCATGCTGAATGCTGCAAATTACAAGACATTCTGGGAAAGGTAAAATTATAGGGACATTAAAGAGGCAGTGATTACCAGGGCTTTGGGGAGGATAGTTGCAAGTGAAAAGCACAGAAAAAAAAAATTAAGATAGTGAAACTATTCTGTATTATACAGTAACCACGCTACGTAACATGGTTCATTTGTGAAAAGCCCATTGAACTTCCTACCACAAAGATAACACTTTGATGTATGCAAATAAAAAAATATTTTAGGATGTTGGGCCATCTCAGGAAAGAAGGTGGGCTGACAAAGGAATCTCTTTAATCAGTGTGTGACACACCTCACTGCGGGGTGAGGGGGGACAGGTCTCTGACCTGGAACTTTGGAAATGAGTGAAACCCAAGACAAGGCCAATGGAACTGGACAGAAGCACGTGCCCGAGTGGGCCGAGGTTCTCTCACTGTGCACGGACACTGGCATTGAGTAGTGAGTGATGGAAGGTAGACGAAGGGAGCCAGGCTTCCCCTCTTGGAGGGGGGGTTACAGAAAAGCAAAGGGAGGAAGCCGTAGTGACCCATGTGCTGAGTGATGGAGGTGGAGGTTCAGTGCACCCCCATTTTAATATACAATCGATGCCCTCGTGCATATGCACATATTTCTAGATGTGTGCATATACGTGGGTTTTTTTTTTTATTATTCAGACATATATACTTTTCCCTTTCTTTCTTTCTTTCTTTCTTTCTTTCTTTCTTTCTTTCTTTCTTTCCTCTCTGGGTTTTGTTTTGTTGTTGTTTTTTTGTTTTGTTTGTTTGTTTGTTTGTTTGTTTTAGCTGAGAAGATCTAAAAGAAATGACATCCTATAACAATGGCCCCGCTAGCGCCCAGTTCTTGGTGTTTGATAGCCCTCTCCACTAAAAGGAACCAGGGCTCCGTGAACAAATGGGAGCTTTCAGGACGGAGGCATGACATATAAAGGTGAGCCCAGAGTTCGCTGTAATATCGGAACGTAAGGACATCCTCAGACCATCAGCTAACCCCTCAGTGATGCCAGTGCCCAGAGGGACCCCTGAGCAAACAGATGGAGCCCCCAATGGCCAAAGCCCAAGCAATTGGAGCAATAAAATCCATTGTTATTAGATTCAACCCTCCCATCTACCACAGGTGGTCAGGAGCCCATGCAGTTTACTGATGTGACTTTATAAATTAACAGATAGGAAGGTAGGTAGCAAAACTCCAGAGCAGCAGGATTCCAAATCCAGCCTGGACATGCTCTCCTCTGAAGGAGGCAGCTCACTGCTTTCACGTCTCACATGTCAGCTCCGAAGGGGAACTTCTCTCTGGAGAAGACAGAGTGGGACGCGGTGGAGAAGAGTAATTTGCAGCGAAGAAACCTGACAGTCAATACTACCACTGCCAGGTGATTCGGGTCAATGTGGGTGGTCATAAATCACACTGATAGCCTGGCTCCTTGGTATGATGTCATGAAAACAGTGAGCTCCTTACATTTGTGATCATTCTCCCAAAACCCATGACACCAGTTAAATAATAAAAATGTTTGAAAAATTACAATTTCAGGAAAGCCTAAAACATACTGGTATCCCTCAAAATTGTCAAGTTTGTTTTTTTTTTTTAAGTAAACTATGACAAAGTGTCACATCCAAAAGGAACCTAATGGGACTTGACACCTAAGCGTAGTAAGGTATCCTGAGTTGGATTTTAGAACAGAATACGGGCGTTGGATAGAAACTAAGGAAATCGCCTAAACCTGTGTGGCTCAGTGGATAGAGAGCACCAGCCTACGGACTGAAAGGTCTCAGGTTCGATTCCAGTCAAGGACATGTACCTTGGTTGCGAGCACATTCCCAGTAGGGGGGTGTGCAAGAGGCAACTGATAGATGATTCTCTCTCATTGATGTTTCTAACTCTCTATCCCTCTCTCTTCCTCTCTGTAAAAAAATCAATAAAATATATATTTTTTAAGAAAACTAAGGAAATCCAAATAAACTATGGACTTTGTATACCCTTATTGGTTCATTAATCATAACAAATGAGCCATACTTATATCACATGTTAACAAAATGGGAAATTGTATGCAAGGTATATGTGAATTCTCAATTCTATATTATCTATTCTTTTTCCCCCTGTAAATCTAAGTGTTCTACAAAATGAAATCTATGAACAGAAAATAACTGTAACAAATAACTATCCAGTTGTGTTAACAAAAAGGCAGTGTCAAGGAATAAAGAAAGTACATTTTGGAAAGAAGATGGAGGCAAACAGTGTGGAGAGAATCCTGGTTCATCCAGCGAGCCCACCTTGGAAGGATATCTATCTTAACAGAAATATTTTTTAAAAAGTGTTTTGGTATATCTTCTGTAATATATATAAGTGATCAGTCAATGAGAAGAACTTCCTTTTTTATTTTAATAAAATAATGTCTTCCCTCAGCAGTATTAAAGAAATAGTTAAGGAGAAATTGTGAGTGTGCGGAGAGAAGTGTTCTCAGTTAGCTTTCGGAGGAACTATTTAGATGTAAGGCGTTATGAACGGGCTGCTTTGTTGCCAGTAGGTTTGGAACTCATTAGTGCTCAAGTGTCTTTCCTCATTGAACTAAGCAGGAAGTAGCCTATGACAGGGACCCACAGGTGACTGGTTAATACAATTTCTCCAACATTCAATCAAAGCACATTCAAAGTAATTGAAATCACTCACCTTTGCTGGCACGGGCCTTTGGTAATGTACCTCTCAGCACTGGCGCACGGATTAAAGTCATTCCCCCAAATTGGGCCCTGCTGAGGAGGCAAGAAAGAGCCTGCTGGCCTGACCAACAAGTCACGCTCTGCTGAGTCAGAACTGGGCATCTTACTTCAAAAACAACAGGGAATGCACCTTCAGTCACTTACGTAGTCTTAAAAATGATACTTTAATATGAAATATGAAGTTTCTTGATTTAAAATAAAACAACAACAACTCATGCGGATGTTTGCTAGGCTCTAAGCCAGTGGTTCTCAACCTTCCTGATGCCGCGACCCTTTAATACAGCTTCCCATGTTGTGGTGACCCCCAACCATAACATTATTTTCCTTGCTACTTCATAACTGTAATTTTGCTACTGTTATGAACTGTAATGTAAATATCTGTGTTTTCTGATGGTTTTAGGTGACCCCTGTGAAAGGGTCCTTCCACCCCCAAAGGGGTCTTGACCCACAGGTTGAGATCCGCTGCTCTAAATTAATAAAAGCTTTACTTTAACATGCAATTTGGAGACTAATCCATGGCTCCTCACCAAATGGTTTTGAGTCCTGCATCCCCTCCTATAGGAAGTGAGACCGGCTGGCCCTCTGCCTATAGTTAGCCCCAGGCCCAGCAGAACGGCTGGCACCTAACGCCATGCCATTCTCCTTGTAGAGCACGCTTCTCTCAGGACAAACAGCTCAAGGACCAAGGACGAAGAAACAGAAGAGAAAGAAAAACCATTCAATGATGAGCACTGTCTTTCATAAGACAGGCCATTGACTCTGAACGTCTCAATTGCTACCTCCCCTGATTGGCAAACGTCAATATGACCAGGTTCACACGGATGAGGTCTGGGCTGGGCAATGGCATAGCCAGGTCTGTCTGCAAACGCCAAAGCCCACTTAGTTCCAACGTGTCTTTCAAGAAAACAATTAACATTGTATTTCCCAGAAGAAACCTTCCCCCCGCCCCCTTTACCCTAAAGAATGTTTTGTTATCCGGAACGCTTTCCTCCTTTGTGTATTTTTTGTTGGAAGTTACTCTATGTTTTTAATCTTTGGGGTGACCCTGGACACTTTGAGAGCTTAGCTGACTATGCTGAAGCCCTCTGTGGAGCTGCCTGATAATCGACACCAGAACAATGGCCTGAGTGCTTCAGTCACCGAACTGACAACATCCGTCTTGCCGTTGTTACCTGGCAGAAGGGCCTGCCTCTCCTGAGCCCGGCACTCAATACCTGAGCACAGAAAATCGGGAATCTCCGTGGAGAAAGGCTGCTTTCTCACCAGACATGGCATCACCCGGGAAAACAGGAAGCCAGTGCTCCCAAGCCCAGACTCCCTCAGTCAGGGTTCCCTCACTGTAGTGTTTAGGGGGGACCAGGATGTGGGGGTACAGGAGGGGCAGGTTTTAATTGGGGGCCTACCATGGAGGTTGGCTGATTGTGGTGAAGAGACATCAGCACCCCACCTTCCTGAACAGCAACCCCTTCTCTCCCCAAAGAGTTTCCGGTGTCGCTCAAGTTCCAGTTGCCTCCCCTCCTTTGGTTCTGTGCGGCTGCGTGCTCCCTGAAGAGTTTGGTTCGGGGAGCAGCTGGCGGTCTCAGTGCTCTGCACCGGCCTCTGCTGCCCACGTGATTGGGGTCTGTGGTCCCTGCAAGGCAGCTCGGTGTCCCTGTGCGGGACAGACCATGTCCAGCGGCTGCTGCAGTGACCAGCTGTGTTTTCACGTTAGCCTTACCGCTGCCCCTTCCTTTGTCTACGGTGGGTTTTCAAATGGCCCAATGATTTTATGTTGATTTCCATACTTCACAACCATTTAAAGGAAATAATTGGTGTGAGTCCCTTAGTATTTTTCAGAACATGCCTTGATTTTTCTAGTAATACTTTGGCATTTAGCAACCTGAGGTTTAATTTCTCTATCTGTAAAATAGATGTAAATGAATATTGTCATAAATGTGTTGGAAGGAAGTGAGGGGAGTGTATTCCAATGGGCTTCCTATAGGGGTTGACACACAGTTTTCCAACAAAACTGTGAATATCATCACCGTTATTCTCGTTTTTATGTGAATTAGATTATTCTTAACAGATGCTTATTTTTCCTTTCCTATTGTTCCTTTCTTCCCTATTTTCTTTTTGGTTTTCATAGAGTCTCAGATTAAGAAAGCTCTTTGTTTTGCTATAAAGTGTTCCTGGACTTGCACATTTTTCTGATTTCTGAAGTCAGTATTGTGGTGTCTAGAATGTTACACTAAGCAATATTATTTGCAAAAATATCTAAGAATACATAGCATCATTTAATCAGTAGAGCAGCAGGCACAGAAAACAGGCCTGAGTGAGTGGCTTGAAATTCACATTATGCTGAATAAAATTGCGGGTTTGTGTTTGGGAAGATAACAAGTGGAAGTTATGGGCATAATGTAAAAAAAAAAAAAAAAAAAAAAAAAAAAAAAAAAAAGATTGGTGTCCAGGCAAGAAGGAAGGAAAGTCAAGTTAAAATTCATGGCTTTGAAAAGGTGAAAATGCTGCTTGCTTTTGGCTGTCTGTATTATGAGAGAGAGAGAGAGGGAGAGAGAGAGAAAGAGAAGAGAGAGAGAGAGAGGAGAGAGAGAGAGAGGGAAGGAGAATGAGAATACAACTCATGGGGCTACAAAAAAAAACAAACCAACAATTAAAAAGCAGGGGCTGAAATTATGTCTTGAAAGAACACTTTGGTAGAATTTAATTTATTGACATGGATATCTGACTAGAATAATAGCAGGAGCCTGAACTCAAAAAGTATTTGCTGATTCAAATTTAAAACAGTCCATGGCCTCTTAGCTGGTGGCCTGGCAGGAAGGCCTGCGTGGCAATGGCCGCTTCAAGAGCCCAGAGTGGACAGCTGCTGAGCCAGACCCTCCCAGGGGAGCTGTGACGGGCACAGTCAGGAGCTAATCAAGCCTTTGTCTCAGCCTCCCATAGGGGCCTTCCTGATGTCTGCACCATAGCATTTGGGGGTTCCTGTAGATTCCAAAGGAGGGTGGGTTTAAAGAAGCTGCAAAAAGTTGGAAGAGACCCAGATTTCCTGCCACTCTAACACCTTGAAGCAGGGATGCTTAGATGCTCTCTCTATCTTGTATTGACATTTTAAAATGTATTTAAAGAAAGTCTACACTCACATGAAGTCATAGCACTATTATAATTACAGTTATGGAACAATATATACCAAAAAATGCACTAAAAAAAACATTTAAAATAGGGGAATTAGAGGGAAAAGGAATGTTTTATCACTTCTCTCTAGCCTATATAATAATAGAGTAATATGCAAATTAACCATCATTTCGTGACAAAAATGGCGGCCCCCATAGCCACAAGCCGGCAATGCCCAGTGTCTTCAGCCCCACTGCTGGAGTGTCTGGCCTGTCCGCTGGAGCAGTGAGGCTGCATCTGCCTCCAGAGGGGGCGGATCCAGCTTCCCAGCTCCACCACTGCTGCAGTGTCTGGGCCTGTCAGCCCCGCTGGGGTTCATGGGGACCAAGCAGCGAGGCTGGAACACCCCCAGGCATAGCAGACAGAGCCCCCACAGCAGGGCTTAGGGTCTCCTTAGCACAGAAGTGGTGGGAACACCCCCAGGTCCAGCAGACAGCCCAGACAGTAGAGCATGGGGGATTCCTTCACAGGGTGATGGTGGGGAAGCCCTGGGCCCGGCAGAAAGAGCTTGGACAGCAGGGCTTGGGGGCTTCCTTAGCACAGAGGTGGCTGGAACACCCCCAGGTGGCAGACAGAGCCCAGAAAGCAGGGCTTGGGAGCTTCCTTAGTGAGGTGGTGGCGGGAGCACCCCCAGGCCCAGCAGAGGGCATGGGGTTTCCTTCGCAGGGTGATGGCAGGGAAGTCCCGGGCCCAGCAGGAAGAGCTTGGACAGCAGGGCTTGGGGGCTTCCTTAGCGCCACAGTGGCGGGGAAATCCCTGGATATTGCAGACAGAGCTAAGACAGCAGGGCTCAGGGGCTTCCTCATAGCAGAGGCAGCGGGAACACTCCCAGGCTCTGCAGACAGAGCCCAGACCAAAGGGCATGGGAACTTGGGGTCTTCGTTCTCAGGGTGATGGTGGGGAAGCCCCAGGCCCAGCAGACAGAGCCTGGATAGCAGAGCTTGGGTGCTTCCTTAATGCCTCAGTAGTAGGGAAGTCCCAAGACATGGCAGACAGAGCCCAGGCAGCAGGCTGGGGGCTTCATTTCCATGGCTGCAGCAAAACCCCCAGGCCCTGCAGAGATCTGAGAACCACAGGGAGTGGGCCTAAGCCATCAGTAGGACATCCCCTGAGAGGTCCTGGATTGTAGAGGGTACAGGTTAGGCTGAGAAACCCCCATGCACAAATTTCATGCACTGGGCCTCTAGTCTATATATATAAAAGGCTAAGCGACTGTCTGGCCATCCGACTGGCAGCTATGATGTGCAATGACCATCAGGGGGTAGATGCTCAATGCAGGAGCTTCTGAGCTGCTGTGACTTGGCAGCTATGGTTCTTGGCTAATGTACCTTGGAACCAGAGAGGAGGGAGCATAATTCTGGGGTGAATCATCCAAGAACCACCCTCTCACAATCTGGGACCCCCCTCAGGGGATGTCAGAGAGCCAGTTTTGGCCCGATCCCCACGGGCCAGGCCGAGGGACCCCATCTGCCAAAGGGACCCCACTCACTCTACAGATGTCCTTTGAGCCCTGGTGCCACCCCATTGTGGCTGACTGGGAAGGGACCACTCAAGGTTAGCTCCCAGGGTGTGTCTGGCCCATCTCACCCAGTCCTGCCCCACTGGCCACCTTCTAATTAATTTCTTTTCAATGTGCATGAATCTGGGCACCAGGGCACTCGTGGAGTTGTAAGCTCCTGCTAATGATGAGATTGACTGATGTCTCACTCTACAGAACCAGAGACATCTTGAATTTAGCAAGATCTTCCTTGGAAATACCAGTAAGTTCAGCGTCAGCGGAATGACGTGCCCAGCAGAAACCACAGCAATGCAAGTTCTATTTACAGCAGAAACCTGGGGTAGTTGATGGGCTTCCCAAAAGGTGAGGGATGTAAATTCTGAGCCACATTCATTCAATTACAAATCTCAGTAGCATATAATCGGATTTCCAGGTTACATTTAGTAAAAGTATACAGTTAGAAGCCTTAATTTATAAAGATATTCTGTTTTTCCAAACTATGTTATTTCAGTGCCTCCCTGGTAAGAAAATCATAGTCCTACCAGAAAGTGTCTTTTTATAGCCTTCTCTTCACAGTTCCACATAAACTATCAAGATGTCTCAAAAGTTTCAATCTTCTGTGACAGTTGTTCATTCTTTAATGTGCATCCTGGAGAGGAAGAGAATAGGTGTTGTCTGGCACTGCACAGCCACTGATTTTAATTAATAAACATCGGTCAGTGATGCTAAAAATGTCTTGGCTATTGAGAAATCCATCTGTCTCAAGTGGTGGAAGAAGGATAAAAGAATTAGTTGGGTATTAATTACTGTCTTTATCCATCACACTAAAAGGCTTTTATTTAGTCACTCATTTTATGCTCTTTTTACACAGCTGAGAGTTCCCAGACAGAAATATAATACCTAACCCAACAAAGGAAAATGAGACATTTTACTGTGGGACAGATGATATAATCTATTCCAAATATACTCTGATCCCTATAGACCCGTGGTTGGCAACCTCATTAGTCAACAGAGCCAAATACCAACAGCACAACGATTGAAATTTCTTTTGAGAGCCAAGTTTTTTAAACTTAAGCTTCTTCTAACGCCACTTCTTCAAGATAGACTCACCCAGGCCGTGGTATTTTGTGGAAGAGCCACACTCAAGGGGCCAAAGAGCCACGTGTGTCTCGTGAGCCCCAGTTTGCCAACCACTGCTATAGACTATACATATTGCCTGAAATCATTTGGATATACAGGGTAAGTGTGATTTGATGTTTCACCATCTTTCAGTGTGTAACAAGAGTAAAGGTAGGAGCCTAGAACTCCGACCTTGGCTTCCGGCTTTGGGTTTCAATTGTAGCTCTGACTCTTACTGGTCCCATGATTTGAGGACTCGCCACCACCTCCGGAAACTGAAGTGTTCTCATTTAGCAGGTGTAAGTAATTAAGCCCATCACAGGTTGTATTTACTAGAACTGCAAGAAGATATCCTATGATGATGAATAAGCAAAAATGTTAAGAGGATAAACTTTAAAGTGCTTTCTCACAAAATCAAAGTGAAGTTTTGGTAAGGATTTATTAAGAGCCAGTCAACATTTTAGCAGGACTTCATACCCGATAAACGTATATGTTTTATAAAAATAGGTGCCCTCAAATATAAAAAAAAAACCAAGTCAAACATTGACAGATATGTACTAAAATAATGGTTTTTCCAACATACCACTGATTTGACCTAAATACAGAGATTAGCATTTTCTAGTCAATTAAAAATAAATGAAACATTCATTGAATCAAGCACAAATAAAGTATTATGTAGTAAAGATACATAAAATTACTAATCTAGACAAAACCAGTTACCTATTATCAAAACCAAGATTATTTCAGAAATTCTAGGATATTTTCAATATTTAGCTTTTAAAAAATGCCAAGAAAGGTCATGAACATAGTCCCTATCCTATAAACAAACATCGTTGGCGCTAAACATTTGTCGAACACCGTGCTGCATGTGTGAGATCTAACAGTGAAAAGGGGGAGTCCCGCTATCTACCTAGAAAAGGAGGTATAAGAGCAAACAATAATCTCAAAACCAGTTAATAAACGGATAATCCCAAAGTTGCCTTATACCATATGTAAGATTTTCTAAGACTAAAAATAGTTTCTAAGATTATAGATTGTTTAATCTACTTAAATACAAATTAAATTGTTAAGAGTGATTTTATAAATTATCTTAACATTCCCAGCATTTTTAACTCACAACATTTTTTTTTGTCCACACAAATTCTCTTTATGTTTTTTTTATTCCAGAATTATCAAAAGAGGTTAAAACAAAATTCAAAGTCCCTCCTGTTATTGGGAACTATCCCATTGAAAAGTTGTGTTTTTTTTTTTAATTAGTCAGAGAAACTTAATCATAGAGAGAGGCAT